>OZ010597.1:70874159-70986659 GCA_963932145.1 Acanthosepion lycidas | reverse complement strand
CTTGGCCTGTGAGATCCCCAGACCTTACCGTGTGTGATATTTTTTTCTTGTGGGGATAAGTAAATGATTGCGTTTATGTTCCACCACTACCCACTAACCTCAATGATCTTATGCATCGAATAATAACAGCGAACAATTCAGTGGATCGTGATATGATGAGAGGAATTCTCTTATCGCACTGATATTGCCCGTGCTGCAGGTGGTGGCCACATTGAACACTTGTAAGACAGGAAATAAAAGTTGGTTGTGATTAGAATACTTGTGATTTGGCTCGAGTTTTATATTAATTTTCCTTAATAAAATATTGCGTAATGAAATCAGTTCATTGTTTTTGAATAACCCTGTATTATGCAAAATTTCGAGATTTATTTCCTGAAAAAAAAAACCCTGCATACTTGATAAGTTTCGGCATTCTTTCTAACTGCATGGATTATTGAGCTGTTAACTATTACGATGTGCCCAATTTGGTCATTTTTTTTCTATATGGACTTTATCAGCTTTGCATTATATATGAAATAATTAGGATATTCAAGGATATAAAATAATTTCAATATATTTGATTTGATATAATATAAAGGACTACAATTTCTACATAACTCTTAAGTAGAAATATATTTACGGTTGTTTCTGACAGGAACAGAAGATTACGGTATCATTTTTGTTGGTAGATCCTCAACAGGTGCTTAATTTTAAGGAATTATAAGTACGGTTTAAGTAAAATGATACACACACACACATACACACAGACACACACACACATATATATATATATATATATATATATATATATATATATATAAGAAAAAATATATATATGTATATATATCTTGAGAAAATATATATATATATATATAAATATATATATCAAGAAAAACTTATATATAAATATTTTGAGGAAAAAATTATATATATATATATATATATATATATATATATATATATATATATATATATATATATGAAGAAATATAGTCTTAAGGTGTGCTATATATGTATGGGATAAAGTGCTCAATATCAGAGATAGAGCGTTTGTAAATATAAAGGTGAACATTGAAGTCAACACTTAGAAGCGACAGGCTGTTTCATACTAGACACAATCATCAGGCCACGTGTGTTGTTTTTTTCTTTTTTCTCGGCTATTTATATATACAGGTCAGTGGTGCATTGTGGGTAGTCTATTTTGCCGGTTATTTTGCCGGAAGTCTTTTTTTTGTTTATTTATTTATGTGGGTCAATTTATTTACTTGTTTTTATTTATTTTTATTTTTTATTTTTATTTCGTATCTTATATATTTATTTTCATTTTACGCAGTGTTTTATTAATGTAGTAAAATTTGATTATATCGCTTATTTAATTGTTTTGGTTTGGTTTGGAAGATAAAGCTATTTATTTAATTTTGGGATTGATTGCTGTAATTTATTCTAACTATTATTTTGGCGGAAGCAGTTTTTAATTGGTTTATTACTTTATTTATTTATTTCGTTTCATTATCTGTACTTGTTTTTTCTAAAGGAATTATTTTTTTCTATCAGGAGCGGTTTGTTAGTTTATTTATTTATTTATTTCAATTAATTTATTTTACTTGTTTTTATTATTTATTTATTATGCTGTATATTTTTATTTACTCTTTTCGGCTGCCGATTTTTAAGTAGTATTTTTTTTATCGTTATATAGCAGTTACAGCTGTTTTTTTCCCGATTTTTAGTTTGATTTTTTAGTCTAATATTTTGGCTATATTGGTTTGTTAGTTTGTTTATTATTTATTAGGTTGGTGCAAAAACAATGACGTAATAATGTCGTTTTTTACATTAAAAAATACGTCAAAAAACGACATCATTACGTCATTATTTTTGCACCAACCTAATACTTTATTTATTTGGGTTCATTGATGTCGTCTGTTCTAACGAGTGTGATTTGGTCATTAAACAAATTGCCAAATCACACCCGTTAATTTATTTTACTTATTTAATTGTTATTTTGTTTATTTTATTTTTTTTCAGTTTTCGATTTTTTACTACGTTACTTGAAAATTGAAAACTGAGAAAAAAATAAAATAAAAATAAAATAATATAAACATATAAGATATAAGCACCCCTCAATAGAGGAAAACTTATTGCATAAAGTACAATGACCAATCGACATGCAAGTATATGGAAATTCAAAAAAGTTGACAATGGACCTTGGTTATAATTATTAATGTCTTAATGTTTGTGTTAATAGAAATCATTCTAGCTGATTAATTTTAAATTTTATGTAAAATTGAAAATAAAAATTAACAATTTTAAATTTAACCTGTATTAATTTTAAAATATGATAAAATTATTTAAAGAAGAAACTGAGTAAAAAGTCCATATTTTTCATTATTTTGTTTTAATCGAAAAACCCAAATCTCAGAGCAAACGCTAATTTAAGGAGATACAAATAACTAACAACTTAAACACATTTGAAGTGATGATATGGGCAGGGTGAGAAATTTTACAAATGACAATACATACACAATTTTATTATAATATACAAACACATAGACATATTTAGAGATATATAAACACGCAAAAACACAGACGAAACAGGAAATAGATATCCAAGACGAAAACAAAGAAGGGAAATATAATATCAGACACATGTACATACAGTGAAAGGCATATATAGGCAATCATACACACTTACATAAATAAAGACATAGACATATACATAGAAAAACCCACAAAGAGTAAAATCTGAAAATATTAATAAGCGAATGCGAACTATTAAAATATTACTTACAGGGACGAAACTATATAGCTTTGCCCATGTACGTAATATTTTAATTTTGAATAATGATATAAATTAATTTAATTAAAAATTGATAAATTATCAATTAATACATTATAATAATAATTCAAATAATAATTTAAATATTTTAGATAAAAAGAGGGTTTAATGAATAAAAGTTAAATGTGTTAGAATAGGAAAACATATTCGTCAATGAACAAAGCAAAGAAAAAAGACAATTAAACATATACAAATGTACAGACAAAATATATAAGCATACACACACACGCACAAAAAAAAACTGCTAACAATATTATAAAAATGACTATGAATGATTCAGAGTCAATTTAAGATTAGAGTGTAACGAAACACAACTCTTAATTATTAAGTGCACACGCAATTTTAAAATCACTAACAAATGGAGGTTATAGTTAGCATGGATAATCCGTTTAAAAACACTAACATATACACATATATACAGATATATACACATAGATACCTTTATATATATATATATATATATATATATATATATATGTGTGTGTGTGTGTGTGTATGTGAGTGAACATTGACTCAACACTTAGAGGTGACATGCTGTTTTCATCCTAGAAAGAAATCGTCGTGGCCTCACGTTTGAGTCTAGCATGAAACAGCCTGTTGCCTCTGTGAACTTCAATGTTCACTTTTATATTCACACCCGCTCTATCTCTGATATTGAGCACTTTCTCTCATAAATATAGCACAACTTAAGAGTATATTTCTTCATATAAATATATATATATATATATATATATATATATATATATATATATATATATATATATATATATATAATTATTTTCTTAGGAATATTGTCAATGTTTACGTTAAAGTACTTTTTGTAAGCAGATATGATCGCTAGGAATATTTCGTTGTTTATAAACAGGAATTTTTGATTTGCCAACCTGACGATCTCTGCAGCTGATTTCTGTAGCGCGTCAACTCAATTGACTGTTCTGTATAAGGCACAGCCCAGTAAATACAATTAATACTGTTTATTTAAAATAACAGAAAATTTACATAAATAAATTATAAATATTTAAAAATAACGTACAAAAAGAAAACATATATGTATGTATAATTATTCTCTCAATTTCCTGAAATCGGCCACAATTTTGCCATAGGGAATGTTACTTTGATTAAAAGAGAACTCAGACGAAAATGTCTGCAAAGTCCCTTGGTCACTAGTTTTGCCACGACAAATTTGCGTCCAGGCTCTTACAATTTATCACTATTCTTGGCAGATTTTATATTGTAACAGTGTGGGATAGTCAGGGACAAATGTGATGGAGAAAAAAAAAAGTAAAAAGAATACAGATGAATTTGTCTAGATTGAAAATGTATTCTTTCAAAAATTTTGAAATTACCATCTCTCGTTTCGTGCGCATGTATATATAAATACATACATACATACATACACACACACACACACACACACACACATATATATATATATATATATATATAATTTGAACGATATATAATTATTTTCTCAATATGTATTGCATTAAAAAATAAAATTATGGCACAAGGCCAAAAAAGGGGGAGAGGTTGAGGCTGGTCTTAACTAACTATCCTATACCTAGATAATCCGATTCACGACCCATTCATACGTTACAATTTCCACATTCATCACAAGAACTCGTCCGTCACCAATCAATCCTCCATACACCATAATGCCACAGTCTCCCTAGGGAGACCTACAAAACGCGCCCCGTGACAAAAATTTAATGCTATAAAATATATATAAAAATCTATGATGAAAAAATGAGTGGCGAGGGATATGAACCCAATAACAAACTAAAATATTGACACAAATCAAATTAAACATAAGTAATGTTAGTAGGGCCCGTCCAACCGTCAAAGCAGAGAGGACCGCTGTATTCTGCTCATTGGACAAAATCAGGAGGGCGCTCTGGTTGAGGGAGATAAGGATGATAAAAAATCATAGGGTCATGAGAAAATATAAAGCTGACCCAGTCGAGATGAAAGGGGCTAAAAAACAAACTGGGGTGGTTGGGAATCTCAACCTGGATCATAACCAAAGACGTGGCCAGGGACAGGCCGGGAACACTTACTCACATTAACTAGGTACACAAAAGCTTGTCTAACCTAACCAAGGGGAGGACTCCACAGAAAACAACCCCGATGTGACGTACGCTTGACCTAAAAGAGAAAATCAAGGCTAGCCCCGTTCAAACGAACCAAGCTCGCCTCAGTCACCTAATTTTCGCTGAAGACTGGCGAATGCAAGCGTTTTATATCAGTTCTAATCTTCATCTTGAGCTGATGCTCAAAGAATCGAATTAGATCATAATAAGAAAGACGGGTGCCTCACAAGACTTCCTCCATTCGCGTCGTCCAAATCACCATTCGTGCCGTGGCTAGCTGTGTCAGAAACACCATCCGTTTCACCCCGGAATACGGGGTCGACACATTGTCACACGCGTATGCGCGATCAATGGGCACGAGCTTTTCGGGAGCGAGACGAGCCGTCAGCTCGCCGACATGGTCACATAGGGGGCAGACATTGGGACAATGGTAGAAGGCGTGCGAAGCCGTTTCTTCTAAACCAAGGCCACACAGTTCACAGTCTGGCAAATCCGCCAAGCCCCATATGAGGACCTTGTCATTGAGAGGCAGCCGATTTCGAGCCAATCGCCAGGTAAGCGAAAACTCAGGGTTACTGAGATAACCTCAGCTGGCGAAAAAGGGCTCTAACGCCAAAGCATAAAGTAGGGGCGACAGTAGACAACCCTTACGGACCGACCTAGGCAGCGCAAAAGCGCCCGACAGCTTCCCGTTCACCTTTACCACAGCACTGGGGGAGCGGTACAAGAGGCTAATCCAGCGGCAGAAGTCGGGTGCGAATCCGGCGGCCTGCAGGTCAGCAGCAAGGTAGCGATGGTCAACCCTATTAAATGCCTTGGACTGATCCAAATTGATCAGCGCGGCCTCATTTTACACCCTCTATAATCGTGCGGATCAAATGCAGTTTGCTCTGAATTGTTTGGCCCCTCACAGAACAAGTCTGCTTCAGACCCAACAGAGACTCGGCAACTGACTGCAAACGCTCCTGCAGGATATTGGGCCAAATCTTTAACTCTGTGTTTAGCAGAGTTATGGGCCTTTAATCACATAAATCCAGCCCAACACCCTTGCCTTTTTCAACAGAGTGATCACACCCCTGGAAATCCGGTTCGGGATGGACCCTGACCGAAACCATTTGTTGAACACCGCAGTCAAAATCGGAACAAAGATGTGCGACAGCCCAAGTACAATTCATAGGGCAAACCATCCAGACCGGGGGACTTGCCTCTGCCGACCTTCTTCAATGCCACGTAGACCTCGCCTTCCGTGACCTTTCCACGCAGCTAACCGCTTCAGTCGGCGAAAGCCAAGGAAAGTCAGCCAACTAGCTGCGAAACTCGTCCTCACGAAGTCCAGGCTCCTTGGTAAACCGGCTCTCGAAATGCCGCCGAAACGCCTCGCACATGTCGTCAGTGGCCCGCAGAGTACGCCGCTTCGGGGTTTCGACTTCACGAATGTAACGATCGCCACCTCGACGGACCTCTTCCTTGCGCAATTCTGCGACCATGTTCATTGCTTCGGAAGATATCTTGCTTAACCTATGTCTAATTACCTGGCCCATGAAACGGTCGCTATTCGAACGCTCTACGGCATCCATAGCTAAGGCTATATCTATGGGATCCCAGCAGCTACCGCCTAGGAAAGACTAGCTCTAAGCATTTTCACCTTTTCAGCTCTTGGGCGAGCCGTTTGCTGAAATCAGTGGTGAAAGACCTAATCCTACTCTTAAGTCGATCCCACCACTTATTCCCGATAACCGCCCCCACTAGCTCCCGCTGCATTACGTTAATTAGCTGCTTCTGGAAGTCTCGCCTGTCCAGTAAAGACAGATTGAACTTCCAATAACCAGCCATTCTAGGCCTACGCTCTAACGCCACCCGGGAACAAACGAGTTTCTGATCCGAATAGCCTACCCAGTGGAACGTGGGACAATCTATCAAGTCTACGTCGGCTCCTCTAACTAGCATTCTATCAAGGTAGCTAACCACCAGCTAAGAGCCCACGGGCACATTTCCCCTCCTCACCGAGGTGATCGACCCGGTATCTATCAACGTGACCAAAATCGTTGATCAGATCAACCAAGCTCCGATCGCCCCTTCTCCCGCCCCCGATCTAACTTGGGGTTCAGGATGACATTCCAGTCCTTCATTAGAACTTAGTGTGTTGAAACCACCAGGAAGGGACCCAACCGCCGAAAAAAGGAGACCCGCTCCTCCCGGTCATTTGGCGCATAATCCGCAACGACTCGGAACGAACCACTTTTCACGGCAATATCGGCCACGATCAACCGGCCCTCGGCATCGGTATGCACAATGGCCACCTTCGCATCAAGAGTCCTCTTCACCAGCAAATAAACTCCTCTGGCTCACCGGTCCCCATATGCTGAATAGACGACAAAGTCGTTAGACAGCACACACGCATCGGAACTGCAAACAAAGTGGGTCTCTTCGATTGCGGCGACATCCACGCAAGAAGAACAAGAGATCCCGGAGCAGGCGGGCTGCCTTTTCCCGATCCCTCAAGCCCTTCACATTCTAAGTCGCTATCTTGATAGACATACATAATTATTTTCTCAATGTATATTTTCTCTCTATATATTTACGTATGTATTTTTCTCGAGATATATATTTATATATGTTGTGGTAAACCCTCTACAGTACAGTGAACTCTTCCTTTCTCTCATAAATACAAACTGCAAGATTCGGGGAGGGCAGAGCGCAGTGTAGAGTGAAGTGGAGTAGTAGACGCAGTGCGAATCTACTTATTACTAACACTATTGTTTTGTATATATCTTCAATATACTTTTTCAACCTACCTTCGTCTTCTCTGTCTTTCGATATGTATATAATTTCTCTCGTTATATATATATATATACTTTTTCTAAATATATATATATACATATATATATATATATATATATATATATATATATATACTTTTACTCAATATATATATATATATATATATATATATATATATATATATATATATATATATATATATATATATATAATTTAAATAAAAACAGACCACTTTAAGGTTCCATGTAATAAATTATTTCACCGCAGCCCTTTTAAAAGACTGCAGATCATCAGACTTTACTTCCAAACAAAAGGGCGGTTTACATTGAGCTCTCTGGATTTTATCCTCCTTAGGTTTACCCATACGGATTACCTAGTTTTTCATAAACTATATATATATATATATATATATATATATATATATATATGGAAATGCCATGCCACTTCCGTATACCTCAATATCAGTTAACTCCCTTCAACTTAACTCTACACGTTTTCACCTCAGCTGAAACAATTCTTGTAACCAGGTATTGAACTAACAACTCTTTGGATTCAACCAATGCTTTTATCCAATGGGCCATGTGTCCTTGAGGACATCAGTGTATGAATTCTGGGGACTTATAAAACTAATGTCTCAGTAGCTGTTTTTACCAGAGTTCATATTCCAATTTTTTGTTATTATCTTGTGATCCATGTTACTGGTTCCCATAAAGTATTAATTTCTATGTTTCATTGGTTTAGGAGATTTTTCTGGCATAAGCGCTGATTCCTTAAGTTTTCGTATTTTCTAGTGGTACTCTCTGTCTGTTATTTCACCTCACAGTAGTCGGTGATCTCCCTTTTCCCTCCATATGTGGTTAGCTTCGCCTGAATTTTCTAATTCTTCTCGTGTTACGGATTTACGATTTACGATGATCTTTTAGTCTTACGTTCAGGATGCGGTTTGTTTCTCCTTTATTTTTCTTACCGTATAGGTTTGTATGTTTCATATTTGTTCGTTTATTTATTTATTAGTAAATTAAGTTAATATTATATTTACTTAATTTATTTATTTAGAGTTTATATTATATTTATTATATTTATATTCAGTTGTATATTTTTAATTTGTGCAAATGAGTATTTATTTCTATAACTACATTTGCCCATTATTTTCGTTTTCTTGTTTATTTTGTTTTTTAAAACTAATTATTGCAAATTTTTCACACTAGCATAATTTACAATTTTTACTGTAAAAGAAATACAGTGTGCTGCTGCTCTTTTTATAATTTCCCATTTGTTTCCTTTTTGGCCCCATATATATTTTGACACATTGTTTCTGTATTTTTTTCTCTCGAATGACATTTTCTAGTTATACTATCTTTCTTTAAAACTTTTTTTTCGGTAAATTTTTTCGTGTGTATTAATGTTATTAGTTACGACAACTTTGCATATTATGCAATTGGTTAAACATTTATTCTTAACTGGGCAACTTTCCTTCTCGCTGCAGTTACATTCAATGGTTTTATTTTTCTGTATATTATTGTCAATGTAATTGTTATTGGTTCTGTATAATATTTTTTGTGCTTAGTTATTTTCTCGGTGTTATTCATACAGTTCTTAATAATTTTGATTGTATGCTTGTTGATAGTTTTTGATAAGTTGGTGTTTTTAGGGATGTGTTTGTCAATTATTGCAAAGAATATTTCTCTTATTTTTGTATTTATTGTATTGGTGCAACGGGGGGGGGTGAACCAAATTATATTTTTCTTTTCTTTTTTTGTTTGAAATGTATTCGTTTTTCTGTTTTAGTTTTTCTTGAATAGCCACTCTTTCTTTGAGTTCATTCATATGTTTTGTTTTTTTTTTGTTGTTTTTTAGTCTACTAGAATTTGTTAAAACTTCTTTTTATTTATAGATATAGGTATTTGGTTGATTACGTTAGGGGGTGATTAGAATTTTCTAATGTATATTGGATTGCAGATATATATATATATTCACTATCTCACATAATATGTGATGTAATAATGCACATGCATATATACGTTTGTAATCTGGTTTGCAGCAATTTTATAGAAGCCTCTTTTCTACAAACCTTAGACTGAATGAGTGATAGAAAAAAGGGTTCGAATGTAATATGCCGTGAGATTAGATTCTATTCAAATGACCTATCACATACAATTTACCTAAAATAACTTTAGGCTTATTCCTTACTAAAGTACAAAAAGAAAGAATCCTTCACAGTAAGGGAGAAGTGTAACCTGGCTTATGTCTATTGGCACCTTTGCATATTTACTTGGAAAGTGGACGACGCCACAGAAAATTCAATGTGCTTTTCTGTTTCATCGGTTGCCAATCGGAAATCTGATTTCAATAACTTAAAGACAAATCTTAGTGCAAAATGGATCCGAGGTTCTTCAGAGAAAACGGAAATTAATTTTGAGGAAAATGTAAAAATAACTTGCTGGGAGGCGCCAGTATTCATACATATATTGGTATGAGAATGTGAATATGTGTGAATACACACACACACACACACACAAATATATATATATATATATATATATATATATATATATATATATATGTATTAGCGTGTGTCTCTATGTGTCAATGTGTGCATCTGCCAATATTAAGATTACAGAATAAACATATTCCCCACTACGAACACACACAAACACATTTATATCTTATATGTATTAAGCATCAGTGTTAGCTCAATGTGATTCGCACGCAAAATAAATAGGTAAATTTGCAAGAGTATAATAAACAAAACAAAAGTTAATTAAGCTATCTTTTTCTCGGTATTCCCAAGCATGAATATATATATATATATATATATATATATATATATATATATATATATATATATATATATATACACACACACACACAAACACATACACACACACACACACACGTATATATATATATATATATATATATATATATATATATATATATATATATATATTATAAAAAGGCTTAAACACTAATATTCCATGGTCATAATTTATTCCATTGGAATCGTAAATACGATCCAATCCATCAGACGTACAAATACAAAAAAACTTAACACTAATATTATATATATTATACGTTATTCTATAGATACAGATATTTAAGAAAATATTCTGTTTATAATAAAGTAGATTAATTAACTACATTTACCAGACTGAATATCCGAGAAATTTCATAAAAAATATGTCTTCCGATAGAAACCAATTTCACTTTGCTAACCTGACACTTACTCTGTAGCTAAATGGTAGAGCACGTCAGGCCAAATGACGGTTCCGTGTAGGATACAGGTTCGATTTCTGTCGGAAGACATACTTTCTATGAGATTCCTCGGACGTTCAGGCTGGTAAGGGCAATTAATACTGCTTATTATAAACAGAACCTTTACTTAAATATTTGTATCTATAAAAATGACGAATAAACAGAAAATTAATAAATATAGGCACATTTGTGTTTGTTCAACACCCACAGAGCCCACCTGTGGTTTATACTGCAACTATGCCGAGCAGATCATAGTTACATTTTCTGGGAGGGAACCGTGTTATCTAGCAACAATCTGAACAAGGCCAGCATACTCATCACTATGACAGAGTTTCGGATATATGAAGGTGGCTTTCCGATCAATGGGCCAATTATATCTACAAGGAAGCGACTCATTGGGTGGCACACGGAGCCTTGCATCATTTCATCAGAACCTTGTTATCATTGCATGTAAAAAAAATATGCAATGATAACAGCAAAAATTAGTTAGATCTGGTTAAGGCCATGGAGAACTTGGAGAGGGAAATTAACAGGAGATAACTGATAACTGACATCCGTTAGACATGGCACGTGGAACTAGAACAGTCTACACCAGCGGGCGAAATAAAGGGTTCAGTTCGACATACCAACTACCTGAAGAAGCCCGGAGCGTACAATGACTGAAACGTTGTGATAAATATGCCAACAAAGATGAGGATGATAGTCCGAGCAATGTAAATAGAAAACGAATAATTATTTATTATTTACTTTTTCGTATTTTTTTCAATGAAACATTACCCAGTGTACTTGTTCGTACTTTCTATGTTCGCCTTTATTTTTTAGAAACTCTTTCATCCGACTTGGCACGGAATCTACTTATTTGGAGCAGTCCTCATTGATTTGGGGGTCACGGTACCACACCTTCTATAATGGCCGTCACGAGCTTCTATTTTGTCGTTAAGTCCCCGATCTTCCTGTAAGAGTTGTCAATGTGTCCGTGTAGTGTTACCTTTTTTGTACGCTTCCATGGAGTAACCGTCCATTGCAGACAATGGCTGTAGGACAACTAATCGACAGTCGATACAACAGTATCTGGGCATGATAAAAATCTGATGCAATCACGGATGACGCAATATTTTTTAAGGCCAAACAAATTTCAACCTACACGCCGTGAATAGATTCATATTACTGCACGCCACTGCAATTGACCTAATCTGAGGAAAAAATAGAAGTTGATTACACACTGTCAATGCAGTGAGAATGACGATATAGTGAAAAAAAAAAAAAGAAACTATAGCGGTTGTTCCAATTAAATCGCACCAGGGTTTAATTTAATTTAAGAATTAAAACTCGGACTCATAATTAAAAACTTACTCAGAAAATTAAATAAAACCGAGAAAAAATATTTTGGAGCAAGATAGATACACACACACACAGGCGCACGCGCACACACACACACCAAGAAAATCTATATATATATAGCCATGCGATTCTTACGTTCTGCACATGGTTATATACTTGTGAACGGAATATATTTTTAGTTTCCTTTCACCATATTTACATTTTTTCTAGTGTAGTGAATAAATGTTTACGAAGAATCTCTAAGAATCGCTGCCCCTATTCTCATTATTGTGATTGTTGAATGAAAATGCGAACTTCCGCTTTGCAATATAAGCGAATCTTCTAAGGAACACAATAAAAACACAATCAGCCAATATTGCCTGACATAAAACCGAAAGTAAGCAGAAAGCATCAAAAGAAAGTAACCACCTGGTTGATCATTTTCGCAGAGATTTTCCAAATATTCACCTTTATGAACGTTTTGTAGCGTAGAATTTCTGCATTTCATTATACTGATACTGTATTTGACATGTTCACGAAAAACCTTATAGAAATTTATTACATATTCTGATATTTAGGCAAACCCCACTTAAAAAAAAATACACTGCCAGGGGACGTTCCGATAAATAGGAAGTAACATTCGGTCACTCTATCTTTTTGTTTCTTTTTTCTTCTCCCTCTCTCTCTCTAGCTTCCACATGTAGTCGCACGTAGATAAAAACACTGCCGATGAGACGTGTTCGCTTCCCTTGGTCCTGTGTTGACATTTGAACTCTTTCACACGCATGCATATATACACATGTGTCTATCAGACACGCGTGTTACACTTACTCCTACGCAACCACCTTCACTAATTTAAATATTTTCTTCGTCCATATTCATTTTTTGTAACACGCAATATACATATATATATATATATATATATATATATATATATATATATATATATATATATATATATATATATACACGTTTTTGTTACTTCGTTCATTTTACACACTAGGCTCTTTAGACCATCAGGAGGCCCGTGTTTTACAACTTTAAACACTATACCAACATACACCCGCAACACGTTAAACAATACCTTTGTACTACACCCATTCTACGCATAATCGAATGGTGAAAAACTCTCCACATGATCAAACTCGATTCCAAAATCAATTCAGATGTATTAATTTGAGATTTGAATTATCTGACTATATAAAACTAGCAAGAAAGACGCGAAAAGTTCTACATGACGGGAGACGATATTCTACATGATCCAATGGGAATCGAGTGGCACTAAAAAAATCCTATTTATTATGATATTTTGACGGCACTTTTTTACTTCCGTCGTTTTAAAATCCCAGTGAAATTTACATCATTGTAGACATGGCATTGCAGAAAGTTTCATAAACCGGATAAAGGACGCCCAGAAAAAGAAACATAACGGTTTTTCGAAGGCTGTGTAAGGAACTGGTGTTCAGTGAACTTAATGACATGCGTGCCGAAATGAAAAAAAAATGTTAACATACGACAGTCTCCGCCATTCATGTTACAACAAATAAGAAAGAGAAAACAAAGCAAGTCAGTATATGACAAAGCAAGGCAGAATATGACGTCATGTGAAAATTCACTAGCGCGCACTACTTTGACAATGCATTTAATTAGTGAATATTAATTATATAGTACACATTTCAAATGAAAAGACTACTTATGATTACGTATCAGGCATTTGTTCATGATTTATATACAATACCATTCAAAAGTCTACTACACTTTAAACTCTAAATTTCTGTGTGTGTATGTGTGTGTGTGCGTGTGTGTCTATCTGGATGCTTCTTTCCGTAGAACGGTAAAATCCATGTAATTCCTTTCCATAATTAAATTTAATCGAGTTCTTCATCTTTGGCTGCTGCTGGCTAAAATTCTTCACAACGAATGGATGATTTTGAAAATGTCATCGGATCAAAATCTTGTTTATTCTTCATCTGAATAAATATGTTCCAATGCCTCAAGCCGAAGAGATCGTATCTACGTTTCAGTGTCTTCATTTATTCTATTAAATTATCAGGAGAAAAGAAATAGTTGCGTTTGACAGCGGCAAACTCCCAAAATACGCCATGCTTTTTTATTGAGTAAACAATGGAATTGAATTTTTAAAATAAAAAATATAATTTATAGCAAGGCATGCCTTCCCCTTCTTCTTTAATGGAGTTACTTCGCTAGATTTATCGTGATATGTTCTTACCCTTGAAGATATCTTGTACGCCGCCACAATTACTTACGGTCTCACCTGTTTTAGCAAATAAAAAAACAAACTATGGAAAAGATGGAAGAAAGAAATATTAGATGTTCACGATAGTGATTTGCGGCATTTTTAGGGCGTTGGAGTAAAAACCATATGGATACTAAATGGAAGAAAGGTGGATGCGCATGTAAGAGGAGCCAATTTGGTGAGTTAAGGTAGAAAGAAAGTAGGAATAAAAGAGAAAGAAAATTAATAAAAACGGGAGAAAAAGCGAAGGGAAAGGGCAGAATAATTAAATAAACTAAAAACCGAATAATGGTCAAACTGAAGGAAAGCTATGTATGAAAGAAACAAAGAAAATAAGTAAATACTTTAAAACGAAAACCAGAGAATGAAAATGTAAAAATGCATGTATGGAAAAAAGATAAAGAATAAAAAGAAAAAGGAAAGGAAGCTGAATAAAGACAATATTTGAAGTAGAAAAAGAAGAGGGAGAAAGTGAGAGAAAGAGAAAGAAAGAAAAAGAGAAAAAGAGAAAGAAAGAGAGAGAAAGAAAGAGAGAGAAAAAAGAGAGAGAAAGAAAGAGAAAGACAGAGAAAGACAGAGAAGGAAAGTGAAAGAGAGAACGAGAGAGGAAGTGAGAGAGAGAGAGAAATAAATAAATAAATTTCGGAATTTAATCCCCAAAACAAGTAAATAAAAAAAAGGAACCTTTTGGGTTTGGAGCCATCGAGTCGTGTCATTTGTCTGTAAATTCAGGCAAAGACCAAGTAAAACGAAACGTCACTTCCGTTTCAAACTTGCTTCCTGCATTGTCGATTTTTTGACAAACCGAATCTGACATTTGCGAATGAATGCAAATCAGTGTTTACAGAATCGCGCGCACTTCAAGCCCGAACTGTTTCTTCTGTGTTTGAACAACAAGTTTAAAAAATGATGCATTACTCTGACGCACATTGCAGGTGAATTTATTTCAAATTTGCCCGGAGAAGGATAATGTATATTACATGTCTTTAGCAAATAATGGTGATTTAATGAACGATTCGTGAAATTGCTGTATGTTATGAACAAAATAAAAGTTGAAATTTGTTAGATCTTCAAGTTCTGATAGTTCGCTTGGTAATAACGCTATTGTATGCTCTGTTTTAAAAGCTTAAAGAAAATAGAGATCCGAATTCGAATTCCATTTGTGCGAACCATGATTATTTTTCAATTTCTTTTTTCAATCATGTCAGTAGTGAATAGAAAGAAAGAAAAAAAAGTCTGAGACAGAGAGACAAATCGTAGTGTTAAGTGATACATTATAACATCTCTACACATTTTGTTTCAGAGAGGAATGAGAGGAAATATATATTAATAAATTCTAGCAGTAAATGATTGCGACACACTAAATGCATCGGTGATATATAATGACTTTAGCAAATGAACTTCAACGATATACGTCATGCTAACAACTTACAGCATTTCTTCATTTGACGATCTTGAGGTTCTCAATGAGAGATAATTAGTCAATTGTATCTGATAGGCTAAGAGAACTGTTTCAGTTCTAATGAAAGAGAAATCTTTACATATTGAATATTTAATATTATAATCTGTATCACACTGATAGTATTCTTTACATAGATACATGGTGCACCTGTTTAGTGTTGGCATTGTTGCCATGGGAACAAAAACCCGAATCACCATAGCACAAGCAAGGGAAAAGTAATATAGTTGAGAAGCAAAGGATGGTTTCTTGAAATGTTTCATATGCCATGAACTAACGTTCATCGCTTCCCAGTATTTAGTATAAAACCAAACTGAAAAATGAAGATTAAACGAATAGATGTCACATATCAATTTCAGTGTTTCAGCCCAATTTACGGAGTCGTCTCGTATAAGTAAATACTCAATATACATGCTCTTCGCGAATTTACCAAACTAGATACGGAAACCAATTCAACTCTCGCGGGTGCCTAACAACTGACCTTGTGCCAAACATCCCTTAATAAACAACTATACTTAAAAGATGCACTAGTAAGTTGATAAATTGGTTTTCAATGGCATCATTGTATGTCAGTCAATCAGCTATGTGCCATGCGTGATACACGCTTGGGCGATCATGTATCTTTCAGTCATGATGAGGCAGAGTTTTTCCCGGAGTAAGTTGCCATTTCTTTCTGCAGTAGACCAGTTGCCATCCAAGGTTATAGAATCCAGACTGCCCTGCTATTTACCCATAGCTGCGGAGAGAAGAAGATGATTCATACCTTTCCCAAGGGTATTAGAATGTAAGTGGATGTAATGGATTTGACTGGAATTCGAACTCGGCTCTCCGATTTCTCTGTCCGAGCCGCTATCCACCGTCGTACCAAAAGAACATAGCAAATCAAAGTTATTATATTGAAATTAAGGTTTAATCGGCTTGTGGTTAACAACTTTGTTTTTTGCTTTTGTTTTGGGGAATTTTTTCTTTCTTAAGAGTAAGCGACTAGCTTGCAATAAAAACATTTTGTCATTTTTTCTTCTTTTTTGATCCAAAATAATCCTACAGAGTTTAATAGGATTTCTGTCAAAAGTCTTCGCTAGAATATAAATTTCATTATATTTTGGATCTGCTATTTTGAAGTCATTTCCTTTGGATAAAATGCGGCCCCATTTTTCATCTAACTGAATTTTGCGAAAATTTCTTGGCTGCATAAATGAATTATGTATTTTCTGAATTATTTCTCATGTCTCTAAATCCAAAAACATTCTCATTTTGTGCTACATAACATTTATAGCAAATTTATTTTAGGTTAACAAATCTAATGAATTGAAAGTCTGAACCAATGTTAACACGACACTTTACCAAATCCTATTTAACTTTAAGCTTTCATTTCACCCCCCGCTACTTCTACAGTTACTCTCTACCGGTGTATTTGCGAGTGCAAGGAGGTGTGCAAACCCAGGGTCCTCAGACAGACGTGGACCATACATTATTGTCTGCGATGTCTGAGAGAATGTCCACTCACCACTTGAATAGGTGTTTATATATTTATCCCATCACGCGTAGCTTTCCCACACGTGTAAGCCAGGTGCAACTGCTCAAGGAATGCACATTTTGTTCTGGCATGATCTGGGGGAAACACACTACAAACCTTGAAAAAAATGCGATTTGAAGTGACATTTCTTTGTTTGCTGTACGTTCTTTTGGATTTTGTTTCCTTCATTTTGTTCGGATTTTGAAAATAAGTAAGAAACATAAAAATTGGAATTTACCTAACTGTAAAAGTTTTCTGTTGCTTAAGGGTAATCAGAAGAATACAGCTTGGAACCCTCTCGGAAGACACATTTTTCTTTTAGACTCTAGGTCGGTATAATTAAAATTGCGCTTAAAATAAAAGCTATGTCTATCAGTACAGTTTTAAGGAAAAGAAGTATGACAATGTGGCAAGTGTTTTCCTATGGCACGTTTCGTCTCTTAGGACTTCATCAGACTAAGTTTGTGTTTACATTGATGCAACTACACATGCACACAAACAGAAGAAACACTGATAATTTAAAAATTAAAATAATTTTGTCCAGTAAATATAACGTTTAAATACATCTTTTCTCGTAGTTAGATGGTATTAAGAATGATTAGTTGCTAACTACATTAAAAGTCATTTCTGAATGTATCATGAAAGATGTTACATAAATAGGTGTATTTTTCTAATTAGAACCTGTATATTACTTGTTATGAAATATGATTTCATTTCGGATTTAAAAAAAAATTAAACTTACTCCATGCTAAGACACAAGGAGTTACTGGAGTTACTGGGTATGAAAGAAGAAAAGAGTGAAACATTAAGGAGCGAGAATAATACAAGAGTAATCAAGAAGACAGTAGATAATGATTGACATTGCATTTAAATTTTTGTGAGAAGTGCGAGAAAGGAAACTGTTAGCATAGGACTTACGGTTATTTCTAGTCAAATCAACGGTGAATTGATGAAAGCTTGCTGCCACTCTAGTACTCCTCTTAAATTCAGAAAGTCATAGCAAAGAGTTCATCCGAATAATCACCATGAAAGTATTTATAGAAAAGGCATACAGGAGCCATATTACGACGGCTGGAAAGTGATTGAAGTCGAGACGCTGGGTCAGGACCAATAATATTGCTGATTCTTCTTTGGATTTTATCAAGAATCTCTAAGTATACAGTGGGAGCACCAGACCCTTTGCTATAGAAATATTCAAAGCATAGATGTAAATATATAAGATAGATTTAGGAAAAATAATTGTCTAGCACAACACAAGGAAACCACTTCCTTAGCAGCAGACATTAGCAATGGTTTCAATATAATATTTTCACTTCATATCATCCGACAATGTAAACGTGAGAAGGTGCAACGTGTCACTGCCATTGAGGCCTCAGTATCAGCTATGCTGATGGGAGACAGGAAATCAAATGCTTTTCATGGTATCCAAAGCAACAGAACGAGCCTCATTAGTTTTATCTAAAATTCTCATTCCAACTGTAGTCGTCAATCTTGCGTATCATATTCTGCTTTTCTCCCTCACTGCTTGGTCATATACATTCTATTCTTGCTTATATATTCTAACATTGTACAGTGTAACCCGGATATAAGAGAGTTGTCGGGACCGGAGAAGAAGTCTCTTATATCCGAGTTTCTCTTATATCCGGGTTTGGTCTAATTTATATACATTAACACAGGCTCTAGTTTGGGACCAGAGAAAAATTATCTTATATCCGGGTTTCTCTTATATCAGGGTCTCTTATATCCGGGTTACACTGTAGCTGGAAAAAAAGCATTTTCGACATTCACTGTTTATTTATGAAAGCTAAAATTCAACTGACAAAAAAGATTTGTACATATATTTGGAGAAGGTAATGTGAAAAATCAAACGTACCAAAAATGGTTCAGCTTAAAGATTTCTTGCTGAATTATCTTCTACTGTTGTGCAAATAAGATAGAATTAAGGCTTTGATAAGAATAACTGAATTTATATAATATTCATATCAAAATTAAGCACCAAAACCTGTTTGAACCAACTTGTTGATGTTATTTAATGTATAACTTCTGTGTGTGATTAAACAAAGAAAATATTCCACTTTTGCACATTTTTTACGGGAGATGAAAAACTGAATATTTACAAAAATATAGAGCACCAGTGAGATGTATAACGTTGTTGGATTTTGCTATTTGATTGGTAATATTCATTTGCTAGAATCTGGAAGATGTAGAATACTTTCCAAGTTATTCACTCTTCTCCGTCACCAATTTTGACGGTAAAAACATTTTGCCACGATATAGGGCGTATGCTGAAGATTGGGGAGAAGGCACTAGTTCCTAACCAGATTAGGCCGGTTTTCGGAAGATCTTTATTTCATTTCATACTCATATCATTGTGCACTTGTCTGACCATCAAGTAACAATTCATAGTTAATATACTATCTGATGGTCTGTGCAGGTTCCTCGTAGCCAGATCTATCCCAATTTGAGTTAGCCTTATATTTTATAGCCACGGATTCACACAATTTGGCGGCGAGTCACCGACAGCCGTTCTCTGCTGTAATGTGTTGGATATCACCTTCCTTTACTTCTTCAATTGCCCGAAATTAAAAGGTCTCAAGCAAATGTTGAGAGGTTGCTGAACAGAAAATGTTTTGTAATAGATAAGAGACACTGATGTTTCGACTGTGAGAGAAAATGTCATGTGATAATATCACCTTAGATACTGAACGTTAACGCGTTTGCCTAGGCGTTTAACCTCGTATATTTTTGGCCAAGAGCTGTAAATGATAGTCGATACGACAGAAAGTACTACTCGGCTGAAAGTTTCTCTGTTTTCCCTCAGTAGATTTATGAATGATAAATTACTTTTTCTTAAATTCTCTCACGAATATGCTGTATTCAGGCACGTCAAAACTGTAAAATACATTTCCATTGACGATGGAAAGGGCGTCATCTGATGCGATATATGTGAACTTGTAGGCCTTTAAGTATGTCATGTGCTTACCGGTGTTATACCATTGTCCCTAGTACGTGTTTGACTTTGGGTTTTGATAGTTCCCTAACTTCATATAGCATTGAGAATTTCTCTAAAGAGATAACTGACAAAAACCTATAGATTTCCACAAAACAAGTAATCCGATGAACACTTGATAGATTGATGCAGGACAGCTAAAGATAATTCCGGCACTACTTTTCCCTGCAATTAACTGCAGTACAGAAATTAGAATATAAATTGTACGGCTGAACACTAACAGTAAATGTTGAGAGCTAGGAACCAACAATGCAATTCACTGAAATGATCAATTATTCTCAATATTATATTTTCTATATACGCTTAAAATTTAATAAATAACATCGTGAATTTAATATCTTTATGTTTTATTTACTATTCATGGATGCAACTGATTTGTTTGACTGAAATAAGTCAAGGGTGTTTATACAAAGCGTGTGTATGATAAGAGCTGGGGAAAATCTGTAGTTCAAACATCGTAATTACGCTTTCAATTATTTGGATTTAAAACTGTTGATTTACAATAACAAGCTATAAAATGATGCAAGCTAATTACATGTACATAAACAGTTTTAAACACATACTACGTTCAGATTCGACTATCATACATTCATAATGATCTAGTTTTCTTCAGATGTGCGGGTAGTATAACAGTCTTCATTAAGAAAAGTGGCGAACCGTGTTCGAATACTATTCTTGTATGTTACGCTCGCATTTTCACTATTATTTTGGCGAAGGAAGCATTCGATCTCCTTTTTCTAGCTATAGGTTAAATAGAAAGGTAAACTGTGTTCTGTAATATTGAGTGGCAACTGATCTAAGAGAAGTGAAGGTGAATTGCAAAGTGTGGCGATGGCAATGGGAAGTAACGCCACTATCTTACCCAAGAAGTTATGTGAATTCACAGATATTAAACGAAGGCTATGGAGACGGAGGGCATAGTATTAAAAAATTGATTCATCCTCATAATTATTCGTATGCCATTTACTCGCATCTTCTTGATAAAGCTATTGAAATAGCTTTGGTTTTGTTTAAAGTTCGTTTAGAATTGTCATATAAATGGATGAGAAATTGGAAATGGGATGAGGTTTCTTGTTCAATCAAATGATTTAAACAGTGTGACTTGTAGAACACAAATGGAATATAACTATTGCGTTCAAGCCAATGTAGCACTGCTCGTGTTTGTCTGATCAGGCTGACTGCTTACTGTCGTCTGGTCGAATCTCCAATACGCTTCACCAATTCGACAGTCAAATACACTCATCGTCAAAAACGTTTAATCAAGCATATACTGAAATATACACAGGGTCTGATCGGATGATTTCAATGAACTACATCTAATGTTGACGAGTTACATTGAAGTGTACCACTATGGACATTTCAGATTAATCGAATAAAAAAGATAATTTCCCAAGAAAATATTGCAATTCGCAGATTTTAAGGAAGTTTTGTGGTGACATGAACGACTACCCCATGAAATTACATGACATTTAAAATAAATTGTAAAAGATTTTAATTCAACATTTAGTGCTTCAGGCTCATCACATACACACGCACATTATATATATATATATATATATATATATATATATATATATATATATATATATATATATATATACACACGGGTAGTGATGACAAACTTACCCAATTCCTTATGACCCTAAACACAGTGCACGACTCAATTAAGTTTGACTATGAAAAATCCACAACATCAGTAACATTTTTAGACACCCGCATTTACATAGATGAAAACAGGAAACTACAAACGACACTACACACTAAAATCACCGACACCCACAACTATCTACACTTTAAGTCTTCCCACCATAAACACCTCAAAGAGAACCTTCCCTATTCACAAGCACTTAGACTCAGAAGGATATGTTCCAAAAATGAAGAATTAAATAAACACATTGAAAATCTGGAGCATCAATTCACAACACGTGGCTATAAACAACACCTAATCAGGGAACAAATAAATAAAGCAATTTCCACACCTAGAGAAGACACCCTAATGTACAAGATTAAAAATAAATCTAGCCACATCCCTCTAGTAACCACTTTCAACCCCACTCTGCCTCCACTATCCCAAATAATCAAACGTCGCTGGGAAATACTACATCTCAAACCAGACCTAAAAAAACTGTTTAAGGAACCTGGCCTTCTTGCATATCGTAGACCTAAGAACCTAAAAGAAATCATAGGTAGTAACCACATTTCAGGGTACAAGGTAATCCGTAATAAACTAAGAACAAAAACAACAGGATTTTCCCAACCATGCAACAACAAAAGAAGTTTATGTTGCAACCATGTTGAAAACACGAATTCATTCACTAGCTCAGTCACTAAATCTACTTTCAAAATCTACCACGATTCTAACTGTAGAAGTCATAACATAATTTACCTCCTAGAATGCACACTATGCCAGAAACAATATGTAGGAAAATCTGAATGGCCCTTTCACTACAGAATTAACAATTATCGTAAACGAATTAAGTCGACTCCCCATGAAAAATTGTTACCTGTAGAACAACATTTCCGCCTGGAAAAACACGATTTCAAAACCCATGCCAAATTCACTATAATTGAGAGAATAGAAAAGTTCAGAGCAGATAACATTAGAAAGATTTTAGAGTCGCATGAAAATAAGTGGATACAACGTCTAAAAACAAAATATCCAGCCGGGCTAAATCACAAATTTAACAATATATAGATTAAATCAACAAATAAAAAAAACTACCCACATTTCTCACCCACACAAGACAGACAGGCTTACGGAGGTGTGGAGGCCTCACACTTATACACTCACCCACACGAATAGACACACTTACACACATCATACGCACTCACTCCCTAATGAGCCAAATGATAACACACACCCACAGCAATACACACGCTTACACATATCATACTCACTCACTACCTAAGAACCAAATAACACACACACACAAACAAACACTTAAACAGAGACACATTCCCTCACCAAGTCCAATAAAAATGTCAAACTGACCAGAGAATTCATAGCAGCATCCAGCTCTTATCTCAAATAACAACTTAAAAGAGACTGTTTGACCAACACAAGGAATGTTAAAAGATTCATGTTAAAAAGATAAAAAAACAAATGAAAACTACAGACAAAAGTTCATTTTCTCCATCAAGACATTCATTTCTGTAGTTTAGTGCTAGCAGCAAGCAGAAATATTTCTCCTCCCGATGATGGCCATTTCGGCCGAAACTAGTCGAGGAATCTAAATGGAATAATAATAAAAAAAACGAAAGAATATTAATCTACAACCCAGTGTGTCTGAGGATTTTAATTTTTTAATTTTTATTGTTCAAAAAAAAAAAAATATATATATATATATATATATATATATATATATATATATACAGTGGGAGGAAACAAATATTTGCTAACATGCAAAGTATTATTTTATTGTATTTCCAACTAATGAATAAACATACTTTTCATATAATTAATTTTATACAGATGCACAATAACCAAATATATGTGGAATGCCGAAAATGTTTGATTCAATAGAAATAAATCCCATTTATACATTTTAACGGGTAAAAAAAGTATTCATACATTGAAAATTTCAGATCTTAGAAGTTTTAAATAGTTTTAATATTCTAGATCTGAACTAAGATCTGAAATTTTCAATCTATGAATACTTTTTTTACCCGTTAAAATGTATAAATGGGATTTATTTCTATTGAATCAAACATTTTCGGCATTCCACATATATTTAGTTATAGTGGAATATTCTATATTCATATATTTAGTTATTGTGGAATATTCTAGAATGTTCCAATGATGTTAATGTTATTAATGTTATTAGTGGTTATTTTTAGTCTAAAATGCAAACAGAACATTCTGTAATTGATATTCGTGCAAAGAGGTTAACATCATGGCAAGAGGTACAGAATTGGCAAATTCACTAAAAGAACTGGTAGTTAAGGTCTGGAAAGAAGGTAAAAGTTACGGGAAAATCTTAGATAACCTGGATATTCCATTTACTATCATTAGTTCATTCATTGCAAGGTATAAAAACTCAAAACTGTTGAAAAACAAAGAAGAACAGGTGCTTCACGGAAGATTATTTCAATATCTTCCCGGAAATTGATGTACCAAATTAAGCAAAATCCAATGGTTACTCGTCAAGATGTGCAGGAGGATTTGCTTTCATTAGGAGCCTGTATTTCTAAACGGACAATAAGCAATGGATTTCATAGGAAGAATCTAAAGGCACGCATCCCCCGGAAAACTTCACTGCTATTGAAAAGACCATTTTGAAATTCATTTGTGAACGTAAGGATAAGGAAAAATCATACTGACAAACTAAAATTGAGTTGTTTGGGCGTAATTTTAGAAATCATATATGGAGAAACGATGTTGATGCCTTCAAAAAAAAAAAAAAGGAATTGGCAGCATCATGCTTTGGTGATGTTTTTCTGCAAAAAGTACTGGCAATATATCAATAATAGATGATAGAATGAATACCGCAGCATATCAAAATATTTTGGAAGTCAATTTAATGATTTCGTTTTGAAGTCTTGAACTTCCTCTTGATTGGATCTTCCAACAAGATAATGATCCTAAACACACTGCAAAATTTACAAGGAAAAGACTTGCTGAAAATAATATAAATATCCTGAAATGGCCAAGTCACTCCCCAGATTTAAACCCAATCGAGAATCTGTGGCATTATTTGAAAATTCTAATCCACTCGAGAGCTCTAACAAGCATCCCGGATCTGAAGGCCATTTGCGAAGAAGAATGGAACAAAATACCAACTAAAATTTGCATATCATTAACTTAGAATTGCATGAAGAATTTGGTTGTTGCAGAAGTGAATAATGACTGTTCTAAAAAATTTAAATGAAGAATATGTATTCTTTTTTTTTTGCATTGTACGTATACTTTTTTCACCCATTAAAATACACAAATGGCATTTATTTGTATTAAATCATATTTTCTGTTTTCTATAACTATTATTTATTATGCATCTGTGTGCAGTTAATTATATGAAAAGTATGTTTATTCGTTAGTTGGAAATACAATAAATTAAAAATTTGTATCTGTACTAATATTTGCTTCCCCATTATATATACGTGTGTGCGTATATATATATACATATATATATATATATATATATGTGTGTGTGTGTGTGTGTGTGTGTGTGTGTGTGTGTGTGTGTGTACGCGTGTGTGGATATATGCATATATATATATATATATATATATATATATATATCCGTATGTGTATATAAACATATATATGTGTATATGTATGTGTGTGTATATATATAAATGTCTATATATGTATGCATATCTGTGTATATATAAGTGAATGTTTCATATGTGCGTATATATATGATTTATATATATGTGTGTGCATATATATCAATATCTATATATCTATCCATCTCTCTCTCCCTATATATATATATATATATATATATATATATATATATATATATATATATATACTTTAAAAATCAGGAGATCTGTTGGATTTCTTACCTTGGTTTCAAACTTACGGTATCCTCAGGCGATTTTTATCAAATGACCTCTTAACGCTTCATTTTATGAAAGCTATTGTTATGGTCGAAGTTCCTTGTACCACGGTGATGGTCCAAGGTTAGAACCAATGAAAGAATAACACGAACACAGGTATGAAATACAAAGATATATTACAAAAGAAATATAATACAAAGAAGTAGAAGTATTAGTAATGACTATCAGATTTGGTTAGAGTGAACTATGTTGTCTCGACAAGTATCACTATTCCAATGTCCTTACAATATACTCTCAATTATCTCTCATCGTCTTAAAATATATATCCTCATACCTCTTGAGAGGCGCAGTATTTATAATGTCAAGAATAGTCCATTATTATTATGAGTAAGTTCCCATAAAAGCTATATAATTTAAAAAAAATAAAGATAAACAAATGCACGACGTTGGGTATAATAGAAAGGGAGGTTTAAAAGGGACTGTGGAAGTTTTAAGCAGGCAGTATGAAAAGTTCTTTGCCACGGTAGAAGCTTCTCCCATTTCGCTGAAATCATCAGCGGTGAATTTTGTGAAAGACAGAAGCTTGCGCTTAATGTTTATCTATGCAGCATAAGTGATGTCATCAAGGCCAAGCGGAATCACGTAAAGAAATCTATCCATAATCTGGATGCTGAGCAGTTCAATAAATACCTTCAGCTGGCCATGGATTACTGGGCTGAAGAAGATGCAGCAGCAAGAAATCAAAGGAGAAATTGGTAGAAGGATCAAGACTAAGGATTTTAAGCTGGATAAAAGTAGAAGAACCATGATTCAGAAAAATCTAAATAAATTGACAGATCTGTCAATTTCTTTTTTGCCCTACTCAATGCGAACATAGTTGGCCGTACCATCAAACAATTGATGGTGTAAACCGTGAATATGTCGGCTATATTATTAGTTTTATAAATCCGTTTTTAGGATTTCCTATCTCATTGATGTAGTTAACAGCTAACAGTTGAACAAATATGAAATTGGCGCTGATTAGGTTTATGCAGGACTTGTATTTCGAAAAATCAACCAAGCAATGATGAGGACTAAACAAGTAGTAGAAGACAATAACGGCCTTTTTCAGTTCCAAAAATATTCCCAAAAGTATTTTCCCTGTTACACGTAGTAGCAATTTAATTGTTTATTGTGTTAAAATAATAAAAGTTTAAACACTTATGTTATTCATAATAAAATTTAAAGTACTATAAAATTTAATAATAATATAACCACCATGATAAAAATTAATAATAAAGAATAAAATAAAAATATAAATTAATGATAAATACAATACCATAACATTTCATAAATTATTGAGTTACTTTCTATCAAATTCATTTAATATCTCAGTTATTAATATTTAAATTAATTTAAGAACATTTTATAGTATTTTAAATTTCATTATTTTTTCAGTAAGCATCTTTAAACGTAAGGCTATAATGCTAAATAAACTGAAATTCGATAAAATATTAGATAACTGCTGAAAATGTTATTTTTCAAAAATTACTAAGTAGTAAAAGAAAGTTTTCACTTTATTATGCCAATTCTGGTCAACCATACTTAGCCGTCAACACCTTACCTGTGAGTAACATCAATCAGCATGTCAGAAAAAAAGTCCTGTGGTTGAAAATGCTTGTATATTAGTTTTTTATGCTATAAATAAGTTTCGAATCAGAGTAATTTAACATTAAATTTGTAATTTTTCTCAAATAACGTGTTACAAATGTATATTTTATTTTGGGAAGATTTTCAACACCGAGAATTAACTTTTGTTTACAAAGGTGAAAAAAAGGTCGATTGTAATCGAGTTTGTGAAAGCAAGCAAAAAGTTGAGATGCCAATCAATATAATTTCTATTTCAAATGCACCAGAATATTTTGCTAACTGGAAATAGTAAACTTAATCATTTAGCTTTCAGTTAAAGCTATAATGAAATACTTTTTCGTTTTTTAAAATTCATTTTAAAATTTTGGTATAGAAAATTCAGTGGGGGTACCTAATATTTTATATATATATATATATATATATATATATATATATATATATATTATTATTATTATTATTATTATTATTATTATTATTTTCCAGCGACTTAGTGTATATATTTCTTATGGCTCTTTTTATATTTCTCAGAGTTAACCTGTAGAAAAAGACAATATTTATAAACTATTATGTATTATATATAAATATAAAAGTGAACATTGCACTTAGAGGCGACAGCACTTAGAGGCGACAGTCTGTTTCATGCTAGATTCAATCATCAGGCCACCTGACATTTATGTTTACACACGCTCTATCTCTGATATTGAGCACTTTATCCCATAAATAAGCTCAAGAGTATATTTCTCGCTCTCTCTCTCTCTCTCTCTATATATATATATATATATATATATATATATATATATATATACATTTGTGCGTGTATATATACTTGTGTGTCTGTATATAATATGTGTGTGTATACATATATATGTGTGTGCGTGTTTATATATATGTGCCTACGTATGTATATATATATATATATATATATATATATATATATATATATATATATATATATATATATATATATACTCACTCTCTCTCTCTATATATATATATATGGGGTGTGTATGTGTGTCTGTGTCTGTGTCTGTCTGGGTTGGAGTGTATGGGGACCAGTGTGTGATAGTACAGTGCAAACCCGGTAGCAGCACACCATGTTATGGACGGGAGCATTGGTCCTTATCTGACACTCAACTCTGACTTCTGGGGTCCGGGTCCTTAACCCGCGCACACTTCCAGTGTTGATGGAAAAGGTGGAAGAAACTTTACTCATCTTACCACAGGGAAGTTGCCAGGAGAAGACAATATTCCAGTGGAACTGCTTAAGTATAGAGGGAATGAATTGGTCACAGTGATAACATCGATCTGCCAGAAAATCTGGGAGAGAAAACTGTGGCCCATAGAATGGACTCAATCACTCATTATCTCCATACCCCAAAAAGGAAACTTCCCCTAGTCTAGGAACTACAAAACCATCAGCCGCATTAGCCACACCAGTAAAATAATGCTACAAATCATTTTAAACACATTCAAGAAACAACAGGTAGCAGAAGAACATCTAGCAGAAGAACAAACAGATGCAATGCTTCTTCTGATGGAGAAACATCTGCAACATTAAACAGATCTGTTACATAAATTTATAGATTTCAAGAAGGCCTTGGATAGAGGGTCTATGGAAGGTCCTGACGAACTTCAGCATAGAGGAGTGTCTCATCCAAACCATCGAGCCACTGTATAAGATCTCCAGCAATGCGGCCCTCCCCAACAGTCATGTGGGTGACTATTTCAAGACAATAGTTGGCGTCCTTCATGGCTGTTCTCTTTCCCCAATTTTAGTTAATTTCTTTTTTAAGAACATCATGAGAGAAAACCTTCAAGACATTCAGGTCACTATATCCAAAGCAGTTAGATGCATTAACAACTTACGTTTCACTGATGAGATTGACTTGTCGGGTGGCAGCAACTCTGAATTGCAGAGTTTCACCAACAGAATGACAGACTGAGTAGGAGAGTATGGAATGGAAGTGAACACAGAGGCATTTAGCTGAGGTTGACTGATGTTGATTACTACCTTCACCGGGGGTGATGGACCTTGTACATCACCTTCTCATGTTTCAGTTTGATCAATTTCTCTACTTGGGGTGCCTTGACTGCATCGAATTCGTTTCTGAAGGATTTATCCAGATCATGCTGGATCCTCTTTCAGTCATTGTCGGTAATTCTATTGACGAATGCCTTGGTATTTGTTTTATCCAACAGTTGTACTAGATTCTTTCGTGTTCTCCATTTTATGCGACCAAACAGGTTCTCCTAAAATTGACGGCAAGTCTTAGTGCCAAGCCTGAAAGGATGAGTCATAAGACTTTGCATTAGATGGTTCGAAATTCGCGCCAGTTTTGGATGGGACTTTGTAATTGTTTCCATATTTTGGTATACAATTCTGTACCAATCCTTAAATATCTGTCCATATTTCTGAGATGAGGTATTGTAATTATTTACACTATTTACATTTTTCGGACCATTGTCCACATCTTTGTTGCCATATTCACAACGTTTCGACCGTTGTACGCTTCGGCCTTCTTCAGGTGATTGGAATTTACAATTGAAATCTTTATTTTGTCCACCGGTGTAGATTGTTTCAGTTGCCCGTGAAATGCCTCTTCCGATGCTAATGATACGGATACAGGATCTGCTCTTGAAGTACTCTCCATGCGGTACAATGTGATGCATGACATGCTAAGGCCTCTTGACGTATGCAAATACCTGGTTTGTCTACAACAGCCTCTAAAATGATCCATAGTTTGTGACGTCACAATCCTGTCTCAATAATGCAACGATAGACAGCAGCGAAGTTTGGCTGCTTTCGATCATGAAACGCAATCTGATACAGCCGTGCGGCCTCGCATTAATTACCATTCGTGCGACCCTTTCTAAAAATCCTATCTGCCTGCTCGCGATATGAGTATCCTACCTTTGTTAAAAGTAGAAAAAGTTGGGAACGATAGTCTGCTAGTTTAGCTGTTGCCAAACAGCTTAATGATCTCGTTACTGATTTGTGACTGTTTTTTTTGAAAAAGAAACAAAAGGTTCCAATGCATAGACACTGTCATATTCACATATTCACAAATGATTAACTATCGAAATTTCAATAAAGTTTTTTTTTTATTTTTTTTTTATTTTTACACTGAACATCATATCTCAAGTTTTGCATAAAATCTGGCATTCATCAAGGCAATCGAATTCTTCAGAATTTATCTAATATCTACAAAATAGCATATTTATGAATCTGGAAAGAATCCTGTAATTACTTCATTTCATTTTTATATCTCATTCTTTGTTCTTTTTCTCAATTTTTGTCCCGGATTTTCTTTTTATAATTGGCAAATAGTCAATTTTTTCTTTTAAAAAAGAAAAGAAAAATGACGATTTGCTTTTTCCGTAGGAAAAATAAGAAATTCGCTGATCTGAAAGGCAGTAGGAAAAGGCAGTAAAATTCCAACGTTTCATCTGCGTTCTTTTTATCTCTTTAACAATGAGGTATGATCAGCGCTAGAAAATGAAACGATGCTGTTGGTGCGTGAAATTAGAATAGCCATAAGGATACGATAAATAATACACTCATGATTATATATACGTTCTTTAGGCTATGAACATATATCGGTACCGAGTTATATACACACGCACCCTGTGTCTATGCGTATATACTTGTTTATATACAGATATGTAGATTTGCATATTCATCCAAGAGTGATAACAGATTATTGCATTGACAAACACATACATTATATATATATATATATATATATATATATATATATATATATATATATATATATATGAGAGAGAGAGAGAGAGAGATACAAAGAGAGCGAGAGAAACACTGTACAATAAAATAAGGACGCTATAAAACACTACTCGATGTAAGATATGAAAATATATAAAAAGAGTCATAAGAAATATATACACTAAGTCACTGGAAAATAATAATAATAATATATATATATATATATATATATATATATATATATATATATATATATATATATATATATATATATATAGTACACTCAGCACATGGTCTACTCGAGCTGATCCCGAGTAACCTAAATGTCAAGTTTGTTTCAGACTGATAAGCAATGTCTCAACAGAATGTTCGTTTCTTTCACACTTGTCTGAAGAACTTCGGTTCGGACTATTAAAATAAGAATATCTTGCATAGGTTTATTTCTAATTTTCTGAGAATACAACATTTTTAACTTTTAAATATTGACTCGCATGTACTTTTCATAATCAGAAGGTTATTATATGGACAAATATTGTTGAGGCTGTTCAGTTCAACCCGTTGTAACTAATAAAGATCTATAAGTGTATCATTCGTCCATGCTTAGAATATTGCTGCAATATATGGTCCAGTGATCCTGCTATTTACCTTGAGCTTCTTAATAAGTTCCAAAAAAGAATCAGTAATATTATTGCTCCTGATATGCCGGCTTAGCTCCAGTCACTTTTCCACCGCCGTAAGGCTGCCACTCTGTCTTTTTTATAAATACTTTCATGGCAATTGTTCGAATGAGCTTTTTCCTCTGATATCGAGAGTTTACGTGATTTCTTTGACAATTTACAGACTGATTTACATCGGCTTCTGATAAACACATTTTGGGGTTATGTTAAATATTGTCTTAGATTTACGTTAAGCTTTTAACTTTATTTGTTATTTTTTTAATCAACTGTTTTGTTTCTGTGAAATTTTCTCATTCATTTTTACTTTTTATTTCATTCCACTCCCTGCTCTGCTTCTAGTAGATTTTCCCTTTTTCTTGTGTAACATTTAGTCACACAAGTCTACTGTTTTTTGTTTAAACCTTTCATTTTATTCATTGTTTTTTCGTTTTTCTGTTGTTTTTTTTTTTTTATCGTTTTTTTTTTTAACTTTTATTTTATTCACTTTCTATATTCTGCTATAAAGAGAAACTTTAATGTCAAACGTACTTCTTGGTATAACCGGCATTTGTTTTTAGTTTTGCGACCCCTATTTTCTTTTGGTTAATTTTTTATTTATTTTTATTTTAAAGAAACTTAAATAATTTGTGTTCCGTTTCTTTCTTTTTTAGTTTTAGAACATTTGATATTGGCTTGTGTCTTTAAGAATTCTATAAAAAAGCTATAAAATCATTATGGTCGACAAAAGTCGTTCGATATAGAAAAATCTTTTCGGGAAGGCTCCAAAAGCCAACCCATCAGACAAGAAAGCATCAATTGTTGAAACACTACCCCAAACAAATGAAGGTGGAATACGTGATAAAGAAAAAAAGATGGTGGCGGAAAGAAGAATGAAAATATAGTGGCCCAAAAAAGCCAAAACAAACACACTCCTAAAACGAAAAATGAGGTTAGATATATGGATGGCCATAATACCAATGAAGTCAAAGAAAATATGGTGGCTGATAATGACCAAAAGAAGAACGAAGGTTGTCCTGACTAGTCCTACCCCTCACAAAACAAGTCTGCTCGGAATTAATCAGACTAGGCAGGACATGCTTTAAACGGTCTGCTATAACCAACTTATACAACTTCTAAGGAACATGTCTACATCACAAACTTTAGATATAAAACGAGCAATTTTTTATAGACTACCTAATATACACAAAAGTAATCTTATTACCGAAACATAAAATACTACAAAAACTTATTGTGTGAATATAACCGCACCAACCGACATAAGTCCTATAATAGCAGACCTAATTTGCGAGACACACCGTCTAAGAAATTTTCTAGACATCCTACTGAAACCTCTCAACAAACACATTCGGAGCTTCATACGAGATGATCTAGATTTTCTGAATTATCTTCTCAACGATATAAAACATGATACTTATATGGTCTTAATGGATGGTGTGAACGTATATAGCAACATACCACATGACTATGGAAGAGTGGCCATAAAATACTGGTTAGAAATGTTTCTTCATAAGCTATCAAATTGTAATTTCATCATACAAAGCTTAGAAGTTATCTTAAAAAAACAATTATTTCATGTTCAACGAAACACCCTACCGACAAAAATCGGGAACAGCCATGGGGACAAAGGTTGCACCAACATATGCCAACCTAGTCATGGGATACTATGAACTAAACATCTATGACAGAACCTCGGAAATCTATGGGAATGACTTCAGTTGCAACATGAAAGAAAAGTGGAAAAGATATATAGATGACTGTTTCATTGTCTGGATAAACTAAAGACATTCCAAACATCCATTAATAATATAAATCCCAGCATCCAATTCACTGTGGAGTAAAACAACAAAATCTTCCCTTTTTTTAGACATATTAATAACAAAAACAAACACTAAACTATTTGGTTGGTGCAAAAATAATGTCGCTTTCTCACATAGTAACATATGTGAGAAAACGACATTATTTTTGCACCAGCCTAATAGAAACTGACATCTACTTTAAACCGACTGACTCTCGACGAATGCAGCTATCGATTTGTTTGCATCCTAGCATGCTAGTTAACATTCGTGTCAGTTAGCTGTTGGCTCTCACGCTGGCCAATTGAATTTTCCTGCCTATTCGTGGTAACCAGCTATAGGCTCTCACTCTGGCCAGTAGAAAATGGCCGCAAACTACATGAAAACTGCCGTAGAATCATGAAAAAATCGATTATTTCCACTATCGATGGGAGTTTAGAAAGGCAACGTCGGTCTTGGCCTTCCCACTAACTTGGAGCATGTGCATGTAAATTTTGGTGCAAATCTGTCGAAAATTACGGCCGTGCATTCGTTACACACACACACACACACACACACACACCCTGCCTTTATATATATATATATATATATATATATATATATATATATATATATATATATATATATTATTATTATTATTATTATTACCCAAAGGATTACAATTATCATTGTCATTATTATATTTATTATTTATTCATTTCTTTAGTGTTGTTATTGTAACAATAATTACTGTTACCATCATTATTAGTAGTAACATTATCGTACTTCATAAATAACATCAATTATTATCAATATATAAAGGATAATATTATAGCTAATATTGACATTACATAATTACACTGCTGCACTTGTTAAAAAATATAAACATCATCAGCAAAACTACAGACAGAACCCAGCTTAACACATGTGCTAGTAGCATAGCCAAATTAATGAATGTGGGTATGCGTTTATATATGCGTGTGTAGACGCGTATGAAAATATCTGCCGGCGCAAACAGCCAACCTGAAAAACGTCACAGCCACCCCTACCTGTCCCCTACTAAAAGAACATTGCTGCATTATGAAATGCTACAATCTTTACGCCGAAATAGACAGGATGAAATTTGCATACATACGCGTGGGCATGCGTACGAAAATGTAGCTGCGACTAACCCAAGATTATGAATATGCTTGTGCATGTTTGAACCAACATGTATACGCATGTATATATGTGTGTCTATGTATATGTGAATGCCATCCCAAACCCACACAGAAAAAAATGTCGCTTCCCAGCACAAGTAAATAAAGGATAAATAGATCTAAAATCTAAGATCACGAACAACTCTACATGCAAACGCAGATGTTATCTCTATCACGGATATTGAGCGCTTTCCATTAATTACCGCATATATATATATATATATATATATATATATATATATATATATATTCATATATATATTCATATATATATATATATATATATATATATATATATATATAGAGAGAGAGAGAGAGAGAGAGAGAGAATTGTGTATTTAGGCAGTAATCCCTCTTTTATACATGTTTCGTTAGAGACGCCTGACAAGTTACTGATATTAAGATTTTTATTTAATTTTTCTTGTGTTCGTACAAGTGTCTTCTTTTCTGAACACAGAGTGTATAAAACTGTCCAAACTTTCTGCATATCCCAGATCTTTTGTTAAACTTTGTGTGTGTGTGTGTGTGTGTGTGTGTGTGTGTGTGGAAATAAATATAGTTTTAAGGTATGCTATATTTATTGGACTCAGATGCGATAAACTGTTTCATGCTAAACGCAATCGTCAGGCCTCGACTCTTTATATATACGGGTCAGTGATGCTTTGTGCGTAGTCTATTGCATTGTTGGTAGTCTATTCTAACAGTTATTTTGGCGGTAGTGATTTGTAAATGTGTTTATTATTTACTTGATTTCTTTGGATTAATTTATTTCACTTGTATTTTTTCTTTTATTTTTTTCTTTTCATTTTTCGATTGTTAAGTAACAAAGTAAAAATTTGTTTATGCGTCTGCATTTTGTGATGAGTTCTGATCGTTTATTTAGTAGTTTGATTTGGTCTGGGAAGGTAATTATAGCTATTTTTTCCCCCAAACAGTTTTTGGATTGATTGTTATAGTCTTATGTTCTTTTCCTTATTTTCCATGATATTTTTGCTGTGATTTGCTTTTTGTTTTTAATTTCCCAGATATACTTGGAAAGTATTACGCTGTTCACGTATTTACTATTTATGAAAGATGTTTTATGTGCGTAGTTGCTTTGTTTTCCATGGTTCTTCAATTATATTTATATATATATTTTTCTTTGCTAATTGATGACTTTACTGTGGCTTTGTATATTACATTGTTTTGTAAGCAATAGCCGTTTAAGGGACATTTGTTCTTTATTCTGCAGTTACACGTGGGTTTAATTTATTGGTGTGGTGTGTTGATAGTTTTCCTGTTGTGCTTTTTTATTTTTGAGTTATGTTCTTGGTGCAACTGCAGCTGAATTTTAGTTTGTTTTCGTTAATTATTTTGTAGAGAGTGGTTGATTCGGGGAAGTGCGTGTTTAAGAATTTGATGAATATTTTTTCCTACGTTTGTTTTTACGTTTTTGTTGAACAGTCAGATGAACCATATGATATTTCTCTTCCTGTTGGAATTTTTGTCCTTCGTGGTGTGCATGTAAGTTTCGCCGAGAATATATTATCTTTTAGGACCGTTTCATAGTCTTTCTTAGCTTCGTTGAATATGGTTTCATTGGAAGAATTGTTGGAAAGCCTGCGGTTAATTTATTTTGGTATCTTTCTGAATACAGACGGTGAGTGATTGGAAGCTGCGTATATATACAGTGGTTTATCATTGTTTTTTTCTGTATGGTTTATATGTACCTTTTCTTAGGTTGGTAACATTTAGAAAATCTACTTTATGTCTATGTCGAATCCCATATTTTTGAAAACTATTATTATTGCTTTTCTAGTTTTGTCTGGGTTTTGTTTGTTAGTTTCTTAAGATTAAGAGACCGTCGTCCCTGTAGAGTCCTGTATCACTTCTATCTATTATGTTACTTATTTCGTGTAGTAAATATATACCTATGAGTTCGCCGCGTGCACCGTCAAAGCTCACCGTTGTAGTGTCAAAGATCACTTCTTTATCCAAGCGTCTTCATTCCCGAATAGTAACGATTTTCGGCAGTGTTTAATGATTTTGATTTCCTTTGTGTTTGTTCATATTTATTCTTGAACAAAAGGGTAGAATTCTTTTATGTCTACATGTATAAATTGGCAATTATTTTTTTATATTACGGAACGAGTCTATATTTGGATTTGTTTTTTTTTATTTGTTTTTTTTTGTTTGTTTTTTTTACTGATTTACTCGGAACTTCTTAAAACTTCTGAATTAATTCTTTCTACTATCGTTTTAATTATTTTACCAAGTTAACTTTTGTTTGGGTTTATGAGTTTGTATTTTGGGTCCGTTCTGAAATTACCTTTGCGATCTTTTAGTTTGAGATAAATGCTTATACCTTAGCGATGAAACTTATTCTGTCGTCTACGTCTAATTGATGATCGATTGTTTTACCCTCCTTATTGATATTGTCTTCTATTGTTTTTTGTTTTTTTTGTATGTTATAGTTATGTTGCCCTATATTGTGTACGCAGGGGTTCCGTCCATATAAATTTCTAGTTTTGTCCACCGTGATTAATACGTTTGTTGAATTTTTTATTTAAATTATATCTTCTTTTAGTCTTTGGTAGGGAAAAAATTCGTTTAGCATGAAACAGTCTGTTGCCTCTGAGTTTTGACTTCAATGTTCACTTACACACACACACACATATATATATATGCACATATATATTTTTACATATATATATATATATTACATACACACACACACACACACAAATATATATATATATATATATATATATATATATATATATATATATATATATATATGTATATATATATATATATACATATATATAGTTATGAAAGGATTATGATAAAAATGCAGACATAATATTTGTAAGTTAGTAAATGAAACATATATATATATATATATATATATATATATATATATATATATATATATATATATATAAAGAGAGGGAGAGAGAGATGTTTTATTAAAAATTTTAGTATAAAGAAAATAGAATATACTTTTTCAAATAATACTAAACATATTAATCTTTTATATAGCAATCAAAAAAAAAATTCTAAATATAAAATGGATAAAAATATCTTCAAAAAACTAATAAATATTAATATATCCACGACAGATCCTCGTAACAAAATAAAATTAATTATATACTATACTAAATTCAATATATCTAATTCTTGCGTTCGTACTGTATCCTACCCACCAATTGGCGTGTAGCAAAAAACCCACATTATATATAAATTTAAATGTTTCTTGGTAGATTGTATCTCCTATAGGAAAATAATATTTATGTTAGTTTGAGTACAACTGTGCTGTCTCAGATTTTAAATTTTCATTTGAATGATACAATCTAACATTGCTAAACATTCACATCAAAATGCTTGTCCACATTTTCAATTTAGAAAAATTCTTATTGTAAATATATCTATCCTTTTTCATGAAAATAATAAACATGAACTAAAAATTCTTGACGTTATCTATATTAATTATGAATACCGCACAAATGTTTTAAAAGGTTTACAATAGATAGAAAATATTTAGATTTTAACTAATTGTTTTAGATTTTTTTTTAATAAATATCTTAATAATATAGTTACCTCCCTTGACTTTACTGCACGAGTATGCTTACATGATAAAATTTAAAAATCATACAGTACATAAGTTTAGCGGTTTTCATTTCACAAATAAAAGAATTAACTTTCAGTTAAGCACAACAAATATAGCTTAGATAAAACAAGTCCCTGATAAAAAAAATCCCCTGAAGATGACATTTTGCTAATGTCGAAAGTACTCGGAATAAATGAATATGCATAAATATGGTAACATTTCTTTTTCCTTTAATAAGAAGCTTGTGCGTGAATATGGGAAGAGCATATTAAAAATAAGTAAAGAAAACTGTCCAAACTATTTAATGACACGTCATAATGAAAACATTCTGCCAAAATATAGCTATATACATCGATATATAGAGATACATACATACATATATACATACATATGTATAGAGAGAGTAACTGAGAGAGTTAGAGAGAGCGAGAGAGAGAGAAATACAGAGATTTATACAGATATTAATTCTATTAACGCTCTATCTCTAATATCGAGCAATTTATCCCAACGTCTGCGTCCCTTAAATGCCTTTCTACCAGTAAACCATCGAAAGTTGATGATTTTGGATTTAGTCTTATAACTATATATATATATATATATATATATATATATATATATATATATAGAGAGAGAGAGAGAGAGAGAGAGGGCGAGAGAGAGAGAGACCTGCCTGAAGTTATTAAGCAAATCATATTAAGTTCAATAATTTAAATTTGGTTTACAAAAAAATTGTCAATATTTAAGCAATCAATTTAGATATCAAAACATAGACTGAGTTAAAATTTTAGGTAGTATCAATTTGTTTTATTAAAGTTATTGATGTTATTTTGGTGTTCAAACAGTGTTTTTCACACAGTGTTTTTTATAATAAAAACACTGTGTGAAGTTATTAGACAAGACCAAATAATCACATTTTACTTCAATAAAAAGATAATAAAATCATCAAAAATGGATCAACGCCTATAACAGAACAAATAACACACACATATTGAATCTTTTACATTTTAATATAGTGACCCTTCTTCTCAATAACAGTCAATAATCTATCATCCGTTGATTTTGTTAATCTTTTTACTTCAGCAGGTTCAATTTCCGACAAAGTATTTTTATTTTCTTTCCTTAGGTCTGCTTTGCTGTTATATTGTTTGCCGCCTTCATATAATTTCATCTTCACAATTGACCATATATTTTCGATCGGATTCAGATCAGGAATTGTTGGTGGATATTCCACTATCTTCTCTTTTAATGAAGATAAAATTTAATGATTTTTATGCTCAAAGAATTCACGGGTAAGCTTAGATACAGAAAAAGGAGCATTGTCGTTCATAAATATACACATCACTTTGAAACTGCGACACTGGTCGTGTACCATGCAAAGAAAGTCTTGTTCGTAGAATCACAGTAGTTAGCACTGTTCAGTTTAACTCCTTCATCGACTTTCAATCGTCCACTAATGGCTTTGATGACAATTCCAGCCCAATCATAAAACTATCGCCTCCTTGTTGTCTTCTTTTAGCCAGAGGAACGTCTGAATTGGATTAATCTATCCTTCATCCACCCATCAGATGCATCAAATTTCACTCGAGAGTCATCCGTGAAAATTACTTTAGAAAAACTGAAATTTATTTATTTCCTGGCCCAATATTGATGCTTTAAAATATTTGCTTTAGTGAAAAGAAGTTACCTATGAGATTCCAATTCACAAAGTCTTCTACACCTTTTGTCATTCTTGACTCCCTCAATTCCAGCCTTTTCAAAGATCTGAGTGTTGGTCAAAAGTGTTTGTTTCACTATTACTTGATTTAGTTTATATTCATCTCGAAGAAGCAAATTCTTAATGCCTTTTCCTTTGCTTCGAGTTCTTAAATTATATTTTAGACAGCTTTCTTTATAGTTAGATGTTCTCTACAAACCTATTTGGATATCTCCAATGCGGACATTCCCTCACTCAGTAACTTTGTCATTTCTGCATTATGGACCAATAGAAAAATTAGTTTTTTATCAGATTTTTAAAGGTCTGAAGCTAATAGTTCAATCTAAATACTAACTTCAGTAAGTTCATTTTCGTAAATTCAAAATATCTAAAAAACTAACTATTAAAAATGAGAGAAAATTTAGTTAAATATTTCACTAATGCTGGAAATAGACACGTTTAAATTTGACAAATATTAGTTCAGAAAATTTTGAATTATTGAGGTTTATTTAATTTTCATAATAACTTCAGATAGACTGTATATATAATGGAGTAAGTATAACTGTCATGCTAGCGATTATAGTTTTTACTGGTGTGTATGAGTAACGGAAAAAAATGGCAATATTCTGAATATGCAGTTCAATTTACTGAAGATTATATGTGCAACAAAAATTTCTGGATTAAAGTTAATGATCACATACAGGGATTAATAAGTGCACACATTCTAAAATAATACGTCAACGGTACTCTGACCCCCACTGTACAGGGTACTATTGGTAAATCTTTGCTATTTTATATTTTTGATTTCCCGCAAGCGTGTTGTTTGTTTTTGATTTATCAACTTCGCTGTGCGGTAAGGTTAGTTGAGCACCATCTGTGAGAAAAAGGGAAACATGACGCAATTCCTTTCCGCCAGAAATTTGGAAACGACGTACTGTACTGCTTAGCATTCACACCGAAAGCTCCAATGCGAACACTTCAGAGTTTTGCGGTATCAATCGGACGATATTGCAGAGGATTTGGAAAGGGTTGGATGAGTGTAATGGTGATTACGAAGCTACGGCATCTTGCTAAAGTCACTCTTATCGTTCCGATAAGAAAAAAGAAACTCCCGAATGTTTTGGTGAGGGCCTCAGACTCAACACAGAGGCCTAAGTCTAATGTCATGAAGTGATAGTGCTGCCCTGGATCAAGTGGGGGGCTCCTGGAAGATCCTATACCTAGGAAGAGGAATCTGCACCATGCCACATATGGAGGAGGACACAGTCATAGCCTTCAGACAGTTTCTTTGACCGCATCATCAGTTACATCTGGCCACGTAACTCCCTAGATTGCAACCCCCTTGATTATTATGTGTGGGGCGCAATTGAGCGAGAGACAAAAAAACTCTTTGTAACCCCCATGATGAACTGAAGACAAGGATTATAGCAGCATTCACCATTCAAGGAGTTCGGCAAGAAGAGATGCAGGAGATTCGAAGTTGTCTGGAGGCCGTGGTTGAAGCCAATGGCGATTTTATTGAATAAATCTACTCTCTAGTATCTCAAGATATTTTTGTGTAATTTTTTAAATATATATGATAAAATGAGATGTTAGTGTTATTTTCATTTGTGTATAATTTAGACGACAATTTTCCCATCTTACACGTATATAATCGTACAGATGACGACTACCACTATTTGATACATTTTTTCATGTCTTTTTCACCTGTCAACGCAATACATCAATTTGGGCGAAATGAATGAGTGACGCACCGTACCATTATTTGCCATATATGTTTAATAGAGAAACAGCGTGAGTGGTTGTTCTGGGAAGCATGTTGAGTAGTACGGGCATCATCTGGTCTTCGGCGCAGAAATATTCACTTAAATATTGTTGCCAGCATCGAAGCACCACCAATGTTCTGCGTCCAACACGCGAAGCATTTCCCCAAATTACCATCCAGATTTTCTAAGACTCACTACCCAACACCTCTCAAACGGTTCTGACTGAACAAAAGGTATACGCGTGCGTCTAGGTAATATTACACAATTTTACACTGGATTCTTTCAACACATTGAATTTGTATAATGCATCGCTGTGTCAAGATCTGATCAAAATGTTGAGTGATTGAGTGTTCCTTACATAGCCGAAGACTTTGATGCTTTTATCGGAATATCGATTACCGCCTCGCACCCTCATGTACCAATATTAAAATCGGCATCAACTTTCAGGTGCCCAATTTCGTCAATGTAAATATCCTAGTTAAGATTGACAAATCCTTCAGTAATGATTCTTCTCGTGTTGTCATTGTAACAGAAGACTTTGAAATAAATTCCTTTAAATTTTACTATATTTTCGTATTGTTAACAGTAAAAAACAAATTAAAATGTTGCATACAAGTGAGGAACAGAAAATATCGGGCAGAACGTTCAGTTAACTTCAAACTAAAGCTACCTCAGTAATGTTATTGTCTTTAATAGATACTAATTTAATGCAATAATCTCCAATCTCCGTACCCACAAAATGAAAGCAATGTATATTCTTTGTCATTAATGTCATATGTAAGCAGGCCATTACATTTTAATGCATTTAAAGTATACACGAAAATGGTGTTTCTATAAACTCTCTCTCATATATAGACATATATATATATGTGTGTGTCTGTGTGTGTTTGTGCAAAAATTTAGATATAAATAAAATATACGTAAAGACAATACGAATGGGAAAAAGGAAAAAAATTCTTTACCAACATGAACCTAAATTTGAAAAATGGCCCTCACATATCCTAAAAGTATTAGGCATCAAGAATAATTACTATCAATTTACGATCAGTGATGACCTATAATAAATATTAAATTCTAGTCTCCAAAGAAGTTGATTTTTATAAAACAAATATATTATCAGGTTAACAAATAGAATAATCACAAACACTGTGCTGCTTCGAGGAATAGAAAATCTAAATTTTTTCAGACTTTAAACTTCAAATAGACCCCTTGATGGTGGTTAGAAACGTTTATCCTCAACAGAAATATACTGAACATCATCGTTAAAGAAGATTGCGGGTAAAAATCAACAGATTGAAAAGCTGCATAATTATAGTAATCATGTATCCAATTAAAAAAAACTAAAAAAAAAACTGAAGACACAGATGACCATGGCAAAAATTGAATTATGCGAAAAGAAAAAAAATGATTGTGATGGCGTGAAACATCACTGTTGGAATGATCTCTGATTTCACGAAAGTGGAAAAAGTAAAAATTCAACGAAGAATATTGAAATTCGTAAGAATCATGGGCAGATTTACTGCCATTTGACCTCTGACGAGTCATTCAATGAAAATCCGTTAAAGATAAAGTTATTATCCTTATCTTTTTTAGTTATTCGCACTCAGTCGTAGAAATCAGAAATAATACATAAGTTTTAATTAATAATTGCCAGAAATAGTAATTAGTAATGTTGGTATTTTGGATATGACAAAAAAAAAGCGTAAAAGGTTTCCTTTCGAATAAAAGGCGGAAAGTTGTCGAGTTAATGGAAAAAGATTACAGTAGATCATACTACATTAAGAATGCAACGAATATTCTATCCGGGACATAAATTTATTACAGTATATTGTTATTCTTCTATTAGTTATTGTCAATCCCTTATTGTATTTATAAGTTAAACTCCATAATCTAGATGCGTGTTTAGGAAATATATATATATATATATATATATATATATATATATATATATATATATATATACATATATATATATATATATATATATATACATATATATATATATATATATATATACATATATATATATATACATATATATATATACATATATACATACATATATATATATATACATATATATATATACATATATATATACATATATATATTTATATTTATATATATATTTATATATATATATTTATATATATATACATATATGTATATATTTATATTTATATATATATTTATATATATATATATATATATATTTATATATATATATATATTTATATATATATATATATATATATATATATATATATATATATATATATATATATATATATATATATATAGTTTGGAATTTGAAATATATTTTGCGGATAACGGAGAAGTAGTCTAACAATGACTAAATTTTCAGAAAATCAAAGAAAGAGCAACAAGGTGAAGTGCTTTATTTGATAAAATGTTTTCATACAAAAGGAAATATTTATAATAAATGGATGAAGTCGCTAGAATGACCAGTTGTTACTTTTAACTTTATTATTATCAACTGGCTACAGATGAAACAAAGAAAATTGAGTTGAATTAAATGCTTACCAGAGGAAATGGTATGATCTTAAGATTTTAATCCAACGTAAGTTACCCTAAGAAAAAGCTGTTGGTTATAAAAAAAACTTTTGAGACCGCATCTAACTGAATGCTAGAATTTAGCAGTCAAAAGAAAGATAAATGAAATTTATAAAAAACAAATTCTTTAAAGAACATCTCTATGAAGGGAATGGATAAAACATAGTCAATAAATCCATCTAAAATCAAAGAAATGGATGCTAAGACTTGTGAACAAAAAACCATTACACAGCCAATATGCATTAAGAAATAAAGATCCCGATGTAGATAAACAAAAACCCATCGAAAGTTGAAAAGCGCGGTATTAAAATCAGACACAGAGGCATTTATATTAGTTGTACAGGGCAAACGTCTATTCATTATGAATGATCATGCAACACAATAAAAATAATGGTACTTATGTACATCATGTGAACAAGATGTTGAAACTGTTGATCACACTTTGGTGGTCCTAATTTGACTGTGAAAAACAAAGATCGACATAAAACTGAGTAGTATAATCACTGAATGAATGAAAGATTAAACTTCAAGTAAATTGAATTGAGTTCTCTCAACCGCTGGCGTATTTCGTATATAGCATTTAAAATCCCCTTCTTTTCTGCCGTTTTATGTAAACTACTGTCCAATCTATAATTATAGACAACACTCAAACAATTAGGCAAATCTACTCATTGTGAATGTAAATTAATATGAATATAAAGAAAAGATATCCACTGTACATGTTAGGTATCACTTAACATCAGAATTTATGCAAAGAAAATTTATATATTTATTAATTTGCTTTACTGTCATTCTTACAGTCCGGTAAGTGATTGTAATTGTTTTAATCGGTGTCCCCCCAAGGCAGTAAAATAAGACACAATGTGTTAGAGAGTGTGGAAAAATTAGAAACATTAATAATGAGCGGAAAGAGAAAAGACTAACCAGGAGGACAGTAGATAGCAATTGACATTACATTTAAGTTTTTGTAGATTAAAGTTAGCTGAAAAGCGTGGCGCTGGAAGGAAGTTCCACAAGAGAGAAGTGCGATAAAAGAAACTGTTAGCTTAGAAATTACGGCTACATCTAGTTAGCTCAACTGTAAATTGATGAGATCGCGACGCCAGACTAGTACTGCGCTTAAATTAAAAAATTATAGGTACCATAGATCACTCGGACAATTGCCATGAAAGTAAAAAAAAAAAGATACTATTACTACTAATAAAAATAATTCATAATAATAATGTAAACGGATGGTATCAGTTCAAATGAAATGTTGTAAAAAATGAGTAAAATTCCAGGCCGATTGTTAAAGACAAATGAGTTGACCAGATGGGATAACCGTAAATGAAGATATGAATTGTAGACGAGGTTGGGTTAGCAGTGCACATATTCAAATCGAAAGAAAATATGGAAGATACTCCACTGCGACCGGAAACTGAAAGTCTATACAACATAATTTAATTTTAAAAGTTGGAAACGTGATGAAAACCCTGTAAAAGAGATGGGAATAAGTATAGTGTCAAGAAAAATTTAGACTATCCAGTAAGCATTGCTTGAGTGTACGAAAATGCTGAGAAATAATATGTGGAGACTCTCTGTCATTGTCTATCGATAGCCAAGCACACATTTGAGGTGAACATGAAAACACATAGGTGATAATAATAATAATAATAATAATAATAATAATAATAATAATAATAATAATAAAATGAGGTAGAAGTAATTATTGAAGAAAAGATGGCAATCATAGAATTTCAACGCTCACGCAAATTAGAAACCTATTAAATCTCTAGTCGTTTCATTTATCTCTTAATTCAGTTATCTTAAAATCGGAGACATAACAACTAACAATTATCGCCTCAACACGCAATTTTAATCTTACTATATATACATTCGCACGTCTAAATTAATTTAGCAATGATCAGCTTGATTACAATTAATGAAATTGGAACAACGTAAGTTTTGGAAGAAGAAAAGAAAACGAATAGAAATAAAGATTTTTTTTTATTTGGCTTGTGACAGGGCTTGGCTCATCCAGTGTTTCACAATCCGAGGAGTGTCGTTTCTTCAGTGAAGACTATGTAATTCTAACAATATAACTGTCTTGAAATACAAAACGTATCTTATATTCTACATAGAGTAAAACCTTGACGAAAGTGAGAGAAGCTTCAAAAGATTTCTTCTGCAAAGTATTGCTCAACACAAATGATTGTAAAGTGTTTATTATCTTTAATGATCTTCGGACAAAGATGAATGTTTGCTATTTATTTATTTGTTAACACTGCATATAAACGTGGATAAAAATTCTAAATGTAATTTTTTTTTAAATTTTCGACTGAATATTATTTCGATTATTCTCATTATGGCCGATCCTATCTAAAACAAATGTTTAAGTTATTAGGTTGGTGCAAAAATAATGTCGTTTTCTCACGTATGTTTAGAAAACGACATTACTTTTGCACCAACCTAATACAAATTGCTCCATGATTTAAAACATTTGTTTCGTTAGGTTGCGTGATGGGGAAAGAACAACTGAAATATGAAAAGATTCAGTCGATACAAAAGACGTATAAAATATAGCATAAGAAAAGCTGTTTTTTCAGAAGATGAATTTCACCAACTACTGATTTATTAAGTTGGGCAAAGCAGACTTTTCTTTAAAAAATAATGATCGGATTTATATTACAATTCAGATGTGGGTTTTTAGGAAATTATTGAAATATTCTGAATATGCCATTGCACGGTACATCCCTCATAAAGTCAAATTATTCTACACCAATATACAATGCATCACCCGCTATTGAATATTGGCAGCGTTTTTATGGCATACCTGTTGTCAACAAAGTCCGAAATAAGCAAATATATAATAACCGATTGTGTGTACGTATCACTGTAGTTATTCTCGATGCGTCAAGCGGATCATTTTCATTTTAGCATTAAAACTAGGGTGACTGAAGGTATATACCTCCTAATTCTATACTAAAGGGAGAACGGGGCTATATATTATCCTGTATATTTACGATTAAGCATTTGCTTTCTCTATTGCTTTATGGTTTAACTCAAAAATTGTCACTGATGCTTTAGTCTGTATCCGATTATCAAGTTAGATTTTCCCGTGTAGCTGTCTTGAAGCAGTTACTAAACGAACATATTCGTCTAACCTCCACCTTCAATTTAACTTGAGGAGACTCCGACAATAGTAATAGTAGTAATAAATAATAATTTTAGTATTAGTAAGTAGTAGTAGTAGTAGTAATTGGAAATTATTCACCATTTAATATTTTAGCTTCAATTGAATTTAATTAACGATCTGGTAAAGTGAAGGAATAGATACTGAAAAATGATGGAAACAGTGCAAGAGGAAAATTCTATATTGCTATAGGATTTCAGCATACATAATGACCGCATTATAAAAGCCAGCAAAGCAGATCTAATAAGACTTTAAAAAACATAACTGATATCTTTTAGACATGGTGGCCATCGCATCTAATAAAAACATTTACGTAAAAGTCTTTTCAAAACATAACGACTTGGAAATAAAAATTGAAAAATGTAGTATTTAAATATAATCACTATTTCAATAATAACAGAATGATTTAAAAAAATACTCAACAATGGCATTACGTACCTCTGAACCTCTGAAACTAGGACATCAGTAATACGTTGGGGACCTCAGGCACTCTTGTCAACATTTACTTATTTCTCCCTATCGCAATTAAATTGTCCATCGCCAGTTACCTATTTATAAATATATTTATCTTTCGGTAAAAACACAATACCTATATTGACTTAGTGTTATTTAAGGTCATTTATAGATGTTTCAAAACAGTCTCTTTTTATCAAATTTGTTTGTTTTATCTCATTCTTTGTTAAAATAAAATGCAAAACCTAACCATTAAATAGTACCTACAATGTCCTACCCCACAAACCGGGCGTTTTTTTTTTTCATCAACGCTAAGAACAGAATACCACACAGTGTCTAAAGAACAATAAAAAAATCTCTGTTCAGTTCTGAGACTGAACAGAGATTTCTTCTTTTATGTGCCGTGTCACTTCAGGATGGAGGCGATCATGGCTCTCCATTTCATCCCCTCCCTTGTAGCTCGCAATAAGCTTTGACTTTTTGTTATTTCTCCCAGACCCTGTTCTGATATCCACTTGCTTAAGCCTGTTAAGTATGTCACGCTTTGATTTCCTTTGTTCTTCTTTCTCTCTATCCAACCTGTGAGTATTAGCTTTTCCAAGCACTCTATTCGTAACCCAGAAATTTCAGCTGCCTCTTCCTGGTGTTAAGTATGAGTTTCCTTTTTGTTTGCCTCATCTCCAAAACCTCATCGTTGCTCATATGTTCGGTCCATGGTATCTTCAGCATCCTTCTGTAGAACCACACCTCTGTTGCCTCGAGTATCTCCTTCATCTTTGAGCAAACCGTCCAACATTCGCTGCTTTAAAGGAGGATAGATATCACGCAGAAGTTCAGTACTCTTTTTCTTTGTTAGCAACGAAACCCTCTTGTCTCGTAACACTCTACCTAACTTTTGGAAAGCGTCTTTGGCCATCCCAATAAGTACACACAGTACGCCACCCCGTGCATCTTAGTCATAATCTACTCTATAAGGGGGTTAGATAGAAGGGTAGATGAGGATAACAACAGTGAAACAGCTTCGGTCTGCCTACCCTACGTGAAGGGATTATCAGAAAAATAGGATTACATAATGTGATATAAGGATGGTAGTCACGAATTAATGCAATGAAGTCACTAAGGAACGTGTTTTCATCAGGACTTCTCTTGAGATTTTTACAGATATCCCAGCAGAATGAAATTTACGCATTCATTCAGAATTCAAGGTCTCTTGAATGCTGTGTAGAGTGGGAATCTAAATGACCCCTACAAGTGATTTTATGAAAAGCGGCTGACTTTGAAATAAAGGCATTACGTCACAAGCTCTAGTCACAATTCTGCAACAGATTTTGGAGAAAACAGAAACTAAAAATGCACATATTGTTTTGATTATATTTTTCGGGATCGCTTAATTATGTTCTTTATTTTCAAACCTACTGTTCCTTTTCCTCCCACAGACGAAACATCGGAAACCTATACCTGCTCTATCTCTATTTTCATGTCAAATATTCAGACGAGCTACTTTGTCCCACCGACACACCATGCCACGTAGACAGGATCTAATCCTCTTCATTTTCCCCGTATTCCATTGGTAGGAAGGAAATTCCACTCGCAGTTACCGCCCGAGAGCCACTACTTTGTTGAACACACACCCAAGGGGATGCTTCTCCGAACATTACAATCTTAATTTCAAGTTTAGTTAACCCTTATCTGCCCTATAAATCCTCATAATCTACACGAAGTTCCTCCTCCTCCTCACATCCATACAGCAGCCTAATTCATCAACCCACATTTAGTAAAAAAAAAATTAAATTTAAAACATGGAAAATTAAAAATTATCGAAAATGTTCTTTTTTTCGGTTCACAAAAGAGATCAAGTAAACTTTTGGGAATGTTTGTCTTATTTTGACCATGTTACAAACGATTCATAATGTTATTTTGATATTATATTGTGGTGATGATTAGTGTACATAATTAAACTTCAATAAAATTTGGATTTTATATAAATTCTACTTTATAAAAATTGACATGTAGTAGATTGAATCCAAAAGCCTTATAAGCATTAAATTCTTTCTTAATGAAATACTCAACTTTATAGGGAAAAAAAAACTTCCTTCACTTCAGGTTTTAGGTAAGAGACTTGGAGCGATTGAATCAACGAGCAAATCAAGAAAACGAAAACAATGACAAATATTTAAGAAGACAAAATTTATTTAAAAATAGTTATCCTTGTCGAAAATTCCGCTAACCTTCGACAGAAACTGGTCGAGCTCTGTCTAAAAGAATAGATAAGATGCAAATAATCCCTATGTAACAAAAGTAGAGTTACGAAAAGATGATCTTAGCGATGGAGTTAACAATGACGGCTTCGTCTATTAACAAGACCCCCTTATAAGCCCAGAGCGCAATCACAATTTAGCCAGATGGGAGAAAGCAAAAAAGATTCAGTCAAATCTGCATTGCCACTAACAGCAGTGCTTGTACCCCTATTGGGAGAGTTCGCCGATGACAACTTTATTTACCACATAATAGCTGAAAAAAGTAATTGAATAACTAGTTTACAAACCTTAAATTATCACTATATTATGTCCTTGCTTTATTCTCACCTTTTTACTGTATTCTCACCTTTTTACTGTATTCTCACCTTTTTACTGTATTCTCATATACTTTTCCAATGTTCTTTGCTCGTCCATGTATTTGTCTAAATGTTGTATAAACTTAAGTTTCATGTCCTAAAATGAATATAATATTCACATATGTTTTTTGATGACTAATACTTTTTAACTTTTTTGCTCTACCTATCCATGAAACCTATATAAGTATCGCTGTTTTTACGCTTTTCTGCCATTCCATCTTTTGTTCAATGTCTCTTGATATCCAACCTGCCATAAAATGTCATTCTTTCGTAACCCGCCCTGCTGTCAGTTTGTCTCTCTGGAAAGAAATTATTTTTATTGTCGTACGCAATCAAGCAAGAATAAAACTATAATAATAGAAATGTTACGGGTAAATATTAATACAGTGTTAGACATTGTAAATATTGTCAACGGACTCTGTATAATTATTAAGAACTACAGAACACGGGAAATAATAGAGACCCATGATCGTCAACATCATGAAGAGACATGACACGTAGAAGAAGATGTAGTGTTAGGCTTAGTAAATGTTGTCAACTGCATTTCAATAAGCAGGAAGGTAGTTTGGGGCCATTTTTAATGTAGATCTTGAATGCCATCAAAACATGAATTATTTAATGAGAGAAGCAGTTTTCATCGACACACAACTCAAATAGAATTGCTTGATTTTTAATATATGAACGATTCTCTGGTCCTACTACGCAGCTGTCGATAACGTTTAATTCGATTTCAGGCAAACGAACCATTTACTTAGCTTTTTCAGATTTTTTTTCGTGTCATGTTGATGTGGTATCGGCCATTTATCTAATTAAGTAATTGTTTATGTTGTGGCTGTTGGCTTTTCCTAACAAATGAATTAATCCATCCACTTATCGTACAAACATGAAAAAGCGGAATACAAAAAACAATAACAAATTATTAACACTCTGTACAGGACAAAAGCTATTCATTTTTTGACGATTTGAACGAAAATATAAAAACGTCAATTGGCCAGAGAATATTTCATTGCTGCAAACGCAAGGCTTTGAATATCAATTGTGAATTACGACAGGGAAGCATTTTTGATTACTAATACCAAATTCTGTTCTTAGAATAAATTTTTGTGATATAACGTAAACGGTGACTTTGATAGGAGAAATCTATTTAAAAAAAATATTCTCGAAAAAGAAGATATATATTTGCGGCTTTATTATTTTTTATTCTAGCTAGGATATGCAGCTGACAGCAGATCTTGATATATAGCAGACCATTATTATTCCAGTAAGACCCACATAAATTATTGACTATAGACATTTTTCTTCTTGATTTTAAATATTATAGAACAAAAATGACAGTATTTGATATTCAATTTCAAATATTCTTGTAGGGAGAGACTGTTATGCTGGTAATTGAAATGACTGCTACAAAACAAATGAACTTAGGAGCAAGTTTAAAAGTTAACGAAACAAAATACCCGAATATTACTCAAGTTCAAACGCATTCGTCGATCGAATATCCCCGTTACTATCTATTATTTCCGCTAGATGGATAAATATGTGATTGTGATTGATTAAATAACAATATTTTGTGGAATCCTGCTCGTGGCATAACAGGGCACATTAAAGTTAATTTTCCAAAGTTAGCAATATTTGTGCCAAATATGCAATCATTGTAGACTCTGTATGAAATTCACTAGCAAGCATTATCGTAAGGAAATGTGCTCCTGAGCTGGTTCATGTTCTCTTCAAATTATCGCTGATTCTTGCTTTCCAACTTGGTGGAAATCCTCTGTAGTATTGTCTTTAAGAACTCTGGTGAACCTTCTGACTCCTTTTAGGTTTTTACCTCTTTTTGACAAAGTACTAGACATTCTGATCAACTCAATTGTTTAAGAACCTTCCTTCGCACAGCCTTTTCGGGTAAACAGTATGGCTTTGTTTTCTCTTGGTCTACCGCCAATGTGCTACCGGTTATTACTGAATTTGTTTATCAGGATTTAGATAAGAACGACGAAGCTCGGGATGTGGCTTTAAATATCTCGAAGGCGTTCGTCATTTTGACATGCTTGCCATCTCCACAACCTCTATGGCGTCTCTGGATGAATATTCTTAACAAATCGCTTCTAGATCATTTGTCATTACCTACGTTGTTTCGACATTGATGACTTTCCCGATGTCATCAGTTCCTAACTAGGTATTAATGCTGATGGCACAACTATTTACTCCTCCTCCTCTTAAGACCAAGTCTGACAGGTCCCCCTACAAAGTGGCAACTGCTCTCGAAAATGAACTCCAATCGGTGTTTAACTGAGACATGGAATTGCTTGTAAATTTTAACGCCTCCAAATCAAAACTATCATTTAATCACCATAGGGAGCCATTTTTGCCTTCTATCATCATGGCTGATACTAATCACCAGTAGAACAACTCTTTACGCCTTGTTGGGTTCATGTTCTCCCCTCACATGAAATAACATGATTTATTATATTGAATCAGTTGCTAGATTTACTGCTAGGAAACTTGGTTCAGTGTCGGGCCAGACATTTTTCTTACTATAATCCATTTACATTTATAAATTTTCCATTTGCCCGTGCATTGAATATTTCTGCCCCCTCTGGTCTGGTGCTCCTACTACATATCCCAAGATTCTTGATAAAGAAGGGGTCTGTAATGTAATCTGTCCTGATCTGGCATCTCGACTTTAGTCACTTTCCCAAAGCTGTAACCTGACTCGCCTTTGTCCTTTTTTTATAATTATTTTCATGACAGTTCTCTTCTGATGAGCTTTTCTCCTTGGGGTCTCGACTGCATGAATTTAAGCGTACAACTAGATTAGCAATTAAGTTAGAATGCTGAACTAGATAGATGTAACCGTATTTTCTATTCTCGCACTTCTCACTTGTGGAAATCTTCCAGTTTCTTTCTTCCCTGCCACCTTCAATCTTTAAAAATGTAAATGCAACTCTAATCGCAATTTTTTGTCTTTCTAAAACCTATTCGGAATATCAATTGATTAGGAACGACCTGCAAAAATATTTCACAATGTTAAATTTTGCTAATGTGCAAAACTTGAAGCTGACGAGGTTTACATGCACTGGTCGAAGAACATGAAACATGGATATGGATCAAGGGATGTTTCTTACTATAAATTCTATATTTACTCGTGTAGAGTTTCAGTATAAGTCTCCGTTTTATTTATTATTATATAAATGTTTATGTCTACCGACCTGGGCATTCAAAAGTCTGAATAAAGATAATAAGGTTAAGTACTCAAACACCTCTAGCCGCTAAATATAAAGATTATAGTAATAATACTTAATATTGGATTATAAATGAGATCTATTATCTCTTTACCAATTACATATCTATGTGTTATAAACACACACACACATACACACGTATATATATGCATGTATGTAGGTGTGTGCGCGCGTGTGCGATCTGATTCATTCTTTTCAGTGGGAACATTCGTGTTTTCAAATCCTTCTTACAAAATATTTATACAAAATTTCATAAACGATTTTCTTCCTCTGACAAAAAGGCGATCAGTTAAATTATTCGCTCAAAAAAAATAAACGTGAAAATGTGAAATATTTTTTACTGACCAAACCACATGACACAAATTAGAGCTCAGAATTAAAAAATGAATTGATTTTCTTTCGAAGTAAAAAAAAAAATATTTTTATCCTGTTTTCTGAATCCAATGTTAATAGACACTTAAATATATTCAATTAGATGAAGATATCATCCAGCCTCACAAGAGATATTGAAAATTATTATTTGAAATTCTGGGTTTCAACTCCTCTGGAAAATTGATTACTACCGTTAGTGAAAGATTACAGATTAAGTCAATCATTGTAGAAGCTGCATAATGATGTACAAAAAATGAAATCAGAGAGCCAAGTTCGAATTCCAGCTGCGACTTTTATTCTTTGCATTATATTATTCCTTTCATTGTTTTATATTGGTTGCTTCTTCCTTAACAGCAATTATACTTTATATCAAGCAGATGGAACGTCATTATACTTTATATAATTTCCAGATGGACCGTCGAAAATCGAGTACTTGAGTAAAACAATTTGATTTAATTTACTTTACTAATTCCTAGTGTCAACTTCAAACTCAAATTTATGAAAATGATCAAAAGTGTAAAAAATGAACTAAAACCTTATTTTAAAATTAATATGGTTTATTTCTTTTATAGCACACACACACACACACATATATATATATATATATATATATATATATATATATATATATATATATATATATATTAAAGATCGTGTTTTGTAAAATAAAAAAGTAATCTGGATATTTCTGGAAAATATCACTTCTGAAGAAAGAAGTCTTTGTAATTAAAGCGCTCAATAAGAGTGAAAAAATTATTAGTAACAACCAAAATAACGATTCTGAAGTTCGCGCAAATAACTTTCACTCCAGCGAACTTGATAATAAAATTGAATTTATTTATTGAAATGATTTATACAATGAGCCATGTGTCCTTAAGGATCTTACTTCAGCTATGGATAATATAACAAAAGGTAGAATGGCTTCTTAACTTCTTCATCAGGCTGTCTAGGAGAATGTTAATTCTGAAATTTAATGTCATTTTTGGGAGGTCCATGTTTAAGTACATGAACAGTCAATTGATTTGATATTATTCTTAGAGATTAAACACAGCAACGATAAAACATGAATGTTCAGAGAATTTCATGGCACATTTAATGTCATTAGTCTGTAAAAAGTATGGCTGGTTCTATACAACTATTCACTAATATAACTGGTATAAGACATTTTAAAAAAAAACTTCAGTATCCCCTTCTGTGTATGCTATATAAAAAAGCATGCAGAAAAGTTCTCGGACCGACCAAGATCCCTTTTCAAAATGGTCAGCTCGAAAGTTTTTCAGAGAGAAAAATATATTTAGGTACCTCCACATAAACGCGATACTTAAGGTTTAAAATGAATATTTAAAAATGTAAAATCTTCCCCGATTTCATTTTAGTTTAAATTTGAAGCTAATAGATTAAATTTAATTAATAGATTAAATTTAATATTTCCTATCAGCAAATTACTTTATTGTATTTCGAAACTTAATTTAAATTGACTGAAAGAATTTTTTTGTTTTGAAATCGTAAAAATCGCTGATTTTAGCGCCATATTTAAACATGTAACTGATTTAAAGTTTAATCAGTCTAATTTGAAATAAATATTACATTATGTTTAAAATATCGCAGAAATGCATTTTAATACAGTGATAGGAGTTTATTTTAGGTGTTTACAGGTTGATAGCTTGACTGACATAGGAAGTTTATCTAATTTTTTTTTTTATAGTGGACATTTAGAAATGTAGGAAATTATTCTCCATAATCTAATATTTTATTTAATTTTAGGAACTTTGACCTTTGATATTATTATCTGATAATCGACACGTTTATACACACACACAAAAGAAATCAAAATTATTTTAAAAATATTGTAAAAATAATTTTACTTTATAATAATAATACCTAACCGCCATAAATTAATAGAAAAATTTAAAAGATTTTTATTCTAATTAAATTTTTAAAAAAATATAAACAATTCTCATCAAAATTCATTATTCATCAAAATCATTTTTTATATTTTTATAATATATCTTAATTATAAAAGCAATTAAATTATGCCTTAAAATTGCTCGTTTTATTTTACGATTTCGAACAGAATTTCAGTAACTGGGGTTTGTTTTACAAAACAACATTAAATTTTCCAAGGAGTTTTGTCGATAGCTAATATAAACATTAAGCGATACAAAAATTAATTTCACGAAATGTGAATTGCATATTTTATGAATTTATGAACTTGAGTTTTGCCTTTCATCTATTTCAGTGAAATTGCAGGAACTATTTTCTGCCTTTTATGCATATTTTTTCCGCTTAGCAACTGATCCTTTTTATGGATGGATAAACTATTTGCAGGTAGGGCAAGGCATTGTGCTGCTAGTGTCCAAATTGAATCCGCATGACAACAGTTTCATGCTCTAAAAACCTACGTCACAAGAAATCTCTTGCGATTACGAAGCCTGATAAAGGTTTCGCTGGTTATTTTGAATCATCCTGCTTTTGATATTTAATAACGATGAAATGTTTGTCATATTTAGGTTGCACGAATCTTTGCTAAAAACAATTTGAGCTTAATTTTTAGAAGCGTTTACTCGAATTAGTGAAAGAAATGTGAATGTTTATGAAGTTATCAGGCCAGTCGGTTCCCTGCGGCCCCGGTTATGTCTTAGCCAAGATTCATAATGACTGTGTTCCAGTTTGACACATTTTCTCGATCATACATATATTATACATATATCTCCCCTTCAACACAAACCTCGTATGTATGAAACTGTTTTTTATCGAGCCACAATACCTGTCGAATTCAGTTTCGACAATCTGATGTAGAGGAAGATTGATGTGATCGAGAAGCCCTTTGGTCCTATGATGCCTATTGGTAGTGTTCTGAAAGTAAAAGTTGTTGTTCGCTGGTGCAAGATGAGCCAATTGCTATGAGAGTTGTCAATAACATCGTATGTGCATTTAATAATGAATTGAAATCGAAGGCCATCCATATTTTTTTTCAATATTTTGAACCAATCTTTCCTTTTCACAAGTGAAAAGGATATTGTTTATTTTACGATGTGTCGGTACAACTACAAAATTCTGAATTGGTTATATTCGTCTACCTTTACCACTGAAATTTGTTTTTTCCTTGTAAATTAATCATAAATATATAAATTCATAACGATAGAAGGACAGACCAATTCAGATGCATCTCCCTGTTAAACACGGAGGCTAAAATATTTTTTAACATCTTAAACCGACGCTTGGTAGATTTCCTTCTTAGTACATATTAGGTTGGTGCAAAAATAATGACGTAATAATGTCGTTTTCTGATGTTAAAAATACGTCAAAAAATGACATTATTACGTCATTATTTTTGCACCAACCTAACAGATACCTCTGTGCAAAAAGGTGGAGTACCAGGAATACCGGGATGTATGGAGCATATAGGGGTCATATCGCAACTGTAAAAAGAAGCGAAGGCAAATAGGGGTGACATAGCAATCGCGTGGTTAGATTTTAAAAACGCCTACGGATCAATACCACATAAACTAGTGGAAGAAGCTCCCCATCGCCATTATGTACCAAGTAAAATTACTGAATTAATTTCTGATTACTATAATAATTTTCAAATGAGAACAGTATCAGAAAATACTGCGTCGGTATGGCATACATTGGAGAAAGGCATCGTAACGGGATGTACAATCTCAGCGACCCTCTGCTGTTTAGCCATGAACATGTTAATTAAAGCGGTAGAAACAGAATGTAAAGGGCCGGTCACTAGATCAGGATTAAGGCAACCTCCTATAAGAGCCTATAGGGATGATATGACGATAACCACTTCATCCGTTATTGGTGCGAGATGGCTACTAAATGGAATTGAAAAGCAGATCACATGAGTTTCAACCCCGCGAAATCAAGGTCACTCGTTTTAAGGAAAGGTAAAATATTAGATAAGGAGCGATTCAGACTATCCGGGGGGAACATGCCAACAAGGAAAAGCCCGTAAAAAGCCTTGGAAAACGTCTAGATCACTCTGTAAAAGACGCAACAGCAATCCAAGAAGCAAAAGACAAACTAGAGACTTGGTTAAAGAGAGTTGATAAGTCCGGCTTGCCAAGCCGATTTAAAGCTTGGATTTATCAGCATGCTATTCTTCCCAAAATCTTATGGCCATTCTCCATTTACGAATTTACATCATCTCATCTTGAACAATTAGAAAAAAGAATTAACACGCGATGACGAAGATGGTTAGGTATACCGAAGAGTTTAGACAGTGCTGCTCTATACGGCAATACCAATGCTCTGCAACTTCCTTTCAGAAGTCTAGTAGAGGAATTCAAAGTCACCAAAATTAGAACAATAACACAGTATTAGTTGTCCAAAGATCCAAAGGTGGCAGGAGCAGGCACTGAAGGAAGAAAATGGAGAGCAGAGAACGACTTACGTGTCGCTAAAGAAAGGCTCGGCGAAAAGGCCATATTAGGCGCCGTGGCTACTGGACGAGCGGGCTTAGGGTTTTTTCCTAACATTCGGGTGGACAGAGCCAAAGGTAAAGAAAAGAACCTTTTAATACAAGAAGAAGTACGTAAGGGTGATTAGGAGAAAAGGGTGGCAAAGATGGTAGGACTAAGGCAACAAGGTGCGTGAACCAATTGGGGATCCATGATTTATAGGAAAATCAAATAGTCGGATATATGGAGTAATGATATCAATATAAATTTCCTGATTCAGACTGTATACGGCACCCTTTCCAGACCTACCAACCTCCATCTATGGAATAAAACAGAATCATCTTGTGTTCGCGTCAAGGAACTCTAAAGCATATTCTAAGTAGTTGTAAAACAGCACTAACGGAAGGCCAATATATATGGAGGAATGATGAAATCTTAAAGGATCTAGCAAAGATAGTTCGTATGGCCATCAGCACCAATACTTTAAACACAGATAAAAGAGCTATAGAGTTTCATAGAGCTGGTGAGAACCCCCCCCCTACCCAAAGGACAAGAACATAGCAAATACTCTGTCATTGGCAACAGACTGAGAATTAAGGGTCGACTTAGGAAAAAGACTAAAATTCCCTGACCACATTGTGCAAACATTATTACGCCCAGATTTAGTATTCTTCTCTAACAATATTAAGAAAGTAATAATGTGGGAACTGACAATGCCTTGGGAAGAGCATGCAGAAGAAGCCCACGAACGGAATATGTTAAAATATGACGAATTAATAACGAGTTGTAAAAACAATGGATGGAAATCATGGTGTTTGCCAATCGAGGTGGGTGTAAGCGGTTTCGCTGCAAGGTCCCTATGCAAAGCCCTAACTGATATTGGCGTAGTAGGTACTAACAAAAGAAACGCGATTCGGACCATAACTGATACAGCAGAAAGGACAGCAAAATGATTATGGATTAAGCGTGATAGCTCTTGGACTTCAATGTAACAAAATAATTATCAAGCCGGGTAAATCTATAAATAACTATTAATATAATTGCAACATGGCAGTAATATAAACATTGTTTTTAAATTTTTTATTTTTTTATGCTTAAATAAACGACTTCAATTGTACAGATACAGCCAACGAATATATTACGTTGGTGCAAAAATAATGACGTAATAATGTCGTTTTTTGACGTAACGTCAAAAAAACGACATTATTACGTCATTATTACGTCATTATTAATAATGTCGTTTTTTGACATGTTAATTTGTAAGTTGTGTTATTTGTAAATGTTTCCTTTTTTTTTTTTAATGTTAAACCCATTTTATACGCGGTAATTTTAGGTTACCATTTACCTTTTAGCAGGTTCGGAGCGACATATCTCGGAAGGCTTTTTGTTTATTATTCTCATATATTTTTTTCAATTTTATATTTATTCGAATGTAAGACCTTTTTGTTTATTATCCTTTTTTTAATATATATACGGACATTTCGCATTTTGCATATTTTAATCTGAATCATCACATGTATATAGTGTATTTATAGGGTTTTTTCTCTCGATTTTCGCTATATATCGTTTGTATATTATTTTTAATTTATTAGTTTAAGTGTCCTCGGTTTTAAGCGATACATATATAAATATAATATGAAGCTTCGTTAATACTTAATATATTCCAAGAGCATTTCGTAGTCTATTGTATTGAACGACTTCAAAGTTGTAAATAGTTTTAAATCAATATTAAGGAATATTATATTGATTATTGTACCTTTATTTTCTTTTTAATTTTATTTTTTGTGTGTATAGTGAAATATACGCCATGTTTATGGACAATTATTTTAATTTTGCAAATACATTCATTTAATTTTAACCTGTAAAGTTAAGAAACAGGCTAAACGATAAAATGTGATAGTAGGGCCAAAGTACAAATAAAATAAAAACGGCAAATGTTTAAACCATACAATACTTAAGGAAAAGGGTTAAACTTATGAACATTAAGATTACCTCCTCGGTTATCCATTGAAACTGCAATCCACAGAAATAAGAAAAGAAGCTAATCCCCACTGCGGGCCATTTAAAAGATAGTTCGCGCAGCGAATTGGTTGTTACAAACATCCAATCGGATATGCGGAATATGTGATCGGTCTTCGTATAATTCTTTAAAAAGGCCAGAGTTGCTGTTAGCGTTTGGTTGAGAGGGGGAATCGGGGATTGATCTCCCCTGATTGGGTCGATTTGGTGATGAGGAGTATGATGTTGAAAGACCCGAAACTCCCTGATGAACCAAATCAAAACATCACTGACGACCGCGTCGGGCGCCTACTTAAAAGCGTAATTTTGAATTAGTTCATAACGATTGTGACATAATGATCTATCTAAGTGTCAGGTAGGAACAGGAATTCAAAATTAAGAAAATATTTTGTAACAATGGACGTGGTGAAATCTGCCATAATTCAAATTTTTTACAGTTGCAGTTGCGAGGTGTAACCGTCATTCCTAAACTAGCTGTTTCTTCTCTCACTTTTCCCGCTAGTGGGAATATCTTCTGGATTTCTTGCTTGCGTTGATCTTAAAAAAATTGAAATTCACTGTCAACTGTCGTCTTCTGTCTGTTTCTTCATTGCTATTCTCTTCTCTTATTTAATGTTTTTCGCTGATTCTTTCACATTCAGTAATATTTCTTTATCGTCTTGCTTATATATATATATATATATATATATATATATATATATATATATATATATATATATATATATATATATTATTGAATGTAACAGACCATGAAAGATCCACTCTTCTGCTATTTCAACTCGGAACTGTTTATTCACGAATGTCCTTGTAATTCGAATTTATTAAAAACTTTACCAGTAACCATCTTGCTTTTTTCTGATATATTCAATAGTACATGCATTAAATTTAGCTGCCTAAATATACGATCTATCGAGCTAGCTAGCTATCTGTCTATCTATCTCACATCATCTCTTTCCCATCCTCACTGATTCTCTCTCTCTATTTCTCTCACACTCTCTCTCTCTTTCTCTCTCTCTCTCTCTCTCTCTCTCTCTCTCTCTATATATATATATATATATATATATATATATATATATATATATATATATATATATATATATATATATGTTTGGTGGTACAAAATTTTATTAATGTCATGAATAGACAAACATTAGTTTTATTATTACCACTCATGATAATAAAAGAGAACACCTTATAAATAGCCATAATTGTCCTGTTAGTTTTAGTGATTACGCTTTTACCATACTTAGCAAGTCGCGCTCAAATTACCACCTAAAAGTGTTGGAGGGAATCTATATATTTAAAGCCTTTATATTTTTAAAGCCTTCTCTTTGTAAACAGAAGGACTTTATATTAGGCCTCCAACTAATTACCATTTAATTTTTTTTCCACCAATAAACTTTGTCCATTGTTTTTTTTTTTATATATTATGTAATTTACTCTATTTACCTCGATTTAGCTCTGTTGAGCGAGGTACGAAACCGGTTAGTTTTTTCATTTTTACTTTTTATTATCATGAGTGGTAATAATAAAACTAATTCTTGTCTATTCATGGCAGTGATATATATATATATATATTTGTAAACGCATACGCCCGTGTGCACACATATACCCATTTTTTGCAACCCTATGTTGCTGTGTCATAAATCGATAGACTTTTATTCAAATGAAAAAGGTATTAATTCGTTTTAGTTCATGAAATGACACATACGCAATAAGGTTAAAAAATCTAAATATTTTAAATTTATTTTTCAATTTGTTAATGATGTAATTAAATAGTACGTATGTAATTAAATAAGATGTATTTGTAAACGCATTTATCATTTTATAGAATAACGTACAGACTTACACCTAAACAAAAGCAAATTTGAGACGGTTCCAGAAAGTCATAGTTCCACTATATTTATATACGATTTAAACTCTTCTTCATTATTTTTTAACAAATGTTTATCCAATTAAGATACAGGAGATAAACTGTTTCATAAAAAGTGAAAAAGTCATGGATATATATATATATATATATATATATATATATATATATATATATATATATATATATATATATGTGTGTGTGTGTGTATATGTATGTATGTATAGATGAACATTGAAGTCAACACTTAGAGACAGGCTTTCATGCTAGACGCAATCGTCAGGCCACGAGTGTTTTTTTTTTCTTGGCTATTTTTTTTCTTGGCTATTTTTTCCTTGGTCTGTGGTGCATTGTGCGTTGTCCATTTTGGCGGTTATTTGCCGGAAGTCGTTTATTCATTTATTAGGGTTAGATTATTTTACTTATTTTTATTTTTTATTTTTATTTCTTATCTTATCCATTTATTTATTTTTATTTTAATCGGTGTTATATTAATATAGTAAAATTTGTTTGTATCGTATATTTAATAGTTTTGTTTTGGTTTGTGAAGATAAAGCTATTTATTCAATTTTGGGGTTGATTGCTGTAGTTTATTCTAACTCTTATTTTGGTGGGAGCAGTTCTTAATTTGTTTATTACTTCAGTTATTTATTTAGATTGATTATCTTTATTTGTTTTTTTCTAATGGTTAAATTATCGGGGATCGGTTTGTTAGTTTATTTATTTATGTATTTCGATTAATTTCGATTAATTTATTTTACTTCTTTTTTTATTATTTATCTATATATACTGTATATTTTTATTATTTATCTATTATACTGTATATTTTTATTATTTATCTATATATACTGTATATTTTTATTATTTATCTATATATACTGTATATTTTTATTTACTCTTTATGGTTTACGATTTTTGAGTAACGTAGTATTTTTTTATCGTTATATAACTGGTATAGGTATAGGTATTGTTTGAGTTTTATTAGGTTGGTGCAAAAATAATGACGTAATGATGTCGTTTTTTGACGTATTTTTTAACGTCGAAAAACGACATTGTTACGTCATTATTTTTGCACCAACCTAATATATTCTAACTAATATTTTGGTCATAATGGTTTGTTAATTTGTTTATTATTTATATTTACACACGCTCTATCTATGATATTGAGCACTTTATCCCATAAATATAGCACACCTTAAGAGTGTATATATATATATATATATATATATATATATATATATATATATATATATATATATATACACACACATGTGTGTGTGTGTATTTAGGCGGCAAATTTTCTTGCAAGCATGTCTGATTGAATAAATTACAACGGTTATGTCTGCTTATTTTGATCATATTCACGTATATTTTTCCGCATTACAATTACATGAGACAAGTAATGCTCTGTAACAGTGAGAATTACTTTTATAACCCACGTACTTTCCATCTCTTTCTGATATTATCATCAAAGGTGCAACTGGTGAGGCCAAATTACGTGTAGCATTACTGAATTTTTTCATTTGCGTTTTAATGCTATGTCTGACACTCATGCTTTAGCGTTCATTAAAACGTGAATGGTTATCTATTATGGGATTTTTCTTTCATGTTTGAATATTATAGTCGAGCGTACATTAATGCGTGAAAAGTGTTTGTCTTTTATTTTTATTATATTAAACATACAAAAATTGTGGCACAAGGCTAAAAAGTGAATTGAGTTGAGGATGGTCATCATTAAATATCTTATACCCAATCTTATCCAAGATCCATTCATTCATTACAAGTAACGCATTCACCACAAGAAGTCACCTTTCACCGTTCACTCCAAGAGGTGACTCCAACAGGTGGGAAAAATCCGACATGATGTTTCATTCTTGATTTCTTCACTCTAAATAATATTTATTTAAATATACATGATACATACTTTTTTTTTAAAAACTTTACACTAACATTTATTTTTTTATAATAGATGTAAAATACTGTAATGCTGAACATGTCAGATGCGCCGTTAACATAAGTAGCTAACGAAACCTTGTACTATGATAGTCATCCAAACACTAATGAAATCTGTCCTTGCATTTTAATGCATATTTGAATTTTTTTCCTCCCGATAGTATTTAATAATTACTAGTAGCTGTGTTATTAAATTCTCATTACCTTCTTAAGCTGAAAATCGAGCATAAATCTAATAAATTTTACAATGATAATCCTCCACGCTTGTCTTAAAATGACACTGCAATGTAAAAAATGTTAAGAGAAGACACTGAAAGCTGTTAAATAGGAATTATCCTGTTTAAATATATCGTCTTTCTGGTTAGAATTTCCATCCCAATTGCAATCACAATCGTTAGTTAGTGCTGCAATTATGATTAATGACGGGAAATGAAGACTTATCCTTTTTTTCAAATTGTTCAAATTTTTGGTCCTTGCAACAGAGCATGTCGATCAATCAAAGTAGTATTTTGGTATGTATGTATGTGTGTGTGTGTATACATATATATGTATGTATGTGGAAGGGTATGTGCGTCAAAAACAGGTTAATATTACCAGATAATGCGATAGTGACTGAATGATATTTAACAAATGCGGAAATCATCCCTCAGTTATCAACAGCATTTAAAACATTAAATCCCTCAGGTAAAAAACAAAATAGCATTTTAATTAAAGATAGAAAGTATTAACTTAATACGTGTTATTTAAGTGAACTGACGTAAATAGATAATTTGATCGATGATATTTAAGGATCGGGTAGGTTTTATAATCGATTATTCTGAAATCAAATTTTCAATTTCGCATGTACTTCATCCCCATCAACCGAAAAAAATCGTAACAAGGTCTGAACATGAAGAAAAATTAATTATCTCCCTTTATCATGATTTAAACCAACATACCTTTGTAATGTTTCATTCGCATGGACCAAGTTTTTTTTTATTATTATTATAACCTTAATGCAATCATTTCATTCTGGGGTGGGGAACGAATTTTGTAGAAGCATTTTTCATGCTATTTAAAAATTGATTTACTGCTTTTTGTCAAGGAAAGTGGCTTTTAGCGACAAGAATGTATTTAAAAAAAATGGCACCCTGTAATCGATTGAGAAATCTATAATCTTCTTGCTTATTGGAGAGTAATCTATTTTGACATGACGACAAACGATTTAATGGGAGCAAGGTCGTGATTTATGATACAGCCGCGGATAAGGAGAGAAAAGGAGAACAAACAAGGAGAGTTAAAAAGAAGAAGAAAGGCTATGAACAAATGCATATTACCATGTGAAGAAATAAGAATTTTTGTTAATTGGAAAGTGAGAATGAAATACGGAAAGAGTGAATGACACAAAAGAATGGAAAATAAGATCGATAGATATAGACATACTGAGATAGATAAGAATTCAATTGACATCTTTACTTAGAGTTTCGAAGCATCAAAAGAGGCTCAGCAGTAGAAAGCAAAACATGTACACTCTTTTGATTTTTATAAGCCATTTTGAAACCTGTCAAACGTGCTTTGCGAAAAAAGAAAAAATCCAGAAGAAATAAATCGGTCAACCGAGAAACACACCACATGGGAAACTAGTCCAAAATTTTGTCGAAACGTGACACATAGCAAGCCATGTGTAACTGCGTATAGATAAAGCTGCACGAGTCAATTACTTTTGTTCTTTTAGATGGGAAATAATCACTCGTATATTTCAGATTTTATCAGGAACATATGGCGGCTTGTGGGGTACATATCAATAAAAATCCATTAAATCGCATAGAAGAGAATTCAATTTTCTTAATTTCTATAACATTAGATGGAGAAAGTATTGTGGAATATTTTCTTATGAAAATGATTTTCAGTTGGTTTTTGAATTATTACAAAATTCAGTAGAAACGGAATTTAAGCAAATGATACATGTGCATTTGATAAAACTTGGAAAATTCAAATAATTATTGAAATTTAATAAAGTTCTTGCTTTTAGGGTTGAAGTTATCTAATGAAAAAAGTTTTCTCGTCAGAAATAAATCAAGCCCGTTTTTCTTGAACATAATACCTCACTAAATTAGGACGTAGGTCGGAAAAATAAAAAAGACTAAAATATAGTGCAAAATTTTAATTACTTTTTTTGCGAAGGTTGTTAGTATAGACAGCTATAGCAGAATAGAAACACTTGCGAAATATATATATATATATATATATATATATATATATATATATATGTGTGTGTGTGTGTGTGTGTACAAGAGAAACAAGTATGCTTTGAATTAAATCTATGTACATACTGATAAAGACAGTAACAATCTCACACAATCAAATATAGGGAGTAACCTATTGGGGGGAGTCAGTGGGAGTGAAAGAGAATTCGACATAATATTATTTTAGGATTTTGTTAAAACGCAACTAACAAAATAATCCTCTGATTTTGCACCAATTATTATCAAGTAAAATGAATGCCAATGTCGTCATCTTTGTTGTCATATTCATGATGTTTCGACAGGTGTACAATATGACCTTCTTTAGGTGTTTGGAATTTCGAATCGAATCCTTTATTTCGTCCACAGGGGTAGGTTGTTATATTTCCACGTGCCATACCTCTTCTGGACATCTCAGTTATTTCCCTGTAATTCAACTCTTCTAGTTATTTGTTTATCTTTGCTTGTTTCAGGTATTAATCTCAAAACTCTTTGGGAAAAGTCACTGGATTACCAACGCTTTTATCCAGTGGGCCATTTGTCCTTAAATGTTCTTTCGAAATTCCAGTCACATCAAGAAGGCCGGAGCGTATGGGGGTCGAAAATTTGTGACTGTAACAACAAAGATGTGGAAAATAGTCCGAACAATCGGCGAATGTGTGTGTTTAAATGCATCAATTCGAACTTTGTTTCTCTGTGGCTGAACGTTTATTGCTCGCTGGTCTTACTGGTGGTTCCTCTTAGGATGCAGGTTCGATTCCTGTCGGCAAAGCGCATAGTTTTTACGACATTTCTCGAACATTCGAGACGGTAAATATAATTAATGCTTTTTAATTAAAGAACAGAGCGGTTGCTTAAATAAGCGTATCTATAAAAATAATGTATGAACAGAAAATATATTAAATAACTATCGGATTTAATCCCTTTCCTTATATATATTATTTATTATAATTTTTTTCATATAGACAAAAACAATGTACTCACTACAAAGATGCAACTTCGTTTCAATGCATCGAAAAATTATAACAATTTATTGGTATTGATCCCTCTTTTGAATTAATGCTGTGAACGTTAGAATTTATATATTATTTTCGTTCTCATTAGATTACAATCGGATATATATATATATATATATATATATATATATATATATATATATATATATATATATATATATATATATATTTGCTTAATGTATTTTTTGTAATCATCGAAATTATTCGCTGAAATTGTAAAGAAAAGTGAATTGTGATGTGGGTGTCTCGTTTAATGATGAGGTGTTGATTATTGGATAACACGAGAAGTGAATCTTTCGTTTTTAATTTTACATTTCAACACCAATACTTCAATATTTTCTCTCGGTACAACTGTAGTGTGACCTCATATTGCCCTTGTAGGATATGTGAATATATGTGAGGTACTTTGAAACTCCTCTTTCGAACAGTTGTTCATATGTCCAACGGCTTGTGTTACGTGTGTACACGTGAATTTCGGATTTTCCTTTTCGAAACCCTGAACCTAGTTTCATTGATAGTCCGATGTGAAAATCACTGCAAATCCTATTCTGACATAATACTATAAAATACATTCAAATAAAACATTTTTTTTTTTTTTTTTATTTGTTTAAGGAATAAATCGATTCTGAAACCATTTTAATTTTAAGATACTATACTTTCATGTGTAAATCAGTTCCCAGTGTACAGTTATGCACTGTAATGTTAAATAAAAATTGTGACCACACATAGAGATTGCTTCGTTATTTTTGTAGCAGGTAAGTCTCGTATTAAAATTAATTTGAATAATCTTAATCTTCAATATTAATTAAATAATTGTAAATTCAGAATGATTTTCTACTGGTTTCTATATGTTTATGTAACATTTCCGAATAAAATGCTACCATTACAGATAGTTAAATATTTTCTTTTGGTGTTCAGTGTTTCAGACTCGCCAGTCCTTAGTTCAGAAGGTATGTTGAAATATTTAAGCATGTTTCGTAGGTATTATGGAGAAATTGATAATAATGTTTTATCGGCATTATTATTGAACAGGGTTACAAAAATGCTTGTAGAAATAGAGGTGAATAAATGATTTAGCTTCTAATCAAGCATCGAATCCACCAACAACTCACTGCATACTCTTATCTATTACGGTGCCTAACTTTAGATAATTATCTTGGGAATCGGTCTATTATTGCAAGGCGTTGAACGAAGGTTATAAAGAGCAGATGGAAGTGACTGATGTGTTAATTAGTGTCTAATATGTTGGCTGATTATGTTGAAGGAATGTTGCATTCAATTATTAAATTGTGCTGTCTTCACGTAAAGGGAGACGAGAATATTTTCCCGGATCGCTCCGAAATATGTGTGGATGCTATGTCCGCGAAAGGATTTTCAAATTGACACGATCTAAATAGGAGCAAAATGAATAGAACCAGGTGTAGTTTCATATTTGTGCCAAAAGACACTTGTGAGAAATACACACACACACACACACACGCTCGTGCGTGTGCGCACGCAAACACACACATACAAACACACACACACACATACACACACACACACACACACACACACACGCACTTAGCCTTTATTTCGTTTCTTTTCCTTTTAGTAAGAGGTGCTTATCGAAATGACAAAGAGTAGGCAATCAAGTAGAAAAAGGAGAAAACGACTTATTTTGCATCAACGAAGAATTTTCCATGAAAATGGACACAAAGGACATTTTTATCTAGACCGAGACAGAGAGTTGAAATTTGGGAACACTTAATGAGAAAAATCAACTTGGAGATTTTGATACTCACAGATCATATGGAAGGCAAGAGTGGCGAAGTAAATAGCGAGTAACCTCCCTAACAAGATTGTATCAATTGATCACAGAAGAGTGAGGAATAGTACAAAAACAAACATTAATAAGAGATACAAAGCATAAGAAATTATATACAACCATGATCGCCCACGACACTAAGGGGTCACAGCGTATCATACTCTATCTTTTTTTTTACCCCTTATTTCATTTTTATCGGGTATTATGTGAATTGCAACCAGGAATTAAGTAGTTGAAACGAAAGAATACTATTTATTTATCTTTATAAACGTAATATTAAATTTCTTTGCCACTACACAGTCATATATATTTATTAATTTAGCCCTAAATATCAACTACACTCAAACCAGTCTCTTGCGTAAGCATCATATATCTATCTCTATAAATCTTCATCTATAGCTATATCTACACGATGTTAACCAAAACGTTGAAGAATTAACCCACTTACCGTAATTAATAATTTATGTAATTTTTCATGACCTCTTTGAAATTATCCTCTTGAACTTTTCTAAAATGATCATACAAAACTTTTTGTGGAGATTTGAAAATGATCTCCTAATTGCCCCACCCACTTGCGTAAAATGGCACGGGTCACAGTTGCTATGTCTGCGTACAAGAACCCAGTGAGAATCGAATTCACTCTCAGTTATAATAACTTTCGTGGCATTTCGCTATGAGTCGATGAATAGCTTGTTTCTCGCTGCAAGGAATATGATCTGTATTTTTTGTTTGTGTCATTCATTTTGAACATAGGTTTTGCATTTTAGGCTAATTTGGTTCGCACACAACAAATCCAGTCAATAGCTCAGTGAGATGGCGCAAAATGTTAACTACTTCCTGGTTTATCAATATAAAAAATAATTATTAGAACATAAAGGATTCTTTCTGATTAATCTATCTGCTATGGTAGGAGAAAAACTGGTTCGATCTGTACAAATAGTAACCATTTATCTGAAAAGTACCGAGACACGCTGCGAGCATGAAGTTTTAAAGAATTATTTGGCGAATAAAAATGAGCTTCTAATAACAGATGTTACAATTCTGGAACTTGGCTTCTATTGTGTGAAATTAATCTAAGTAACCTCTTTCCAAGTGACAAACTCTCTACGTACAAGAAGCACAGCGTTCAAAAAACGAACTCAACTATACACTCTTGTGTCCGGATTTTTATGACCAGCTGATTTTGAAAAAAAATGTATACGTTCATCCACTCTCGCAAATTCTTCTAGCTCCGAGACCATGTCTTTCATAAATTAAGATGTCAGTCCGGCCATATTTCATTTTCCTATCTTTTCCTTCACTCGTTTTGCATATACGAGCTTGCTTTTCCACACGTGGTGAGTCGTCATCTCTTCTACACTCCTTCCTGATCTCCTGATCACATAAATGACACGAAAATGGTGGTCTCCTTCGTCAAGTGTTTCTACGTAAAGGTGGATGGGCTCTGCCAAGTGGGCACAAATGCAGAAGAGACTTCTGCATTTGTGCCCACTTGGTCTCCTTCGTTATCGGCATCATCACCGTTGTCTCCAGCATCTGTTTCCGTAGATAATGTAGCCCTACGCTGAAAAACAGCGGCGAATATGAGTTGCTTTCAAACGACGGATTACTGCTGTCATCTTCCGACGATGTAGATCTCTGAAGCTGGCGGAGGTCACAGATATGACGTAGCTTTCCATCGATGAGAACTGAATGTGGGCTGTAGACCCCTGTCACTGTTCCTTTTCTTAATTGCGTCGAACATCGACCATGTAGGATCTTTACCCATACCGCATCTCTCGCTCTGTAGATTCCAGGATCTGTGTGTTACAGTGGTGGTGCAACATCGACACCCTCTTTATGCGGGCTTGATAGTTATATAAGGAGTTAGCTGGTGCCAACTAAACTGTTGCGTCATTTTTGGCGTCACGTTACACCATAATGGAACATCCCAACCGAGCAGCGAACCCTTGATGGTGCGTTGCATCTCTCCACGATGACATTCCTCGATGGTTGATAGTAACATTGGAAACCAAGTCAGCCACCCCAGTTCTCGGCAAACTTTGCAAATACGTCCCCACAGAATGCCGCGCCATTGTCGATGAGTAGTTCGGCAAGTGGCCCTCTCTCAGAGATTAGCAACTCCAGCTCTCGGATAATGCTGACAGCGTCCTGACGTGGTAACGGTCGTCAGATTGAAAATCGACTAGGGACACAATCAATCAGTCAGGTAATGCCGGCTCTCTTAATGGGTTATGTTTATTCCCAACCTGCTCCAATTCACTCACACATCCAGCCGTCCAGCTTTCCAATGCACTGGCGCTGGGTCAATAGATTGGCACACATCGCACTTACCAAACACCGCCTGAAAAGCTTTTTTTGAGACCTCAGGGTGGATCGGTCGTACAAAGTACAAGGTACGTTTCACACCAAGATGTCCACTACGTCGAGGGATAGCATGAATGTGGGTTGTTTCCTGCTCTTCTATAGATGCGTCGCACACTGGTTCTGTTTCTTTCCAAACCGCACACAGCCAACGTTGAGCCACTCTGATGAGCTGATCGGCTCCGTTAGCATGGCATTTGACGAACTATATGTCGACAGTGAATTTATATTCCTCCACCAGTTCCTTCATTGTATATGAGCCGACGTCTTATCAACATTTCTGTCGCTGCCTTCGTTCTCACTCGAGACTTTCCAGAGAACGTATCAGAAACCCATCGATGCACACACGTTTAGTCCGTCTTCAATTGAACCACAGTCGTTCTCCATTTCAGTGTAATGTTGATGCCTCTCAAGATTGCGTCGTGCTCTGCCAGGTTGATATGCTTGTCTTCACGTTCTGAATGCTGCCAACAGGCATCTACAACCAGGGATTCACTGCTTTCTACAACGACGCCAGTGGCCAAGGAGCTTGCATCAACCCACACGGTAACTTCGCATCCATCAATACACCAGTCACCTTGTACCGGATCTTTCTGAGCCAATCTGATAATGATGCCATCAGCATCAGAGTCAGGTGTGAATCACGCATTTCATTGTCCCAGCTAATCATCGCAGACTCCGCAGACTCCGCAGACTCTGCAGACTCCGCGCGCCGTTTTATCAATGCAGTTGAGACGCGGAGCCAGTGACATACTGCGAAATGTTCAGTCAACTTCACACACAGGGAGAAGATGCTCCGACGGGTGAGAAAGTTAGGTAACGGTGGGAGGTCACTCCCGCTACTCATTTACAATATGCCCCGCTCCTTCCAGTAACGTAATCCCAGCACATGCATACCATTCTCTAAACGCCCGGGATCCTTACTGGTTAGCCCGAATTGCTGAAGATGCATCCTTACACGTACCGCAGTGCATATACTCTCATTGACAAATATGTCACCGATGTACGAGGATGTAGCCCTCTGGATTGTATTGTCATGTGCAACCACAGCATACACCATTGATAGCATGATCAGCGTTGCCACGTTGTGCCCCAAACCCAAACGGGTGAGGCAGTATCTTTGCCCACCTATAGGCACTGTTTGAAAAGATGTTGGCTCGTAAATCAAGTGACAGAAGAAGTGAAACAGCTAACTGTATATTCTTTATGACATTAATCAAAAGAATTGAAGGAAGTAGAACAACAAAATATATGAAGGCCATATTTATTTTCAAATGCTCTTTTCATCGACGAATGCCCTTGATATTCACTGATGATCCAAACAGATGGAGCAAAGACTGTTTAGCTACAAGCGGAAAGAAACATCAACAATAAATGGGGTGAAGTGATAGACGTAAGGTTATTTCAAAGGGCGTTAACATGACAACTCTGACATTTTTGAAGATAAACGTGACCCAGCCATTATTCAGAAAGAATGACAATTACATTGAAAGATAATAATGAATATTCGAAGGAAATGGGTTTGAAATGCAATCGTTTAATTTGTCGTATTAATCGCTCGAACAAGAATTCCGAAATAGAAGAATTACATTGTCGAATAGCAATTTAACATCAAATGCGATTCTGTATGCTACAAAGAAATACAACAGATAAAACTATTTTGATGCCATTTATTTTTGCACATAGATTTTATATTTAGGGCTAATTTGTAAAATATACAATGGCAAAAATGTTATTCCCAGTTGCGACAATTTATTTAAAAAATATTATCTCCATAAATGAATGGATCTAACAGCGTACCAATAATTTCAGTCAGTAGTGTGTGTGTCTGTGTGTTTTTGGTTAAATCCACAGATAGATCATTGCCAAATTCTTTACCTACCTTCTTCTGTACAGAGTATTGGTTCGTGTATTTAAAGAATTTCTTCCAAAATCGAACACTTTTGGCAATTCTTTAATCTATTAAAGATTTCAAAAGAAACTGTAATATGTAAATATTTAGTATTTTCCATTGTATTCTATTTTGAACGAATGTTAATGTTATTTTGATATTTATAAGCAACTAACTATATAGTTACTAGAACGACTTTCAAATTCGTGTACAAAACAATGGTACGAATGTTTCTTTTAGTCAGTCTCTTTACAAATTCATTTCTCTTTTTAAAGCAAATCTACAATTCGTGTTTTCATGGCCTGTCATAATTGCAAACAATGATTGTAAAAGTTTTGCCATTATTTCCTTTCACTGAAATGTTTACAGTTAGACTTTTGGATTTTTCATCTTTTTTTTCATCATTTCTGAAATCTGCTCGTGTCACATGGAAGTATGTTACGTATCAACGTGTTAATCTCTTATCGCTTCTAAACGAGAATTGTTTCGAGATTTAAAGAATTTTTTTTCTCGCTTGCATTTGGCGAAGGATAGAATACTTGAAAATATTTACCTGTTGTGCTAAATTTATCCCCAATTTGTGCAATATTATTATTATTATTATTATTATTATTATTATTATTAGTAGTAGTAGTAGTAGTGAGAGCAAGTCAATTCAAAGAAGCAACAATTTCCTTAAAACCCTCTTAATTTCAATTTCCTACACAATCCGAATTCTCTCTCTTGAAATTCATATTTATTTAATGCCACTTGTACCGATTCTCCTACGTTTCAAGTGTGCCAATTATTGTGAACTCAGCTCTATCTCATTTTCTACGATTTCTCAATACACAGGCGAAAAACCTGATATTTTCCAGTTGTTCACTTTCTTTCGTCTTGACGCTGTAAATCCTCTATCAAAGTTGCATCTTTGATCTAGCAGATCGTTTGCATTTACAATGATCCGATTATGTATTCTCAGCTTATTTGAATCTTCAATATCTTTTCATAAGACAACTTCTACTTTCTATTAGTATCATCTCTTTACCTAGTTAATTAAATAATTCCCTAGAGTCTAACTGATCACACTCTTTTGCTTTTTAATCTATTAATATTATTGTAAAGACTTGGAATACGGAAGGGATGTGGGTGGTTTGCTACTTAGTGGCATGGTGGGTCCTAGGCGTGAAGGTCACACCTGGCGGAGCCAAGAAATGTAGTTCGTCCGTGCACATTCCATGGTAACAGCGATAGAGCAGTGAGAGACATGTCATATCCCGCCTGGCTATTATAAAGTTAGAGAATTGCATGAGGAGTCAGGTACTTACTGGAGCAGTACAGGGAACCGATCATTTTATCTACATCATTAGCGATGAGAATTCCAGTTGAGGTCTGGTGTGAGTCTGAGACATAATATCCTCTCGAGGCCTGACTGGCCTCTGTGATCGCCAGTAATGGAATGCAACCAGTTTGGTTTTAGAGGTATTGAATGTAACCAGCCAGTTTTTTTGTTTTTTTTTCTGAGAAGTTAGTGTTAGATCGGAAGAGAGGTCAACTGCCAAAATCCCTGATCGTCAAGACGTTTTAAAGGTACGTCGTATCATCGGCATAGATATTTTCAAATGATAGGTGTATATTTTTAGTTAGATCATTTATGTACATCAGAATGAGGGTTAGTCTGAGAAGTGACCCCTGAGTGATATCTGCATTGACTGACAGGGCTTCGGAAAACTGGCCGTTAATAACTACCTACAGGGATCTACCTGTTAGGAAGGATTTTATAACATAGCAAACTTTTGTGCCACACCTTCACGAAGGCCTTCGAGATATGCTATGCTATGGTACTTGCTGTGTATGTGTGTTGTCAAGGGCCGAACTAATTCTGTGTGTAATGGTAATTAGGACGTCAGCAGCGGATCGGGCTGTTCGAAACCCATACTGTTCGTCGCACAAGAGGTTGTTCTTCTCTAAGTGCCCGATGAACTTGTTGATTAAATTTTTGACGTAGTGATTCCGGTGAGTTGCAGCGCATTCGGTCGGTAAAGCGAGGCCGAGTGTTTGTTTGTTTTTTTAAATCTTTTTGGCGGTCGTGGGGTGATTATAAAATATTCCATTTCAGAAAGATTCATCAGAGATTAGGGCAGAAGTTTTGTGGGCAGCATGTTTGAATATGTTTGGGAGGGGTTCGAAAGCTGTCCCAGTCGTAGCGTAAAAGCGTTTCATAATCACACTGTGGTAGCGTTAAAAAAAATTAAGAAATATATCAGTCTCATTGATTTTAGGGATACATGATGATAAATGTTTTGTGACCCAAATGTTAATTGTGTGAAGAGAGTGTGCGATGTTTCTAAAGAGATTATCTACGAGTTCTTATCGTAGATATTACGAAGGAAAATGACACAAAAATAAATATATCATGACCAATATGCTTTGTTGAAGACAATTCTCACACTATAGCTCGTTTTTCTTGTTAAAAACTCGCATTGCCTTTTAATTTCTTTTTCTTCTACTTTAAATATGCTTTACTGAATACTCTTGTCGATTTTTGTTCTATTTTTTAATGTAAACAGTGAAGATGTAACATTAGTCGTATTTCTATTCGAGAACAACTTCAACGTCTGCCTTTTAATTTATCTTACCATTTTTACTTTTCTGTTTCTTTTAAATAAGTTTACTTATGTATACCAGTTTCATATAGAAAGAAATAAAGTCAGACATTTGTATCAAGTAATGAGGGATTGCGTTGGAAATCCTCCTCTTTACCAACGTTAAACTACTGAAACGTTCTCCACGATCGTAACCACATAACTGTATTTTTTCTCTTTTTTTTTTCGCTTTTTGTTCTATAACTTATTTTACGAAACCAATTCGTTTCCTTCTCTTCTAAACTTTTTAAAACCTTTTTTAGTTTCATTTATTTCTTGACTCTTTTGTTGACGCTCTTATTTTTTTTCTCTTTTATGATTTTCTAGACATTTTTCTTTTTACATCGTATTATTACCCGTGTTCTTTTAAATTTTCATTTTCTTCTTTCCACATCTTTTACTCCCTTTTTTCTTTCTTAAATTCCTTTTCTCTCCCTTTTTCCTCAAATATTTTTAACCCTTTTTCCGTGTTTCATTTACTATCTAATACTACTATTACAACTGAATTACTATCTTATCTTTCAAACTTTCAACATATAACGCATTAACTTGAATTCATAAGAATAGCTGCCAATTCGAGTGTCTGTAGAAATGTCGTCTTTATTACCCATCCCCAGTACTGGCGATCATAGAACAACGATTTGTACAGTTCAAATAATATATGACTGAAATTAAGATGAAATAAAGACAATATTATGAATTGTTGAACAGCGATAAATACGAAATGCAAAAGACAGGAACTTGCATATAGTTCCTGTCTTTTCATCCCTATTTAATCAGACAATTAAGGATTCTTGATTATACTTATATAGTCTCCAGTATGTGGCAGGTTGTAGTGTGTTACTTGGCATCAATTCCTATCCTTATTATTTTGTTTATACTTTTCATTAAATCAATTACGACGTTGATGCTTATGGCCTACAGAAATTGGAGACAGCCCATTTCTACACAAACTGTGACTTCGCTGGTGTTTGGTTAGATTTTAGAAGAATTTCAAATCAAAATGCCGTCCCCAAATATATACGTGACTGATACGCGTGCCCTATTTCTATGTGAAAATATAAGTTGGGTGGACAGAATGCGTATGCATGTATAGCTAAAGAGTTATGTGTGATTAGACTGCAGCAGATACATTGATTGAGCACAAGGCTACAAAAGAAGAATAACAATTGTAAGCATCAATAGTTTTCAAAACTTTGTATACATTCTACGCAATTGGTCGTTAACCATCGCTTTCCAGTAGAATATCCAAAATAATTTAGTTTCAAATAGTCATTATCGAAATAAACCTTCTAAAACACTTCACTGGGAATGGCCTGTCCTATTATATTGGGGATAATCGCTGGGCGTCAGGCGCATAAAGTTTAATATTTAAAAAGATTATCCTTGTCTGGCCCATGGCAATAATAGTGGAGGAGCCAATATAGATAGAAATCATGACACTAGTAAACATCTGCGAGATGAGTTTACGAACTTTATTGCTCTAGGGAAAGCGCAAATATGAGTGAACTGAAAGAGAAACGGAGAGACTTGGATAATTATTACTTTATCGCTCTTTCAGTTTAGACATTTTCTTTTGATTGATTTAAATACATTCCTTTTTTAACGTCACATTAATTTTCTTGTTTACTTTTGATTCTCTGTAAATTTTAATTATTTTTATTTTCTTTTGTTCTCTTATTTTCAGTTTTTCTTTTTCATTTCGCCTACTTGTTTTGTTTCTTTTTTCAAACCGTCTGTACTGGCTTCAGTGTTTACTGCTCTTTCAGAATGACAATCTATTTGTCCGAATTTGTTTGACCTCCTGTTTACGTGTTCACCTTTTTCTTTTCGTTGAATTGTTTCTCTTCCCTCTCACAATTTAAGTGTCGTCTGCTTTCAGCATTTTTTCTTCGTCTTATTCAAGCGCGCCATATTTTCTTTCTAATAAATTATCAGTTATTTGCTTTTCTTTTAGCTTCACTTTTTTTGCTTTTGCTCTTCCTTATTTGTGACTTTTAGCCCAACATTACATTCTTTCCTTTGTCTCATGCTCGTCTGTGTTGTTTTCACAAAGTATTTCAACGATATCTTTTAATAATGATTGACCTTTATACCAACACCAGTTTTCTGTCGATAATCTAAATGGGTAGCCAATGTACATATAAACTTCACTATGGATTCGTGGTTAAGTCTCTTCTGCAAACTGATTCGATTTTAACAGGGTGTTCCAAATATGTAAACTTTATTAAAATAGGTAACATTAGGTAAATATCAACTTACCACAATAGAGAACAAAATGTTAATAAATGTATTATTCATGTTATAAAAACTCTTACAAGTTACACTATAATTTAGTCGAGGTTTAATCAAAGTAAATTGGATTTCAGAAGTTTTTATCATCGATTTTCATTCAAAGAGATTTTAAATCGCAATTCTATCAATTAATACCAACCAGAAGCAGAAGCAATCATAAGTGATTGGAAAAATGATAAAATGTAAACATTGATGCAGAATAACAAGGCATTAAAATTCATCTATGAACCTGGACTAGAACACTTATGATGAGATGGGCAACTTGATGACTAAGATCAATGCATATTTACCATTACAAATACTATTTGGTCTTCGCATCTAAATAATACCAATTTTCCACCTCGCTTTAAAAAAATGGGCACAAACACTAAGGTTTTTCCAGATACATTTTAAATGTTAAATGCTCAGACAAATGTTCGCAGCATTTAAAATTTTTGTGTCACAAGTGATTGACATTACATATATTCGGAAGGATTTCTATGCATCTTTAAGCCCGACTCGTATGCATTGTGAATTTGCAAGTCGCAATTCATATATATATATATATATATTTTACATTAAAAGGGAAAATATGATACGCATTTCTGTAATTTGATGGTCTTCTATTTCCAGATAAGAAAATAAAATATTGTAGAAAGAGAAAAAATGTATGAGTCATTTATGGAGATAGGTGTCGTACCTGAGATTTCTGTCCGTTTGATAAGTTCAAAAATGGAGATTTTGATCTGGTAAAACGGTAGACGTTGATGATAACCAAATCGAAACGCTAATTAAAAATAAACGCTGTTCACAAGACGCAGGACATCTCTTATTTTAAAATAATTAAAATTAAATGTGTTGCGTTCTGTGTCGTCTCTGGATACCCACTCTACTACAGTAGTATGAAAATAGTATCAACGAAAAGAACACTTTTTTTCATTCGTTTTTATTATAATAGGGAAGAGATTTAGTAGCTTGGATTTTAAGAAACAGTGAGAGGAATGACGTCACAAGAACGCATATTGGGCCAGCATCCCTCCGCAAATGGTCAGAGTCGGTGTCGCAACATGAGGGTGGAAAGCTTATCGGCGCTTCAGATTTCTTGAAGCAGTCTGTTGAATTTTCACCGCTTTGGACTTATATCCAAAACCCAGACAAAGGCAATCCATCGCTATCAGAATACCACGCCTATAAGGCACTCCGGTCAATCGTTGTAACAAAAGACATTTGAAAGCAATTGCATATGTGAATCACTACATTGTTTGTGTGCCTCACGATTTAACGTAAACAACCTAATGTTCCGCTAAATCATATGTAATTGACTGTCCAAATGCAACAAATATATGCACATTTCGTTAAAATAAAGAACACAGGCGATAGGAAATGGGTTGTTTACCATTATGTGGAACAAAGAATGGTCACAATTAATATTCCCAAGAATATATGTATGCGAAAAGGCGATACTATATATCGTCTTTGATTGTGTATTACGAACTCCAAGAAAATCAAGCGTTCAATCCAAGCATGTATTGTACCCAGGTGGACCTGATAAATTTACCCAGGTGGACCTGATAAAATGTAGCAATTAATAAAAAGCCATCGCAATTGGCCAGTCTTCCACCAGGACAATAACAGAACTCGCGTCGCTGCTAACCATTATCCCGAATAATCCAAATTGCACGAGACAAAATGGTACATATGTAATTGAATATATCTATGCACACGCAAACACACACACACACAAACTCACACACACACACACACACACACACATATATATATATATATATATATATATATATATATATATATATATATATATTGTCTTTGAATTTTACTTAAAAGAGCTACGAATTTTTGTTACGAATAGATACAAAACATTTATTAGGTTTCTTTAACTGTGCGAAAATATTTAATTGAGAGCTGAATTGGTTGAATCTGTTGGCCAATAACAAAAGTAGATCAAAGTTCTAATTCTTAGAAATTAATTTTTTTTTTTTTAGAAATTTAATTCTTCTTAGTTTTACAAAGAAAAAAAGATTCTCCTGTTGAGTAATTGGCGCAACACAATTTGCCGGCTTTTATTGACTTCCACTTTCAGGCCTTTTACCACACTATGCAAATTGTGTGATTCAATCAATTCTTTGCAGGTAATTAGTTAATCATTTTTTCGGTGATCTACAATGGTGTTTCTTTTATGTGGCAGACTTAGAAAATCTAATAATAGTATCTTGTCGGCAATCAACATACATCGGTATTCGTTGTCCGTGTCATCAGCAGGAACCAATTCTATGGAAATGGCAGCAGTAAGGCTGCACCCATTCTGTATTGGAATATATTGATCAATTCGATCTATTTATTCCACATGCAGGTTGTATTACATGCGTGCACGCGATAACTGAGCCAACAACACTAGGTCGATAAATATTATTAAATCAATCAGTTCTTACTACGTTAGTGATACTATGAGGAACGCACGGGTATCACTCAGGTATTGATGAGAAAAGATTTAAAATGCAAAACATATGTGGTAGATGTAGAAAATGATAAATTATTAGGAAAATAAACGAGTAATTTTGATGAAAACATTAAATATTACTTTGTCTAGGAAGGACGGAAATATTTTTGATCTTACAAATGGTAGAGCAGACAAAGGTCAGCGGAGGTCACTGAAGAGAAAGTTACTTGTTAGCTTGAATGATCTTAGAAGTAAATCTTTACGTGTAGAAAAAATGTATGTGATTCTAATCGCAATTGTCACTGGATGTCAAAATAAGTAAATTGTGTATTAAAACACCTTTTAAAAATTCTAAAATTGTTAATATTAAATATCATTTTTTAGGTATTTAAAAAAACACACCCCCTCCGTATTCCAATACTTTACAATAATAATAATAGATTAAAAAGCAAAAGAGTGTGATCAGTTAGACACTGGGGAATTATTTAATTAACTAGGTAAAGAGATGATACTAATAGAAAGTAGAAGTTGTCTTATGAAAAGATATTGAAGATTCAAATAAGCCGAGAATACATAATCGGATCATTGTAAATGCAAACGATCTGCTAGATCGGAGATGCAACTTTGATAGAGGATTTACAGTGTCGTGAACAACTAGAAAATATCAGGTTTTTCGCCTGTGTAATGAGAAATCGTAGAAAATAAGATAATTGGCACACTTGAAACGTAGAAGAATCGGTCGAAGTGGCATTAAATAAATATGAATTTCAAGAGAGAGAATTCGGATTGTGTAGGAAATTGAAATTAGGAGGGTTTTAAGGAAATTGTTGCTTCTTTGAATTGACTTGCTCTCAATGTGGGTTCCTCCATGAGCACTTCTTTCTTGCTCGTAAAATGTAGCAATTGGAGAAATAAGCTCAAACCTGTTGTTGCAGCATGTTCCCTTTGTGCAAAATGACCGCACTAGTCCAAATAATTCCGAGGTTGTTCAGAACCTAATGAATTCAACTCGTTTGAACAGTCCCGATACTCCTAATCACGGTTTACAGCAAAAAAAATTAACCCCAAAATCTGGAGCCTGCAGATTTATGCAATGTAATGATCATGGAGCTTCTCCCACATGTCAATGAGGCAAATATCTGAATAGTGGTAGGCAAAAAGAATGATGGAAGAAGAAACATTAAAACGTGGTAAAGTTAATGACAGAAAGAAAATGGCGGAATACTAGAAAGAAAGATCTGAGGAAAGCAGTGGTAATAAGTGCCAAAAAAAGGGGAAAATAAGTTAAAAGAAAAAAAAAGAAAAATCCTTAGAGCAGACACAAAAAGGAAAATAAAAGGGAAAATAAACGAAGAAAAAAACGAAATTGGAAGTCTAGAAAGAATTAAATGAATAATAGTTGTGAAAAGTATAAAAGAGAAGGAAATTTAAAAGAAAGACGATGTTTGAAATAAATTGAAGAGCAAAATATTAAATAAGAAAATCGGAAGAAAATTTTGCTATGTTGTTGCTCCAGAGTAGTATTTTACAACGAGACAATTCAATATTCTTACCCAAGTAACGCAGGCCCTTCTTACTTAACACAAGTGTCTGAATCACAAATGTTTGGATTTTCATCAACATAATTCACGGTCCGATGGCAAGTTTAAGGAAATCCTTGTCACTGCACCACATGCAAAAATCACTCAACCAAAATATAACTGACAAGGTTAGCTCATGAACAGGAATGAATGTCTAAATATATTTATTGCTATTCATTGGTGTTAGGTAAATTTCTTTTTTATTGTTGCCCTATAAAGCAAGGAAAGAAAGTGATAAGTGAGAGTTTGATGTCTAACTTCTTCGGATATTGGTAATATAAGGCCAGGGTTTAAACTTATTTTCGTTCCTATTTTACAATTCACTGCTATCAAATCAATTTCTTAGCTGGTGGAAATGGCAAATATTTTTGTATGTTGTAAATTTTAAGAAAAGAATCATTTCCTGATTTCCTTTTGGAATGAACCCATATATGGATTAATCAGCATTAATTGTGTTAGTAAATCATTATTTCCCCCCAAAATGTTACTTTCTAAAAGGATTTTCTGGTTTTAAAAGATTTCAAAAGGGATGCCGCATAAAAGAAAAACCCATATCCACTAACAAAAGTTTCAGCAATTACTTAGATTTGATTCCCCAAATCAAGCATTAAAACTGGTGCCAGTCAACTACTGATCATTTAAGGTAACTTGTCCTCATCCGAATAGTAGTATGAGGTGACGTCAGAGGAGATTCTTTAGTTTGTTAACATAACAATTTACATCATGCCAGAACAGAAAGAAGCGCGTGCAGGACCGAAACTTTGTATAAGCTTCCAGCTGTCACAGGCAGATTCAGCGGACCAGTTGCACCTGGGTTACAACCTCGGGAAACACTTATTACGATATGTAAATACCCAGTGAAGAGATAGGCAGTCTCGTTCAGACAGAGCAGACGAGAAATTTTAGGTTCACGTTCCAAATAATGGCCTGCACACTCAATGATCTTTTTTTGTTGGTAATGTTCAACTGAATTTGATTATGCATTAGTGGCGTTTGGAAATTTTATCATAAATAAATTAATATAATAAATACTATAATAATATATAAATGGCAGGCCACTATATTTTAGTAAAATAATTATCCTGACACAATTGTAATCTTGGGTGACCGATGAGCCTAGAATCATTAAATTATTAATAAACTCGAAATATTTGTTTCGAAAAAATTTATAAACAATTCCAGGATTGTTTTTTTTTTAAGTTATTGATATTCACTGGTTGTCTATTGACGTAAAAATTCTCTAAAGAAATTTAATCAGTCAATTTCAACTAAGTTCAGAGAAGAAATGAAATCTCAGAGAACAATAATGGATACAATATCAATCTATTTGGTCATTAGTGTATTTCCAAGTCATTGATTCTGAAGTTGATTTCTACGGTTTTGTCCCCCGAGTAACATGGAATATTCTAAGTTTGAAGTTTTGACAATTCTCTGTATATATTTGGGATTTAGCAAATTTAATTTTTTTAATTATCAGTATATTTCTGTCAATCTGTTCGCCAAATTTCTTCAGGTATCGTATATCCTTTTTTCATTATTTCCACGTGTTCCCTATTCACCATACAAATATATGGAGGCTATTGGAATTGCTTATTTCAAATGGATTATCGTAGCGATTAAACTGTAAGTGAGAATGCTGGCTTGAATAATTCATCAAACAAAGGTTTTTACCTCATTTATTCATTATATGCATTTAGAGTAGAGCAATTGTAAAAAGAACACTTCAGCTGATCAAGCACTAATAAACGAAAGCAATTACTTTTGAGAAAGTAACATAAAATCAATCAGTATGGTTTTCGTTGTTATTCTTTCGATTTGCGTCGTGTATTTTATCCCGTGCAAAGAAACATACTGGTTTTCATCTTGATGATATACTCGGTTCTGATCTTCTAAATAAAAGAAGTTAAGTGCTTATTTGATTGATTCAAGACTTTGTGCTACTAGCAAAAGCAAACAAGAAAGTAATGTACTCGGCCTTGGCCCAAAGGTCAGTGACAATCAAAATGTATCATCTTTATCATAAGGGATACTCCATCGCTGGCAGAATTAATGTCAGTCTGCTTAGATATCCTCAATCGACATATTATGTCATTATTTTTTTTGCTTCCTTTCTCTGCTCCCGTTCAGATATGATGAAGGAATTCTGTGCTGGCAAACAGCCAAGACATTTAGGTGGATGAAAAAAGAGAGGAGGGGGAAGAGTCAAGCAGATAATGAGAACGGTCGAAAGAGCACGTACTTTTCTATTACTCAACCTTCTCAATTTTGCCTTTCCTGCTTTATTTTCGGTTTGAGTTTCTTTGTCGAATACTTGTGGGTGGGGGCTTGATCACTGAGAGTGAATTCCTGTTAGGTTAGAAGAGGGAAGTGTTAATGAAAGGAAAATCGACAATTTAGTTTTCTTTCAAAAACACTTTTCACTGTTACAATGCTAAGTTCACACAACAGCAAATATGAAAGATTATATAAACCGATAGCGGCGCAAAAAATGGAATCGAGGAAACGAGTTCTAATTATTAACTGTGTTCCTTTCTTTTTTAGACAAATATGAATTACTCTTTCTGGTGATCACGCAACACTAACATTTCATGATAGTTGACGCTGAAGAAATATGGTGAATGAATATTTAAATAAATTATTCTCCAGAAGCTACATTGTCTATCCAGAGAGAACCACCAGGTCAACTCGAATAGGATATATATATATATATATATATATATATATATATATATATATATATATATATATATATATATATATATATTAATCAAATTAATGAATGGCCGACTGAGAGAAAGCTTCTGTCTTGATGTTTGGCCTTTTCTCTTCTGCTCTCTCCGATATTTTTTTCAGCAGGATAGCTTGTCTGCTAGACTCTTTTATTGCCGTCTTTCTGTTTTGTTTTCAAATGTTGTCGTTACTTTCTGTCGTAGTTATTAAATATCTACTTGAAGATTGGTGAAGTTATGTATTTCCTGCCGACTCCACTTTTCACTGCCCTTTTGAATAATAACCTTTTCGAAATATTAGTGCTGTATATATTTTCTGTACAAAGGCTGTTCTATTCTTCGATATTCTTCGAGCAAGTTACATTTTAAAACGAAAGACATAGTGTTAATACACTCGTTATAAGGCAAGATGGCCGTTTGTATCGAACAGTATAGAAGAATTTAACGTCTCCAAAATTCAAATCATATATATCTTACCTGATCATAGAAAGTTATGTGAGTAAATGTTAACCAACTTCGATATTTAAGTTCCCTTGAAAGGACGATTTGTTGAAATGTATTACTAATTTCAGTATGAAAATTAAAAACAAAAAAAAAACTCCTAAGGCTCGGACAGCTTTCGATGAACCATTTAACTAAATAATCCGTATTGTAGATATCTGTACCTCATCTCACCTAATTCAAGAAAATATCTACAAATCTTTGAGCACTTTGGTAGAATCGAAACCTCTATAGTATCCATTGTCTGCGAAGATAGTTTACTATCCGTCACTATACAAATTAATTTCTAAAGATATTCACTGTATTAAGACTAGTCTGCAGAATATGCCGATAGAAAGGTACTCCGTCAATAATAAATCATTTCGAGGGTACCTTGCGAAACATTGCTTTCAATTGCCTTCTACCTATTCACTAAATTCAGACTTGTCTCGTACAATGTCGCATGGTGGGGGCACCTGATGAGAAATAAAGTCACTACCCTAACCATGATCTCTAAAACTAGTGTTTCAACTACTCTTAAATGAACAACCATTATCAGCTTACTCGCACAACAATTTAGTATTGTCAGCTTTGTTTGATACAACGTCACGATCTTGCTTGGTTTTGTTCTATGGGAAATACTCTGGCAATAAATATATGAAGGAAACTGATAAATATCATATTTTCGCTGCTAATTAATCATATTCTTCTCTGAAAAGCAAATCAATTGTTCATAGTTTCCTCATTTTAATTGATGGGTAGAGTTAAGTGACATGGCAAAGAAAGGTTGAACTCGTCAATTCAGACTTATTGACCGAGAAAGAGAAAATTATGTGAATTGTACTTGAAATTTTGTCACTCTTAAATTACTTTTAATGATATCAGACATTTGCTCTCGCCAGGCTATTTGGGTCAGAGGCAGTCAAAGTGAAAATCGTTTTCAAGCAAAGATTGTGGGCGGATGACAGACGATACACGAAAATCAACCTAACGAACCATTCGCTCGGCAATGTTGCTCTAATTATCGGAAAGAAATCACTTTCTGACCTGCAGAATGGAAACGGGAAATGTTTGATTTAGGAATTAGGGGGTTCTTTTACTCTCCCCCACCCCACATCACCACCATTGCTAGTTTTACAAACAACATTAAACTCCTCTTTCGTCGCCAAATATTCCCGCCCTTTGCAGTATTCAAAATCTCTCATCTTCTTTCTTGATTTGACACGAAGTATTTTTCCTGTTTTCTTTTAAAAGATGGAGTATACGGCACGTTTTTAAACGATGTTATCATGAACGTACTAGAGAACAATATAATTTGCATGTAATTAATAGTTGTTTAACTGCAAATTTGCCGATTAAATTAGCAGTTAAATGTGCAGTAATACAACCCAGATCAGACGTGATTGCATATCGTGTTGTCTTCAGTCCAAGTAAAAACAAAAAAAAAATGAACAAACTTGAAACTTGTGCATCTAGGCAAAGAAATATGGTCGACAAAATATATAACTGAGATTGGAATTCAGTTATTTGTGGAGAAAATTCCGGGTTACCATATAAAAAATGTGATTGAGTTTAAATTTTGTGCAGTTTTTCAGTTAGATGCGAGTGACCTAACGGTTAACGGGACGGCGAGTGGGTGTCGTCTAACTGAATTCAGATTCCACTAAAACAGTTGAGGCTAACTTTGTAGAAAATTCACCGAAAAAGGCATGAATCTATTCCTATAGACAAATACCCAGAAAAACGGGATTTCTCGCTTTACTCTTCCACCAGCTGTAAATAGACTGACCAGATTGGTTCCACTTCTTCATTAGGCCAGGTATAGGATTACTTTCCGTTGCATATTAGAGAGATGAATATTGCCTGGAAAAAAGATATAGATAGAAATTATTCCTCATAACACGCCAACGATCATACGTTGAACGACAGCGGAAGTAGAGCATAGTTGCTATGAATGAAGATTTCAATTTTTCACATTATATACGCTATTTAGAATATATTTATTATATTCATTTCAAATATTCCGAAAATTGAAATTGGCTGAAGAACTGAGATCGTATCTGCAGACTTCAGAAGATGATTTCCTTAAATAAGGGATAGTGGAAAACGATGAAATCTGTTATCGATCGAAAAAATCTACCCCCGAGCGGATAACCAATCATCTATCTGACTTTAATATTCCGGTTATGCTGACCCCTACTCTACGTTTACAAGTTGTGGAACTGATATTCCACTTAATTAGAAAATCATGGAGATGTTACGAGGAAGTAACAAAGTGTGTGTGTGTCTCCAAACATTTATTTAAAAAGCATATGCTAGTAAGACAACACTGTTCACAATTAAAATCTCCCACATTTTCAAACAAAAATTTTCATATGTTGAAGAGGGACTGATGTTCAAATCACGGTGACCATGCCCGTTCTCGTTGAATCACCGAAGTTAAGCAGCATCGAGTCCGGTCAGTACGTAGAAGGGGAAGCTTGAGAACACCGAGTACTGTAAGGAAACTTCCAAAATCTGAAATGTGATAGAATGATGATTTCCAATTACTAAAGTTGAAACTAAAGAATGTTTTACCATGATAATCGAGTATTATGTATGCACTAAACGAATTTTGTTATATCAACATTTTAGCACACTAATCGAAAACGCATTAAACGACGGATGTTTGTATATATTTATACAGAATAGCTCATTAAGAAATAATGTATATCATTATTAGTGTATATATATATGTATGTATATTATATATATATATATACATATAATATATATATATATATATATATATATATATATATATATATATATATATATATATATATATATATATATATATAGTGAGAAATAATGTATATTAGTATATAGAACATTTAGAAATGATGCATATTATTAGTATATATATATATATATGAAGCACTGTCGCCAAAATTGTGTGGTGGGTGCAACACTGTTTCCTGAAAAAAAAAAACACATTATGAAGTTCTTTTTGTACATATAATACAATGATGAAAGTTATAGAACAATATCTTTGTTACAAAAACGTGTATATATATATATATATATATATATGTATATATATATATATATATATATATATATATAAATATATATATATATATATATATATATATATATATATATATATATATATATATATATAGTGTCTGTGTTTTGCTCAAGACTTATTCTATATACTATTAAGTCATTCGTTCTCTTTTCATTTGATTTTGAGTTTGATACGTTTAAATGTGCCGGAATTGGTCTTTAGTTGGAGTGGTGTAGCGTTAGTCGTCTTGACAAGCAGGCTGTTGTGAGTCCATTTATTTATTCATTTATTTTCATCCAGATAATGGTTCCCTATGAGGAATTTGATAACATCAATAATATATATTGATACTATTGAAATATCATAAGTAGATCCACAAGTTACAAATACGGTAAATTCGCTAAGAAACATTTATAAAAATACATTACTCCTGTTGATCAAACTAAAATATCTACTAGAAAAAAATTAAAAGCTTCTAAACATATTAGAAATAACATCTGGATGAAGAATGCCAAATTATACCACACTGACATTTATTTAATTTGGATGATCCACAGGGAAATGCGATCACGACGTAAAGAAATTCAAAAAACACCAGTAGCTATATATCTCTCTCTCACCTGAACTCCATACAAAATGAAAGTCAACTGCTCACAACACACTTTAGTTTTCGTTCTGGTAAAAAGGGTGATATGATGGCATATATATTATCAATAAACCCCAGAAAAGCGCATACTTCTCCAACAGAAAATTGAAAGTCGTATATTCGTATATTCTCAAATCAATAGAGACTTCTTATTCTGATCTATTAGAAACCATCATGCTATGATTTGCGATTGAAATGAAAGCAGTGAGTCTATCATAAAAAAAAAACAGGATGTGAAATTAGTAAATACTAAAATACTTCAAATAATTCCGTGTAAGGATCAGTTATAATTTTAGTATAGTATGTAAGAAAATTAAACTGCGGTCGTTGTAGCTTGGCACACATCAAGTTACTACAAAACCGAATCGTTAACCTAAAACCTCGAGCCATGTTCTTAATTAATCTCGTCATATCACGTCCGTTTTGTGGATGTTATGCATGGCGCCTAACCCATTCAGAAATATCTAAACTATCAGCTGTATCTTTCTCAGATCAATGTTTAAAATTGGCTTCGAGCGAATGAAGCTGATACCTTATAGCAAGTTCTTTTTCGAACCTTGTGGCCTTGGCACTACAGAATCACAAGCAAGTAAGTGTACCAAATAACAGAAACTGCACTTTGAGTACTTTCAACAACAGCAACATCTAAAATGCATATCACCTATATCTCGAACAATGATATAATCAAGATGTTGACATTCCACACAAGCAAAAACAAAAGATTAGAAAAAAAGTCCCAATCGGTACTGGAAAGAGCGATAACCTTTATTGGACTTGTGAAATCTATTTTCCTGAAAAATTGTTTTTAAGAGAAACATTTTCTAATTTTCTACTGAAAGTAGCACGAGCTGTTTGGTCATTGAATTACAATTGTTTCCTTATAAAGATACGAGTCTAATATTAGTATTACGATTACTTATCACTACACAGCAGCTTGAATGTTTCTTTACATTTCTGAGATAAAATTATTTTTGCGAATATTTTCTTTCTATCTGCTACTTTGAATCAGTTTTACAAATAGAAAATGTGGAATAATGAATATACTACATTTGAATTAAATTAAAATTTATTGTTAGCAAGAAAAAAGATTAAAAACAGAAAAATGCGTGGAATATAAAAAGAATTAATGACAGCTCAAATACTTGAAAAGAATTGGCTGTATTTGATTAAATCTTTGAAAACTAGAATTAGCAATTCAAACACAAGATTCAGATGTTCAAATCTGTTTGCGTATCAGGTGAAAGAAAAGTAGTTTCTAAAGTGTGATGTGTTCAAATTTTTGAGTATAAAGAAGCCATCTAATTAGACTTGTTCTTTAATTTCAGATCACCGGTATTACAGACTAGAGTTCCGAAGACTGAATTCAGACGTTCAAGACAACGTGATGAGTTATATCAGCAGCACTTGATACTGCACTAATATCATTTAATAAAGAAATGTATTTTCAAATCAAAAGTTTCAGTCCTAAAATTTTTAATGAAACTGATGAAAAATATGGTCATTTTATTCTTAATTGCCTTTTATAAAATGTCCACCAAGAAAACTTAAAAACAAATACAATGAATACAAAAGATGCCATTCTTTCTTATTTTACTGTTTCATTATTCTTGCTTTTTAGATATTAATTTTAATCTGAGAACTTTTTACTGTGTTTAATATTAATTCAAACTCTACAATATTGTTAGAGTTTCTTTCATCAAGTTATGCATATGATAGTCGTTAATTTAATTACAGTGTAATAACATCTGTACTTTTTCAATCCGAAACTTTGCGACTTGACCATTACTAGATCGCAGAAAAGAAATTTTCAGGTAGAATACCCGATTTAAAAAGATTAATAACGAAGCCTAATCTATGAAAATTGTCTTTTTATGCTTGTATTGAACCTTATTTGTAAGATTTGTAAAAAAAATTAATTATCTAAATTTTATGCAAAACATTGAGGGTTGTTTGATTGGGTTTAAAACTACCATTAGATATTTTAGCCATTCGGATTGACGGTTCAAATTAGCGCCGCATTAGACTCATACATTCTTAACTGAATTTCTACCTTAGATAACCTCTTTCTTCTGACGACATTTTTAACTGATTCATTTACTGGCATTTAAATCATTAGTAGAGGACAGTAGCCGATAAAGAGATCAGAATCTGCATCATATACTTCGAGACCAAATGAAATGGATCATTTAACAAAACTGTGATTAGAAAGTTGAGGAAAATAGTTAAAACTTATAATAAAGTATGTGCAATAATTGCTCTACTCAATCAGCAAATCTCCAAAGAAATTAAAAGCATTACAACCTGTTAAAATATTTGTGACGCTTGGTTTTAGGACGGTATGTATAATCAAGTGATTGAATAACACAATTCTCGTATAAAATCCTGTAATTATTCGACATTTCCTGCATACAATAGATATTGACAAAAAATGTAAAATTGAATTTTGAGTCTTAAAATGGAAAAGTTTGAAAGGTTGAATATAGACCCAATGGGGTGGGGGGTAAACATCGTAGTGCAAAAATATTTTCACTTCATCCTTTCTTTTATGCTCCAACTCAATTTTAATAAATTTAATGTATCGCAATTATTACGCTGTTCCATCTCTCTTCATTTCAGTCTTTCGTTCATTGTCTCTTGATATCCAGCCAATAAACCCATTTCGTTATGTCATTTTCTCCTTTCAATCACTTACCCATTCTCATTACACAAACACGCGCACGCACCCACACACATACCTACACACACACACATAAACACACGCACACACACATATATATATATATATATATATATACTTGGGTATATATATATATATATATATATATATATATATATATATATATATATATATATATATATATATATATATATACCCAAGTATATATATATATATATATATATATATATATATATATATATATATATATATATATATATATATATATATACACCCAAGTATATGATTGGTGTGTACGGCATAAATTCCAATAACCAAAAATTACTATTCTTAAAAGAGTGCTCAATATAGATTTGAGCGAATATATTATGTTATAATTTTGAAATAAATAATTATATATATATACTTGGGTATATATATATATATATATATATATATATATATATATATATATATATATATATATATAGTCATTCACACCTGTAGTTTACTGCTACTAACAAGTAGTGATGTTTTTCTCCCGATGATGTCCATGCTGACTGAAACTAGTCGAAGAACCTAATTTAAATAATGAAACAAAAAATATTAATCAGTGTGTCTGAAAATTTAAATTTTTTTACATTTTTAATAGATTAACATTTTTTATTGTTCAAAACATATATATATATATATATATATATATATATATATATATATATATATACACACACACACACGCACATACATATATATATATGTGTGTGTGTGTGTGTCCGTGTCCTACTTTTCTTCATTTACATTATATTTCTCTGTTTTTTTTTTCTATTCTCTTGATATCCCGAATTGCTTGTCGCTTAACCTTGTTATGCCAGTTTTTCGGTCAACTAGCATGACTGATTGCAGCTGAATTTGGGCAGTGATCCGGCAAAGAGTTCACTATCCTTAACTAGGATAACAAACGTGTATACAAACGACAATTAAGGATGTATTCTTTACTTTTTATCCGTTATTAGTAGTTTTTACTTGTAATAAATTTATTCTGCATCTATGATGGATTTGATACAGATAATAGTTGATGAGAAATAATTTATTTTCCATTTCTTACCGGCAGGAAATACCTGACGTTTAGTTTTTGAGCAATAAATATGTCATCCTTTTTCCTGAGATCGATGCAAACTAGCGACATACAATTGGGTTATATATCGTATATATACACGAATTGTTGTCGTCAGCTGATAAGTTTGCATCTTTTATCTATATTACTTGTGTCAGTGGCTTGCAGCTGCCACAGACATTTCAAACTGTACAATGGCTTGTAGGCTGATGCACAGACACATCTCACATTGACAATGGTTAAATGAGAAATTAGGATGGTATACAATAAACAATCTAGGATGTCGGATGTAATTTACATTAAGACGAATCCTCCAAGTTTGAATCATCGTAAAACGACACACTCTCCCGACCGTAAAGTCTCTTAAAGAATTATTCTGATAAAATTTTCTCACATTTTTCCATTATGTTATTCGAAATTATCTTAATGCATATCGACATAAAAAAATCTCTCTCTCTCTCTCTCTCTCTCTCTCTCTGTCTCTCTATGTGCACCTATCAATTACCTATTTATTAGAACTCTTTCTCTCTCTGTCTCTCTATCTCTCTGTCTCTCTATCTCTCTGTCTCTCTCTCTCTCTCTCTCTCTCTGTGCACCTATCAATTACCTATTTATATATATATATATATCTGTCTCTCTATCTCTCTGTCTGTCTCTCTCTGTGCACCTATCATTTACCTATTTATTAGAACACACACACACTCTCTCTCTCTCTCTCTCTCTCTCTCTCTCTCTCTCTCTCTCTCTCTCTGTGTGAACCTATCAATTACCCATATTTATTAAAACTAAAAATGTCTCTCTTCACGCATTCAGTAATGAGCAAATTTTGTGAAAACAATGGCAATGCAGAAACCGAAATTTCAGACAGATATGTTAGTAAGATACGTTTGTATAGAATTGATTAATGATGTTGGAATACATTGATAAATATATTCCAAAACGAAACTGTATGGCTAGATAGATAGAAAGAATTTAAGGATTGGTATTAACGATAAGAGTAATTGAGAGCCAAACTTAAAAAGTCAGATATAAATACATACATCGAGGTATATAGTATATCGCCATTCTTAATAAAACTACTGACATTATAACGTAGCATATTTAAAATCAACAGAGATGAAAAACAAAAGCCGAATGAAGAAACATCGCTTGGTAAAAATTTAAAACTTAAAGTTAAGCATCCTTGCATCTTCAGCATCAATATATAACTATAATCGACGTTTGTCTGTTTCCCTTGCATATATACGATTCCATCAGTTAAATAATTTAGTCTATAGAGTTCTGTAGAGTCTGTATAGGACTTCTTTCAATTTTCACATTCACTTCACCATTATTCTGATATATATTCTCTCATATGTATCTAAAACAAGTCTGGTTTCATACCAATGAAAGTTCCTTATAGATTATTAAGGAATATTCATTGGTATGTAACAAAACTTGCACAAATTAACAATTGTGGCCAAAATACAGACTCACACACACACATATCAATGCATGCGAATATCAAAACCCAAATCCTCCATGGTAGGATGACGCATGCATGAGAACAACTTGACAGCGTTGTGCTGCACTCCGTGAATTTAAATGCATTCAACAAAAGAAAACCTGAACTCTTACAAAATAAACAGAGCCAATACAAGGAAAAACAATAAAAAAAATTCCCAGCAAACCTCTTTGAAGGAATTTAAATCTAACATCAACACTAGCACAAAAGCTAAAAAACATTTGAAATAAGATACCAAATATCTCTGGAAAACACATATCACAAAACAATATGAAAGTTACAAGCAACAAACCTACTGGCCAAATTTTTTTTTTCGAAAAACTCCCCATGAAATTACTATGGTGTACAATTTGACGAGAAGAAAAAAAAATCCATTCAAACAATAAAAAAGAGTGCAACCATCCTTTCTGTGTATCTGAACCAAACTGACTGTCTAAAGAAATCCCATGAAGTTCATTATGAATTCTTAAAAAAAACATTAGAACTTTCTCTCGGATACTTACTTGGGATATACAATAACATATGGATTAGTGGTAATATTCCCACTCTTTGGAAATAAGCCACTATTATCCCAATTCCGAAGACTAGCAAAGATTTGGAAAATCCTTTAAATTACTGCCCAACTTTACTCACTAGCTGTCTATGTAAAATTCTTGGAAGAATGATTAACAAAAGTCACTTAGTTCCTAGAAATGAATATTATTTCAGATTTTCAGACCGGCATCGTAAAGAATAGAAACCCAATAGACCAACTAGTCTGACTAAAAACATTTATTACAAACGAGTATATTAAAACGGAACATGTGACAGCAGTTTTTTTTTTTTTTTTTTTTTTTTGCTTAGAAAAGGCCTCTGATATAATATGATGATATGGTATCATACAAGACCTAAACTAAATGGGGACTCAAATGAAGATTGCCAACCTTCAATAATTTCCTTACTGAACGCTTCTTTAATGTCCGTCTTGGCAATACACTTTCTGATTTAAATAACCAATAAATGGGAGTACCACATGGAAGCATCCTAACAGTCTCCCTTTTCAATATAAGATTTAATGGCATAGGCAAGTGTCTAACTCCTGGAATAAACTTTTCTTTATACGTTGATGACTTTCTGATTTGTTATAGATAAAAAATATTAAAAGACAATTGAGCACCAACAGTCCCTCAACGAACTTAATAAATAGGCCACAGAAAAAGGATTTAAGTTTTCCGAGACAAAAGCGCAATATGTGCATTTTACCAAATTTAGAAGTTGCTTTACAATCCTGATTGAAAACTTGATGGCTCAATTATATCTGTGCGAGATCAATAAAATTATAGGGCGTCATATGTGATAGAAAATTATCCTTCATACACCACCTATACTAACTGGGAATTAAGTGCACTAAAGCAATTCAAGTACACATATTTGCATCCCATGCAGACTGATGAACTGGCAGACAAATCTTAATTAAATTATATAGATCACTGCTCCTATTAAAATTGGGCTATATTTGTTTTATTCATGGTACTGGAAAGACATTTTACCTGAGGAAGCTTGATATCATCCACCACCAAGGATTGCGTCTTGTACTGGTGGACTTTGAAACATCCACACGGGAAAGCGTATATACTAAAGCCAATGAGGTTCTACTGTACGTTCTATCCACAATATAAATCTTTATTCAACCAGGGAAAACACTGTAAAACTTTTGGATCTTTACATGGAAAATCTCGTCAACAAAACACAAGTAAATACAACATTAATTCATTAAATCAACATTTCATGAACCCACATACAATACTGCTAAATCTTACTAAATTAATACCAACTTCTTTAATTACATGGAAGAAATCCATCATATTCTACAAGCATACCCAAATTATAAACACATATAAACCAATGCCTCTAAAAAGCGTTGGATACTCTGCATACTATACTTAACAATATAACAATGCAAAAACGATTACCTGACAAACGCCAATCTTCAGTGCAGAAACCTTGGCCATACACTAGATATTATAGAATCTAGTGGGTCAGATATTTATCATCTTCTCAGATTCACTATCTGTATTCACATCACTGAATAATAAAAACATTAGAAAGCCCTTAATAAATAAATTACTAAATATGACTTACACTATAGGAAATAAAATGCTATAAGAGTCCCATGTTGGATACCGAGCCATATTGGCATATGTATCCCAATATTTCTCGGAAATGAAAAAGCTGACAAAATGGCAAAAGAATCGCTGACCATAAACTTCTCAAATATAAAGGTTCTACACACTTTCAATCCAACATAAATCCAAGACCAACAAAGAAAAATGGCGTCAATTATGGAACAACTGTCACAACAACAAATTACCCAACAGCCAACTAATCATTAGTGACACGCACGCAAAGCTACAGAAAGAATAAGACGAGAGGAGGGTCTGAGCAGTCAGACTTTGTATAGAACACGCATAAGTAACCCACCAATATCTATTTAAAAATGAGGAGCTGTCAGTACCTATCCCGTGCTAGGAACCATAGACTGTTAACGACATAATACTAAATTGCTACGACTTTCAGCAGACCCGAATCAAATTCTACAAATTAAAGAAACTATTCGAACACACTGATCGAAGTAACAACGTAAATTGGATTAAAGAAATTTGGCTTTACAGGAAAATATAAAAAAATAAACTCTTTACTAAAACCTGATTACCTATTTTGTTTTGTAACCAATTTTATACAGTCCATTCCTATCCACCCCCCAAAAAAAAACTGAAAGGAATTTCTTTCTCTATATAATCCCCTGCTACCAAAAGAAAATAATTCTAATTAGTCATCTAAAAATCTTTTTGCACATTAAATGACGCACCTGAGTTGAGCTGACGTAAAACAAATCAATCAATCCTACATACCTTAGTCAAATTTCAATCTGAGTTTTCAATTTGTATTATTCTTTTGTAAGCTATATATATATGTGTGTGTGTGTGTGTGCACACGCGTAGTAGTAGTAGTAGTAGTAGTAGTAGTAGTAGTAGTAGTAGTAATAGTAGTGTGTGTGTATGTAGTGTGTGTGTGTGTGTATGTAGTGTGTGCGTGTGTATGTAGTGTGTGTGTGTGTGTGTGTGTGTGTGTGTGCATCTTCCCAGTGTAACCATCTTTCTATGAATTAAATTCTGATATTCACTTCCATCAGAATAATATATTGGATTTTGTTTGATGGAAATTTCGCATGTCCATTGCAAATAATCATTTCCTGACTCATAGATTAAAGTTCAGGGTTCAAACTTCAAGCAATAATCGTTGTTGTCCGGAATTTACAGGCATCGGGGGTCAAAAGACGTTGACGTGGTCCCTTTGACACGATAAACACTATTAACTCACTTTTCTGTCACGAATGTAATGGTTCATTTATCAAGTGAGAATCGCTTATCTATTTGCATCCCATACGTTGCTGATTATGATTTATTGTTATAAATTAACGAGGTGATTTCGCTTGCTACGCTTCGACCACTATGGATTCCTATATTCATCAATTCCTCGGTTCATTACATAATATGTTCTGTTGTTGGATGTTCGAACTTTACTTTCTTATTGAAATTATTCCAAACTGAAGAAATTGATACATTTCGCCTTAAAACGAAGAAAGATAGCGTCCTTGTTATGCCACTATGGCTGATGGGTCAATAGGTTCTTCATTGTTTAATAATATTATTTTCTTATTAAGGGAAATGAAGTAACAGATTAAAATTAGTTTGAAAATAGCAGTATTGTGTTAAAAAGTTACGCAACGATGTACTTTTTGCCAGTTATTGTAATATATACATATATCCGCAGAAACCGACACAAATTAGATGATCAAATGATATTTCCTCCTGGTCAGATTTGGTCAAGGACAACAAATCCGACTATAAGCAATTCCCCTAATATATTTCGGTAACTGATTGCGTCTCTGTGTACCAAAATGTATAAAAATCAAAAATGGAAATCAAATCGAATTCAATGGTCTGATGTGTATATGTGTCTCTCACTATGTTTGTATCATGTATTTATCTGTTTGGGTGTCTGTCTGTCTGTGTGCGGCCAATAAGCGCTTCAAAGTTTTTCTTTAAACAAAAATCTGTTCTTGTTGAAAGGATAGACTTGCTTTCCACTGTATCTTGAGATCTGCTGCTTCTACTTAATTATTGGTGGGAAAGGCGACACAACATTTCGCAATCCTGTCACCGTTGGTATTTCTCAATATTCTACTGGATAAATCGAGCCAAAAAAACATTCACCCACAATGTTTTTTTTTTATTCGACGTTTTCCTTCCGTGATTGATCCTAATGCCTGTAATACTAATCCTAGTAAAACTTATCAAAGCATTGACAACTCTTCCCTTATCCGAGCCGTGTTTTCCAGTGGGTTACCATCCGAGTAATAATATTTGATCGGAAGAATAGTTGTTAGAATCTAGAAAATGAAAACCGCCCCGCACGGTGTGCGTTTGTCTGTTTGCATGAGAGAAAGAAAGCATTGTATTATGGACAGTCTAGTACGCAAATGTACTTTTATATTTATATGAGCACCAGTCTATTTTTGTTACATGTGAAAATTGATATTTAAGTAAAATATTTTTTCTATATTGGAAAAATTTTATTGGATATTTTTTCATATTCAATATTTAAATAAACATATTTTAATATCAATATTTAATATTTTTTAAGAATAAGATGCCACTAAATTTATTTTATTGTGATTTTAACATATATCGTGCTAAAATAAAGGAAATAATTTTAATAGTAAAAAATAAAAATAACTGTATTTATATTGTTTGAGGTGCCGTCTTGTACTACTTAATTATATTTACGGTGGCAGTGACGGGTGCACATTAGCAGAAGTTTAAATTAATAACAATGCGTTGTAATTATTCGACCATAATACTTTGAAAGTTGTTTTTGTACAAAATTTAATTTTGAACTTTCTATTAAAATAAGACTTCTTATTGAACGACAAAAGGTTTAAAACTTTTTAGTCAATACAATATCAGATGAATGCAATATTCATCGTGTGTTGAATGCATCTTGAGTGTATCTCGGCCTGTTCGTATTTGTTTACATAATTATGGATACGAATTCCTTAATAAATTTCTGCCTTTACTTTCAAAAAGAGTTGCTAGCGTTCAATCAGAGCGTTCGTTAGGGGATGATTTCAACTTCTACCTTACCACTGATAACAAGAGAGGTGTGTCAATTAGATGCAAGGTAGTGAGTTGCATGAAATGTAGGTGGACACATTTAGACGCTCGTCAGACTAACTTGTGGATGGAATTATCAATGAGTTAGCCAACACGGGTCAAATCATTTCGAGCTGATGTTTATCAGGGTATGCCATTTTGGAAATATTGTGTGTATATAAAATAAGGATTGAAGATCTTGAAAATGTATTCGCATACGATTGTGATTTTGAAACAATTATTTTATAACCTCAAAGATATATTTCATGCACGGCTTTACAGAAAACATTTTTCCTTCAGAATGATCATGCTGTTCTAATTAACTACGAAATTATCTCCACTTAATATCTATTCGTCTGCATTTTTTCCCAGAAAGAATTCTTATCAGATACTCACCGTTTTCATCCTAACTGACCTTTTTCTGATACGGTTATTATTTTATTCAAAATCTCTCTTGGTTTCCGACGAGTGCGACGCCATTTGTGGCAAAATTGTGACGACGTTCTCCGATCGTTCGTCGCTCATTGCACCTGTGGATAACATCGAAGGTTGAGTGTATTTGCATAGACACTAAACTCGCTATGTGCACAGGTTTGTCTTCTCGGTCGTGATCACTTTCAACAAAAAAAAAGAAAAAAGAAGACAATTGTTTGCAAGACTCTCTGGTTGGGAAATCGCAACAATACAATTTCTCACTTAAACGTAGGATCCTTCCTTCAGCTTCGACAGAATTAGGGTTGCTATCTTCCTAACTCCTCTAGCCTCGGCGATTCCTGATTCTTCAATACTGGCCCTTCTCTGTCACTGGGCGCTGAGCAGCTCCAAATCCTCTGGTCACTTACCTTACTTCTCTCACGGATGGACCCACTTTCCTTCGACTTTTTGCCTTTCTCTGTTTATGTGGATAATGCTGGAATCTCACCCACTCCATCCATTTGTCTTTTCGGAAGATTTGAAACCACCCCAAAGCCATATGGGGGTCAAACCTTCTAAGGACTACTTTTATGACTATTTAAACGGTAAACTGGAGACATGAATCCTGAAACACTAACCCCTAAGTTCACTCAAGATGAACTGGAGGCGAAATTCTTACGGAACTCGGATAGCTGAGTTGACTTAAAAGGAAAGAATTTTTTTCCTTCTCTTTTAATGATCTGTGAGAAATGAGATTGTCACACGTGTTTTCAAATTGGACCTTCAAACCATTTATCGGTTAGTCGCGATAATATAAAAATATATTAAGTTCGGAAAAAATAGTTCGATTGCGTACACACACATAAATAAATGTTTGTTGCACTTAACTACCTTACAAATGTATCAATAACCTTTCACAAATGTAATTGTTTTGTGTAAATAAATTGGCTAAAATTTGTGTTGTGAAGTCCAAGATTTTGACATACAGGAGTCAACATCAGGAAGTGTGAGCGAAAAAAGAAAATTGTTTTAAGAATATTGTATCATTATCTTTTGAAGAAGTCATTATTTTGGGAAAACTAAATCGAATGTTGCTGAACTCTAAAAATATGACGCGTTAACAAAGATTAATCTCACATGACTAGCAACGTTTACACATAACCACATTTGCCAAAAGATATTCGTACATTAGAAAAAAGATCATTATATATAATAAGCATAAGATATAAGATTTGTAACAATATATATTGAAAAGAAGATTTGCTGACAAAATATATCGAACACGCACGCACGCACACACACACACACACATATATATATATATATATATATATATATATATATATATATAGAGAGAGAGAGAGAGAGAGAAAGGAAGAGAGAGAAACAGATGGCGATGTTTCTTCAGAGGTTCTGTGTGAACAAATAAAAAGCTTAGCGATATAGAATTGCTAGGGGTATATGAGTTTATTGCATTTTATTTTTTGTCCAAGAACCGGGTGCGCCATACGCCTTTTAATCTTTCTAATATCAGCATTCTATGCTAAGCAATTTGAAAACATAATCAATGCGCTCTCTGTTCGCCAATAGTTGAGCATGATAGTTATGAATCACCATAATTTACTAATCTCAGCTGAGAATGGGTGTGAATGCAAAGTAGCGACAATGGGGAAATAATGATATATTGAGTGTCACTTTTAAGTCTGGTTGGAGCTTCCTAGGCAGATTATGAAATCTTGCTTTTTAAACTCGGTGCGAAAACTAACGGGTGATGTCATTAAGAAATACAGACATTTCTCTGTCATGAGATCCAAAACTCTCTCTCTCTCTCTCTCTCTCTCTCTCTCTCTCTCTCTCTCTCTCTCTCTCTCTCTCTCTCTCTCTAGCATGAGACCAACCTTAAGGATTTGTTACATAACTAAAGTATTTGTTGCAGCGAAATAATTATAGTACCATATTATATTTTTAATTTTAATATCTTTAGGCATTAAAAACTTACATTTTATTAGTGTCATTTTTCCACTGACATTTTAACATACAGTTTCGTACTTTTAGTATTTTTTTTATTACTAGAGCCTTCATCATAGCGAAATAAAACTTTAAAGAACGTAGTGGCATTATTTGCATGAATTGGTTCTCGAGTTTACACAAAGCATGAAATACTTTTATTATTCCATGAAATATTCTGACTGATATGCTCATAATTATTGAACTTAGCCAAGTTGCATTAGTTAAACTATTCTATAGATGCCAATACATTTATTATTTACTCGATCTGGTCTACCGTACTTTATAATGCTTTGTTTTGCTATGGTAACAAAAGGCATTACTTGATGTCTATAAGCGAACAGGTTTCGTGTTAGCATCATAAGTAAGTAAGCGAGAACAGGTTACTCATACGATTTTTAAAATTTCTTTTCATAGATATTTAGGATATTTTTGCTTTTAATGGTTTACAAAACAGATAAGAGTGACTGACGCCGACATGTGAACACGTGGTAAACCCGGTTATAAATGGGATGTGCCCACGTATGACAAGTAGATATATAATCACCCACGTCAGAGAGGATAGTGTCCCTTACATCCACGCGGGTATAAGTTCACGTCCGGTGAAAGCGACACGGCCACTTAATGACAGTCATTGACAAAGTCTGGAGTGCGGTATATGATATTCAACCACTCCATTTGCCTTTGTAACGAACTACAAATTGTTGTTTTTTCATTTTTTTTCTCACAGCACTCCGAGTTGTTCTTCATTGTTTATATTATTTTCTTATTACTTTTAGACTATTTTACTATTGTTCTTTTTTTTTTATCACAGAACTATTCTTGATATGCTTTTCATTATTTTATTGCAAGCTTTACTCTATCTAAATTTGTTGTTTATCATAACATTATAATAAAAATTGATGAAAGTCTCGTTTGTCTAGCACAGTGTGATCATTTCATTATTTACATTTAATACAGAATCAAATAAGTGCAAATAGGATAAAAGGAAGTTTGTGTAGGACCAGTTATCTAAATTGTTATGACCTGCCTAATGCCTTGAAAATCAGTATTCAAAATTACACCTTAGTCACAATTTCTGTATCGATGAGAAATATGCAATTATTTCAGCCACAAAACAGGCTCCGTTTTTATTTAAAAATATCACCATAACTGTTGTCACTGAAAGTAGTGAAGATTGTGAAGCGTCAATCATCCAAATTTGGAATTCCCTACGTACAAAATGACATTGGAAATCGTCTATTTTTTTTAGTTGAACTTGAATGCTAAAAACTGGTAGCATTTAGAAACATTCATCGGGGAGGTTATGGAGAATAATGAGAGCAAAATAATATTCCAAACAAGCCCTCGACCTCGAAATATACATTTGTAATTGTCAACTGTGAAATTGATAATTTGAAAGTATCGCTTCCGGAATCGATTTAATGATCTGCAAAACTGAGTTAACTTTCCTTACTTTCACTTTCGTATTTTTTTAAAGTATAATTCCATTTCTTTTGGGATTCTCTAGATAGAACCCGATTTGGAAGGTTCGGGATTTTCTACGAGGAAATGTTAAAGTGGAAGTGGTTTAAATGGAGTCAAGTAGGGGCAGAGACAGATAAAACAAAAACAGCAATTATAAATATATAAATATATAAATGTTAACCAGTGATTTACTACCTGTAGCTTAGATATAGCACAAGTCCGTAGGGGAGAGCATCCAGTTGGTATCGAATTCATTTCCGTTGTAATTGATCTAGTGGGGTAAACATGCTAAGCATTAAACCATCTCGAAGAATATATATATATATATATGTGTGTGTGTGTGTAATCAGGTTAATGCATCAGTTTTGACTTTATTTCTATTGTCCTTTTACAGATATATATTTTTATTATATATATATATATATATATACGTGTGTGTGTGTCTAGACAAGTGGTGTTTAGTTTACCGCGTACTTCCAAATGCATTCTCTTAACAATGACATTTCTTATATTTTTGTGTCAACTTGCAACATTCGCCGAGTATATGATTAACCATCTTGCCTACACATTCTACATTTGCTTCCTTATGACTTGACCTTCATTGGACTCCTTTTGATGACCTGCTCCTGTTCTGAAAATATAAGTGGCTCTGTCTCATTAATTATAGCTTCTTCTTTCACCCAAAGCCATTTTTCAACTTCAGCAATTTTCTCTCTGCTGAAAACAGCTGACCATAAATCTTCTGTTCTTTTTGCTTATCATGCTGTTTGTCGTCATACTAATTCTTTGTTACAGTCACTGGTTCAACATTTCGCTCTTTTAGTTGTCAAATGCAGTTCATGAGAAATCCTAATATAATTCTAAAATCTGAAAATAGCCAATAACACAACTACAACACTCCTAAACCACTTTACCTGCATGGTTTCTTGGAATATACAGCCTATTGCTATGGCTCTTTGGGTTCTTAGCCTCATGCATATTCATTTACTTTCGTGTTCTTCTATCTCTCCTAATTCAATATAATTCCAATCTAAGATTGAAAAGAGATTTCCCAAATATTAATTCCTTTGATGATCTTTCCACCTTTTAGTTTTGTTTCAAGTATTGTTCCTCGATGGTGCAATAGCTGAGTAGATCGTCCATAGGTTTGACCTCGTTGCTCTCGGCCTGTTGACTGAACGATGGAATGCTACATGTCATCCCATGTCCATAAGTTTTCTTTATGTCTTTATTTACACACACACAAACGTATATATATATATATATATATATATATATATATATATATATATATATATATATATATATATATATATATATATATATACATATATATGTATATGTATATATATATATGAGAGAGAAAGTAACATGTTTCGCCAACGAAACGGAGTTATTTGGAAAAATAACTTTATTTTATTAAAATCCTTGTAAGCACGCCAAAACGGGATTCCCGTTAAACGACTGAATGCATTATTTCTAAGGTAGTTTTAGGTTTATAGTAATTAGAATTTAACTAATTTCAATTTAGTTTTTATTTTATTTTTCAGTATACTTATCGCACATTATTTTTCTGATTATGCCGCTTCCTTAGTGAAACATGTCAAAGTAGGACTTTTCCAAATTCTTATATATTTACTATTTCATCGAATTCTCATTCAACTTTACTCACACACATAGACACACACACACACACATATATATATATATATATATATATATATATATATATATATATATAAGTGTGTGTGTGTCTGTGTGTACAGTAAGCGAGAGGAAAGTACATTAATCGGTAGCAGTATTATAAAAAATGTTTACATAAAATATTTATTTATCAATACATTCTCCCTCCTTGTTAAGGTACTTAACAGAATACGCGTATCCATTAATCGCAGATCTAACTGATATTCTCAGAAACATGAATGCATATAGTAGAAATTATGTGCAAAAAAATAAATGAAATTAAAAGCAAACAATGAAGCAGACAAGAGGCAAAAAAATCAATGAAAAATAGAGGGAAAAAGAAAAATAGAATGGAAACTGGTTGTGAATAAAATGGAAAAAAGCGCAAACTAAAAAGGAACAAAGCAAAAACAGTGGTAAATTGATTAACATTAGAGAACGAGTGAAGGAGAAATATATTAAATTAGAAAAAAAGAAATATTACTAATGAGAAAGAAGGAATGAAATTAAAAAAAAAAAGGAAAAATAAAATTTAGAAACAAAAAGAATAGCAGAGAAGCAGAAGAAAGAAATATGAACTGGAAAGAAAAGCGAAAAATGAGTTAGAAAAAAAGAAAAGTGGAAGCGTATCTGGCGCAGAAAAAAGACTTGAGTTGAATTTCGGTGTGAATCGCTACAGGCGCATGTCTTGCGGTTTTTGAAAAGAAATCATTTACTCCTCTGGGGAGATAATGAGAGAAATTAAGAAATGGGAGAGAATGTGGGACGCACCCCGAGGGATTATAACGCCACTATGTCCGATCTATGGAGATAGACTTTAGTGGAAATGAAGGAAAACAACGAAATGACAGTGGCAGATGTGCAGATGAAGGAAGAGGCAACTATTTGCGTTGTTAAGAACTGTGTAAAAGAAAGAGACAGTCGTGAAAACTAACTGATGCATCAGTGGTGAGGGAAAGGAGGTTGAATTATGCATAAATACTTAGTGAAGAAGGGCGAGGAGGGGATATATAAACAGATGATTACATACATGCTTGTTTGTAAATGATTCTGATAGTTAAATGCAGATATGCGAATAATGATTTTAATCGGCACATATACACGCACGCACACACACGCAAACACATATATACATATATATATATATATATATATATATATATATATATATATATATATATATATATATATTAGTGAACATAGATAATGTCGATAGCACGACTGTGAGTTTCATGCAGTTGCTGCAATCATCAGATGCAAATACAATCTGAACATAATTTAGCGTTATCGTGGTAATGATTCAAAATTTTGTGTTAACACTTGTTTATTCAATTATTGCTGCCTAAAATATTAGAATTAACTAATAATAATTTATGTCACTCAAGTTCGAAAGGCAAAGAAATAAAAAAATAAAAGAAATTCTAAAAAGTTAAAATTATTTGAATTTAAATTTTAAGAAAGTAGCAAAACTAGGAAAGAGAGTAACTGGAGATTCTAACGACATAATTTTGACAACATATGCAGATAACATTGTCTTGATTTGAGAGAAAAAGGTAAGTACAGAAGGAACATCAGAAGGAATGACTAACTATTAATTGTAAGAAGGTTGTCATTAAGATAAAACGAGCTTTTCTAAATGCGAGCTAGGAATTGGTAATATAATTTAGAATACCAAAAAGATGCATACCAAAAACTAAAAGCATTTAGAAACATGAAAAATTAATTGGAAACAAAGAAGCTAGGAGTAGGAGAGATGGTAAAACAAACATTGCTAAGAGCCATGAAGAATAGTAAATCTGACCGTTAATACGCGTTCTCGTGGTGATGATTCAAAATTTTGTGTTAAAACTTGTGACTAATAATAATTTATATCATTCATATTCATAAGTTCCAAAGGCGAAGAAATTAAAAAACAAATTTTTAACTATTTGAATTTAAATTTAAAAGTTTATAACCCCTGTGAAAGAAATATATTTATACGCACCTAAAATATTATTTTATTTATTATTATTATCTATTTTTTATCATACACATCTCTCACCCTCTCTCTCTCTCTCTCTCTCTGTGTGTGTATATATATATATATATATATATATATATATATATATATATATATATATATATATATACAAACAGGCGTCATATCGATCTAAGCATTATCACTGAAATATATAATCGCACTAAAGTTTATAAATATATCCGTCCGTGTATCGTATAGAAAGATAATAAATTTCTATATCAGCTTAAATTCTGGAAACGAGATCAAACGAGGGTAAAAGGATTGTCTTGAGGCAATGACAGGGTAAGGAAGTTTTTGTATGACATTCAGCGTGTAAAATCAGCTGGAGATACCTGTTTTTCCTCGCTTCAAAAGCCTGTCACTGACACATAAGAAACATACAATCTTATTCACCTATGAAACCCAGAATTGTATTTTTCTTCGTTTTGTCTAACACAGTTGCAATCACAGTTCAACATTTAGCTTCGATTCCACAATAGCATTGAATCACGAGCAAACAGTATTTTGACTTAACCGAAAATGAATGCATTGTGTCGTTAAAAACATTCGGTTCTGCAAACAAAATATTTTATTTATTTTTTACCTTGAACGACAAATCTATACACCTTTTTTTAACTCGACAAGGAGAGAAAATAATTATAGCAGGTAAACTTGTGTTCTAGCAAAATATTAACACTATATTTTGCATTTAGCCCAATCACTTTTCGTCTATTGCGACTTTAACTAACTGGTAGGAAAACTTTTTACCTCTAGTTCTCTTCTCTAAAATAAGTTGATAATAGACTTCTTCCTATTCCACTGTATAGCTAAGATAGGTTTCTTTGGTATTGTTTGTTTTAACATAAAACACTTTGCATTCCATGTTGTTGTAATATGTCTACTTCTCATTTGTCTGTTACAATTTGTTTCAATGCACAATGATAAGACAAATGTCATAATACATTGAAAAGCGAGGAATTAAGTTATTCAAAACTAATGCTATGTAGACTAAGGACAGGAACAGGTAAAGTTAGAAGTTGCGTGAATGTGATCCATGTGACCTTAAATATTGTTTTTTTTATTATCTGGGCTCGACCATTGAACACTGAAACAACTCTCAGTCACAAAGCAGACCATTCGAGACTCATAGAATAAAATCGCCATCGAAAGTGATAACAATGTCAGAAAGATAGGAAGAAAGGAAAAAAGGTAAACAGACTGAAGTGTAAACAAATTATTATGGATTTTGTTTTCTTTTTTGTAATTCAAAAGAACAGGTGTCTCTTTTTGTTAAACGCGATGTAAAACCAATCAAACATCTAATTAATTACCTACATGCGAGGCCCAACACGTGTTCCTCTTATCTATTATTTAATCTATATTTATTTACTTCGATTAGGCTTCGATGCCAATTCTATAATTACTCTTGATTAAACAAGATCTTTTCCAAATTTGTAAGCATTTCGAAGTATTTTAATTGCATTATAACAAAATTTGCATGTGTGTATGTTTGTCAAATGACAATTTTTGTTAGAAAAGAATTGACAATCTTGTTTGATTTTCTGCTTTTGTTAATCTTCTAAAATAGGTTCGGAGTTTTGCCAGATTTGAAGATCTTGACCATTTTGTGGGGAGCAACTTTGCTGTTAAAGAGTATAGTGTTTATAGATCGATCTATTTCCTGGCCAAAATCTGACCAAATGATTATCTATAAAAACTCTATATATTTTGAAATCCCTTTTATTTCAGACCATGAATTTCTCAGTGCCTCTCTCTCTCTCTCTCTCTCTCTCTCTATATATATATATATATATATATATATATATATATATACAAGCATATCTTCCTTTCAAACTTCATCTACGGGGTCAGTTACAAATTAAGAACTACTTTAAAAAATTTGAAATAAGACACGGCATTTTTGGTATGCCGACATAAGACTGCACTCATTGAAGTGAAATATTCGCCCATCGCTATGTACTTAAGCGCAATATCGTTAAACACAATGTACTTAAACATGTAAAATATATACGGATACACATTAAGTATTATATATTTGTAGATAAGAATGTTGATCGCCATAAACTTTTCTTTAACGCTGAAAAATGTTTTCAGCGTAAAATTCTACCTTGTTTGTGTATTTGACGCAAACACCTTTAATTACATTTTTTTTAACCTCAATAATATCAGTCGAATTATGGACTTATTGATATCCTCTCTTTCTCGTTTGTGTGTGTGAGGGGTGGGTGTAGCCACTATCATATTACCGTATTTGACAAGGAAAATGAACGAAAGCTCTCATAATTGTTACAAACTCACTAACAACAAAACAAGGATCTTTAATCCTCCTCCTCATGAAGGATTTTTCTTCTACACATTATTCAAAGCGAATATATTTATTCTTGTTCTCGACATTTTTCTGCGTTGACAGTTTTATCTTTTTTTATTAAAAAAAATTCGATTGACATGGTTTTCAGCCATCTTGAAATTTCTGATATTTTGAAATGAAGTTATTACATTATTTTCCGAATTACTCGGACAAATATCTCCTTTTCTGCTTTTTTGCCGACACAGTTTCTACCAGTTTCTTCTCTCTTTCCTTTGAGAGACCTTAAATATTTTCGAGCGCATGGAAACCCTCAAACGAAGCATTCATTCGCTGCTTTGGCGATATTTTTATGCATTTCAAACAATATGTTCCTAAGCTTTTCTCAGTTCACACTTAGCGGAAAGGATAAAGAAAGCAGTTTTCCAAATGGTGTTAAAATATTAGTTGATTAACCCAAAGAGAAAATCAAAATCCGTTTCTAAGAAATAATAATGAATCACTTGTATTTTTAATGTGGGAAGATTAACGCGATCCCTGTTTAGAGAATTATTAAAATGATTTTAGACAATATTCGAATAATTTAATAATAATTTGCTGCTTCGGAACAAATTGTTATTGGAATATCGATGAGTGTATTATTTTTCCTAACTGATCGATGTTGATCAATATTCATAAAAGCAAATCCATTACGGTACATGCTTTCTTTCATTCCGAAGAGATGACATTGTTTCAGCACAATGTCCTGTACAAGTGCTTTCATTCGCTTGTGCATTCGTAAACCTTAGACGTAGAGCTATACCAGTGACGAAAGCCGTTGTTTTTATTTTAGATTTTCACTGGATAGTTCGTGAAATTCTCTTGGGACCAATATCGACCTCCTTTAAAATATTTCAAATGTTTCTGTTGTATGTAACAAGCAATTCTCCAAGTATTTGTTACGGAGTTGGAAGTTCTGAGTTGCTTTACAAATACACCACTGTGTCAGATTTGGCCATAGAAATAGGATCACAAACGAAAGTGAATCGAATGTAACTTCCTTTTTATTCTTCTATAAATATGCCGATAGGCTTGGATTTCGTTGACGCAGGTGTTCGTTCACATCGAAATATAAAATAATAACGCCCACCATTTTTATTCGAATATTAGTTTAGTCATACCGCTAGAAAATGATTGATGGTAATTTTCTCAACTGCATTGGTTAGATTTTCTGCATAAGTAATGCAGTTATTATCTCCACAATTAACTGTATATTTTATTATCTAAAATTTCTACTTTTAAATAATTAAAAAAGAGAAACAAGGAAATAAATTAATGCTTTACCATTTACAGATTTCAGTATTATATTAATTTCCAGTGACGTCCCTGTTGCCACAACAAATTAGTATCGCCTTATCATAAACAGAGGAAGGTTAAAAGCTTCACCTATAAAAATATATACACTTCAACTGCGTTCTAAAATGATAGAATATTTAATCTATCAGTTCAGAAAGCTTTTGAGCACCTCTCCCACCCCACATGTAAACTGTATAGATGGGTTTGTTTATGTGATATTTAGATAGAAGCCCTTCATTTAATCAACGTTTATTAAAGGCCGTTGACAAATGATTTTAAAATATATTCATCATCCAGATATGTGTGTGCTTGGGTGTCAAGCATTAAAACTTAAAATATGAAATATTCTTTGCATACAGCTTACAATCAAAATGAGAATAAATGCACAGAAAGAACTATTTTGTAAATAAAAACACTGGCAAACGAGGCGGTCACTGAAAAGTTGCTTAGTATGACTAGGAATAATGACCTAGTGTCATGAGAGGCCAAATATCTTTTCTGAAGTTTCTTTAAGTATTCCCAAAATAAAGATGATATTCGATCATTGAAATACTGATTTAACAATGTAGAGAGGGTCGATAATTTTTCATCAGCCCCAACCCTATAATAAATACATAGATAAATCGATCTCTCCTAAGCTTAATGTAGTCCTGTAGAAAATGAAAAGCTGGAAAATAACGATTTAGTAGTATAGATTTTCAGTGTGCCAGTATTCAGAGTATGGAATAGCAACTTTAAAATTTTGCAAAACAAAAACTTACCTTGACTGGAGCTCGAACATTAAAAGCTAGCGTCCTTGTGAAATACTCAACTATCTCAACTTTCGGATGATTGATTTCATTGATTGCTAGAAACGAGACAGTATATCGGCCATTGTTTTATGTCTGTCAAAGTTTTGCGTTCTCTGTATTTGATTCTCGATTCTGAATTC
>OZ010597.1:70804159-70869159 GCA_963932145.1 Acanthosepion lycidas | reverse complement strand
GTTGGTAGCATTTATCTCTTTAATTCCTGTTAAGGAAAGTAAAAATATTTTGAATTTATCTCTTGAAGATTACCACTCAGATGATTTAGTGTATAAGTTGTTTGTAATCCGTCTATTCATATCAACTGACTCCTCTTCTTTGGGCAGTGTTGGAAGATTTTTTTTCCATCATTCATATTTTAATAACACAGCTCAGTTACTATTTTGGGGGAGAGTTTGCTTTCATTCTTTTGTTTGACAGTGACAAACTATTTTGGTCAGTTTTACGTGTTAGTCAATAATAATCACTGTTGTATGAAGTCAGTGGAGTTTTCTAATTTTTATTGGAATTATTGATACTACCTCGGTAATAGTATTTACTACATTTCTTCCTCTGTCTTCCCGTTGGTTTCTCAGTGGCCAGTCAGTTCAGTAGACGCTTTCTGCTAAATTAAACATTGTCTCGAATAAAGAGGGTATCACGCGTGAATATATGAGTTATCAATATAGATATACAGTTATTCGCGTAATTTTGATTTAAAATATTTACTGTATAATGCTCCATCGATGTGATCGAAAATGAAGTGTTGGATTAAATGCGTAGACAAGAAAAAATATTCTATAAAATACGTTAGGTAAAATGAATGTCTTTTTATCATTAGGTTACGGGGTTATTGGTAAATCTGGATGTAACTGTTACGAGAGCGTATGAGGGGTTCCTGGTTGAGCCGAAGACATTCATCCTCTCTCTGTCTGTCTGTCTGTCTCTCTCTCTCTCTCTCTCTCTTTCACACACACACACATATATATATATATAAACAGTAAAATATTTCGTGTTAGGCCTCACAAATCGTATATTTTAATAAATATCGTTAAAAAAATTATCGACAATATTTTGGTTATCGTCGGTGATAACGAGAACAAATCAAGTAGATTTTACGATACGAAAGAAAAAAAAATTGCAAAATCCTTTTATATAAGCTTTTACAGTTTCTCTTTAGGCTCTTTAGGAAGAAATTAGGTGATTTCATATCCGGGTTAAAGGAATCTCATACCAAACAGAATTTTCCGTGTGAACTGTTTAAGAGAAAATCATGATTTGAATAAATTTCGACAATTATTGCTTTGTCTTTTTATATTGTCATCCTCCTCAATGAGATGAGGACATTGTCAGTCCACTATTGGACAAAGTCATTTTCCAACTTATTCCATGATGATTATAATTGTTCTCTTCTCCGCCATATAATATGTTTAAATACGTCTCTTCTTTCTTAATCTTCTGTCGGTTTTGTTTTGTTTTTTTTACTGCATTTGCTATCCATTCGGCATTGACCAACCAAGCTTTCGCGCCATCTTTTATCATTTCCTCCTGATATATATCTCCTCCACTTCGATCTGTAACGTCTCAATATTTTATATCTCCTGTCAGGTTTTGTTTTCTTAGATGTCCATTTCTTCCTATCTGACTGATTTATACCAAACATTGATCTTTTCTTGATCTTTGTCGATTTGTGAATCTGTTTTCTAGCGATTTTGCTAATTTCTATGTTTTACACTTACACATCAAAGCTGGCTTTATATACTGCACGGTTTAAGTATATTGCCAACATATGTTTCATTCTGACTCTATACTTAGCCAAATACTAAGTCTCCATTATTACCTTCGATGTATGTCTGCAGAGATGCCCCAAAGGGAACTGCTTTACAAAAGCTAGCGACAAAGGTTTGTAAATATTTCTCTCAGAATCAAATTCCGTGAATAATTTCTGAGTGCGTGTTATTAACATCCTACACTTTCCATTTCTCTTTTCCGTATTTCTTTTCATTCTCCATTTCTCAAACTCTTTCTTTATTCCCTCTCTCTAACTCGCGTGCGCACACGCACACACACGCATACATACACGCGCACGCGCACGGACAAATTCTTTTCAACTAGATGAAAACATATTCTCTTCTAAAACTAAGAATTGATTCTTCATCGTGCAACATAAAGACATAAAGTTCCTATTGTTTTCAGAGAACAATTCCGATTTTATCATGATTGAAGGGCTGACAGCTGCAATATACTGAGAAATATGGACATATTTACTGTTATTATTTGTACGTATCTTCGTAGTATTAATATATTTTTATTATTTGAAGCACTACCAGCCATTATTAATTTTTACTAGTATCCACTCAATGAAAACCGATGAATAAGGGAGATACTGTCAAGATTTCTCCGACGCTTACGAATTGACACACCATGTATAAGCCCACTCGTGTTGGTGATAAAGTAGGGGTTTGCTGGAATTAGTTTGGAGATGTGGAAGACACCAAAGTAGCACACTTAAATTCATGCAGTCTGGGAACTAGCTGTAGAACGGGCAAATCGAAAATCATATTGCTTATCAGAGAGCAGATCATGAGATATAACGTGATTAACCACTTCGGCATTGATTAAAGCCTCGAAGACTTTGCCGAAGTGTGGTAGGAGACTGATGGTACAGTAGTTAGATGGGTCAGAAGGGTCTCCAGAGTTCTTAAAGTCAGGTACAATAGATGAGGACTTCCAACAGGCTGGGAAGCAAAATTCATTGAGGCAGTAGTTATATAATTTGGAGAGGACATGAGCCAGTTCAAGAGCACATTTCTTCAGGACAATGGCTAGTATCCCGTCGCCACCGCTAGCCTTATATGAATATAATTTTAGGGAGTAAAAAATGAAAAGGCCTGAAGTAGAAGTAGCAGACGGTCATCGACTGTGACGCGCGGAGAGAGAAAGAAACTGGCGCAGCCTGCAACATAATGTTGCCTCAGGGTTGTTCACCGGAGGAGGTGAATGCAGGGGACACCCATCCCATGCGCGACATGGCACTACAGGCACACTGGTATTATACAACTGAGACGCAAGAGTAAGGGCTCCCAACTACAAGTCAGGAACAGAAACCAGGAAACTGTTAACCCTGTACCCTCAGAAATAGGAGGAATTGCCACAGACTACACGCATCACAGGGGAACCACGGCAGTACTAGTACTGAGGCCAGAGAGGAGGAAAGGAAAAATTCCAGGAACCCATTCTTAAACAAGAAACAAGGAGTGAGCTTCTACTCTTGATCAAGAGAAAAGGGAAGAGTATTGACCGGGCGGTAGGAAAACCTACTTACTCCTATTATACACACACAAACACACGCGCAAAAAGGCAGCTTACAAGAACTCCAGGCTGGTAGTTGACTTAGAAATCGTAAGCCCTGTGATAGTTCTCCTTATTAGTCCTTCTGGCTTGCTAATGGGCTGGTGATGTTTTGGCTGGAATACTTAGCATGAACAAAGTTTAACCGTTCTTTAATTTGTTTTAACTTAGTATAATTCCCATTAACCCTTCCTAAAACACTATTTATTTGACCAGCATTGCTCGATCATTCAGTGGAGACTGGAATGATATTCAAGTGAACCACGTGTCTATATGGAAGAAAGTAAAACAAAGCATATATACACCTCTTCCGTTAACTGGCGATCACATCGTTCATATTGAAGGAATCAACGAGAAAAATAATTGAAAGAATTTATCCAGACTTTTCTAAACAATAGAAAGGACTCCATTCATTTTAGTTAGTTAGTAAATAAAGAAAAAAAAATTACTAAAAACCATTTTAAAACGTGGTCAGAACAAAGGCAAACAGAGGGTAAATTAGAGATAAATTACTACTGAAATTCGAAGAGAATCCTTCAATGAAGATTGGCACGATATTAAATGGAAACACATGGCTATATGGAAGAAAGTAAACCAAGGCATATATACGCCTCTTCTGTTAACCAGCGATATATATATATATATATATATATATATATATATATATCGGATTAAACACATTTTAGCGACTGGTTTGGTCATTTTGCCTGCTCGTCACTATCTGTCTTAACACTTCTTTCTTTAAGCCAATAGAACACATTTCCGAATTGTTCTTGATTTTGACTGATTCCAGAAATGACTCGTTTGACAATCCCTTTTCCTTTACATACATTTAGGAATAATAACCTTTTATTTATTTATTTATTTTTCTATCGTTTTGTTTTTTATTTCTTAATTATCAAACCAAAATGTTTTGCCAACTGTTACCTTTCTCTTTTCTTTTCTTTTTTTTTTTTTTTAAATAGAGATCTTTTACTTTTTGTAGCACTACAATAGAACAGGACATCTTTCTCACGTCCTTTCCTGAAAAATGTTTTGCTGAAGTGTTAGTTTCCTTGGGACCTTCAAACCACACACTGGTCAGTGTTAAAGTTGATACCAAGGCATCCACGATATTCCATTTCATAGAAAGATATTTTGATACACCAAAACTGAGATAGATTGAAATCTTAGATGGCAAAAACTCTACTCTCAACATTCTTGAAACAAAATAAAGCCCCCAGAGCTACCGCACTTATTTTCGAATGAATTCCTTCTGCAATGCAATCTTTTGTTTTTCAGACAAATACTAGGAAAATCTGAATAGTTAAAATTACCTATATCCATCGCTCCGCCTGACCACTGCTACCATATCTCATATGGTGTAGTAGGACTCATTCAGAACTTCCCGCAATCATTAAAAGAGTTCTAGAAAATGCAGAGAACAACTCTTCACAAGCAACACCGTGTGTTCTGAAAAATCTGAAACAAATTTTCGCTACTGGCAAAGCGTCAGTTCCTACTATCATAAATGACTCTTAGGTTCTCATCTTCGTCAGATAATGCAAAGTTCTTTGTGTCTCACGTTAAACAATAAGGGCAATCCCCCTACCCAACCCCTATTATAGAATATAAACTTGTAATATCTCTATCAGGGCACTGTTAAGTTTCCAGATTTATCAAACTATTGACTCTATGAAGGCTTTATTCTTATGAACATTACCCGCATTTATCTCCATTCTTGGCAAAATTGTTTAACCTCTGCCGGAATGAGAAATAATTACCAAGTCTATGGACGGTGTCAACTTTATTCCTTGTTTTCAAGAATGCAGGGTAAAGGCATCACTGTTGCAATATCCGCTCATTAGCCATTTATGTGTCTTCTGTAAACAGTTTGAAGCTATCATCAACAAGAAGGTTGCTATTCACCTTAACAGAAGCAAACTGCTGACTACCAGTATAGATTTCACTCTGTTATGCTCACTGCTGATGTCCTAATTGCCATTACTCAGAGAATGAGGCATTAAACAATACATCAGGAGGAAGATCGCCTCAAATAAGTTGTGGAAAAGGAGGTTGCTACACATACTCTACATCTATGGGAACTCTTAGAAGAGTTTTCTCTATTATCAAGTACTTCCTAACAGGTTCATCAACGCTGTTGATAACAGCCAGTTTTACGAAGCCTATGAGATCAATGCATGCGTTCCCTAAGGCTTTCTTTCCGGTCATACTCTCTTTGTGTATTATGATCTCCCTAATAACATGCACCAATCTTTGGCAAATATCTATGCAGTTGATACCATGAGCGTACCATCAGAGATGTGGGTGACTAGAGTCTGGTAGCCGTTATCTCCTTGGACCAAGCTCTAACGGCTAAATGGGGGAATACTGGCTTGTAACATTTATTACCTCAAAATCCAAAGTATTAAGGTTTAATCATCACTGAGCAGACAGCGAATTTACGCCCCTCTCGGTGAAAGGTTGTTTTCTCAACGAGGCATCTTTTTTCGAATGTCTGTTGGGACTTTTATTGAAAAACTAGAAGTAAAACTAACGGGATCCACCACGAAAGATGCTGGAATAATCGTCTATTCGTTATGCCGCTTTCATAAGCTGTCGACTCCTTATCCCATACTCTTTTTAGAAGTGTCAGATCAGAGCAATAATGAAGTATTTCTACCATATCTGAACTGAAGTCACACAGTCCTCACTTTCAAGTGTTGATAGAATATAAATCAGTCTACGCAGCCTTGTGGGGTAGTATTCATCAACGTCACAAGCCTCTTACTATTCTATCGCGATTTACACGGCAAATGTTCTTTACTTCTATCATTTCTCACCCTCACAGCTAATATCCGCCATGCCATGTAGGCTGGAAACAATTAAACTCTACCAATTATATTCATACTCACTGAGTAAGAAGGGAGTTCCAATCAGGCAGCTTCTTCCTAAGAACCGCTACTGAGTAGCATAAAACCAAGTGGATGCTTTCCCGATCACTAGAGTCTTAATCTCTTTAAGTCGAGGGTTAATTGCAATCTTTTCCACATATCTCCATGTTGCATTCCTTACCTCCTCAGCTCATTCAATAGGCTCCTCTTCTATGATTGGCCTAGCGTCTTGTTTTAGGCCAACATTAGTGAAAAGAAAATTCTTGAATATTAATTCCAATTGTTTTTCATCACAAATTCTCAGAATATCAGTTTAGTGTCACGTGTAAAATATGGTAAGTATCGAATAAACACGAGGGGCACGGAACAAACATTAATTTTTTTTAACGTTGTTAAATGTGTTGTTTGAGATACAACGGTTAACGATTAGCAAACTGTCTTATCTTTCCATAAAAAAAAAACTTACTCCTGATTTCCTCAGACCACTCATTGTCGCTAGACTTTATGCTAAATTTTACATTATTATTATTATTATTATTATTATTATTATTATTATTATTAAGTGAGAAAGCAACATGTCAACAAAGTGACGCTATATTTGACTTATTCAGACTATTGTCCTAATCTTTGTCGCTATTATCACAACGTTTCACCCGTTGTACGCTCTGGCCGAAACGTTGTGATAATGGCGACAAAGATGAGGACAATAGTCCGAATAAGCTAAATGTACATAATACCTAATCTCAGAAATATAGACAGACTCTAAATTGACGCTAGGGTACAAATATCCGAAGCCCAATATACCAATCATGACACCGAGTCTTATAAGGGTATCCCAGGCACATGAATCACAACAAAATGTGCGTGATGTCGGGACAATCATTGGTAAAACAGCGCATAATCTTGCAGGTGGAAACAAGTTACAAATAGTTCCAGATCGGGTAACACAATCTGTTCAGACTTTCTCTGATTGAGGTATTTAAATATGACATTCATATCACCTTGGCTGCCTCATCGTTTAAGCTTAAAAAAAATACAAGCCATCTGACCATGATTCTCATTCCATGACTAGATGCCTCAGTGCATCAGCGCCAAGGGGTCATGCCCAATTCTCTAAGGGCAGGTAACTGGCAAGAAGATCTGAAATCGACGTTTCCCTTAGTTCATATTAATTCACCGAATAGTATTATTGTTAACATCTCCAATCAATTAAGATCAAAAGCCATGAAAGACATGCCTGGCTAGCAATATGGCATTCATTATCATCATCATACTTATTATTATACGAATAAATACTAGTAAAAATAATGCTAATTAATATTCTAATAGAAAATAAAAATGATAATACTATTACTGATACTGCTAGTATACATGAAATATCAAATTCGGACATTTTTCTCAAATCCGTCGAAAATGGTGGGTAAAAATTCTAATTGTTTAAAATGCTTCAACTGACGAAAATGCAAGACATAATTATTTCTGACTTGGATTCTCATTGACAATTTGTGAAATTCTTGCCAACTCTAATTATATTTAATTCTTTTTTATTAAATACATGAGATATAATTCAAGTATATGCCGTGTTCATTTATTATGTTAAATAGCACATGAGTGGATTTTGCTGACATTTTAGACATTTGGCAACATTAAACAACTGATGTTTCAGTACTTATGGTGTTTCAATACTTATAAGTAAATCTAAACAATGATTCTTCAAAGCGAAGTCGGAATTATAGCAAATAATAAAATAACTTTTTAACGTTTTATTTAAAAATAGAGTAGAGTACGTGATATTTGTATTTTTTCTGGTTATATTGATTCTTTCTGTCGTCTTCCATCTTCAACTGCTGGCGTTTTCAACAGAAAACTGTGAAAAAGAACATAGTCAAATAGTTATTTATAAAACAGAACTTAAAACTGTCAATAAAACACTCAGATATTTAGGACAGTATCTATTTACTCAGCGATGTCGACTAATATTTAGCCGGAGTCAAATCAGATCTTTGCTTGCCACAAATTTTGCTGAGGGCAAAGTTGAAAGATTAGATTTGACTAATGACAAACATTACACAGATTTACAACCTTATATCTTCTATTTCGTTGGTTTCATATTTTAAATTTGGCTTTTTAGAAATTGTGTGTTTATATGTTTAATTCCATTATTGAAAGGTCACCCACTTTCCTATCATCAGTTTTTTTTCAGTAGAAAATAACAAGAAATTGAGGAAGTTGATAGATATATTTCCTTTAATAATTCCTTCAATAAAACAAATCTGCATAATATGAATGACAATATCAAGATGTAATCAAATCTTGTAAGCAAAGTAAACATTAAGATTTAAATGCGTGAAATTACATATCTAATAAATGTAATTAAAACTGATTCAGTATAAATCATGAGTCATTTTACGAGTGTAAATATTCAGATAAAATTTCCTTCGTGTATTTTCCTGCATTTAATCCTAATGTTGTTTTTCTTCAGCATTATGCGATCGTTTTGTGAATAAGGTAATTAAATTAGATAAAAATCGTCAAAAATACTGGCAATTCTAAAAATTCTTTATCCAAAAACCAAATTTCGCATAGTTCACGCCCTCCACGAAATTCCTTCCTATATTTTTTATAACCTGGCCCAGATATATTTTATAATTGTGTCGAATTGAATTTGAATTATTAAGACTTATGCTATGAATAATAATTTACTTATAACATCTGACGAGAATTTTCATTTTATATAATCAGAGTATCTGCAATAATTACAAGTAAATTTTTAAAATGTGAATATTAACACTCTCTATAAGTCATTATCATACCAAATGTTGTTTAGACTATTGATTTAATTTTCTATATTCAAGATGCGTTGTGTAAATTTGACAAAAGTCATTCGAATTTTTTTTTTTTTATGACTGGACTTTTCCTTTTGCCATTTTACTATTTATCTCGCAATGTATCCATTTAGAATTCGGCTAAATAATTAATCGCTGAAAATATTGTGCTAACTACAAAAGCAAAAGTTAATGAGTTTTATAGCCGGAGAAATTTTTGTGTTAAACCATAATTTTTCTGTGCATTATACATGTGGATGATTATTATTCCATTATCAGAATTTGACTTTTGCTAAAATCAGGAATCTAATGTCTTGTTTGTTAATTAAATATTTATTTATTAATTATTTACTCTTCACAGCAATTTCAATTTTTTTAAATATTAATTAAATTAAACATTCTATCTTTCGAGGTGATTTTATCCATTATTGCTCGTGTATATATTAAATAAGGGATCCAACTCTGACTTCTGGCAAATGAGTTGGAACATTTCTTGCCACTTAGAGATTACACATACGAAAGACTTCTGAGAAGAGTGGTCGAAATAATGAGAGCATTCCATCTTGAAAAAATAAGCTGAAATTGTCAGATCGTCGTGATAAATAAATAAAATCAAATGGAATATTCTACCTTGAGTTGGCTCTTAAATCAACCCATATCTTCTGAAGACGTGCAAATATAACATTAATAAGATCAGGATGAAGATGAAAACACACACAAATACAAATGAGAATGTTTGCAAAATAAGACTTGAAATTAGATGCATGGATGACATGCACATTTTAAGACAGTACCCAGCATTTATTTTCTCTCTTCATTTCTTGATTTGTTTCTTTCGTTTTCTCTCCTCTTTTCTTCACTTCGCTTTCCTTTATTTTCTTCTACTTTTTATTTTTTGCATCCTTCCTTTGCTTTCTTAAATACTTTGTCTCACTTTTTTACTACTTTTTTTATCTTTCTTTTTTTTTCTTTTGTTTCCTTCATTTTCTCTCTTTTGTTTCTTTCTTTTGTTTTCTTCTTTTATTTCCTTCTTTTCTTTTCTTCTTTTGTTTAATTCTTTTTTTCTTACCTTCTTTTTTCTTTGGTTGACTTCTTTTTTTCTTTTGTTCCCTTCTTTTTTTTTTCCTTCTTTTCTTTCTTTTTTCTTCTTTTGTTTCCTTACTCGATGTATTTGTCGTTTAAAAATATATTCTCTTGCTCATTCCAACTCCCTCTTCTTTTCATTTGTTTCTTTTACTTCTTTCTTCTCTGCCGCTCTCCAGTTGCATAGACAGCCAAGCATTTGCAAACCAATACATTGACTTGATATGCATGTGATAAGAAACACTTCAAAAATAATGCCATGGATCTACCAATTTCAATTCGATGAAAACTGTGGTTACTAGTAGCAGTTTCGGCCACTAGTTCTGAATTTTAATTACAATGTAATTGTGAAAGCAATTGAAAAGCACATGACTAGTAAATCCAATTCTTCATACATAGTCGAATAGGTCTACAAGGAGCTTTTTATTCAATATTTTCAGGCTCCGATTGATTATGGGAGAAATAGTAGAATGGAATAAACTTTTTAATGCTCATCGGATTTACTCGAAATATAGAAATAACCTCTCCATAAAAACGATACTAACCTCTACGTTATACACATTTTATAGGTCCTGCATATGATCCTCCATTTTTCCACGCTTTCTGTCAGCTGTAAACTGTGTCCCACTGACAAATTAGCTTTTAGCAGGTATTCGTTTTTTGTTCATGGTTATCGGAAGTTTTACTTGTTTTCATCCAATCCCAACACACACACACTGCATTCACTTATGATGTGCTGTGTACCGTTTCATTTTTTTCCACGGTGGTGCTTATTAAGCTATTAGTATTTTCTTTGTTTTCTCATTTGCATCAATGTATTATCAGCTCAATTCGTGTCTCTGCTGAGTTGTAATAAGTAATGACTTCTGACCCCAAAACATATATATATATATATATATATATATATATATATATATATATATAAACATCAGACACAAAAGATTCACAATCTTCAAGAGATTCGCTGGACCGTTTGAGGACCGCTTTATAACGTGAAACATCAGGTCACAATGACGTTGCGTGTGTGAATAGCGTTTTTAGTAAAGATTCCCAATCTGTTTTAAACCGGTTTTCTTACTAGAAATTTGTAAGTTGTTGATCACTTTGTATGTTATTAAGTTGAAGTCTTTAGTACTCCTTCATTTGCCATTTTCTTCCTCTCTAGCGGCCTAGGCCCATTTTTGGGGGTTATTTTGTTTTGTAAGCTTTCATGACATATATTAGGTTGTTGCAAAAATAATGTCGTTTTTTCACATAGAAACGTGAGAAAACGACATTATTTTTGCACCAGCCTAATATATATAAGGAAGAGATAGAAATGAACGAAAGATAGGCATATTAGCTGGATATCTATAGACAGTGAACAAAAGAGTGAATATCAAGTAGAGAGGGAAAGGCGTCAAAAAGGTGATATTTAAAATTGTGTTTAAAACAGTTGTACATGAAAAGATACAATGTTTTTATATAATTTGATAAAAGCATGAGTAGGCAACAAAAATTGAAGCGATGTCTTCTTCACAGAATCATGTGTTCAATAATTATAGATATATTAGCCAGTTTCATATCACGTTTTTATTTCTCTAGAAATCCCTGATATTATTCTACTTACTCTCGAGTTAATAACAATTCCCTATATAAATAAATGACTAAGGTTGAGTTCATCTGTTATACCCTTAGAGTGGCTCAATGATATTTCTATCCTACCTTGATCGTTAATAAACCCGTCTCATAGACCATCTCAGTAAGCTAGTTCGTTCCTTACTAGGGCTACACATCTGTGGCTTTATGGTGATTTTCTAAGCGTATCTCAGATGTGGCTCAAGGACAAAAGTACCCAGTGAGGATCGGCACATCTGTCGTTTTACCATACTATAAAATATTATACAAAAATAAATATATTAATCGCCTCCCGTTTTGTAAAGTTAATTCGCCGACAGAGCACTGAACATTTGTGACTTCTGACTGGAAAATCCGATTCTTGCCTGAATGAACTTTAATTCATTTCAGTAGATTAACATTTATTTTGTTAACAAGCAGAAATCAAAATTCTGCAGCCAACATACGTTACACGATCTATCGTTCTTTTTGAACTGTAAAGGAAATTTAGATTTAATTCATTAGAAAAAATTCTCTCAGAACTGACATTAATCAGTTTCATCATCGTTCAGCTTTTGTCGCTAACGACCTGACAGTCATGGAATTAGATATGGGAAATAAGAGAAAAAAACTAAAATGAATCAACCTATATAATAAATAGAAATTTATTTTGCCCCAAGCAAAAATGTTCGTTAAATCTCTTTAACAAGTTTGTAAAAGTAACATTACCAACCATTTCAGATACTCATTAACTGAACAACTAATTGCTAAGCTCTTTAGACGGACAATGATGACCGTTTAAAGTTTTCATATTTAAAAACAAGAACAATTTGAAGATGGATGTGTGATTTGGACCACATTACCAACATCACTAAGATAGTGTATCAATAAGGCAATAGCGTAATAATTATAAAATGCTTTATCTCTGGCGAATAATATCTATTTTTCAACATAATCTCCTTTGTCAAATGAGTAGTGAATATTAATCACATAGGTCAAACAGTATAGAGTGATCATTTCAGCTCATGTCTAACTCTCAGGCTACGGATGGATATATATATATATATATATATATATATATATATATATATATATATAATGGACTCTCCTGTCGGTTTCGACGTATGAGGATCTGATAGCTTAATTGATTCAGTTATGAAATTTTGTGCGATAATCTTAAATGACTTTTAAGACCCGATTTACAAAGGAGGCCACATATGGAACAGGAGTGAGGATTGTGCGATGAGATCACTGTCAGATTGGCTGACTTTTTAGATCTTGCTCTCGATCCTTGAAGATGATTCAGACAAGCAGATTGAAAACTGCTGAGTCCACTAAAACACATTGATCTCCATTCTACCCGCTCCAAGGCTAAGTGATCAAGGGTGTTATGTGGTATATTGACAGCTGACAAGTTGCTTTTCAGCTTGTCTTTGTATCTTATCCATGGGCGTCCTAAATTCCTGTAGCCCTGATCTAACTGACTTTACATTAGGATCTTGGATATCCTGTCATCAGACATTCTCAAGACATGACCAGTCCACCGTAACTGAGACTGTATGATAAAAGTCTCGATTCCTCCAATATTACGCCTATTAAACAGGTCTACGTTAGATTCCTATCTTGAAGGTTAACTCCCCAGATTGCACGCAGACAGCTTTTGTGGAAAACATCCAGCTGGCGTATATGGTACCTGTATGGAGTCCATGACCCTGAGCCGTACAAAAGGATGACAAGTAAAACAGCTCTGTAAACCCGAATTTTCATATCCAGTCGAATAACCCGCTCATTCAACAAACGATGGCGAAGTTTGCCGAAAGCACTAGTAGCCTTAGCAATCCGATGCATGATTTCATCATCTAAAGTAGTTGAGTTTACTACCAAGATAGGCGAAAGACTTTACATAGTTCAGACCTTTTTTTTCTACATTAGATGGTTTCTCTGGAAATTTGTAGACTGATTGTTTTTGTTTCTCAACACAGAATTGCTTCGGTGTAGGACAAGGATGGTGCACTACTTCAGTTTTCTTTATGCTAAGTATAAGACCAAAGGCTTTACATGCAGCAGAGAAACGATTTAGTAGATGTTGGGCCTCCTCAAAGAATGTCGCTACAAGAGCAGCAGCAAACAACAAATCACGAATATTTTGCGTACGAAGGTGGGTCTTGACTTCGAAGCGCTGATAATTGAAGAGACCACACTGTAGTTCGAAACTGAAACTTGACGTCGCTCTGTGTCTGTGAATGCATATTTCAGCATCACCGAGAAGAAAAGGACAAAAAGGACAGGGGCCATGACACAACCTTGCTTGGTGCCATTTGTGACATCAAAGGATTCTGACATCATACCATCAGGCACAATATTAGCTTTCATTCCTTCATGAAAATGATGTTTTCAGAGATGCCGAGTCACCACAAGACTTGAACAACAGCCCCTCTATTCGCAGTGTCAATGGCCTTCGTCAAGTCCACAAACACCATGTACAACTGCTGGTTTTTCCCGCGAATATTCTCTGCAAATTGACACAGAAAGATTTGTCACTGGTGCCTTGGCCCGACCGAAAATCACATTGCGATTCAGGATAGATGTCGTCAACAAGGTTTATAATGATTCTGTTTAGAATCAGTCTAGCTAGGATTTTGCCTGCAATTGAAAGTAGTGATATCCCCCGATGATTATCACAGACACACCTGGAACCCTTGTTTTTGTAGAGGTGTTTGATAGGGCCGTCTTTAGAATCCTGTGGAACATAGCCTGCCTTCCATATCTCCAACAAAGGAGATGTAACTTTATTAACTTTTGGCCATCATACTTATACACTTCGGGTGGAATAGGATCCTTAGGACTAGGTGATTTTCCAGATGAGATTTGCTTGATGGAGTCAATTACGTCTTGATAGGTAGGTTCAAAAGACAACTCTACTCCGGAATTTCAGGATTTTGCTCAATTGATGTGATGGCTTCCTTATTAGTAATCGAAGTGGTCATTAACAAAGTTTCGAAATGCTCTTATCCGTCAAGAGACTTTGACCATCTGCTGTGGAGATAGGAGCAACACCACTTTTCTGAGGACCGAAAATGCTCTTGAGGCTAGCATAGAAAGCCTTTAGATCCTTTCTATCTGAAGCTTCTTGTTCAGTGACCTTTTCCGACCACCAACGCTCTTTCATGGCCCTGAGAGCTCATTGAAACTGACTTTTGCACTTCTTGTAAGCGATCTTCTTATCGGACGAGTTCGTGTCTTTAGTTGATCTATAAGCTGCTGAACTTCTGTATTATTGTCACCAAACCAGTCTTAATGTTTACGATGTGGCAAGCCGAGAACCTCCATGTAGAATGTGTTGCTTCCCGCAGAGACTTCCAAGGTGATTCGACACCATTGATAATTTTACAGAATCAAGTGCAGCATCAAGTTTGTCAGAGAGCTCAATTTTCGCTTCAGTCGATTTAAGAGGCGCTTAATGCGCTTGGGTACTGTAGATTTTATAATCCTTCGCTTTTACAGATGCAGTGTAGCTTTACTTCGAAGTAGAGCGTGATATGACATATAGCACGTTGTGTGGAATGAACGCGTTATCTAAAAATCTTTTATGTCCCGTCTTTTGGTGATGACGTAGTCGATCAGATGCCAGTCTTTCGAACGAGGATGCATCCACGTGGTCTTACGACAGCTGGGTTACTGGTAGAAGGTATTATTAATAATAAGGTCAAATTCTTTGCAGTTAGCGAGAAGGCGTAATCCATTGAAATTCACACGACCAATACCATGGTGACCTAAAGCGGCCTTCCAAGATTGATAATCATTGCCAACACGAGCATTGAAGTCACCTGTAAGGATTAATTTATCCTTGTGTTGCACTTTGGAGATGGCATCCCGAATGTGATTGTAAAAATCATCTTTTTCTTGATCTGAACTAGCTAAGGCTGGCGCGTAGCAGCTAACCATCGTCACACGGGTGTTGCACTCCAGATTGAGGGTTAATGTCATTATACGATCTGATACACCTTCAGGTAAGGAAGGCAGTGAGCTAGCAAGCTCTGACCAACACCAGACTGGCGTGGATCATTCTCAGTCTTGCCAGCCCATAAAAACACTTATCCACCTTTTTCTTCCCTAAGCTGAGAATTACCAGCCAGACGTCTTTCACTAATGGCCGCTATGTCGATGTTATACTTCTTCAATTCGAGACAAACAAGAGCTGTTTTTACGCTCTTGCGCTGAATCATTTTCCTGGAGAGTGCGAACATTCCAGGATCCAAAATGGAAATTCTCTTATATTTCTTTTGATATTTCGTGCTTTTTCGACTGCGTTATTGGATAACCAGGCAGCTGCAGCGGGCTGCCAAGTCTCTGTTTGAGCAAGCAATGTTTTGGGTCACTTTTATCGCACCCCTCACCATAATAGGGGAAACAGTGCAAATCCTAAATAGCGCTGATTTGTCACCGATGGAGGACACGGACATCACAATTGCTCATGGTTTTGTGAAAGAACAGCCATTACCCATAGGTCTGCCAGCTAGAGCCTTCCAGTAATATCCTTTACCTGATACCGTCGCCATCCCTCTGTCGCCAGCGGACCTTGAAAATGAACTGTGTGCATAAGAATGAACGAATCAAGGTAAACTGCCAGAAAACCCACACAAGTGATTTGATTAAAGTGGTGAAGGCTTCTGAAGAACCATCCACACTTTTCGGAACTATTGATACACCCAGTCGGTGCAAATAAATGCCACAGATGAAGCAGACAATATACCTCAGGCTTTTCGTGTAAGAGTTTTCCATCACCTAGACCAGTCGTGTTCTATAACACGAAAGAGCTTGGTCAGCTCTGGTAGACACTATTTGCCCATAGCTGGGACCCTAACAGGTGTTACCACTCCGGATCATGGCGGACCTGGGTGGTTAAATGGTGGTTCTACGCTCTTCAAATCCTCCAATCTCCCGATGAGAAGACTTACTGGCGGGTGTAGTCATACCCAGAACATCATATATATATATATATATATATATATATATATATATATATATATATATATATATTGTGACATACCTACGATTTTATGAACCATATAGGCGTAAGGCTGAAAAGCTCCCCAAAGAAAATTAGATATAAAAAAATAAATAAAAATAGATAAAATCCAAATTTCAATTTGCGAGTGACTATGTTCTATGATCAGCCATACCCTCCTCTTCTCTTCACAAATTCTTTCCCCCTTTACCTATACTTCCATTCACAAACCACGAGCCCGTGAACTTTGAAGTGACCCGACGCGAGAATGACCTGGTTCCAAAATCCCACGGCTATCAGGCGGCTGACCATAAGTGAATTCCAAACACCATCAGGATCTCCTGCTGCGATCCACGTGATCAGACCCGGTTGAATTTTGGCTGTAACGCAAACACTGCGTAATATTCCCCCCATCCTCCTGTGTACCCGGTCAAGGACGAAGAGAACCCACGTGACTGTCTTCGGAGACAGCAAAAATCTACAAAAGGATTTTCAGTTTCCGTCTGACCAGTGGCAGATGAACATTCCTGGGCGAATCGCCTCGATTCCAAATGGACTGCCCATTGAAATGAAGAAGACAGCAAAGACTGTCGACTAGAGATGAAGGACTGCTACGAAACTGAATCGACCAAAGAAACGCCTGTACGAGATGCTGCAGACCCCGGACACTTTTGAAAGTAAAGGAACCCAGGAAAATTGCCGGCCGACCAATATTGTTTTAACATATGAACTCTCGCTTCGGCGAATCAGAATTCTGTCTGGAAATATCATATATATATATATATATATATATATATATATATATATATATATATATGTATGTATGTATTCGCTCGCGCCTTCATGATCCCCTTTGTTAAATTAATTTTCTTTTTCTTTCTTTACCTGTTTATGTATTTATAAATAAATGTTTTATTTTAAAATCCATCGTCTTGGGTCTGTTCTTCGTTGACTCCCTTGTGTCGCTTCCATTCCTGAGTAAAGACCAAGAAAAGATCCCACGTTTTCTTTTTTAAACCTGTGGTTCACCGATATGCTACAAGTTCGTAACATATAAAATTAGGGGCACGTTCCGAGAATCTTTTCTCTCTGTTTTTCCCTCAGTAAGAATCGCATAGCTTCAGGGTGTCGGGGAACTACAGGCCAAGATATCGGTTATAGATAGCTTTCTCGCATCACCCTCTATGGAGAAATTATGTAAGCTTAAAAAAGGTGATATAGTTGAAATAAGGAAGAAAAGATAAGGAAGTCTATGAGAAAAACTCAGCTAGTTAGAATAGTCGCTGAACATATGGCAGACAACGACGTCTTCGACGTAGAAGAATTGCGTCAATTATCACTAGACACGTCGGGACTTTCGCAGGCCAAACTCGAGCTCGAGAAAGCGAACATTGAGGCCGAGGCTAAGATCAGAGCCGAAGCTGAAAGAGCAAAAGCTGAAATCGAAAAGGCTAGAATCGAGCAAAAATCTCGATTTCGGGAGTTAGATGAAAGGCGGGAACTTCACGAAGCTAGTAGTGGTGAGTTCGACTTAGCGAAGCAGGTCCGACTCGTACTGCAATTTAACAAGGCTGACGTCGACAAGTATTTCCAGCATTTCGAGAAGGTCGCCTCAAGCCTAGCGTGGCCCAAAGAAACGTGGCCAATTTTACTGCAGACCGCATTAAAAGGCAAAGCCCAAGAAGCGTATGCCGCTCTCTCAGTAACAGACAGCGCTGAATATAGCATTGTCAAATCAGCCATTCTTAAGTCATACAAGCTAGTGCCGGAGGCATACCGGCAAAAATTTAGTTCACCAAAAACTAAAAAGTTCGTAACAATATATCATGCTTATGTTTTTTTCTAAGGGCTTATAATATTAAGCTGTATATATTTATATGTGCTGATGCTATACTCCTATTAGACAGGGACTGTTTACCGTCGAGAGACGCTGAGGAGTGATTCCACCAAAGTTGTTTAAGATCAATTCATGGTGCCCACAGGATATGCCACACGCAAGACACTTTGTTCTTCGAAAGGGCCAAAGCAATCGACAACGAAGCACGCATTCATCGCTTCAAACTACCCTTGGCATCTATGCCATTCACCGTGATGAATGCTTAGAATGCCTTGCAAATATTCTAGGGCGAGTTGCCTTACGAAAGCAAGGGAGCCCTTCAAGGATTGTTTCTTGCACTGTGCCTTATAGACGATCCTGAGTAGGAAACTGCTGATTTTGATCGAAATAATTGGAGGAGTACAATTCATGAAGGCACTTCCTAGAAATGTAAAGAGTTGGCCAAATATCAACCATCCAGCTAAGTAAAAGGAAATTCTTGATCTCGCAAGCCATCAGTTTACATTTCATCAACGTGGCGTTATATGTCTCTCCAGTAAAAAGAAGATTCATAACGGTAGATATTTCACAAATTATCATCTGTACGATACTGGAAATGACTTAACATGCGTGTTGTGTCAGAACCCCCCACCAAAAAAAAACCCACTTCGGTCTCACTTGTCACATAAAAAACCACAAGCATGTTGAACTGACTTTACAAAAACCTGTACAGTACACTGCGTGACATGAGCCTCGTTATTGATGATAAAAATTAAGTTCAATTAAATCAATCCTTTCAAGTATTGATTTTTAATATAAATCCCCATCCTAAAATTTAATAATTTATCTTTTATTCTTTATTCTTAAAAATTTAATAATTTATCTTTCATTCTTTAATTCTTAAAAATTCTATTTCTTAAAAATACGATCCAGACCGCTTTTAAATTGGGCCAACGGTCGACGATTTTAATTTTATATGTGACGTTCAACGGTAAGGAACGTCCCTATACTAACTGATCAGAAAGATTGCGGCTGTTGTATCGAGAAGACATTAAAAAAAAAGTTTATTCTTTCTCCGTGATTTTAGCTACCACGTAAAATTGACTACTGGTATTCTAGAGACGGAAAGTAAAAAGAAAAGAAACTTCTGGGATTATCAGGATTTTCAAAAGACAGGATTATATATCTTCTGTAAATGAAATGCAAAGTGCTTTCAGGTTGATAAACCAAACAAGCTACACTGATTAACCAAAGCAATGTGAAGTGAAATATCTCAAGATGCTTCTACTATGAACTTTCGACTCCAACTATAAAAAAAAAGAAGTAAGAATCAGTAAAATAATAATAGCCATTAATCAGCAAAATCATTGATGCCAAAAGTGGCTATTGAACATTCTTCTAATAATAATCCTTATATTTTCTTTCCTTTCTTTTATTCTTTATTGGTTCTTTCCTTCTTCTCTTATTCCATGTTTTTATATATTAAAATAATAATAAAATAATAATAAAATAAAATAACTTTATATCGTGTATTTTTTTTTTTTTTTTGGTACATTTTATGTGTTAGTATTGGTCCTTAACAGAGTAGAAAATTCCTTTTGTTTTCAAGTGAACTGTATTTGTTGGCATATATTTGAATTTTGTTGAAAGATAAAATTCCTAACAATTGTCACATATGACATATGCATTACAAGTCACTTACTGCCACTGTCGTTCTGATCAAAACTAAAAATATTGTCAGTGTTGGTCATAATCGTTTAATGAGTCGACGGCCATTATTTCCTATTTCAGTCTGATGAAACTGGCTACCTTCATTTTTTCGTGGAAAAAACAGCATAGCATGATGAAAAAAGGTCACAAACTTTTATCGTCAAAATGTTTATTTTATTATTAAGAGGAAAGACCAAAGTATTTTTGATTGTTTTTTAATGTTTTTTAATCCTTTCTAGCACGTACGAAATTTTGGTTTAAAATCTTGTTTTTTGTTTACGTCAGCGGTGAACGTAATAATTACAATTACTTTTTTTGCACATTTTTTTCGGTGAAAACACATTGATTTGGAAATTCTTACAAAAATCAAGTAACTGTTCAATTTTAATGAGACTTTCCGCACTTATTCACAAATAAATTATTTTTGAAATTTTTTGTTTACAAAATCATGGTAAGGATATTTTTGTTACAACTTACTTAATTTCATGAAATTTCTCAAACAAAAAGTTAAAAATAGGACTCCTTGGAGAATATAAATCATACAATTCTTTTCAAACTTTTACTCTTCTAACTGCAAAATTTCTCCGAAAAGTAAGCTAAAAAATGTAATCAAACTACAACATCGTTTAATTAGAAAAGCTTTTAATTGCTTTTGTAAATAAATTATAAGGACACTACTGTCTGAAGAAATAACATTTTTTCAGTGAATAATGAATTTTTACGAGAATGCTATTTTTTTTATTTTAATTCTAACAATTTATAATAGTTTAAATATCGTATAAGATTATGCATTACTTTTTTCCTGTATGTGTTATTGTAATTAATTGTAAACGAAGTTTACGAATTCCAAATAGAACAGATTAATAAACGACGTTTTATTATTCCATTTTTGAAATAATTTTAATTTTAATTTTTTTGATACTTTAATTGTTCCCATGTTCATCTATGGTAGCCTAAAAATGGCATTATTATGAAAAGGTCACATGCTTGAATTAAAGAAAATAGAAACAGTTTTTATCTAATTTTAATTAAAGTTTACTAACTATTAATGATTAAATAATATTTTAATTATTATAAAAATCTAGATCAATGTGTTAATTTTCTTGATTGATTATCTTTATTTTAATTTCATATGTTATTGAATTTTAAAATCAATTTAAAATAATTTTATAGTACTGTTTTTAGTACTTTCTTAAATTTTTTTTCATAAAGCAAGTTGAAACGTAATTGAAAGTCAATAACACATTAAATAATTGCTGAAAATATATTCATTTTTAAGAATTACTAGGTAGTTACAAACAAAAGAAAAATGCGTTCACTTAGATTTCGTAAATTTGTGTCAATTCTGGTCATCCATACTAGCTGTCATCACCTCAGAACTTATCGATACGTCAATGGAGATAAAAGAAAAACAGGACCCATTGTTAAGAAATGATTGTATATTACTTTTTATGCTATAAGTAATTTTTTTTTCAAATCAGGTTAATTTAACTTTAAATTTTCTAATTTTACTCAAATAACGTGTGATATATATATTTTGTTTCTGGAACATTTTTAGAATCGATAATTTTGTTTTGTTTACAAAATTCTTAAAATTACGAAAATGGCCTCTTTTAAGAGAATTTTCTGAAATCGACCATAAAGTTGAGATTCCATTTCTATATAATTTCTATCTGAATATTTAACTCACTGGAAATAGTAAATTTAATCATTTAACTTTCAACTGAAGTTAAAATGAAATCTTCAAAAATGCTTTTTTATTTTTAAATATTCATTTCAAACCTTAAGTATCGAAAATTTATAATGAATTAGTTGAGGTACCAAGATGAAACGTATTTATTAATTTCCATGATGTTTTCCTCATGTATTCCCTTCCGTTCGAAGCTAGCTAAAAGATAAAATTACATTTAGGTCATACTCTTCACATGTTGACCAAAGGCGCAAAGACAATTATTGTAAACGTGTGATCAGCTTCAAATTGATCAAGTAACATTCTTCTCTAATGCATGTACCTATGTATCTTCATATATATGTATGCAGTTATATATGGCTAAATAGATATATTCGTCTCTCTCTCTCTCTCTCTCTCTCTCTCTCTATATATATATATATATATATATATATATATATATATATATGGTATCTAGAAATCTACATCTCCCTATACACATTTAATTCATGATCAATTGTCGTTCTTATGAGAACAAAATACTTTATTAATCAAATATTTCCCCAACGGTGATACTTGTTTAACGAGTCGACAGTCATCATATATGTATCTGCATCTATAAAATGGCATATTTTCTCATGCAAGTTACTGTTTTCAGAAATCATTTTTCTCAACTAAGATTTCTAAAAATGCAACTATTACCGGTGCTATTTTACGACAAGGAATTATACTTGCTTATTCCAAGTTAACAAAGTTATTCAGATATTTGCCTGGTGATCATTGTAGCTCGTGTATTGCAATAAAACGTTTGGCCAATGAGTTTAAGCTGTCTTTTATATAGAAATAAATACGATTTTCGGGAATGTGTTTGTATATTTCTGTACAGAACTGTTAAGTTGTCTTTCTCTCACCACCCCCCCCATCTCTCTCTCTCTCTCTCTCTCTCTCTCTCTCTCTCTCTCTCTCTCTCTCTCTCTCTCTCCATGAAAGTATAGAGAGAAGAGGGCTGGGTTCGGAGACAAAACTGTCCAATTTACAAATTGAAAATTATGAATACGTCACGTTTTCCGGTTGGAGAGCTCTAGTTTGAGATCAATCGAGAATTAAAAGAGAGAAATTAACACTCATTCAGTGAGACAGAATATCGATAATTGAAGAAAAGCAATTTTGAACTCAAGACAACCTGTCTTTCTTTCATCAGAAGATTTTGGTTTTTCAGATTATTTTCTTAGGTCATTCCTTTTCTTGATTCGAGTGAAGCTACGTTCAGTTTGTGCATATATAATGTCGCACTATGATACTTTGTTTAAAATGAATATTCCTTCAAAACTATTTTTTATGAATCACTCTTAAAAGACCGCTATATGTGGTGATTGTTTTATCAAAAGTTTATTCATTCAACATGTAAGCAATAATGACTCTCCACAACTTTCTTTTACTTGAATTTTCCTGACACAACTAGAGATCCCAATCTGCTCTGCTAACTGGAGAAAGAAGGGGTGAATTCATGATTTTCTCAATAGCTTTAGGACAAAGTAAATGCAACAACCATAGTTGGAATTTCAAATCGGTCACCCGATTCCATTTTCTGTAGGAATAACCATTTCATCAGCCACGCAATCCAACTGGAACAAACGAGAAATATGTAAACACTTTCATCATGAAACAGATCATTTGTGGGGTTATTTTTTTCTTTGCAATCGACCAACTTCAACTACATATCTAACCTATACAACAAGCAACGCGGCATAAGCTAACGTGCAATTGCTCTATTGTGAGTCATCATTTGACTAAAAATTATATATTACGTTGGTGTAAAAAATAATGTCGTTTTCTCACATATGTTACTATGTGAGAAAACGACCAAACCTAATATTTAAAATCATTTCCATTTTGGACAAATAATTCGCTTAATTAATGTAACATTCACCTAAGGCCAGATTTGTACAAAACGCAAGGAGAAATTTATATGATTGAAGTTTGGTTAGCCTAGACAAGTAAAAATTCTATTCAAAACCGATTGGACATCTAGCTTGCAACTGCATCCCCGTAAAAAACATACTTGAAACTACAGCAGAAACGGTGAACGTTTTCAAAGCTGCATCGCCATGCTTCACGGGGAACAAATCACCCGCTTTTCAAGGCAAGGCCACGTTAACTTAGACGATACTTAGTTCCAAAGAATCTTTCTAACCAATTTCTTATCCACTGACTACGCTGTACCAAAGCAAAACACTAGTAATGGTTTAGAGAGTTAGAAGGAGAAAGACTGCAAATAACTTTTGACCGCTGCTTGCAATAAATTGACGTTCGACAGATGTGGGCGTGTCCGGTCGGACGGACAAGTAACAAAGCGGCGGAGGGCGGAAATATTTGCCCGACAAGCCAGACACGAAATATCAATGCGGTTGAAACCAGGAAACCGGAGCTAAGAGGATTAGAGGCGAGATACCTAAGTAAACACATGTCAAAAGAGACAGAGATCGGTAGAAAGCAAAAGAATTGGCAAGGAGGACTGAATGAGGGGAAGAATATGGAATAGTAAGGCAGAAAACTGAAGTCGGTGAGAGTGGGCAAAGAAAATATTTGGTTCGGAAATATGACAACAATGATTTTGCCCAATATTTTCTCTGACGAACTAACTTTCCATTTTGGTACTATGCCGTAAATTTCCTAAGATATCTTTAATATTTTCAGAATTTTTTTTCTCTCTACAATGAAATGTCCTCTTCTATCTATCTATCTATCTATCTATCTATCTTAGTTTCTTCATATATATTTTTGTCTATCTATCGATCGGGATAATGCTCCTAGCGTAGTAGTTATTGGCACTACAAATTCGAATTCTGTTTTTTTCACTAATTGATATTTCGCTCTGATAACCGTAACCGTTTACATCACATATCTGTGTGTATGTAACACACACATACACGCATATATACATACACACACATATACACACACACCTATATATATATATATATATATATATATAGAACTTGCAAAGCTTGGGATGACCCATGCCCTTTGTGCCTCCATGAGAAACTACACATTATTAAGCTTCTAAACAATAAAAACCTATTAAACAACCGGCAAGAATTAACGGTTTTCTGCCGACACAACCGAACTTACGCTCTGAATAACTAGCTAAAAACACGCATACAAAAAAATAAGTTTTAAAATCCATAGCCCATATACATAGTTTTAATAACCTACAAAAATTGATAACCCTTTATGAAGTCGTCAAATAACAAAGTTACGGCCTTTTCATATAAACAAATCCCTTTCATAAAGAGATATGATAAATAAAAATCTCCGTAGACGCTCAAGCCAGACTATGCGAGTTTTCCTCCGTCGTAAATTTAGCCACCCCCACCTTACCGTGACCCGGCATCTATGAAAGTAACACTATACTGATACAAATTATTAACACCCCACCCCTTCCGATTCTAAACAATCCGCCCTTGATGTTACCATGGAAATTTTTGATTTCAATTCTGACCATACTATTAAAACTCGTAAATTTCAGAAATAAGTCATTCCTAAAAAATTTCGCTTGAAGATGGAACAGAGCCTACTTTAACTCAAGTTAATTCAAATATTATTTTGAAGTTTTCGGCTCTTGTTTTGAAACATGAGACCTCTTATGTAGCGTGTTGGAATCATATTTTTAAATAAATAATTATATATATATATATATATGTATATATATATATATATATATATATATATATATATATATATATACGACGGAGAAGATACTAAGATTTAGATTTTATTTTTTTGTGTTCATATAAGTGTTTTCTGGATATAAAATGTGTCAAAATTGTCCAAAGACCCCGTGTATTTGAGCCCTTCCGGCTAATCTATTAGACATTATCAAAGATTTTTTTTTAATTATTTTTTTAACTGAATGTGTAATTTTTTATATTTCTAGATTGATGTAAATGTTTGTTTTTTTTGTTTTTTTTTTAATTTTCCAAACACGGTCTGGGGCTATTAGACTTGTATTTTCTACAAATATGTTGCAGATGGGTTTTGGTAGGTTCCTGTGTTGGTTTCAATGAGTCATAATTGAGCTATAGGAGTGGTGAGTTTTCTTGAGAGACATGTAGTTCTTTGACCAATATACTTATTCATGAGTTTGGTTCACTCAGGAACGGACTTCCTTAAAGGACATGTGAATTCATAAATGATATTGCTTCTCTGTAATTTGCATTTTGCAGGCGAGATGTTGTTGACTAAGGGTAGCTGTTTTACATTTTTATAGTAGATAATTTAATGTTCATGTTCTGGTTGGTTGTGTATTTCTTTTTTGTGCCAGATTTCCCTATGACACAATATCATTGTTTAATTATTTCCATGTTTTTCAATGGGATATCAATTGAGTTTCTTGATAAATTTATTGATTCCCCTGCTATGTCTTCCGTAATAAACGGGTAAAAATCCACAATGTCATATTTTAAGAACTTGCACACCTTTCTATTTTGTTATGTAACTGAACCATCCTAGACCGCCATTTGTATTCTGTTATAATATCATATAACTGCAGCAAAGCATTTCTAGTTTAATGCAATTCTAGTTACTCTCACAAATATATATATATATATATATATATATATATATAATGACCACTTTAAAGTACCATTACGATAATTTATTTCACCTAAATCCTTTTTTAAGGATTCAGGATCATCAGGTAAATAGTAAAATAATAGTAAATAGTAAAATAATAGTAAAATTTTAAATGAATTTTATAATCAACTTCAAAAAGATCCTAATACAAGCCCAAAGACCAAATCTACCTGTAACTGCAGGGAAGGATCTGTCTGTCCAGTAGAAGGAGTATGTTTGTCCAAAAACATATTATACGAAGCTACGATTATCCCCAAAGAAAATATTGAACATAAGAAGATCTACATAGGAATTTCGGCGGGAAGTTGGAAACAACGATTTTACAACCATCGCCAATCCTTTTATAATGAATCAAAAAAACACCAAACTGCACTTTCAAACCACTATTTGGAGTTATTGGAAAACAAATTAACCCCACAGATAAAATGGAAAATCGTCTCAAGAGCCAAAACTCCGATTAATGTCAGAGACAGATGCAATTTGTGCATTATGGAAAAAATACTAATTATAAAAGATAAGGATCCGGACATACTATTGAACAGACATAATGAGTTGATTTGTAAATGTAGGCAAAAAAATCACCTCATTTTAACAAAGTATGTGTAGATATATAAATAGAAAATATAAATTGTTTTAAATGAATATATGAAAATACTGACACTGTGCTATTTGATAAATGTGTTGTTGAACTTAAAAAAATTTTTATATGTGAACTTATTTAGATATATATATATACGAGCATTATAGATAAGGGTAACTATGTATTTATATTGTGGACACATACGTATGGTAGTATGGATATATATGTATAAATAGATATACACATGTGTGAGTATAAATATACTAGTATGAGGCATGTTTGAATACTGACAAATTTTTTTTTTCTTTTTTTTTTAACGTGTATGCTGCATGGGTATGGATGTATATGTATAAATGTTTTTATGTTTGTTTTGTATGTATATGTATATTATATGTATATGTACGAATATATGTGTGTGTACATGTACTTAAATATGTGTGTTTTTATGGATTTAACTACTTGTAATTTATATATGTATATAGACGTAATTACCTTAGAATTAATATTTGGAAAATATACATATGTATATGTATGTAAATGGGTGTATAACAGTGTAATATAAATACATATACATGCATGTGTGAATAATTGTAGAAAATATTCTTTTTTTATATATATAATTGTGTGTATGTATGGTGGTATGTGTGTGTATATATATATATGTATATATATATATATATATTCTTTTTATATCTTTTTTTGTATGTAGGGTTTTGTGCTTATATATGAATGTATATGTATTTAAGGGTGTGTATGTGTATATGAGTATGTCTATATATATGTATATATATATAGATGATTAAATGGTTAGATGAATTTTTTGATATATAGATTTGTATATGGATATATGAATTGTATATGTATGTATATGTGTATGTATATATGTATATATATATAGATGTATATGTGTGTATGTGTATGTATATATGTATATATATGTATGTGTGTGTGTGTGCGTATGTATATATGTGCGTACGTGCATGAATTGATTTTAAATGAAATATTGGGTCTTTCTAATGACATTTTAAATTTACTATTCTTAATTTTTAATATCCTTCTCTTGTAATATTTTATAATTTAAATTTTGTTATCTTCTGAAGGGAGTTTCATTTCTAAATTGATAATTTAAATTTAAATATACCATTCTTTGACTATTAATAATAGTAATAATATTAGCTAAAGTCCTTTAAAATGAGACACTTCCGAAATCACCTAAAATTAAATTTTAACTATGGAATTTAACCAAAATCTATATATATTTCAAATATTAAAATATAGATAAAGATTGTAAAATGTATATATAGTTTATGTACGAGGATAAATGAATTTTTGTGTAAATTATCTCATGTGTTTCTAGTTTGTTTTTTTTTGGTTTTTTTTTTACTTGTTAATGATCGTATGTATGTAGGGATTCACATGAATACATTTGTGAGACATATATGAATAAATGAAAATTAATATTACCCTCAAATACTATTAAATAATGAAACCTAATCTTTAATTTAGTTTACCAATATAATAAATAAAAATTACATTCGTAAATTAATTTTAAATATTAAAATAGATGTTATTGTTTTTTTGTTTTTGTTTTTTTTTATATATATTGTGGAAATACAATTAGTCGGGTGAATAAACTATTAAAATTTTAAATATTTCTTTATGTCCTAGATAAATATGTTTATTACTATAATAGTTATATTTAGTCCTGAAACTATTTACTTAAAAAATTAAAGATTTAAGTTAATAACAAAATTTTTTTCAGACATCGAATTTTCTATCAAACATTGTAAACTATCTTTTACATAATTTTGTTAAAACAAAATTATAACAACTCCATCTCTCCTTCCCCCCTATCTCTCTCTTTACCATAAGACTCACTTGTATACATTTTCTACATTTCATTTCCGTTTTGTTAACCATCTAAATAGGTCAAGGTTCTGTCACTCCTCCTACTCCAATATAAAACATACTTAAGAGAGATATAAAATTAACCCCTTCCTATACTTTATATTGTCTGTTTAACTGCCACTCTCAACCCCCTCTATTAAATTACAAAAATTACACTACCCACCAATTTCTAATCCCATTTTTCCTCTCAATTCGTTGTTGGAAGTTTTACCTGATGATCCTGAATCCTTAAAAAAGGATTTAGGTGAAATAAATTATCGTAATGGTACCTTAAAGTGGTTTGTTTTTCATTACATATTAGCTCTGTCCTCACATTGAGCTCTCAGGATTTCATCCTCTTTGGATTTACCAATTCGGTTCACCAAGTTCCTTATAACTTAAATTTATATATATATATATATATATATATATATATATATATATATATATTAGGTTGGTGCAAAAATAATAACGTAATAATGTCGTTTTTTGACGTATTTTTAACGTCAAAAAACGACATTATTACGTCATTATTTTTGCACCAACCTAATATGTATGTATGTACGTGTGTGTATGTTCGTGTAATATGTTCTATCTGTATGTAAAATATCCAATACCTCACTTCAAGTTCACCACAATCTTCATAATTCCATCACACACAATATATTATTTATTTGAACACGACAAAAACATGAATTAATTTTGACGATAGGGGAGTTCTGTTTAATAGTTATCTGGCCATAGTTGATAGTGATATCCATAAATGTTGCCGTAAATTTGAATCTGATTTTCACTACATTATTACAACTTCCAAAGAAAACTGTCCAATGCCATCTATCTCTTCCGATTGGCTTCTTCTGATAGAGTTGACTCCCCTGACAATTTCAAAGATAATTAAAAGTCAGCTAAATATTTTTTGTATTTGCCTCTCTCACTCTAGTGACATTCACAGTTTTCTTAATCAGGGTCGGGTTGAAGCCAAACCGAAGCTGATTGACTTAGGGTCTAACAAGCTTTTCGAATCTCAGTAGAGTTAAGGCAGTGTTTATACCTACACGTACACATACAGGCACATACATATATATGTCCATTAGATTGAGCTTGTAAAACAGAAGCAATAATCTACAATGCAGAAGTAACAGATATTAATGGCCAAAATAAAACATACATAGGATGTACTGAAGGTACTTTCAAACGTAGATGATACAATCATAGGTTGTCATTTAAGCTCGTAAGTCTTAGGTGTTCTACCAAACTGGCTAAACATGTGTAGTATTTAAAAGAAAAAACAACAGGGATCCGATTTTGAATTTTTTAAAAAAAGGCGAATCACAACCACAACAATATTTGCAACCTTTGCCAACATTCCCCGATCCAAAGAACCTTTTGAACTAGGAAACTGAAGTCTTGAGCCCTAGAATACATACAAAAATTCCTCTTTTCATATGAGGCTGGATAAAAAGTGTATATATATATATATATATATATATATATAATACGTACATACAAATATAGGTAACTAAACTCGTTTCGAAAAACCCTCTAATTTTTGATTTGCCGATAATCAAATCAATATCCAGGGAAAAAAAGGTTTTAAAAAAAGAAAGAACTACAAACATGAACTTCTGCCGAAAACAATCGCACAGATGCATATATATATATATATATATATATATATATATATATATATATATATATATATATATATAACAGCTACAAAGTTACATATATTTCGTAAAATGCAACTCGTTGTGAAATTGTATTTCTTTCTGTAAAGGTTATTTCCCAGCACGCATCTTCTTCAATGATACTCATATTTTAATCAAATGTGTATTTAATAAAGAAATTTCATTTAATTGCATGAACTTTTATGTAAGTGGATTTCGATGACTGAATATCGAAATCTTGACAATACAAAGTACGATACTCGTTCTTTTCTTTCTCAATCTCTGCCACAAATTGTATATTTTGTATTGAGATAACCAAGTTAAGATTTTTTTTTAAATCTATGAACGGTTGTTTATATGCCTATAGAAATATATACGCATATCTAACTATATATACTTATATACCAATACACAAATAGTAAGAATAAAATTTGAATCTATTATTAATACAATAATCAAAATCAACTACTCAGTTTCATGTAATTCCAATCGACAAACGGATAAATTTACATAATATAAATAGAGAGATCAATATGTGTTGATGTGCATTTATGTATTTAAGTCAGAATGTTTGTCAACGTCAACTGAATTAACTTATTTCTGCACCATCATATAAACAGGCATATATATATATATATATATATATATATATATATATATATATATATATATTATAAATTAATTGATTTAAAATATGTTTTTTTCGCTACACAGTTCTAACCTAAACATCTTTTAAAATTGTAGTTAAATAAAACGTATTCTAACCTAAACACCTCTCTCAAAGTACTAGCAGCGCTTAAATGAATCCAATAAAACACTTACAGAAAAATGAAATTATGATGAAAAGCTATAAGATGTAGGTCATTGAATGACCCATGTCCTTTGTACATACATGTGAAACTATATATTACTAAGTTTATAAAAACAAATTAACTTTACTAAATCAGAGAAATGATTTAGCTAATTCTACCGTAATTGTCATAAATTTTACTTAAATAATATTTAAATATAAAAATTTCAAAAATAGTAATATACATACTTATACTTGATATGGAAAAATAATTTTACTTACTGTAAGTAATTCTAATACATTTACTTCTTTTAAAAAAAGAAATATAGTCTATTAAAACTAACAGTGAAAAAGTTTTAAAGTTGTATTTAAAATTGTAGTTAAATAAAACGAATTCTAACATAAACATCTTTTTAAATTGTAATTAAATAAAACGTATTCTAACCTAAAGACCTCCCTCTAATTACTACAAGCACTTAGAAGAATCCAATAAAACATCTACAGTAAAATGAAATTAATATGAAAATCTAGATGTAAGCCATTGAATGTAAGCCATTATATATATATATATATATATATATATATATATATATATATATATATATATAATATATACTGCGTTTCAAATTATTAACGAGATGACACTATTCCATCTTATCCCAAAAATACTGTTTGGAATTTAACGAGATTATCAGAGAATGATAACAACATGTATATACACCAACTCTGCAAAGAAATTGTAAAATTATAGGAAAAGAAACAGAAGTTACGGTCATTTACCTAATTTACTTAAATTATTAGTGAGGTGTAATAAAACCTCTGTAAAAAATATCACTCTGATTACTTCATTCATAGGTTTTTATGGATACATACAGTGACATTAAATTAAATCGAAAAAAATAAGCAGAGTTCAAAAAGGATAGTGGATTTCGTTAATGAGGTATGTGATTCTTTTTTTTTTAAATGACTTGGAAAAGGCAATGGTCCATCGAACATGCCAATTTCTGGATCTCCTCTGATGCAATTTCACGTGATACGTTGATTATTTTCTAACATAAGTCATCGTTGCTTCTAGATTGGCTCCATTCTCATAAACATGTCGTTTCAGAAGTTTTCAATTGGGTTTAAGTCTCGAGAATTGACTGGCCACTTCATCTTCCAAGGTCCACGGGTTGCCTAATTTCTGCAGGTACTCCGTAGTTTTATGCGCTGAATGTATAAATACGATTGTTCACCTGAAGGTGATTCTTTGCTTCCAGGTGCTCTTTGGGGAAAGCTATATAAGCATCTGCGGTTATTTTCGCACCGTCAGGCATTCTCCACGGACCAACCATGATACCTCCAGTAATACCCAAATCATAATACCTTCTTTTTCTTGTTGGCGTGTCAAGCGTTGATGACAATCTCGTTCATTTATGACCAAACCATTGCTGTAACTATCAAGGCCATCAAGTGTTGCACAACTATCATTTGTGAACAGAACTTTCTAAAAATTGACCTTCATGTTCTCTTTGCCCATTTCAAACGTATTTGTATGTGTCCTTTTGTTAATCAAGGCTTTACAACTGGTCTCGCTGATGTCCTAACCTTTTTCAGAAGGCGATAACGAGTACTTCTGGACACTGTTGCTCCTCCAATACTCCTGAAAAGTGCTTCCACTGGTCAGGACTGTGTTATTTACAGCTTCACGTTTCATTCGTTACACAGAACGCCGGGAAACAAGCCTCGAGTGACCGTTATCGGCCCCTTTACGTAATTTTGTAGCAGCTGCAACCCAATCTTTTTCACAATTTGGTGATAATCTTGCATTTATTTTGGGATATATTTTCTAATTTATATCTGCCTTTGGAAAGTTCACATGTAATAATATCTTTTCTCAGAATGGGGTCAAGAGGTCACATTTGCCACCTGTAATTGCACCATTATAACGTGGAGTCTAGAACACTTCTATATCGTGTTAATATTGCAAATGGGAACCATTTATTTTCTCTTACGCAGATCAATACAGTTTTTATACAGCCTACGCATATACCTATTCACATTATACTGTGAAAATTTCGTTAAATTCCGACTTGTAGTTTAAGGACTAAATAAAAAAATGTCACCTTGTTAATAATTTGAATCGATATATATATATATATATATATATATATATATATATATATATATATAGAGAGAGAGAGAGAGAGAGAGAGAGAGAGATAGATAGATAGATAGATAGATAGATAGATAGATAGATAGATAGATAATCACGCTGATTAATCTATAGGAGTGAGATTGTCCATACACATTTTACTAATCCTCTTTACTAATAGCTTTGAATGATAAATGAATGCTCTGAAAATTATACACACACACACACACACACACACATATATATATATATATATATATATATACATATATATATATATATATATATATATATGTATGTATGTATGTATGTATGTATGTATGTATGTATGATGATGACTGTGTGTATGTACGTATTCATAGCTGGGAATTTCCTTCGAGGTTTGCTTTGATGTTTGCCTCGTTTACGCAATAATCCACCATCAACGTTAAATTGAATCGAGGAAAAAAGTAAATGACTTTTAGAGTAATAAAACTGTAGACGGATTGGACATCATTGGGGAAACAGCTGGACATTAAAGCAATAATCGCTACCATTTTATTTTGTATTTAAAGATTTTTTCTTTTATTCTTTATAAATATTGCTAAATAAAATATGACTGGCTTAGAATTTTGCCGGATATTAGAGGAGATAGGATATAAGACAGAAAAACTATCACTTGTTTGTAATTTGCAGTCGTTACAGTGAATGGAAATTTCTGTGTAGAATATTATGAGCGTTCAGTTCCAAGGGAAATTTGTTGCTGGAAACGAGATTATAGCACAAATCTGGAAACTTGAGTCGAATTCTTTTGACCTTTTTGGTTAATTTTGTTTCTTTTTTAGTTGAAGAGACTTTTGAAAGTCGCGTAGAAAAATGTCTGAGGAGGAAATAAAAAAGGAAACGAAACAGGAATATATCAGTCAAATAAATAGAGAAAACATGAACAAAGTTGGAAATAAACGATGAATGATGAAAGAAGTAAAATAAAAATTATAAAAAAAAAAAGAAAGAGGGTACAAAAACACAAAGGAAAATTCAAGAAAATGAAGTTTTGAAAAAAAATAAAAATAAAATGAGAAAAGATGGTCCCCAAAGAGGATATAAAATGCTGTAAAATATAAAATTAGAAATTAACTACAAATTTAGAATATAAATGTCATGAGTAATTAACAAGAAAAAAAAAAAGTTGACAAAACAGATATTGACTCGATGGTGGTGACAGAGATATGACCAATTTTCTGACTGACTCCAAAAAATATAAAGTAAAGAAAACAATTTTTGGCCAATCATTTCGATCGGCAATTTACTAAAGCCCGGATATACCTCCTGAACGTAAATAAGAAAGACTGAAGAAAATAATATCGTTGAACAGCTGGACAGAAAGGAGGGCCTTTTAAATCGAAGAGATCTTTTTGTCCGACCGCTTTAGCTCTTCTCTAAGGTTCCCACGTCTGATTTGCATTCATAATCGCAAACATTGCTTTGATTCTATTGATTCTATTGATCTCTCGAATCTTCGCTCCTGCTTATAAGACGAAACCAATTTCGTTGCGTTGATTGGAAAATACTCCGATCAATTGAAAAGGGCTTTTGCTTGTGATCTCAATATGAAATTCATGGAAGCTATATTGCACGTAAAGCCTTTATCGAAAAGGCTTTCAAATAACATTCTTGGGGCGGGAAAACAGAAAGTGGCTCTTTTACGGCAAAAGAATCTAATCAGAAAGTGATTCAAATCTCCGACCCCGAACCAGTCATTGGGCAAATATTTTGCCAATAGACCCTTTTTACTTTAGGGTGTAGAAAATTCGCGGAATGTCCTGGCTAGAAATTAGTAAAATAACTATTTTTACCGCATTTTTTTATTGCTACTTAACTGCAAAAGACAAGTCTATAAAATTTATACTGTTACATAAAATGTATTACAACGAGTTATATAAATATAAAAGCGTATATTGAAGTCAACATTCAGAGGAGACTAAATGTTTCATGCTAAACGCAATCGGTGATTTTGTCAGATTTTGTAATGGGTCAGTGAGACCCATACAAACACACAAAATGGAAATACTGAATAGTTTTCGGCCTCAGCCCCATTACAAAATCTGACCAAATCAACATTTGGTGACGGTAAAGCACTCTTTATATACATATTTCTTTTCGTGTACGTATGTGTAACGAGGGTGTTCTTAATGATGGAAATTAGAATGTATAAAATGTACAATGATAACAACAATAAAAACATGAGACAACGATAACAACAATAAAAACATGAGACAACGATAACAACAATAAAAACATGAGACACATATTGGCGTGAATAAAAAGAATTTTAATTTCTTTTTGTGATGTGAATTACAGAATATTTGTATGGCGTGTGTAAAAATATTTTCAGTGTCTCTTTTGTTTAAAAGTCAGTGCTTACTTGGTTTGGTTCCGAGAATTTCGTTTGTGAGGATGGCGTTTGAAATCGTCAGTTTTCGATCTTCACAGAGGAGTAGCTAGACTTCTGTTTCTATATTGTTACTTGTCTATTCATCACTGACTACTGCTATATGTAACCTAGTCTACGCTATGTTATTTACTCTACTGACTCTCGTGTGGTGGGAGGGTCATTTTTATAATGATGAAGGTAAGATGATTAAATATCCTTCTTTTCTACGTCACTGATGAAATGTTTATTTTTAAAAAGATTAAATATCATTATTTTATCACCACTGATGACATTTTTACAATGATGAAACATCATCATCAATCTGGACAGCAACATATGTGTATACATTACATAAAATACACATCAAACCTCCAAACACTGAATATTTTTCAACTATTTTCATCCGAAAAAACTTTTACGAAATCTAACTTAATCAACCAAAGACGATTTCAGAGCATAACATTGTTGCATTTTAATTCTTCCGATTCTTCATCAATCACTCGGATAAAAAAAAGCAAAAAAAAAACAAAAAAACGAGAGCGTTTCGATGACAGGTTTTACAGGTTCTCCCTACATGCCAGATTTAACACTCACAGATTTATATTTACTCGAATATTTCACAGGTGACAGAATATTCAGAAACAAAAAAAAAATGTTAAGCATTCATCCAAATCGAGAATTTGCCTTCCAGATCGGCTGAATTCATTACAAACGGACGTCATTATATTTTGTTTTTAAAAATAATATTTAAATAATCTTAAGTTACATTTTCACTTATCCTTTCTGATATAAATAATCTATTCTTCGATTTTAGTAATACATACATACATATATATATATATATATATATATATATATATATATATATATATATATATATATATATATATATATATATATAGAGAGAGAGAGAGAGAGAGAGAGAGAGAGAGATAAATAGATAGATAGATATACACAAACAAGTGTGAGGTGGGTTAATTCCAAACATTTTAATTTTAAAAAGTGCTCAATATAGAGTACAGCTCAATAACATCTGTTGAGTCACCTTTAGTGCTGAGATATATTTTCATTTATGTAGCGGTTTATCAAATGCCTTTGTTATAATTGTTAATATATATATATATATATATATATATATATATATATATATATATATATATATATATAAATTGGTAATTGTTTTTACCACTCCGGTTAGTACATCAGCGAATTAACACACAATAAAAGCATGACCCCGAGTACGCTGTCGGTAGTTATATCCGTTTGATCAAATTCACAATTCGTCATTTTTAAATACTTTTCCCTCTACATTTCACCATCTATTTTCATGTCATTATTTTGAAAATTTATTTAACGTTCCTATTTCTCTGTGTAGAATCGTTTCAACACATGCCCACTGTCCACAGACAATGTTGCAAAATATAACCTTCCAATGTCGTTGAAATGTTTTTCTGTAGCAAAATTTATACGTATTCATGTACACAAAGTATTCGCTTACATTTCGTAGCCCATTTAGATAAATGATTTTAGTTTTATGTTTAAGTCTCCGGCTGCCTGCCATATTTCTTGTTAGCCTGGTTTGTTTGCATTTTCAGATTAACTACCCTTATTTAATTGTATTTATTACTTTGTTCTAGTTTTACTCTTTTGGTTATTAATAAACTCGCAAATGTACGGGTCTCCTTGAGAATTTTAATCGGCTTGAGGCGTTTATCTGGCTGTCTTTGATATTTGACACGGACGCAATCAATACGTAGACACACACACACACACACACACACACACACACACACACACACATATATATATATATATATATATATATATATATATACACTGGCCAAAATAAGTTTAAGGATTATGGTTAATGTTTTATTCATTTCAGAATATGATTCTAATAAAACTATATAAACTAGTGTAGAAGTTATTTCTCTTTCTAATGATGTAAAAATTGTATACTTTTCTACAACTTGAAAAACTTTAATGCTGGATTAATTTAAAATATCCAAATTGGCAAAATAAATTTAAGACCGCATGGGTATTATTCAAATTATTTGCTAAATGGGTGGTCACATGGCTGGTCATTAATGCATTTTAAAGTGTAATAACTGAGCATTGTTATACAATTAATTCACTATGGGAAAGCATCGTAGTCTGAGCCCAGTGATCAAAAATAGTGTTACTTCGTCAACAAACCGTTTCCTTTATGAACATAAGTAAGCAATTAAAGTGCAACAAAACAGCTTGTGTTCAGGCTTGGAAGCTTTACCAGGATACTGGACAATATAAGGATAGGCAAAGATCAGGAGCCCCAAGAAAAACAATAGTGCAACTGCATATAGACGATTTCCTAATCTTTACGAGGTTAACCGAATGCTGACGGCCGTGTGGTTATTTGCTGCCAAACTGGCGTTAAACTCACGGCTGCAAACTGTCCCAAGCTGTCTAAGAGAATTTGGATTATTCGGGGGCATTGCTACAAAAAAAAAAGTCAATTATTTCGGAGTGAATCGACTCAAGTGGCTAAATATTGCGAAAAGTCACGTTCAATGGACAGCCGACGACTGGTGTAGAGGTCTTTGGAGTGACGAGTCACGCTTTTGCATCGTTGGATGAGATGGAATATCCTTTGTCGCCTAACCGAGGAATTCCACCCTAAATGTGTCAAAAAGACGGCACATGCTCGAGACAGAGATGTAATGTTGTTGGGTGCGTTCAGTAGCTTTGGTATTGGTTAAAGGGGATGCAAAATTCAACTACATGCAGCTAGTTAAGGAACATATTCTATATTTGACAGACCCAATGACACATGGAGCTATTTATCAACAAGATAACAGCCCCATTCACAAAGCCAAAAAGTAATGCAATTTTTTGATCACCATAATATAGTGTTGATTTCACAGAGTCCGGATATTAATCCGATTGAAAATTTATGGAATTATATTTCTAAAAGAGTTCACAATAAAAAACAAAAACCCCGACAACTTTAGCGCAATTACACGATTCTATTAAGCAAAGATAGTAGAACATTCAAAATGAGTTTTGTGCTCACTTATCAAGCTCGATGCCTAGGCGATATGAAGCTGTAATTAATAATAAAGGTTACGGCACTAAATATTGATAAATATTTTTTTTTTTACTCATTTTTACTATACCTTTTTGCTTTAAATATAATAATACCCATGCAGTCTTAAATTTATTTTACCGGCAAATTTGGATAATTTAAATTAATTTTTCAGGTTGTAGAAGATATACAATTTTTACATCATTCAAAAGAGAAATAAATTCTACATAAAGTGTGCACAATAATACTAATTTATAATGTATTATTAGAAGCATATTCTGAAATGAATAAAACTTTAAGTAGTCAGATCAGGTATTTCCTCCTTGCTACCCACAGTCTCATAGTCAATAGTCTCATGTTAATTGAAGCAGTAACTCGTTGTTGGCCTGGAAGCATGGAGAACCCTGCCCGAGACTTTCAAAATCTCTTTGATATTGATGCTGCAACGCCTGTTTTATTATCAAGCAGAAGTGTCATATATCAAAAACTAATGTCACCTCGTCGCTATACTTGATCATGATATCAACTAATAAACAATTAAGCTAATTATTACTATAGCTTCGTTAAGAGGCAACTAACATCATTAATAACGGAATGTGGCAGCTTAGGTATTGCAAATAGAGGATTTGATGGCATCTCAGAAAGATTAAGATGAATAATTAATGAACTAATCGTAATGAGAGAAATTAGGAAAAAGTATATAAAAGTTGTGAAGAGCGCTGTTCTCATTTTTCTCTTAATGTACATGGTGCATAATTCAGAAAATCTCTATGTACGCTATTACTTTAATAAACTCGGAAATGTTAGCTAAAATAATTCTTTTGACATGGAAATATTATTTCACTCATTTATTATTTGTTTTATTAGTATTCAACATGATGCTTTTTTCCCCCTGTTACGTTTTCTAAAATAATTTAAGAGAGGATGCTGAGAAATTCATGACCGAATATTTTTCTAAAAGATGATGAAATCAAGATTAATATTGGAATCTCATCATGGTCGGAATGAGAACATTTCAGTCATTCCTCTTGAATATTTCTTGTATTTTTTATTTGTCATTATCTTTTCATTATAATCATCATTCTCAGTGAATTTGCATATCGGCAATGACACGAATTCATCACAGCAACTTTCCTCCAATCTCCAGAAATTTCCTTGGTATTCTTCTCTCTGGAGATAGTTCCTTAATCGTCACGCGTTGGCGGTTTTCCGATTCTACTATTTTCCATTCGGAAATCTCTAGAACTGTTTCATGGGCCTCCAGTAAAAATAATTTCTCTAAAAAAAAGTCCATATATTTACTTTACTTTTGGTTATCTTTTAGTTTTGCGCTATGTCAGGGTCATGAGTTGGTTTGATTTTTCATTTTTAGGTGTCATTAAGGGAAAAAAGAAAGATCTAAAGGCCTAATTTATATGACAGAAAGAGGAAATCAAGCCATTTCTGAAAATGCACAGTCTGTTTACCTTCACTTGTGAACATATATATATATATATATATATATATATATATATATATATATATATACGTGCGGCGGTAATAAAACTAGCAGCGGCCGATAAAAATTTAAGCAGCCAAGAAAATTGCATGAGAAGTGAATTAGATATTTCTCCCTCAAGTATAAATCAATATAAGAGCCACTATGCAGATATTACAGAAACATTTCTTGTACAGATAAATCTGTGATCAGTACAGGAAATTTACTTCTATCTCCTGTTTATTGAATCTTGAATAAGTTGAAGCAAATATTGAAGGTTTTACCATTTTTATTTTCAGTTTATATATATATATATATATATATATATATATATATATATATATATATATATATACAAACATACATACATGCACACATGTATGTGTATATATATATATATATATATATATATTTATATATATATATATATATATATAATATATATATACATACATACACACACACACACACACACACACATATATATATATATATATATATATATATATATATAGAAAGAAAGAAGAGTAGGATATATAATCCGGTGTTCTTATAGATAGTTTTATTTTTACAGAATAGTGCTCAATGTAAATTTACAGAGCATTAATATTATAAATTAATTGATTTAAAATATGTTTTTTTTTCGCTACACAGTTCTAACCATGTTTGAGAAATGGAACCTGAAAGATCCGAATTTAATTTTGTAATTAAATTAAAGACATTAGTTCCATTTCATCCTCAAGAGAATTTTGGAGTAACTTTTAAAATTACTGGGTTTTAAAGACACAGCAAAAATCATAATTCACGTTTCCAAGGATACAGAAAAATCCAACTCAACCAGACAAGGGGTGTTTGCGTGTTCATTATGTCTGGATTTTGATGTATCAGTTATTAGTTACGTGTTGGTAGGGGTAGGGATGTATTTTTCAATTAAATCTGACTTCCGTTAAGTGCATGTCGTCTGGATTTTTAAAATTTTATTGTTAACGGCAAATAACGGCAAATTTTATTGTTAACGATAAGGAATACAACGACCTAATAAATAAGGACTTACATAGGAACTACAAGAAAGCGAATAATAATGACCTCAACATAGTTCGGGATATCAATACTAGCAGTAAGGAAATCACTGATAAACTGAAGATCAGTGATAGGTAGGTCAACTATATCAAAAAGAATGCTGCATAACCTTAAAGGACCACAAACCAGATTTTGAGGCTAATACCACTACAAGGATAATAAATCCAACAAGACCGGATATCGGAAAAATTAGTAAAAAGATCCTTGAAAGGGTAAATAAACAAATTAAAGAAAAAATAAGCCTGAAAGTTTGGATTAAAACCAAGGAAGTGATAAACTGGTTTACTTACATAAAAAAAAGAAATGTACACTAATGCAGTTTGATATTGATAATTATTACCAATCAATATCTAAAGAACTATTCATGATTGCGTTGGACTTTGCTACCCACTATTCGGATATTACAGATGAAGAAAAGAACATTATTCTATATGCGAAAAAATCAGTACTTATATATAAAGGTGAGTAATGGATTAAGAATTCTTATGACCACTTTGACATCACAATGGGATCACTAGACTCAGCTGAGTCTTCTGATCTCATTGGTCTTTTTATATTATACAACCTTACAGCGCACTATGATATTAATATAACTGACATTGGTTTTTACAGAGACGATGGACTTATGGTTATTAGAAACTCAACTAACTTCAAAATAAATAGAATTAGAAAGGTATTATATAAATAATTTAAAAGCATGGGCTTAAAAATTACGGTTAGCACTAAATAAAACAAAGTTAACTTCCTGGATATAACATTAGATTTAAATAAAAATACATACACACCTTATAAAAAACCCAACACCAACCCTTTATATATACACCCTAAATCAAATCACCCCCCATCTATAATTAAACATATACCGTTATCTATCAGTAAAAGAATTAGTACAAATTCAGCAAATGACAAGATTTTCGATGAGCATATCAATTCCTATAATAAGGCTCTAAAAGAGAGTGGCTACAAAAACCCAAAACTAACTTATATAAAAAATATAAAAAATGAAAATGGAAACCATAGAAAAAACAGATGTAGAAAAATAATTTGGTATACGCCCCCATACAACCAAATGGTAAAGAACAAATTAGGACAAAAAATCCTCGCATTAATAGTCAAGCATTTTCCTAGTGGAAGGAAACAAATACTATTTTCAATAAAAACACACTAAAATTTCAGCTGTACGGAAAACTTAGAAAAAATTATAAAGAAACTTAATGCTAATATCTTAAATAAACACTTATACCAAAACCAAAATAAATTAGACAATGGAAAAATAAAAATAAACACTGATGAAAATAAACAAAAATTATGTAACTGTAGAAACCCTCATAATTGCCCTCTACAAAATAAATGTCGCACTGAATCATTAGTATAACAATGCAATATCTCTTCGATTGAAAATCCTGAAAACACAAAAATATATATATAGGTTGCACTAGCCATGAATTCAAAAAAAGATTCACCAACATCAAAGTTCATTCAGGATAAATAAATATAAAAATCAAACATCTCTCTCGAAGTACATCTGGCACCTAAAAGAATCAAATAAAACACCTACAGTAAAATGGAAGTTAATAAGAAAAGCTAGAATATGTAGATCATTAAATGACCCATGTCCTTTGTGCATACATGAGAAACTATATATTAATAAGTTTATAAAAAATAAAAATTTACTGCATCAGAGAAATGAAATAGCTATTTTATGCCGTCATTGTCAAAAATTTTCCTTAAATAATATTTAAAATAAATTTAAAAAGTACGACCATATAATATACGTACTTATATTTAACATGAAAAAATAATTTTATATACTGTAAGTAATTCTATTACATTTACAAAAAAAAATAGTCTATTAAAATAACAGTGAAAATATTTTAAAGTTGTATTTAAAATTGTAGCTAAAACGAATTCTAACCTAAACATCTTTTAAAATTGTAGTTAAATAAAACGTATTCTAACCAAAACACCTCTCTCAAAGTACTACCGGCACTTAAATGAATCCAATAAAACATCTACAGAAAAATGAAATTATGATGAAAAGCTATAAGATGTAGGCCATTGAATGACCCATGTTCTTTGTACATACATGTGAAACTATATATTACTAAGTTTATAAAAAAATCAAATAAATAAATAATAAAGTTTACTAAATCAGAGAAATGAATTAGCTATTTTTGCCGTCATTGTAATAAATTTTACTTAAATAATATTTAAATATAATTTAAAAAAATGTTACCTAATAATATACATACTTGATGTGGAAATAATTCTACCTACTGTAAGGGATTCTAATACATTTACTTGTTCTTAAAAGAAATATAGTATATTAAAAATTAAAAGTGAAAATATTTTTTTCAAATCGTAGTTAAATAAAACGTATTCTAAACAAACCCCCACCCAAAAAAAAATCTTTAATTATACAAATAGAAAAAAAATGTCGTAATAATTTTTATCGTTAACAATAAAATTTTTAAAAATCCTGACGACATGCATTTAACGGATGTCAGATTTAATTGAAAAATACATCCCTACCCCTACCAAAACGTAACTAATAACTGATACATTAAAATACAGACATAATGAACACGCAAACACCCCTTGTCTTGCTGAGTTGGATTTCTCTGTGTCCTTGGAAACGTAAATTATGATTTTTGCTGTGTCTTTAAAACCCAGTAATTTTAAAAGTTACTCCAAAATTCTCTTGAGGATGAAATGGAACTTATGTCTTTAAGTTAGTTACAAAATTAAATTCGGAGCTTTCAGCTTCCGTTTTTGAAACATGGTTAGAACTGTGTAGCGACAAAACATATTTTTAATCAATTAATATATATATATATATATATATATATATATATATATATATATATAATACAATTAATATATATAATATATATATATAATGTTGTATTTAACCCTTTCATCTTTGACCAGAGTAACATTTTTAATGTCAAAATTGTGTCCAGTCTCGTTATAACATTTCACAGAACTTTTATTATTACTCTGTGGTATATCTATTAACAAAAGTGAAAAAAAGAAAAAGAAACTAAATGAAATCGGCCGGATTAAAAAAATTCAAACGTCAACATTCGTGCACATGGCTAGTCGCATCAAGAAAACAAATTTAGTCCGATGAAGTCCTAGAAAACGTTTTCCACGTTGTCTTATATTTTTCCCTACACAGACACATATATATATATATATATAAATAAAGATACATACGTATATATATATATATATATTATATATATATATATATATATATATATATATATATATATATATATATATATATATATATATATATATATATTCTGAACACTCAACAGTTTGAATAAAGAGAGTAGATTCAAAATAACAATATTGATACATATTTTTTAATCCAATCTAAGTTTCCGGCTTACATAAGGCATTCTCAAAGAGGACAATTATATTACAATATATTAAGCAATACACGGACAAGAATGTGATGATAGCCTGTTTCTGTTTAAATGGATGATTAGATTAAAAAATATGTATCAATATTGTGATTTTCTTTCTTCGTTTAATGATAATGTTATTAAGTTTATCAGACGATATGAAAAGAAATTATTTAAAATAAATAGACAACACTTGTCTATATTATTTAATGAAACATCTATGAATGAAAAAATGCTACCCATATATATATATATATATATATATATATATATATATATATATATATAGGTGTCTATAGTGGTACATTGGTTGATCGGCCAAAATTTTCGTTCACTTATATAGGCACACAAACCATACAGACAGACACACACACACACACACGAGTGTGTGTGTGTGTTAAGTTCTTGCTGTTACTTAGAAACATTTAGTTATGGAAACATCAAATAACAAGCTAGTTTAGACAACCGCAAATGCCATGAAATGCTAAAATTGTCAGCTTTGGCTACCTTTGAAGTTACAGCCAATCGAAGACATTGTGTTTGTCTGGTCGATCCCTCACTCATGACACGTGCGCAACGATCAATTGCAACGGACGTGCCCCCAAATTGGAAAGCATTCCTAGAGTAAGGCTTCACGCTGAAGACGTCAATCATGAGACATAGCAATATGATGCTTTCAGAAACGATTGAAGTAAATCGTCATTTCATTGCTTCAACATAATCGAACTGGTGATCTGATACATTATTCGATTTTCTTAAATCACTCTTATCCATTATCTTTATCTCCTTTTCACTAATGAAGAAATGAAATGATAAAGAAAACCTAATGAAATCTGAGGTTTTCAATCAAAATATTTTATGATCGAAAGCCAAATTAGAAAAATTTTAAAATAGGAATTTTGTATTATAACAGTCTTCGACGTGTTTAGATCGCTTTTAAGAATGAACTTTTAAAATCTTATTCAATCGGAACTTAAACGAAAATAAAATCCAATTTCACTTTAGCTCGCCCCTTTCCGACTTTCTTACATACAAATTCAGCAGATTACCCTGAACCAAATCACATAGGCTCATATTCATGATTCCTATATAAATAAAGGGGCTGTATATTTTATGCGAGAAGTTCAATTACACACACTCTCTCTCTCTCTCTCTCTCTCTCTCTCTCTCTCTCTCTCTCTCTCTCTCGCTGTATATATAAAATATTTTACAAACTTTGATGGCGGCTTTTCCACATTAATACAAAGGCAAAAAGTCCATATGAACATGTCCGAAAATCCTGCGTTTTTTGAGTTAAGTTTAAAGAAAGTTTACGGTAGATGGTTCTCTGTTGCCATTAGACTAGGTTGCATTTGTCATTCGTGTACATCTGTGGATAGTCTGTCTTCAACGTTTAACGTGTGTAGTAGTGATTTAATTGAGAACTGTACCGTTTAACAATGGCAAGATATTTTGCATACGGCCGCACGAATGATAATGTTCGCGAGACGTCACGGCTGTATCCAATTGCGTTTCCAGACAGAAGACAGCTGAGTTATCCAATATTTGCCGCTGTTTATCATCGCATTGTTGAGACAAGATCCGTGGCACCACAAACTATCGTGATAAGTATTTTTGGATTGTAATTTAGATTGTGCATTTAACAGCGTCTACCGGAATCTTTAAAAGTACTAACTCAAAAGCTAAGATTCGCGAATATACGTTTATATGGACTTTGTCCTTGTTTTGTGTGTGAAAACCGCCTTCAAAATTTGTAAAGGTTTTTTGATACACCTCGTATATATATATATATATATATATATATATATATATATATATATATATATATATATATATATATGAGGTTATGCCGCCTTTTATCAAATCCAGTGTCATCAGTCTTTTAAACCCTTTTCATATTGTGCCCTCGTCGAATGATTATGTTAAATGAATCGCTGCTTTGACTTTCACATGAAGTAGATTTATTTAGATCGTCTGTGCTCGAAAGGTAAAGTATTTATTCAAAGCTAAAGATTCATTAACGCATTTTTCTTTTATCTCAGTCCCTTTCACCCGACAGTGCTTATACGTTATTTGGAGTTGATTTGGTCGAAACTCAAATGCGAAGTAAATAAGTACTTTTTTTAATTTTTTTTTTTTTTTTGCCGACAGAGCAAAGTAATATATCAACAAAATTAAGATGGCTTCTGCTTGAACGAATTCTTTTGCTAACATTTTTTTATTTTTTTATTTTTGTTGTGAACAAATAACTTTTCTTAATTTGGACTATGAAATAGGACTGGAAGTAAATAGAGATCTACCTTGCTGACCTCGCCATTAAGAAAAATGCCAATGGTTATTTTTCCCCTATGATTTGTGGTGTCGGCCCTTTTAAATTGAATGGAACAGCCTATTAAAGAAGAGTCTTTCATTAAATGGATATATATATATATATATATATATATATATATATATATATATATATATATATATATAATTAAGAGTGTTAGGATAGATAGATAGATAGATAGATAGATAGATAGATAGATAGATAGATAGATCCAGATAAGACAGTATTAGTGTTTGTAGAGTACGTTGCATTTGAATGTATGAAAAGGGAAAAAAAAAATAAATTGAAATCCAAACAGAATTCTTAATGTGTAAGTCTTTGCATTTACATGCCGCAGGGTATACTCAACGTGGAATTACTATAGTTGTTTGGTTCTATGTATAGGTATTATTTAAATAATTTTACTCGCAAAAGGCTATAAAATCACTAAGACACAAGGGGGTTATTGAGTGTTAAGGAGAGAGCACAGCAAAAAACAAACAGGAACTAAGAAGACAGAAGATAATAATTGACATTGAAGCTAAATTTTTGAAGATCAAAGGAAACTTGAAAGCTAGAAGCCGAAAGAGAGTTCCACAAACAAGAAATGCGATAGATGAAACGATTAGCAGAATGAGACTGTGCGTAAATTCGTAAAGTCTGGATACCACAGAAGAAAGGTCATCAGTACAATTATCATGAAACTATTTATAGAAAAGTCAGAGAAAAGCTACGTTAGGGCGGTGAGAGAGTGACTGAAGCCGAGATGCCAGGTCAGAGCCAATAACATTGCAGATTCTTTTTTGGGTTTCATCAAGAACCTTTAAATATATATATATATATATATATATATATATCAGTAGCATTAGATTAGATATGTAAGATATATTCAAAAAGAAAACATTTTTAGAACGACACAGTGAAACAACATTTTAGCAGCAGACCTAGCAATGGATTCAATATAATCTTTCTACTTCATATCAGCGAAAGCGCAATGGGTCACTATTCTGGTGGTTAGCATCAGTCATGCTGACGAGAGGGTTCTCTCAGACGATTAAAAGAGAGCAGTTACATTTTGGGGACGTTGAAGTAACACACCATTCCTTGACCCAGTTTACAAAAGATTGGTCATTTTTAGATCAGCTGTCAATTTGAATTTATTGAAACGATCCGGCTTACTATTGTTAGGAGTAAATCATTGTCATTTGCATAAATACCGAGTTGAGAACCGATTTCACCAAGAAGATTATTGAGGAAAATTGCTAGCAACATAGATACAAGAATAGAACCCTGGGGAACACTTGCATTAGTGCAAATAGATCTAGAAGAGCTGGCATTCAAGATAACTTTCATTTAGCAATTTGATAAGAAAGATTGATTCAATTCAACAGTTCGTTCAGAAATGCCATAACTTCTCAACTTGTGAAGAAGACTAGCATGCCAAACCCTGTCAACAGTCGGACGTTTACCATTCTTATTTAAGTCTTGATAACAATAATCGTTAACTCACCAGCAGCTGACCGAGAGAAGCGAAGGCCGTATTGCTTATCTGAAAGAAGTCCCTACAAGGTGAGATTCTTAACCAGTTCAGAGTTAATTAGAGTATCTTGTACATTGCCATATAAGAGACGGGTCAATCGGTTCACACCTGAGTTCTTAAAGACAGAAACTACAAAAGAGGATATTCCAACAAGGAGGGGAGGATGAAGTAGTTAAGCATTTATTGTAAAGTTTAGAGAAGAGGAGCCAGTGCAGGAGCACGTTTCTTAAGGTCTATTGCATGGATATCATCTGGTCCAAATGCTTTGTAGTGATCTAGTTTAGATATGATAGCGCAAACCAAGGTAGGTGTTATATGTATAGCACTCAGAAGAGACTCAGTGAAAAGTCAAAGCTACTTCACATGGTTCAAGAATAGAATTTGAGGGGAAATTACGAGGAAAACATCCGTAGATGTATATTAACACTTGAAATCGAATGAAGAGAAGACCCACAGAAGACTCACTCTTATTTAACAGACATTTCCCGAGCCATAAGTTATCACGAGAGCCAAACTGGTTTGATACTATACGCGGCTTCATTCTATCAGTAAACAAAGGCTTAGCCTCTTTGGGGACACGTTTACAATTATTACTAGCAGAAACAAATAGATGTCTGCTGTGATCAGAACTATCATTCTCATACTCACGGAAGAAAGTGATTTTTGTGGGCTATAACGGTTAACAGGCCGGTATGAACCAATGAGATGATCCTTGTTTTCCCTGGTATTTACGAGAACTGACAAAAGAACCAATGTCGGCTTTCACCCAAGAAAAAATCTCTATGGCATAATTCTCAATAGGTAGGTTAAGAATATCTACCCAATATCTGTCCATCAGAACAATGTCAGGCATCATGTCTTTTTGTGGACCCGTCAGAAAATGGGTTCACTTTGGTTTGTATGTCCAATTACACCTGCCATACTCACCTAACCTTGAAGCTTCGAATTGCCAATCGATAGGATCCCGACAAGAGCCACTTAATGGGAAGAACTTTAATTCTCTTGAAGCTTTTAAAATCATTTAAGCCTGTTCATCATCCAAAATAATGAGAGTTTCTTTGACCTTGAAACTAATCTCTACGAATTACAAAACGTTCTGTTATAATGTATAAATGTCCCTAGGCAAATATTTTTGCACTATTTCATTCAAATCGGCAATGTATTTTTCTACCTGAGTTTGTTGTTGTTAGCATATAAGAGAGTGCATTTTTAGTGCAGCGTATGTGAATATTGCACGAATGTTTGTGATCGATTACTTGAACCATACTTTTAATGGTTAAAAAGTGTCTTCTTTTCCATATTTCAATACATATCTACATTAGCGTTAGCATTAAAAAGCGGCCTCAAAAATAATCTACCAGGTTTCAGGTAACAACTCTATAGCATACTTGCATAGGCATATAGATATAGTCATTTCGTCGAATTGATATATATATATATATATATATATATATATATATATATATATACAAATACATATATTAGTTCATGTCAAATATAATGGGCGTATTTCGTTACATTCACTGATGCGAAAATACCATTGGAAATGTATGAATCCAACTCTTTGCTTCTTAGCTATGCGTTAAATAGTCAGGCAGATTGAGGTCTTTAGGTTGGGTTAGCAACCAATCTAGATAATCACCTCTTACTTAAAAAACTACGGAGGAAAGTTTGGAGACCATACGACACATTGTGTTCCAGTTCTCTGTATTCCGCTTTTCCAAAAACTGTAGTTGGTTCTGCGCAAACCATATAACCACTATAACCAATTCATATGTGCGGATAGTTTGACTGTCCCGTTCTCAAAACTAAGCTGCTAGACCCTCATTCTTCGAAGACAAAGGGCGGGTCCGTCATATATAAATTATCGACTTCATAATGTATGGATACATAAACTTGTCTATATATATATACTATGCAAATGTAATTCTCTGTATATAAAGTGGTTTCCGCTAGCTTTTATTTTCTTTTTTTATTCTTGTAATGAACACACATTCGCATATATATATATATATATATATATATATATGTGTGTGTGTGTGTGTGTGTGTATGTATATATGTGTGTGTGTGTGTGTTTGTGTATAATGCGTATGTATATTCCTGTCATTGTGAGTGTTTGTGTAATGGTTATATTAATAAAATCCTGAGGCTAAAAATGTATGAGACTGATCAAACAAATAAAAGAAAAGTGGAGGGAAATATCAAGATAAAAAAAAAATGGATGCAAACGAGACGTCAGAGAGAAGACAGTGATATTCTGGCGTCTTGTTTTCAATCAACTCGTATTAGTTTTGACAGCTTTCCACGGCCTTTTGATAAGTTAAGCCTAGTTTTCGACGCAACATTGAAACTGAAAATCTCTTTCAACTTTACATTTTTGTTTTTTTGTTTTTTGGCATTAAAAACATTCTATAGTAAAATTGATGAAAAAAATAGAATCGATTTGAGAAAAAATATAACTTTCATACTGTTTTTGCAAGAACCACACTTTTTACTTTTGTTGACATTTTTTGATATCACATATCGTACATTTTTTTTAGTATTGCTAATATAAATCACTTCGTCTCATACGCAATTTGGCCCTTGAAATGTATAACATGTTACCTTTTAATTGACAATGATTTTATTCTTTAACTTGATATTTGAATTTTTTCTTTTAAGCGAAATGAATATATAAAGATAATTTTGAAACATGGAAGATTTTCCAGAATATTTTTCAGACATTTGATCGGAATATTTATGACATGTGACAGGAGACTAAATCAAGTACATGAAAATATTATTTTGGTGATATATTAATTAAGCGTCGAAAATATGTTGAATCTTTCGTTAAAATTTTTTGCAAGTATCAGTTTCTAGAAAAAATCAAACAAACGGCATGTTTAAATACGACTAACAGGTGATACCATCAGGAAGCCAAATTTCAGTCCATGGAAATTATTATCGAAAATGAAAAACATCTGATAACTGTCTTTCGAGATGGAAAGTTTATATTTTTCTTTTGCTAGAAGATTTATAGGAGACTTAAGCATATATTAACAAATACAACACAGAGACTATCTAAACAGGCAATGAGTATATTTCATATTTGTCTTTTAAAGCATATGGAAAGCACTTTCTATCTCAGACATGATAGGTTGCATAGTGATGTTTACTTTGTGTATGTTTGGTCGACATTAAATCTAGATATTTTAGGGTGGTATTCAATTAATTTTAACAATGTATTCTCTTCATAAGATAGGATTTCAGTCATAAGAGTTTCCTGATTTTTTCAGCTACAGTCGATAACGGCATCTCAGTATAAAAATCACATAAATATTGGTAGTTGGTATTACATGAATGAACATAAAAATAAATGGAAGAAAAGAGAAATGCTAATGTCCTATTTTTCATCCTAATGGTAACTAAATTGCCATTCATTATTTATTGATGATTTTACATTGATTATTTACATTGATTTTTACGTCCATAACGTAAGAAAAATAGCTTTTAATTATTCTTTTTATTATTTTGATATGACAAATGTCAAGCACAATTTTGTCTTAGGCAGAATTTTGTAAGGGCTCATATTGTCTGAATTGTTTTTTTCTGCCTCATCAGTCTTTGAAAGTTTTATTATACTCTATGTCCCAAAGATCATGAACTAACTTAAGACGACCCTTTCCAGCATTCATGAATGAGACGTTAGTAAGTACTGAACGTGTCTTTGTGGATAGCCTCTAGAAATATTTATTTATTTGATTTACTTGACATTTTAGATTGTTTCTTTGTATCTATTTTCAATCTGAACCCAGGATTGCGCTTATCGAATCCTTGTAACTTATTTTTGGCTAGAAATGCACATCTGCTTATATTTTATGTTATGCAAAGACAGGTGCATTATTTGTCTATATTTCATTCACAGATGTCCTCAAGGACACATGGCACAGTAGATAAAAGCATTAGTTAGATCCAGTGACAGGACCCAAAGAGTGTGAGTTCAATACCCGGTTAAGGCAGTGGAGAACTTTCAGAGGAAATAACTAATAACTGACATCCATCAAACATGGCACGTGGAACTAGAACAGTCTACTCCAGTGATCGAAATAAAGGGTTAAGTTCGACATTCCAACCACCTGAAGAAGGCCGGAGCGTACAATGGCCGAAACGTTGTAATAAATATGGCGACAAAGATGAGGACAATAGTCCGAATAATGTAAATAAGGTGCATTTGTGAAACGTTTTATTTCTAGTGTTCTGGTGAAGGTTTACGTTAATGCTGAAGTTAATTCCGTTTCACCTTTGGGGGGAAATTCCTTCTCAATCTGCATGAGTGCAGAGCCGATAATAAATATAACTGAAGCCTTCCGTATCAATTCGTACCCGGTATTTAGCAGGCTTGGTTTTAGACAATTCTGAATTTATTTGTTTGAGAAGAAGAGAAAGCTGCTTTCTAACTAATCATAGAAGCGTTTCAGAGTTACATAACATTTGGTGATAACTATATTCCATGCTTCGTTGATGCCACAAATACGTAAGTGGCTACATCGATTTGGGTAAATAAATTTGCGCTCATGGCCCAAACATTCAGAGTGTTCTTGTAGAAGATTTGATCATGTGGGTCATTACACATATTCTCTGTGTTTTCTGGATAAAAGCATTAAGTTTGACGTATATATTAGATTGTTATATAGTAAATCTCATTTATCCTAAAGCTTGTTTTGGACTCTGCAAGTATATTTCGTACGATGTTAGGGAAATTGAAATTTAGTCACTAGCAAAAGAACTGGGGATGATCGGTTTTCTCTTTACCTCAATTTACTTAATCTCCAGTAACTTATACAGAGCTAGCGAGAAGAGTAGAGATACATGGCCGCTCGCGGCGTAAAACTGACTGTCAACACGCAGTGTTGTTTTCTAGGTCCTGATTATATATATTCATGACTGGTCCGAATTGTTCCAAGCGGCCACAATCGTAATTTTCATGTTTGAAAAGATTTTTAATTCTCTGAAAGATCTGCACATTTTCCAGATTTTCTTACAAGTTTAACATATAATCCGCTAAAAAGAGTGGAATTCCCTCTCTGATCATTCTATTTCTGTTATTTTTATATTAACTCATCCATTTTCATTTTTCCATCAGATATCCAAAAGCTTTGACTGGAAACGAACAAAATCATTACAAATATCTAGTACTTCCCACAGTATTTTCCCAGACAGCTACATTGTCATAACTTGCACACTATCAGCTCTCTTAGGATTTCTGACTCATACGATATCTCACCCAGTATTTTGGGTACAGTTCCAAGTGTGCGTAATATTATGCATTCAACTGTCATAATCTGACTTTGTCTAAAGTTCGAGGCAAATTGGTTATATTTTTCCAATTTTTCACTTTCTTTCGTTTTAATTTTGTGAGCCATTCAGGCAACGTAATTAATCAAATGGTAAGTCTTATTTTCCTTGTTTACGACTGATTCAGTCTTCGTACTTTGGTTGTCCAGAGACTGTTATTGCTTTTATCTTCGAATAAAACCTTATGGTTTGTGTTGATATCCTTTGTTTACAGAGAAACAGAGAAATAACTTTGTCTTGAAAATCCTATCGATTTTGTGAAACTGTTACTCAACTGGAATTACAAAGGCTTTACTTATTTTCTTGGGGCGACACCAACGTTCTTGTGAAATCAACCAGTCTAGGAAAAAATCGCATGTAGATATCAAAAGACATTGAAATTAAGAAAGAAATTTGGAATGATGTTTTAGATTTACAATATCAAAATGTAAAACTCTGATATGGTTTTATCAATAATATACATATTATTTATATCAAAACTCGCACATTCGTCAGCTAACACATTCTTTAACTGAATGCTCAAACAATTATTTGAAAAGTATTGCGTTAAATAACTGTTAGTTGATCAATGTGCAATGATCTTATTTTTATACATGTGTACAGGCAACAGAAATATGAAATGTTATTTCTTATTCGTTTTGGAAGGATGTGAATAATCATCGAATATTAAAGAACTCATAACTCTTATTAATCGAATATTGATTATCTATTATTTTTGTTTCAATTCCATTATTCATAAGCATAATCTCTCTAACACATTTTGCACACAGACAACCCCAACACACACACACATATTTATACATGCATACACATACACACACATATTTATACATACATACACATACACACACATATACACCCATATATATACACACAAACAGACATATATATGCATACACATACACACACACACACACACATATATATATACATATATATACACACATATACATATACATACGCACATACATATATATACACATACAAACATACACATATATATATTTAGACATAGTATTTTTTTGTTTTATTATTTCAATTAGGTTGCTCAACTAGTTTCGGCCTGCATCGCTTTTTTAAGATAAAGGCTGTGGATACTCATGCGACTCAGAATTCCCTTCGTCATTTTGACAGTTTTATTGGTTATGAGAAGGGGATGTGTGCGTGTAAAGTGTATGTTATCATTTGTTATGTGTGTATGATGAGTGTATTATGTGTGTAAGTGTATATATTAGTATGGGTGTGTGTATAAGTGTGAGACCTCAACACCTCCGCAAGCATGTCTATCTTGCGTAAGTGACAAATGTGGGTAGGGCTTGATTTATGGGGGTTATATATTAAAACTATCTATGTTGTTAAATTTTTCTGGGCGAAGTGTTCTGAGGTGCAAAAGTCCATATGTTCCTCTAGAATTTTTCTAATGTTATCTTTTCTGTTTAATTCTATTTTTTTTAATTATAGTGAATTTGACATGGCTTTAAAATCATGTTTTTCTAGGCAGAAATGTTGTTCTATAGGTAATAATCTTTCGTGCGGAGCCGACTTAATCCGATTCCAATAATTATTAATTCCGTAGTGAAAGGGCCATTCATATATTCCCACATATTGTTTCTGGCATAGTGTGCATTCTAGCTAGTATATATATATATATATATATATATATATATATATATATATATATATATATATATATGTGTGTGTGTGTGTGTATATATATATATATATATATACCTATATATATATTAGCTTAAAAACCTTTGGCATGTTCAGGAGCTTAAAAGTCTCTAAGTCTTTGCATATTCTCATCACTGGAAGCTCTCCTTGCTGGCGTTTGATCTGGTTTTAATTTGCACGGCACTTTCTTTTCCTCGTTGCAATCTGATCCTATGTTGCGTGGCATACTTCTGCGGTATGCAATAGGCAACAATAAACTACACGACTCAAAAGAACTAAAAACTGATCGTTGCATTTAAGTATTGCATTAATATTTAAGTCTATATCTATGAGATGAGGTATTATGATTACTTACATTATTCGAACTGTTATCCTTATCTTCATTGCCATTATTCACAACGTTTTGGCCATTGTACGCTCCGGCCTTCTTCAGATGTTTTGAATTCCTATGCATGGAATAAATCGAGGAAAAGACATTACAATGAAAACAGGACGCAGACTGTCACAGATGCTAATCAAGAACAAGGACCACTTTGCAACATACAGGCAGTTGTCACAGCGTTACACCAAGATACCTCACATATACGGTCTCCCTAAGATCCACGAAGATGGTATACCGCTCAGGCCGATTGTTAGCTGCTAAGGCTCTATGTGCCACCCTCTGAGTCGCCTCCTTAATCGGAATATCACCTTCATATGTCCGGAACTCCGCCCACTTCATGGAAATAATCAAAGATGCTGGCATCTAATTCAACCAGATGTTGAGCCTGGGCGTAGTGAGTTTATTAACCAAGGTACCAACCGAGGAGGCACTCTCGGTATCCAGGGATAGACTGTCCTCGGACACATCCCTAGTAGAACGGACCAGTGTAACAATAGATAACCTGATGGAGATGCAAGCAACACACTTCAGCATTGGTTAAGACGTATAGCGACAGGATAAGAGCTTAGAAATAAGTCACCATTATCACTAGCAATGACAAACCTCTATATGGAATACTTTGAGGAAATGGCATTAGAATCTACATCACTAAAGTCAACCCTATGACTGAGATATGACACCTTCACACTCTGGTCACACCAGAGGTCCGCCTACTACTGGACCATGTGTACTTAATCAGATAATCGAAACAGTTCACAATGAAGAGAGAAAACAACAACAAACTACATTATTTACATTATTCGGACTATTGTCCTAATCTTTGTCGCCATATTTATCACAACGTTTCGGTCGTTGTACGCTCCGGCCTTCTTCAGGTGGTTGGAATGTTGAACTGAACCCTTTATTTCGCTCACTGGGGTAGACTGTTCTAGTTCCACGTGCCATGTTTGATGGATGTCAGCTATCAGTTATCTGCTGTTAATTGTCCCCCTGAAAGTTCTCCACTGCCTTAACCGGATATTGAACTTACACTCTTTGGGTCATGTCACTGGATCTAATCCACTGTCCCATGTGTCCTTGAGGACATCTGGGTATGAATTTCTGGGTATTATAAACCTAATGTCTAAACTAAACCATTTTTACCAGGGCTCATATTGCAATTTTGCTGTTATCATTCATGTTATTACCAGAGCTCATATTGCAACTTTGTTATCATTGCATTTCTCTGGCACTCCTTATTACTGGTTCCCATATTGTATTTATTTCTATGCTTGGTCGGCTCAGAAGATTTTTGTGGCCTAGCATATGTGCTGATTCCTTAAGTTTACTAATTTTCCAATGGTGTTCCCTGTCTATAATCTCAACATGATCCCACAGAGGGCGGTGATCGCCCTTCTTTCTCCATATGTTGTCAGCCACGCCTGATTTTTCTACTTCTCCTCGAGTTACGGCCTTCTGGTGTTCTTGAAGCCTTACCTTGCCTCTCCTTTATATTCCTTTCCGCAGCTGCACGGAATAGCGTACACACAGTCTTTAGTCATGTTCACCTCTATGGGGGTGAGAGATATCTGCGAAGTGCCGTCCAGCTTTTGAAGTTTGTACTGATGTTATATGGACCGCAGATCCTTTGTATTTTCTCTGATAACCCCTTAACTGAGTTTTCTGAGTGTTGTTGCCCTCCCCCTCTTCATCTTGTACCCGCCTATCCCAATTTTGGGGGGCTGCTGCCATGTACCTAGGGTAGTTGTTACGTTGTAGGGTACTACTTATACTGACCAATTCTTTATCTAACGTCTCTGGGTCGCCACTTATGACTTTTGCTCGATGTTGTAAGCAACGGACGATCCCTTTCTTTACGCTGAATGGATGGTGGGAGTTGAAATTGAGGTACTGTCCGGTGAATGTCGGTTTACGGTATACGGATGTCTTAAATCCATGCTCTGTTCGAGATATTAGAACATCCAGGAATGGGAGTGTGTTGTTACTCTCTTTCTCCATTATGAACTGTATCGAAGGTCTTATTGAGTTCACATGGTCGAGTAGAACCTGAACATCTTCCTGGTGTGGCCAGAGTATGAAGGTGTTATCTACGTACCTTAACCATATAGTTGGCTTTAGAGATATAGTTTTCAATGCCATTTCCTCAAAGTATTCCATGTATATATTCGCCATTGCTGGTGATAATGGCGAGCCCATTGCTAAGCCCTCGTCCTGTCGATATATGTGTGATCCCATTCCGAAGTGTGTTGTTTGTGTACAGAAAGTCAACATCTCCATCAGATTATCTATTGGAATACTGGTCCGCTCTTCTAGGGATGAGTCAGAGGCCAATCTGTCCCCGACTACTGAGAGTGCCTCCTCCGTGGGTACCTTGGTGAACAAACTCACCACGTCCAAGCTCACCATCTGGTTGGATAGGATGGGAGCATTTTTGATTATTTCCACGAAGTGGGCGGAGTTTCGGACATATCGAGACTTTCCGATTAATGGGTCAATTATATCTACAAAGAAGCGGCTCAGAGGGTGACACACAGAGCCTTGGCAACTAACAATGGGCCTGAGCGGAATACCGTCTTTGTGAATCTTAGAGAGACCGTATATGTGAGGTAGCTTGGTGTAACGCTGCGATAACTGCCTATACGTCTTAGGTGCGAAGTGATCCTTGTTCTTGGTGAGGATCTGTGACAGTTTGCGTTCCGTTTTCATAGTAGGATCCTTTTTCACTTTGCTGTAGCTACCATTGCTAATGAGGTCTTCCAGTTTTCTTGTATAATCTGATTTGTCCATCACTACAGTCGCATTACCTTTGTCAGCCGGTAGTATGATGATGTTTTCGTTCCTCTGTAGGGATCCAATCGCCAACCTCTCCAGTTTTGTTATGTTAGACCTGGGCAGCTTGGCTCTCTCCAAGGTCTGTCTCACCTTCCATCTCAATTCATCCGCCTGAGCCTGAGGGATGTTCAAGGCCACCTCTTCGACTCTGGCAATGATGTCCAAGTATGGCACCCGCCTGATGGTTGTGGCGAATTTGAGACCATTATTCAATACTGACTCCTCTGAGGCACTCAGCTTATATTGGCTGATGTTGACTACTGCTTTCACTGGTGGGTGATGCACCTTGTGCGTCACCTTCTGATCTTTCAATCTATTTAATTTTTGCACTTGACAATATCAAATTCATGTCTGAAGGATTTATCCAGGTCATTTTGGATCCTTCTCTGGTCTTCTTCATTAGTAATTCTGTTGAAGAAATCCTCGAGCGCCTGGGAGATATGAGCTTGTAGTCGCTGTTTTATCCAACGATTGTACTGGATTTTCTCTCGGACAAGGGCGTGTCCTGCCTTCTCTACGACCCGACGAGCTCTCCTTGAATTGACGGGAAGTCTTGGTGCCAAGCCTGAAGGGATGAGTTGTAGGTCTCTGCATCGGTGTAGGAATGTCAGATGGTTCGATATTCGTGCCATTTTCTGGTAGGATTTTTCCATTTGTCTCCATATTTTTGGTATATCGGGTCCGTACCGATCCTTCAGAGTCTGTCTATATTTCTGCGATGAGGTATTATGTACATTATTTACATTATTTGGACTATTGTCCTCATCTTTGTCGCTATATTTATCAATATGTGAGTTCAATACCCGGTTAAGGCAGTGGAGAACTTTCAGAGGGAAAATTAACAGGAGATAACTGATAGCTAACATCCATCAAACATGGCACGTGGAACTAGAAGTCTACCCCAGTGAGCGAAATAAAGTGTTCAGTTCGACATTACAACCACCTGAAGCGTACAACGGACGAAACGTTGTGATAAATATGGCGACAATAATGAGAACAATAGCCCGAATAATGTAAATAATGTACATAATACCTCATCTCAGAAATATAGACAAACAACAAACTAGTATTCCTGGATGTACTAATGGGTTCAAGACATACGTATACCACAAACTAACATTCAACAGTCAATACCTCAGCTTCAACTCCCTCCACCCATACAATGCAAAGAAAGGGATTGTCCGCTGCTTAAAACATTGAGTGACGACCGAAACACACACACACACACACACATATATATATATATATATATATATATATATATATATATATATATATATAGATCATAATAGAATTCTTTTCATTTTTCGTTTTCATTCGAAATACTCAAATTTTAGGAATACGTTTTGAAAGCGTCGCCCATTTGACGACAACGTGACCATGCTTAAAAGGAAAGCTGATCATTTAAAATTTTCAGTTATCTGTTTTGGATAAGTCTTGTTTTATGTCCATCGTTTTCGTCATGTTGAACTGATTATGTTAATTGTATTTTAATGAATATTGTCCTGAAGAAGTTTTATTAAACCGAAACGTCAGACGTTGACATTTCATTCATATTAAAACAACATAATTGCTTTTAAGGATTTTTGTTTGTTTGTTTTTTTTAAATATTTTTCTTCATACATATATATATATATATATATATATATATATATATATATATATATATATATATATATATATATGAACAAGAATTATTATAGATCGACTCCTAAAATGGGTTATACGAAGTTCAATTGAACTAAAGGTGCGAAATTTTCCTCAGAGAAAGAAAGAAAAGAATTATTAAATGGAGTTCTTTAGCTACTGGTTGTGGTTTCGAAAAATGTGTCGAACATTTACTGTAATGCGAGAAACACTATCTAAATTGAACGAAGATCAAGCTCAATATTCTCAATCCAACTTCCTGCATAAGAATTGGCTGATAAATGAATAGATCGATAAACAGTTAAATATAACGCAAACGATCGGCAGATCGGTTTTCATATATATGAAATAAAAAAATAAAAAATAAGGCGAACATGAATAATGGAATATACAAATACGAATTGATCTCAATACACTTATATAATTAAAGACATAGAAACGAAAATGTTAAAACAAAAAGAGAAATAACAAAACGCTATAGAACAAAAAGTAATTACATTATTGTAAAGTGGTAATATCAAAATACAACACAATACAATTGTTTTCTAGATTTTACCACTTTACGGGGATGTAATTTTTATTATCATTACTCTCTTTTATTTTATCTTCTAAGATATTCATTTTTACCGCTTTAATCAAATTTTACATCCCAGCAAAAATATTTCAACACTTATATGAACCCGAATATATAATTTTTCAAACATCGATGAAAATAACTTCGTTTAAATGCAGATAGTGAGAACGATTTTTCCCCATTAAAAACAAAGTCTCCAGCCAGACGAAGTAATCAGTGTTATCCGTTGACGGTTCGTAAACATTCTTACACAACGGAGCTGCTCCATCTTGTCATCCGGGACCTTTCCCTCATTGTTTGAACCAACGAGCCAGAAATTCGTCTATAAAAGCAAACATTTTTCCTCATTTGTTGTCTGGTTTCATTCCCTTGTCAGACAAGATCGGAACAGAGTTATTTGTCGCTTGAGCGGCATTAACACGCCATGTCCAAACTTATCCAACCAGGAGGAAAGAAAACCAAATATATATATATATGCATATATGTAGAGCATAGTTTATAACAAGAGTAAAGAAATGAAAGGTGCGAAATCTCGTGGGTTCTTCAACTTTGATTATACGTAAAAGAAATCATTCAGGATTTTAAATAACATTGCTTTCGAAGAACGCTTTTTAATTTGCTCTAGCTTTGAGATCAACTACACCTTATGACTTAGACGTACAGATATTCTCAAACGCTTCTATATCCGCACACACACACACACACACACACACACACACACACACACACACACACACATAAAAAATAAAAATGATATTACATGTATTATAATAAAAATTATGAAAATAAAAATATTAAAAATGATTTAAATGAATTTTTAGTATTAAATACTACAGTCACGATTATAATACTTGTAATACTTATTGTATATCTATCGTTGCAGTCTCCTTTTTAAAGCTAACATCGAAATAGAAATTTTGTGGGTAAGATTACGGAGAATTCAACGAAACAAATGGTCGGGCAGTTTTGACAGGTGGAATGAAATATATGGACCGATTAAGGAGTAGTACTAATTAAAGCTTTAGTTTTTATTCAAATTAAATGTTTGAATACTTTCCAATTGGACATTTTGTGTGAGAGAGAGAAAGCAAGAGAGACCAAATTATTTCCCGAATTCTTAAAATCCCTGAGTACAACGACGAGTTGAGTTATTCATGCCATTTCTAGGAGCAATGTAGCGATGAAAAATCTGGCAGGTACTATTGGGTTAAATGTTACCAGAAATAATATGTAATCAATCTTATGCGTGGTGATTTGAAAAATTAACACAAATTATTTCGGAGAGAATTTGATCTCATTTAATCATTTTCATCATTCGTACTGCTAATGTGAGAATAGTTCCATATGCAAATTAGCACACACATACGTATGGACACTCATTCACGTATAGACTAACGTTTAACAATTAAGAATACTTGAGTCATGAGAACACTATGTTTAATATTTGAACCATTCAACGAAAAATTGTGTTTCTCCTTACTTCATACATTTCGTATCTACAAAAGTCATCTATTAATTTTGAAAGAAACTACAGGCAAATTTGAGCAAAACAAAAAATAAACTCATGACACGAGAATGTCATTCAAGATACGAGAAAGACTTGTCCATTGTCCATCTTGTTTTGAAAATAATAAATTATCTTCCAAAATATCAATAATACCAGTCAGAATTAATTAGTTGGATGATTATCATGCTTCTGAGCTGTGAGTTAACCTATTTTTGCATCACCTGTGGCATTGATGTCTGTCAGGAGTTTCCTATTCCTGGTATTAGGTTGGTGCAAAAATAATGACGTAACAATGTCGTTTTTTGACGTTAAAAATACGTTAAAAATACGTCAAAAAACGACATTATTACGTCATTATTTTTGCACCAACCTAATATAATATAAGCTTGCTACTGTTGTCTAAGAAGAAACTTCGAGTAGTTGCCAGAAATGTGTGCATTATAGGAAATACTCTCCCAAGTGTTAAGAAAATTTATCAATAACATTAGTATGATTTTATATAGACTTCTTAATGACGGCAGTAGATAAGATGTTTTAAGTAATGTTATGTAATAATGAAGAAATATTCTATGTTCACCTTTCGCACTTTTATCTCATAATTGACATTCATTTGCTTACAACCAAATGTTTTTGTTGATTTTGCTATCATTGGATTATAATTATTTTTAATTTGGTCAATGTATTTTTTTATAAAATGTTCTATTATTTATAACTGTGTTTCATTGGAAAAAGTGTTATGTCGACCTTAATCATTGTATATGTATAATAATTAATGTCTCTTTTTCTCTCTCTTTTTCTTTCTCTTTCTATATCTTTCCCTCTATTTCTTTTGTCTCTCATTTCTCTCTCTTTTATTGTCTCTTTCCCTCTCTGTCTCCCTTTCTTTCTCACTATATCCCTCCCTATTTTTCTCTACCTCTCTTTCTCTTTCCCCGTCTCTTTTTCTATCTCTCCATCGCTTTCTGTCTATTCATTTCTCTTTATCTTCCCGTACCTCTGTTTCTTTATCTCTCTTTCTCTCTCTCCCTTTCTCTATCTTTCTATCTATCTATCTATCACTTTCTCTCTTTTCTTCTCTCTATCACTTTTTCTCTCTTTTTTCTCTCTAACCCGGTTTCTCTTTCTTCTCCCCATCGCTTTCTCTCTTTCTTGATTTCTTTCTCTCTCTCCATCTCTCTCTCCATCTATCTATTTCTTTTTCTCTTACTATCTCGCACTCTACACACACACACATACACACACACAAACAAGCAATCAACGTCTTAATACCTCCTTTAATTTTTAATTCTTTTTTGCTAAACATTTCAATCGCATTGTTGCAATGGTTGCATTTTGATGATTCTGTTTTATCGTGGCAATAGGCATTTTTATAAACACTCACGTTGCCACTGTTTGAATCAATCGATTTGAATGCGTGAGTGGATTTATTTTCATGAATTGAATAATTTTGTGGATGTGAATTTCATTTTAATATAACTTGTCTTCCTAGCATTGTTATAAGGTATCCTCACTGCTGAGAGCGAATTTGAAATCGCACGACCTGGTCATACAAACTGATACTTTATTCTAGGCTGTCTCTCTCCACCGTCAAGTTTATACTAAAGAAGAAATTAGAAACGCGAAGTAGGAAATGAGAAAACTCGCTGGAAGAAGCAAGGTCATTAAAAGAACAATAAAAAGAAAACCATTAATCAATAGTCGAATTTGTATTGCTCTGTTTTTCAGTTCCTAGTTCCTCCGATGGGTAGATTTTTTGCTTTGCCTCCATAACTTTCTCTCGGTATACATGTTTGACTGACCGATGTACGTTTGGGTCTCATATACTGAAACACCAGATACATAATTACACTAGAGCATAATTATGTGAAATCGTTCAAACATATCCATAATTATACATATTAACACATAGATGTCATGCAAGTGATTATTTTCGAAATTTTGCAAAAGAGAAAAATAATAAAAGTAAAAATGCAAAATGAAAACAGGTGTATTGATGTTGACCGCAAGATTATTTTTTAAAATTTTCCGGCCAAGTTTGAAAACAATATTTTCAGTCTTTTAAATTTTCATTATTCCCTACAAACATTTTTGACCCAGTTTTTTACTTTCACTCTAATTTGGTTATTTTCATATAAAATAAGTGAGAAATAAATAAAGATCAATAAATACTAAGAGAGCAAAGAAAAATACAGAATTAATTTAATAATTATCTAAACGAACTAATCTTAGCGAACTCTTTGAGATTTACTAAATAATAATAATAAATGTATTTTAAAGAATATTAAACGAATCTATTTTCATCTGCTGCAGTTTATTGTTTAGTTGT
>OZ010597.1:70669159-70799159 GCA_963932145.1 Acanthosepion lycidas | reverse complement strand
ACTGGTTGAAACCAAGGTAGCTGAATCGGCTGATTTCCTAATTTTCTATACTTAAAAGATTTACATGTTAAATTTTTATCATTTTATATGTATAATGAACACTTTTTTGATACTAATGTTTGCTGATCTAATTCAACTATTAATATTTTATATATATATATATATATATATATATATATATATATATATATATATATATACACGTACACGCGTACACACACACACACACATATATATATATATATATAATTATTTATTTAAAAATATGATTCCAACACGCTACATAAGAGGTCTCATGTTTCAAAACAAGAGCCGAAGACTTCAATATAATTATTTGAATTAAATTGAATTAAAGTAAGCTCTGTTCCATCTTCAAGCGAAATTTTTTTCGAATAAATTATTTCTGAAATTTACGTGTTTTAATAGAATATTCATAATTGAAATCAAAATTTCCATGGTAACAGCCAGGTCGAATTGTTTAAATAGGTAGGGGTGTTGGGTGTTAATAATTTGTATCAATATAGAGTTACTTTCATAGATGTCAAGTCAGGGTAAGGTGGGGGTGTCTAAATTTAAAACGGAAGATGTTTTCGCCTAGTCTGGTTTACGTGTCTATGGAGATTTATTTATTTATTTATTTTATTTCTTTATGAAAGGGTTTTGTGTATATAAAAACTGCCGTAACATTTGTTTTTTGACGACTTCATAAAGGGTTATCTTTTTTGTAGGGTATTTAAACTATTTATATGGGCTATGGATTATAAAAGTTATTTTATTGTATGTTTGTTTTTAAGCTAATTATTCAATGCATAAATTTGATGATGTCGGTAAAACCGTTAACTCATGTCTATTGTTTCATGGTGATCTAAAACACCTGCATGATTAAAAACATTTTCGTATGTGGTCATACAATTTTAAACGAATAACTTGCCTCGTTGCAAAAAGATAATCTTATTGTGATGAAGGTAGTTATTATACTTCGTGATTCGGTTAACATTTGTTAAAGTAGATTTAAAGATTATTTAGAAATGGCGTAAAGTAGTTGTCCATAAATTAATCTTTTCAGTAATACCTTGAATATACATGCACATATGCAGTGATATCAACTATTACTATTTCATATTTTTTAGTCGATGTATCCTCTAAATATTTTATCGGGAAATTGTAGGGTGATTAACCATATACAAAATCTGTTCTTTAAATTTGAATTCTACCTTACTATTAAAAACATTTTCAATTAAATGTTTAATGATTTATTAATAGAATATTAATAGTAGTGTTCTGCATATTTGTTCTTATGTATGTATGTATGTATGTATGTATATATGTATGTGTGTTCCCGTTGCTTCAAAATGTTGAACTCTTTTCTTTATCTAATTTAATTTTGTTTAATTTCCTCCTGAATATCCTGAACTAGTAGCCATAAGCAATTTGACAAAAGAGGTAACAAAGTTTCAACTGGAATATTCTGGTATTTTGTTGTTGTTACTTCAAATTCAGGAATTGTATACATTTCCAGTTACATTTTAAATCATTCCTTTTCGAATCACAAATGATTTTCTTTGTATTGTTTTTATTTTCATTAGGATTTTTCCGGATTCAAAATGGAAAATGTGTTTTCTTTACAAATTTAAAATCAATATGTACATTTATTTCAAGCAAATTTATTTTGAGGAAATATAATGAATATTTTTAAAAATTGTCTTTTACAATGTAAACACGCACTCATACACACACACATACACACACACACACACACACACACACACACATATATATATATATATATATATATATATATATATAGCCTGGAGAGTAAAATTAATATTATGCCAGCATAAGAAGAATATTTTATTTTATTTCGAGAGAGAGAGATTGCTTCTATAGTCCATCCTCATTGCGCTTTGTCGTCAAGAAATTTCTCCATTGACACAAGAGCCCAATGTTACACACAAACGGTAAATCTGATAGAGATTTTGCCGGAGATCATAGATTTCCTCAGTCGCAATACCTTCCAGTGTCAATCGATTCCATTTCTTATTTTATGCGTCATCATCAAATACTCCATTACTTTTACAAAGTATATCATAATATCGAGAGCAATGATAATGTTGGAATTTGCGGAAATTATATCAGCAGTATAGTATAAGACAAGCAAACAAAATAAACTGTTTTTAGATCCGGAGTGAATACACAATAGAAAACAGTCTTAAATAAAAATGAATTTCACACACACACACATATATATATATATATATATATATATATATATATATATATATATATATATATATATAGTGGCACTCGCTTGGAAAAACCTTAGGCATTTCAGCTTGTAGTAGAACAAACCAATGCCCAAGGAAAAATAAGGAATAAAAAAAGAAAGAACTAAGACCATGAAATTGAGGCGAAAACAATCGTCCAGAATTCAAGCTCAGAATCCAAAGAAAAAAAACCCTCCAAAACGAGTAAAAGTAACTACGTAAAGTGCTGAATATCCGAAGTAGAGCAAACCTAATATAAACCTGAAAATCCAGGTTTACTTTTACTAGAAACTGAGGATAGTACATTAGCTAATAAGTTTATCTTAGAAAATAGAACTGAACAAAAATTAGCGTAAAAATTGTTTCATAACAATTAAAGATCACAAAGACAACTTCCTAAATAATCCCGAATGCCAACTTATAAACCCAATTATAAAACACAGTTGGGTAAGGTTAGCAGAATAATCTTGCAGGACATATGTGAATCATTAAGAACATTCTTAAACATTAACCAATGACGTTCCACCTACGATTGTATCAAATGGTTTAAGAGTTATGATAAAAATAACAAATGTTCTTTCATAAAATACGATATAAAAGAATTCTATCCATCGATTACTGAAAAAAACCCTTGATGAAGACTTAGCTAAAGAATATATATCGATTTCTAGCGATAAAATTAATCTGATTAAATATTTCCGTAAATCATTGTTATTCCACAATAAAGAATTATGGATTAAAATAGAGAAAAGGGTAATTTTGACAATCACATGGGGATCATATGATGGTGCAGAGGTATGTGAGTTAGTTCGATGCCTCCTACTTAACAATTTAAACAAGTATATCGATCCTAGCAACCACGGTCTGTACAGGGACGATGGATTAATTATTGTAGACAAAAGGAACCCTAGAAAATGTGGCGTAATTCGAAAGAAACTTCATCGGTTGTTTAAAAAGTTTGAATTCATCCTTGATATACAAATAAACTTGAAAGTTACCCATTAGTTAGACATTATGCTAGACTTACATGATGGTACGATTTCACTGTATAGAAAAGATAATCAGTACCCACAATATATCAACGTAGGTTCTAACCACCCGGCACATATTTTGAAAGATACCTAAATGTATTAATCACAGATTGTCCACTAACTCATCTAATAATAAAATTTTTAATAAAAATAAACTAATCTACGAACAAGACTTAAAGAGTAGTGGGCATAATAGTAAATTAGAATATATCGATATGAATTATTCCCCTAAAAGGCAAAGTAGACATAACACCAGAAGTAGAAAAATATTATGGTTTAACCCCCCCCCACACTATAATTTAGCAGTGAAAACCAATATAGGCAAGATATTTTTTAAACTACTTAAAAAGAATTTCCCACTGACAAATACGTTTCACAAAATCTTTAATAAAAACTACGTCAAATTAAGATTTAGCTGTATGCCTAATATGACCAGTTTAATTAATAGATATAATAGGAGAAAAATTAAAGACAAATTACGCACTGAAGTGTAATTGTAGGAATAGGGAGACTTACCATCACAATACCACCTTGTCCTCTTATGTATGGAAGGTCAAACAAGAGGATATATATATATATATATATATATATATATATATATATATATATATATATATATATATATATATATATATATCAATTATTATTTACTCCACACTACTCCCTCAAAAGGAAAAAAGACATAAAAAACATAATAAATTCTAAGAAATTATGGATTAAAGCTGATAACTCTAAAAATATTTACAAAATTAAACCCTCATCCTAAACAAAATCACTAGTTCCTATAAAAAAGACAAAACAATAACACCTTATTCTCAATAAATAGAGAAACTGCCAAATTTGCAAATAAATTTGATGTTGCTGATAGAGTGGAAACATCTTATATGAAAAATGCTTATCTGTTATTTAAAGACCATAACCCCAATTTTAATAATAATTTGCAGCCTCACTTAATAAATCTTCCCAAATCGTAATTAGGTTTAAATTCGGAAACCATCCTTAAAAACATCATTAAAAAATAACACTATCTATACACGAGAAATACCCTGTTAATCTTTGGACGGTTTCCTCGGATACCATTAAATTGTTCCAGAATATTACCAATAAAAAATGCTACATTTATTCAATTCGATATAATCGATTTCTAACTCTCCATTTCTGACAACCGATTACTAAATAGCTTAAAATTTGCTAAAAATTATATTGATGTTAACGATGACGAACAAAAAAATATAGTATCTTCCAGAAAATCTATACTGATATATAATGACTCCCCTTGGGTTAAAAAAAATTTCGACGTTACAATGGGAGCCTATGACTCCGCCAAAATAGCCGATTTAGTGTGTTTACATATATTAGACAACCTAAGTAGGGTTATTGACCCAAAACATATAGGACTGTAAAGGGAGGGTGGACTCATTGTTATACCTAATAGCTATGGTCCTCTAACCTTTAATTTACATAAAAAGATTATTAGATCATTCCAATTTCTAGGATTTCAAATTGATATATCATCTAATCTAAAAATCGTCAACTTCCTTAATGTTACATTTAATCTTGCTAATAATACATTCAAACCCTTCCAGAAAGAAAACCAAATCCCATCTAAATGAACGTCCCCTCGAACCACCCAAATTCCTAACACTCTCAACACTATGATCAAAAAATGGTCTTCATGCTAGAAAATATTTAATGAAAATAAATTTAACTATCATCAAGCTCTCAAGTGTGTTTGTAAGTCACTAACAGATCTTTTCCAAACAAAGTTAGCACATTGTGGCCGCGTTCGTAGTTAATATTATTGAGTGTTGGCTTTTTGTTATTTATTTTTAAAGCTTCCATTATTTTTAAGCTATTTTTACATGTGGATGAGGTTATTATGTTTGCATTTTCTACTGGTTTGTTTCTCATGGCTGAAAATAAAACATCCTATAACTCTAGAAGCATACACACAAACCATACATCCAATTAAAAATAAAAATACATGCATCCTTCATAATGGCAAAAGTACAGACGAAAACGCTCGAAATTACAGAACATTTGAACAGTTTCTACACACTCTGTATTAAAAAAAATCACTAGAAAACACTTGAGAAAAATTAAATGAAAAGCTTAATATCTTAGCTTGTCGTCTTTAATGAAACGCACACACGTATATATATATATATATATATATATATATATATATATATATATAATCAACATTATTTTTATCATTCTCCTCAGTGTAAGTTATATTTTTCTGTGGCTTGTTCGCGTTTCCGTTTTTGAATGAATATTCTTTCTTTTGTTTTAACTTTTACTGCTTTCACTCTTCTTTTTATATCCTTTCCCCTTTTTTCCTTCAGTAAATCTCTCGTCGGGCATAACTTCCATTGACTTATCTTTCTGAGAGAACTCATTTTTTCCAATTTTAAATCCTCCGCATGCGTGTCTGTTCAAAGATATTGGCTCGCGCCTGCCTGTGCGCGTGCTTTATAAATTTCAATGACTCTAGACATTCACTCATATCAATAGATCTTTACTCCATTTATATCCAACCTACTCCTATCGGTGCTTGAATTTAAAATATAGGCCGTCAGGTGGAAATTAATGTGCTTGCATGATTATTCTTGGCACAGGGGAAAGAAAGAAAGAAAGTGCGCTGTTAAATATCCAACGCTCTCTCTCTCTCTCTCTCTCTCTCTCTCTCTCTCTCTCTATATATATATATATATATATATATATATATATATATATATATATATATATATTATAGTTTTAACATATGCTATATTTATGAATAAAAATGATTAGTATCACAGATAGACAGGATGTAAATATATAAATGAACATTGAGGTCAACACTAAGCGGCGACAGTCTGTTTTTGCTTGAACGCAATCTTCAGGTCTCAAGATTGCGTTCAAGCATGAAATAGACTGTCGCCGCTTAGTGTTGACCTCAGTGTTCATTTATATATCATGACAGCTTCATCATTTTTCAGTACAGCCATCATTTCAGAATCGATTTCATGATGAGGATGCTGGCATGCCGACCAATGCCCATGCATGAAACTTTCCCAAGTGAGGATAGGGCTTGCACATGACCATTTCCTCTCTCTGAACAGTGATGATAAATATCCGAGTCAATATCATTGGCTAATAGTTTTCCTTCCTTCTAGGGTTGTTTCCTAATAAGGGCATTTTGTGTACTAGATGACCTCCGTAATAAAGTTGATCTGCCTGTTAATGGGTCTTGTTTAAAAACATGCTAAGCCCAAAATGCGATTTACAGGTTGGGGGCACTAAAATCAAGCAGATGCAGAAGTTTAAACATCTGAGAAATGTCTAAACATTTGGGAAGCGTGACACTGAGATTTGGAGAAGATCCAAAAGCTAGGCAGATTATTACGAGACATGAGGATTTCGTTGACAACAAAGAAATGAGTACTGAACTGCTACGTGATATCTGTCCTCCTTTACGGCGCTGAATTTTGGACGGTCTCCTCAAAGACACGAGGCAAAGGATGTATGGTTCTACAAAAGGATGCTGAAGATATCATGGACCGAAAATGTGAGCAACGATGAGGTTTGCGAGAGGATGCAAACAAGGAGGAAGCTTATACTTAACATCAGGAAGAGGCAGCTGAAATTTCTGGGACACGTAATGAGAAAGGGGGACTTGGAGAATGTGATACTCACAGGACAGACAGAGGGAAATAAAGACAAGGGAAAGCAATGCGTGACATGCCTAGCGGGTTTATGCAAGTGAATGACAGAATAGTGTCTGGGAGAAGTAGCAAAAGGGCAAAATATATTAAGAACAAAAAAGGATATTTGGGAGTGGAGAGCCATGATCACCTACATCCTGAATGGAAACGGCACATAGAAGAAGGTGAATCACCGCCGTCTTACGAGGGATCTGATTTAATCGCCGATAACCCGAAGAGTAGTATGGGTTACATGTTACCATTAATACTCATAGAATGATCTGATTATATATATATATATATATATATATATATATATATATATATATATATATATATATATATATATATATATATGATTATTATTATTATTATTATTACTATAAATGCTCTTTTTAGTGTGTACACGCCTCTGCGTTTCTATCACTGTTTTTTTCTTAAACGGTGACATTAATAACAACCGGTCTAGTTCGAATTTTCTTTAATATATTTTCTCATGGAAAACATTATATTTAGTGGATACATAAGGTTGAGTAGAAACACTTTTTTGAAAAACAATGTAATTCAATATCTACATCGTTCAGCCAGGCGTGCTTTAAACTATTCAGCCACGAAACACTTCATAGGAAAGGTGTAAAGGATCATATATTATTGTGCGTCTATGCGTATGGGGACGTGGAAATGTGTTTGTCTTTGCCAAATAGGGAATAACCTAGAAACGTAAATGTTATTTCAAATATTCAAGTAGCTATTCATCACATTTGGCAGTTTCTTTCGTTATTTGTCCCTTGAAAAATAAATCAGATCATTGGTTATTGAAAAGAAAAGAATTTTGCATTCCGAAAATCATTAGATAAAACACGATCGATTGAATACAATTGATGGTCTCCGCCATCACACCCTATAAATAAATGTATTGCCCCACAAGAATATTCAAAAAAATAACCCGGCAACTATCCGCGGCGTTTTTTTTTTTTTTTTTGGTTCTTTTTTCAATGCTTTGCTTCGATACATACAAGTGTGGGTATTATTTTATTTTAAATCTTTTGCTCTTCTTAATAAAATAAAATAAACCGTAACTATAAACTTATCTGTATCTTGACTGTCTCCAGCAATGAATAATCTGAACATTTTCCCCAACTACTTGCAATGTTTTTTTGTTCTCTGGATAATCGTTGTGTAACTATATTTCATCAAACATGCCAATTCTTTCCCAATTTTTCTCCATTGATATAAATATTGAAAAACTATCCTGTAAATTTTCACTTAATTTCGTTTCTGATTGTCATGTCCAAGATAGATTAAAATTAGATCATGATCTCTAATCTTCAATAACGACGCCCTAGAAGGCTTTACAAATCCCACCTCATCTTGGTTGTAAAAAATCTTTACACCGGTGAGGATTAGCCACTAATTTTTTATCATGCACTCATCAATTACCCTTAAAGATTTCTTTTGCAGAGACAGGCATTGAAAAGACCACACATTCCCTTGACATGATCAAGTTAATGATCTGAAACAAATTCAAGAATAGCATAAAGATGTTTTAAATTGGTACATTACAATATAAATAGTATTTGGATAAGAGTTTAGGTTTTGGCAAACTGTCCGTTGGTTCTACCAACGGTTTTTGTTTTTCTGTAATAATAACAATAATAATAATAATAAAACTATATATATATATATATATATATATATATATATATATATATATATATATATATATATATATATATATATATATATATATATATATATATATATATAATAACCAACTCTCTTCTTCGATGTCCAGTGTAAATTATGTGTGTTGTGTTTGTATGTATGTATATTTAAATCTTAAATTTTTAATTTCAAATACAACTAATGTAATCTAATATTCCATTGATTTCAATACCGGAAAGCCTTCAATGTGATAAAATTCAAGAATTCCTCATTGGCCTGGAAGGGGTCTTGAGAATTATTCAGTAATCTTTCTAGAGATGATGTCTCGATAAATTCGCCGAGTCCCATGTCCTGTAAAAAGGTTAATAGTAGATAGGCTTTGTCTATCGCCCGGCTCCCACTCCTTCTATGTTTATTGAACTGTTTTTTTTTCCTGTTTAAGATACTGTTTAACGGTTCTTCTTTTTTTTATTTCCATAGTCATAATGTCCTTAGTCCATTGGAAGTTGGTAGATTTCTGGTAGCTACATCTGTCTGGTAGTAAGAAGCCCGGACAAGGGGATTATATACACCTATGCCTGCACAGAATAATTATAAATGTGTTCTCGAAGGGGCTATCTATTTTAGATATCTAAAAGTCTACCATTCGTCCATGCTTTGAGTATTGCTGCCACATATAGTTTGTTGCTTCTGCTATATATATATATATATATATATATATATATATATATATATTGATTCGTGATAAAATCCAACGAATAATCTTCAATGTTATTGTTCTTGCCTTCAGTCCCTTTCTTACTACCGGAATGTAGCTTCCCTGTGCCTTTTCTATAAATATTTCCATGACAATTGTTCGGCTGAACTTTTCTCTCTGCTACCTAGACATCATGAATTTAAGTGCAGTTACTAGATTGACAGAAAAGTTTAATAATTTCGAAGTTGAAATAGCTAGATGTAACCGTTAGTTCTATGCTGGCAGTTTCTTTTCTCGGACTTCCGGCTTCTTCTTTCCCAGTCAACTTTGATCTTCAAAAACCTAAATGAAATGTCAAACATTATCTTCTTTCTTCTCATTCTTTTATTGTTCTCTCTCCTTAATAGTAGTTTCCTCTAGCACTAAGTACCTCCCTAGGGTCTTAGTGGCTTTATTGCCTTTCTTACAATGAATTGATTCAAACAATATATACAAAACATCATTGTAACTTTTAATTTAAACGTATCTATGTGTAACTATTTGTAGAAATGCAGACAAGTATCCGTGTATATAATTAATATTTTAAACAGCTTTCATTCATTCTTCTGTTTCAAACAACAGGAAAACTGATGTGCTTTAATACATTATATTACATCAAGCGAAGAGAATGAAGCACCTTAGAAAGAAAGAAACAATTATAATATAAAAAGGTTGAAAGGAAAATTCAGAAGATAAGAGAGCATTTTTAACTGAGATTCTTATTTGATGAAGAATCTTTTTTTTTTATTATTAAAATTGAACATCTTCATATTTGCATTGTGAATTCAGTTCTTGACGAAAGTAAATGAAGATGTAATATTATCAACCACATTCACTGGATTTAAGATGATTTGATTTTCTTTTCAAAGGTTAATTTGAACGATACATTATATATCAATACAACCAAAACAATTATAAAGTTACACGTAATTGAGGAAAATTAAAAAAAAAAAAGTAGATTAGATGATGCTTACAACACAGTTTCTCAACATGGCGAGCTATAATTTTCCACAGAAGGAAAATATTTATCCGCTTCTTTTGAACAATACATAATGATGATCTCATAAAAGGGAAAGTTTCTGAAACCGATTCTCAGATTGTCTTAAAACCCTGTCTATAAATAACAAGAATATAACCTCTTGAAGTATAAAATCTGTACGCATCCCACGGATTCCACAGCTATAGTGTTACAACTATACCATCCCTTTTACTTACTATATATATGATCTAGCGTTGAGTCGACTTTTTACACGATGGGCAGGATGAAATAATCAAATGTTCTGCTCTTTATATTTTTGGGTGCTGCGATTTATATATATATATATATATATATATATATATATATATATATATATATATATAGTTAAGTAACGAAAATCTTGGTAATCCGTATGGATAATCCCAAGGGGGATGAAATCCTGAGAGCTCAATGTTAACTCAGAGCGAATAATTTAATTTAAAGAAAAACAGACCACTGTAAGGCTCCATTTGTAATAATTTATTTCACCAGAGAATTGTATTTTTCTCTGGATCTTCAGACTTCACTTTCAAAAGATGAAACGAAAAATGAATTTAAAATTTACACTTTTGACGGGCAGTATTAAGCTTATATGAGATGACAGAAGGCGGTGAGAAATGGTGTAAAAGACATGGTCGAGTTTAGAGAGAGAATGGAGGGTTTTAAAATTTATTTTTATATTTCTTTTTATTATAATACTTAATATTGAGGGAGGAGGTGATGAGGATCAGACATTGACCTATTTAATCGGTCAACTCAAAGGAAATGATATGCGGAGAGAAAAAAGGGAAGGTGAAATAAATTATTATAAATGGAGCCTTAAAGTAGTATGTTTTTCTTTAAATTATATATATATATATGTGTGTGTGTGTGTGTGCATGTATATATATTGGCAGCAATCTTTTGTTTATATATTTGATTAAAGCCCAACGCAAGTTCTTTTTATGTATAATTTCTGTTTTTTGGACCACGTTCTTAGTTTCCGGCGAAAATTTAAATATAAGTTGCTCAATGTGCGAGTAATTTGGCCTGGTATCTTGCTCTCAGTCACTTTCCCACCGCCGTAACATATCTCTCCTGTGATTTTTATATAAATATTTTCAAGGTAATTGTTCTGATGAGCTTTTTTCTTTGGTACCTAGAGTTTATGAATTTAATCTCTGTACTAGATTGGCAGCTAGGTTTCATCATGTTATATTTGAAATGGCTAGATATAACATAAATATAGATATAAAGTCTATGCTAATAGTTTCTTTTCTCGAACGTCTCGCTCGTGGAACACTCTTCTGGCTTCTTGCTTTCCAGTCAACTTTGATCTTCAAATAATTAATAGCAATGTCAATCGTTATCTTGTCTTAATGCCTGTTCTTTTGTTTTTTCTTCTTAATAGACCATTTCTCTCATATTCTCACACTCAGTAACCCCATGCATCTTCGTGGCCATTACCTTGCTTTGGGTGAATATATATATATATATATATATATATATATATATATATATATATATATATATATATATATGCATGTTTTCATACAGTTTTGAGTACCACTGAGTACGATAAATGGAAAAATTGCGACCCGAAAATGTACATTTGAAATTGTTGAAAGTACTTGGCTCGTCAATTCCATCTGACAAAAACTCAAATATAAGTATCATATTATTCAAGGAATTGATAGTAAGTATAATTAATTCTTGTTAGCGAAGTGATTTCGCCATTAATGACCTTAACAATTAATTCTTTGTATAAATTATTTATGATATAATATATAAGCCGCATACTCTAATACACATATATATATATGTGTGTGTGTGTGTGTGTGTGTGTCTGTGTGTGTCTGTGTGTGTGTGTACCGAATTTTTAGTATTTGCATGAATCAAATATATTTTATTCAAAAAAGTTTTAAAAAACAAAAACTTAAATATTTTCGCTTTTGACCAAACTATGATATATGAAATAAGATTTATTATAATATGTATTGCATATGACAAAGCTTGAGGTGTTGTGTCTCTTTAAGACATGGGCGATCATGGTTTTCCACAACGTTTTGCCCCTTATAACATTAGAAACGTTTCTTTTTTCTATCATCTATGTTCTGCCACCCATTTGCACAATCTCTGACTCTTGCCTTCAATGTATCAAATTTTCTAATTCTTCTTTTTTCATTATGTTCTAGAAATTTCATCATTCTTTCTGTTTATCCATTTCTCTTAAAACTTCCTCGTTTCTTACACGCTCTGCCCATTGTATTCTTATTATCCTTCTGTAGACCCAGAACTCCCTTGCCTCAAATCATTCAGCATTCATTGTCATATACAGGATGTTCATATTACACAGCAATTCAGCAGTGTTTTCTCTGTTTCTAACTGCTGTTCAAAATTGTTGTTTAAAGTTCCAGGATAATGTCTAGTTTTTACCCATCTTAGCTTATATACTTAACTTTTATTTAGGAGGCACAGTGGAGTAACGGATAGCGGCTCGGACTGAGAAATCAGAGAACTGAGTTCCAATTCCAGTCAGATCCATTGGGAAAAATATGAATCATCGTTTCTCCACTCCACTCCAAGTTAGTGGTACATAAATAGGACAGACTGGATTCTACAATCTTGGGTGGCAACTGGTCTAGGGGAAGGAAAAAATCTGAATTCAAAACCGGCCCGGAGAGGGTTGGGCTCTCTCAGGCTGTCTTGCTCAGGAAACACCACTTATACTGTGGCTGCAGTACACATAGTGCCCCTACAACGCTACGGGTCTCGGGATAAAAACAAAACAAAAAAATTATATTTGGCATAAGAACGTTCTTGCTCCTCAACCAAATAACACGGAACATCTTTACAGACATATTGTATTTTGTTCGGAGGATATTTTAGATTGGGGAGACGTTCTTGGAGATTCTGAATGCATGGTCTTCCTGAAATTTATTATCAATTTTCTATAATTGAATCGTTAAAAGGCAGTATTGGAGATGCGTAGTGGGGAGTTTACAAAATAAAATCTTTTGCAACCTCAGTAACATTGCAGCAATGTCATTTTGTTAGCCTGGTAGTGAGATTCGAACTTTCTATTAATGGTTTACAAGAGTAACTCACTAACCACTATCCTTCGATAAAGTGCCTATTGTATTATTACATAAATTATTTCGTATAGTATATTCATTTATCTTATTTTCATAATTGTCTTGGCCAATCTGATTTTCGCCCTTCCAACTTTTGTCGCAAATTCTCGGTTCCAGCAATAATACATGTCTCAATTTGTCTTTCGTATAGGAATGATAAATGACAAATAAAGTTTATTTTACAAGTCGACATTCTTAAACTTTCGGCGCTCATTATTACGATTACTTCTTACAATATCAGGAATTTAAGAGTAACCACACCGCTATTGTTTCTGAAGAGAAGTTCAAAACGCAAACTCTTTTGATAATTTCAGATGCTTGTAGAATGCGTTAATTTTTGAATCTCATGAAATAATTTTATCTGACACAACAACAATTCTCATACCCAAGACTAAAAATTCAGTAACTTATTATTACTATGATCATCATTATTATTATTATTATTATTATTATTATTATTATTATTATTATTATTATTATTACCACTACTACACACAAATGAAAAAGAAATCACAAAACTTTTTACAAAGCAGAAGGGGGAAGAATGTTTTAGAAAATATTATCATAAAAAAGAAATTCAAATTTCATATCATAGAATAAAAGAAATATTTTTTTATATGACTCTAGGAAGCACTGGAGAAGTAGACAAGACATTCTTTTAAAAGGAATGAAAATGCAATCCTTTTTCGAAACAAAGTACTGTGTTGAATATACTGATATCATTTACATTTCAGAATAATCATTAAAGGTAAAATGTGTAAATAATAAGCATAAAAGATGAACTCTTTCGAAGAATTGAGGAAGTCTATTTACGGTTGTATAGAACGTTAAGCCACAGCAAACTACAGAAAAAATGGTCGTGTTTGCATTTGTTTGTTGCTAATTTTGAATCGATTTTAAATCAATAATCGAAACGGAAGTCTGTCTGTGACACGAAAGGAAAGAGCAAATTACGAAGGAAATGATTTTTGACTGCAAACATCAGCTGCCATTCCGTCCGTAATCAAGCGAAAGAATAAAGCAATTAAATAAGAATTGGTCTGCTTTTGACGCTAATCAATGCCTTTCATGACTGTTCAATTGTAGTTTGAATTCGATCCATTCTTTTTTTTTTTTCTTGTTCATTTCGATGGGAAAATTTGACGAAGGTCAAGATGGCGAGGGACAGGCAACTGAATAGCTAATCAATGTCATAAACAACATCAAATTATATCCGTCCGATTAATAACAATTATATAAAAAATCATTTTAATTTTCAATGTTTGTCCAGTTTTTGTTCGCGTTTAATATGTTTTTAGTGACAAATAAAAAGAATTATGAAGAGAGGTTATCGAGAAATGGGAGTTTTCCATTAGCAAAATATAACGAAAAAATCAACTTACGTAAGGGCCACCCCATCTGAAGGAAAAAACCGTCAGCAAAAAGAATTTAACAATTTTTTAAATTGAACTGGAAATTACAAGAATGTGGCGTTTAAACACAAGCACACTTCTAATAAAGGTAGAACTATTCCAATAATAGAAAAAACTGTTGTGGAAATACTTTTGTGGTCAGTGCAAGTTACCCTCTTTACTATCATGGATGGATCATGATAAGTAGTCCTGGGTAGCTGACTAGAAAAAATAAGATAATACTTAACATAGATTTTATAAAAGTATTTTAGAATCAATAGAATATTTATATGTCGTGGCATAATGCTGTAACAGGTAAAAAAAAAAAAGCAGAAAAAATTATATTAATGAATTTAATGAATTTATATGAAGTTAAAAAATTGTAGTCAGAAAAACTATTCGTGCAACATTATAATCACTATTTAGAGCCTTTTTCGTGACTTATCTAGCTGTCTATTGAATACTGCTATCATGAGTGACAGTCGAGGTAAGTATTGTGTCTTACTAGACCCCACATCACAACAGATACATTACGAAAATCCCAGCAAATTCCTTAATATTTGAGATGTCAAAAGATTCTGCTCACCAGCGTTGTTCATATATTCAAAGAACTCTTCCAATGTAATATGATCAGTACCTTTCTTTTAGCTCAGATATCGGGTGAAAAAGTCGTAAATGATTGTATAAAACAAGAAATCAAGAAAATTGGAAATAATTGTGATGTTGATATAAGGAAAGAATAATAGGAGGGACGTTGATCATGGATTTGACCAACAAGTTTTTTATTCCCAATTTCAAAACCTATCCTCGAAAGTAAAAATGTAAAATCCATCAGACTTTGAATTTCAGGCAAAACACTCAATCCAGATAAAAAGACACGATCGAGGCAACCATTAGTTAAAATGGCGATACTTCAAACAAAAATAAAATAAAAATGACGACGCTGTTCCAGCAAACCAGAGACTGAAATTACATGAAAGAAAAAAGGCAAGATAAATACTGATGATTGAAGAACGTAAAAAAATTGGTAGCAACAGAAGGACGCAGTTGTGCCGAAGAAATTACAAAAGCGCTCGAAAAATTTAAAATGAAATAGAATACTTTTGAAAGTACAGACAAATCTCGCATCTATGGAAAGCCATCAACGGACTTCGGATGCAATGGATAAATCTGCAGGCAAATTAAAAAAACATCTACATGAAAAAATCTTACAAATTGTTAGCGATGTATTCCAAATTTTGCGGCCTTAGCGGAACAGGTCGTATTAGTTCTCAATGTGACCGCTTGGTGGCGATGGTGGGCCATTTAATTGTAAACAAAGACGGTTACGTGAGAAAGTAGCTGTGAGAAATCCATTATTTTTGTTAATTTGATTAATATATTAATTGTTCTGCCCTCATCATTGCATCGGAGCAGGAGGAAAGTGTAAAAAGAAAGCGTAAAACCTAATCAATGACAAATTAGAACGTCTTTAACGGATCACCACCTCCCCCTATTAGTCCGTTGATGAGAGGTTTGTGTGAATAAGTTTGCTTCCAATCTCTAGTGATGACAATAATATAGTTTGAAAGAATTTAACAAAAATAAAAAAGGATGAAAAAATTATTTGAAAAATCTTTGCTGTATATATGCGTGCATTGAAACAGACATACATTTTTGAAAGTAACAATTACATCAGAACACTTGAGAAAACCGACACACTTAAGGAGATTTTATTCCTTTCCATATATATATATATATATATATATATATATATATATATATATATATACATACAGTAGGGGAGAATAAATATTTGCATACCATAACATTTCGTAATTAACATAGTTATAACTTATGAAAAAATTTAAATTAATTATATAATGCTGCAATATGCAGAAAACTTTGTTATAAATGAAATTATGTATTATTTATAAAATTTCGAGGCGAAAAAGTTTTCGTTCAAAATATGTTTTTTAATATCAAAAGGTTTAAATTACATTTATTTACATAATTCTTTGTAAGATTTTGCTAGATTCTTCCAATTATCTTATTACCAGAACAATCTAGAACATTATGCAATTTATTTCTTATATAAGGTTACTCCGCACACAAATCATACACAATAATTATCAGCATAGGTAAGGGTAAGGAAATATTAAATTCGTAACAAGAATTGATCATCAAACATTGGAAGAAAGGCAAAAGTTATAGGAAAATAGCAGATATCCTGAATATACCATTAGTTCCGTTATTGCTAAGTATAAAAAGGTGAAAACTGTTGAGAATAAGACAAGATCTGGTGTACCATGCAAGATTTCCATAGGTAATAATTTTATTTCATAAGATTTTTTATTGTACAATAACTCAACTTGGACAAAAAGAAACAGCAAAAACTTTGATGCTCCTAAGGGGGCATTTGACTCAGCTCGAATATCAGACCTGGTTGGCATATATATATTGGACACCCTAGGTAGAATTGTTAACGACAATCAACTTGGCCTTTATAAAGACGATAGCCTAATGATTGTTTCAAATATTAATGCTCCTTTAACCTTAAAACTACACAAAAAAGATTAAAGTATTCAAGTTTTTAGGTTTCAAAATAGACATATCTTCTAAACTAAAAATAGCAACTTTCTTGATATCACTCTTAATCTTTCCAACAATACCTTTAAATGCTTCCTAAAAGAAGGTCAACCTACCATCTACATTAATGTCCATTCTAACTACCCGAACTCAATTACAGTAACAAAAATAGTCAACACAAAAATAAACAGGTTACCCTTCAACAAAAAAGTTATAGAGTAAGTTTATATACAACCAAGCACTAAGAAATAGCAAGTTCAGACAATACTTACCCTATCAAGATGAGCCTAAGAACCTAAATTCCGAAGTCTATAAAAACAGAAAAAGGAAAATCATATGGTTCAACTCACCCTAGCGCAAACTAACCAATATTAATGTAGACCATTTCTTCTTAAAGCTAATAGATAAACATTTTGATGACAAGAATCCTTTATCAAAAATTTTTAATAGAAAATCACTTAAAATTAGTTACCTTTTGTTTACTATATAGAGAAAATCATCTCATCCCACAATAGTAAGCTACTAATTTTTTATAACAGTGAAGTAACGGATATTAATCCCACGTGCAATTACAGAAGGAGAACAGAATGTCCTGTTGGAGGTAAATACAGGTTTAAAACCGTGGTATATGAAGCAACGATTTTCCCTGAAGAAAATGTTGACATGAAGAAGACATACATTGAAATATCTACGGGAAACTGGGAGCAATGCTTGTATAATCACAGACACTCGTTTAGCAATAGGTCTCTCAAAAACCAAACAGCTTTATCTAGACATTATTCGGGTATTATTGACACACCGCAATTGTAGTGGAAATTGATATCAAACTCCTAGGAACTTCAGGGACCGTTGTAACCTTTGTCTGCTGGAGAAAATACTTATAATTAAATATAAAAAGCAGAAGAATTTACTTAACCTTAACGGAGTGAACTCATTAAAATGCAGACACAAAAACTACCTTAAAAACAGAAAAGCGCCCTTTATATAAATCCCTATCTGTATCTACATTACTCTAAAGTTATAGTATATATTCACATAGAAATATTTATTGTAATCTGACATTTATGGCTGTGATGGGTATATATATATATATATATTGTGAATAATTTTTTCTGCTAATTACGAAATATTTAAAAATGTTCTTTTTTAATATTATTTACAAATAATTTGTTGAATGAAATATATCTACATTAGAATTTTAGCCGTTGACAGAAACAGATTGGATTGTTTCCAATTCACAATGAACTAACTACACTTTATGCCCCAACCCCTTCCTCAAATGACATACTAATGTGAAATCTAAAGTCACTATATCAAAATAGGTCAAAATTCTATGTCTTTTCCCACTCTCTAAAAAAGATAGCAAAATCTCTTGATTTTAACCCGGAGTATGTTTTCCATGTGTCTGATAATTTTAATTATATATATATATATATATATATATATATATATATATATATATATATATATATATATATATATATATAACTTTAATAACGTTATTAACAAACTATATGCGCATATATATACGTGTGCGCGTGCGTGTGCACACACAGACACACATATATATATATATATATGTGTGTGTGTGTGTGTCTGTGTGTGTGTGTGTGTGTGCGTGTGCACGCACGCACACGTATATATATGTGTATATAGTTTGTTAATAAAGTTATTTTGTAATTCGTATGAATAATTCTAATGAGGATGTAATCCAGAGAGCTCATTTTAAAAACAGACCAAATATAGGTCCTAAAGAAATAAATTATAATCCCATGAACCCTTATAATTGCAACATAATTAATTTATATATTTGTATACGACCTATGAGGGTGAAGCAGTTCATTTCCTAGGAACTGACCACCAAATACCCGCACATATGATTTGATTATAGTGGTGAAAGTTTTGTGCATAAACAACCACACTTGTTTAAGGGCCGAATATAGAAACCTGGTGCGCTACATGTCACAAGTTCCCCAAACGACCTTCTGCAGGTTTTGAATTCAGAGTTATCCTTCTCGTAGACCAGTTGCCATCCAAGGTTATAGAACCCAGTTGTCTTGCTATTTAACCATAGCTGGAGGGAGAAGAAGAGGATTAATACCTTTCCCAAGGGATCTGTATAATATATGGTTAATTATATGAATCAATTTTATATTAAACATTTTCACACGCTCATCTGTAACTTAACGGATAGAAAGGTTTGAGATATGAAAAGAGAGAAACATTGATAGATATATGCGTAAATAGGTTGAGTATCTAACAGAGACTGCAGAGAGAAACGTAAAAAAAAATGAAATAGAAAATCGTTGTGACAGTTAAAGTAAAAGAAAAAGGCACGCAGAAGAAATACATTTTAAAAATCATGAAATCTTAAAAATCAAAAAGGCGAGTAAAAAGCTGAAAATTTCGCTAAAACCTCGTAGATTGATGTCGTCCATTAAGGACATTTGAAATGACTAATCAAACCTTAGCAAAACCTTTTAACAGAGATCGATGGTATTTCTTTTTTAATCGAATAAATGTCACAATCGATAATTTGCCTGTACCTTGATAGGCCCAGATGTCAGTTCGGTACACACCTCTCCTATATAGATTAGATTAGGATTCAAAGGTATCCACCCACCTGATGGATGACACCATAGAAAACAAACGAGGACTTGTATCCACATGCTATCATTACTGGTCTGTAATGATTCTCACCTGTTTATCATGAGATGTTAATATATAATTAAGCACATCTTTTTCTTTAATTTATATTCACTATATTTATAGAATCTGTGTTTTTACTGTTGATGGAACCCACGAAAAAGATTTATGTACTATAATACTACTAATGTTTGTTATAGATATAACGCTTCGACAGGTGTTTCTGTCAGCCTTCTTCAGGTATTGGCACTCCTCCGAATCGAAAGGAACTCTTTATTCATTCGACAAGAGGATATTCTCAATACTATTTTCATGCTACTTTTATAATATAGCTATATCTCTCACCTGCTCTCTCTCTTACTGTATATATATATATATATATATATAAATATAAAAGTGAACATAGAAGTCAACACTTAGAGGCGACAGTCTGTTTCATGCTATATGCAATCGTCAAGCCACGCTCTATCTCTGATATTGAGCACTTTATTCAATAAATATAGCACACCTTAAGACTATATTTCTTTATATATATATATATATATATATATATAATGAAATGAAGTCCGACAATTACTTTAATATATTTTCAGTTTATACGTTATTTTTATAGATACAAATATTTAAGTAAATGGTCTGTGTATAATAAATAAGTAAATGCTCTGTTTATAATAAACAACATTTACCGGCCTGAACGTCCAAGAAATTGCATAGAAAATATGTGAAATTATTTCCGCCAACAAGAATCGAACCTATATCCTACACGGAACCGTCATATAGCTTGACGTGATATACCATTTAGCTACAGTAATTTGAATTTGCTAACCAAACGTTTCCTTTGTAGCTAATTGGTCTATCACATCAGGCTATATGACGGTTTCGTGTAAGATATAGTTTCGATTCTTGTGGCAGGAAATAATTTCTATGAAATTTCTCAGACAATTAAACGTTGTTAATATTGTTTATTATAAACAGAGCATTTATTCAAATACTTGTATATATATATAAATAACGTATAAACACCATATATATATATATATATATATATAATATTTTCTTTTTATAAAATTAGTGTATATAATTTTTTATACTACTCGATCCGGGGATTCATCCACTAGCCCATGCGTCCTGTGGGATAAATTGGTTATGTATATTTGGAGTCTTAACTCTAATGCCAATTTCCTGCTTTTTACAATCTCTTATCTCAACTAAATGCTAATTCCGATTTAATAAAGCATTTATCCAATATGCGTTTGCCTTTTCGGGCGAAATGTTCAAGAAACATGATTTTCTTGATTTTCTACAAGATTTAGTCCATATAGCAAAGATTTCCATTATTCACTACATTTATACTGTATTATATATTTAGATTTTGTGTTAGTCGCAGTAGTATCCATTTCTTAACTCATTCTATCGATCTGGAGTGAAGTATTGATATTGTTATGTACTTCCAACTAGTTTAACTTTCTTCTTATTTGTGTTGGTTTAATTTGCGTGGTCAGCAATTTGTTCAATCTACCACGGTTAAAGATTTAGTCCCAGACGAGATTTCACTTCGGAGCCGCTATTCACTGGAGGTAGTAATAAATTAGTGTGAAATTAATAGCAGCCGTGCAACGTAAGTATAGTAACTTTATTTTCTACTCAAAAAAAGTTCACTTTTTGCGATTCCCCGCATGGCAACTGCGCTGACGAGCTATTTTCACACGTTCCTCAACTGCATGAATTTAAGCGTGCTACTTGGTATGTAACCGCCTCTTCTATTCCCACAGCTGTTTCTCTCGCACTTCATGGTAGTAATGTCAATCGCTATTTTCTGATGCCTTGCCCGTCCTTCTCTTTATCCTTTCCCCAAACACCCGTCTTTACACTTACTCCCTGTAATCCCTTGCAAACTAGTGGCACTCACGTCTTGCTTGAGGTGAAATGCTTAAAAAAATAACTTAAACTTTGTTTCACAACTTGGATTTTATTTTTGACGGAGGCTATATCAGACAAGATATACACGCACACACACATGAACATATTGAAGATGAATTCGATCGATATAACCAGAAACAATACTATATTAACGGTAACTTTTTAGGTCTCATGTAATTACTAATGATGAGGTAATATGTTTATAATATATTTACAATAAATGATACATTGTAGCTATTTACTAAAATTATTAAGAAAGATACATAATATATCTTCAATATTTTCTATTTTTTATATGCTGGTTGTATCTGATTACAATAGAATTCATTAAATGATGTTTTTATTTTGTCTCTCCCAAGATTGTGACTCGTATTTTATTTTCTATAATTCTTTTAAGTACTGACCAACAACATAGTTTGGAAAACTATTATTAAGTGTTTGTTTTGTTATACAATTCTTTTTAAATTAATATATATGAAGAAAACATTAGCTCACGTAGGTTGATCATGTCCTTCTTATATCTGTAAAAAATCACTTTGATAATTGACAACACATTTTGCTTCTGATATTTTATATAGTGAAGTAGTAAAAATCTGATTTTTTGAACAGCAAGAAAATAGATTCTGCAAATATTAAGATTATAAGCAAAGTATAAACCAGAATTTCTTTCAAGTTTTCTTTATTTTAGGTAGGTTTCTCACTGATTTGAATTTAGACGCAACAGCTGATAGTACAAAAAAGGCACTCCATTCATCTGCGAACATCTTTGTCTTCGGTGACTTTAATGATCATCATAATAAGTGACTGAAACATTCTAAAGGCACTAATGTTGCAGGTATGTAGACATTAATATTTTCCATTGCCAAATCCCTCACTCAAATCGTAGACTTCCCTACTCATTTCCCTAGCCAAAGCAAGCAACTATGCTTCAATATTGGATCTATTTCTTCCACTATTGGATCTATTCCTTACCTGCTGAGCTGTCCTCTTGGTAACTTGGACCACTCGGTGGAAGCTATTGATATCTCCTCCCAAACATCCAATAAACAAGATCCCCCTATACACAAGACGTCGGACTTGGACTGGGACACATTCCGGGATTTTCATCGTGACACCCCCTAGAATGACATCTTCAACCTCTCAATTAAAAATTGCACCACTGAGGTCAAAGCCAGTATGGATGCTTTCATTCCTTCTCGGAATTGCCAGGTGAAACCGCAATCCTCTCCATGGTTCTCACCAGCATGTTCGGCCACCATACCACACAGAACCCACTATTTCCGGCTATACTAGCGTGTCAGCTCTCGTCGAAACAGTTGCCTATTTGCTATTACTCATAATAAATATAAGCGAGGCCTCGAAGAAACTAAGTCTTTGTTTGCAGAGAAAATGAGGCACCGCATAGTCTCTAAATACTTTGGCTCTCGTAACTACTGGCGTCTCTGTAATAGGATAATAAATAACTTGAAGGTCTCTATTCTCCCCTCTTCAATATTTTTCATCCTCTACTGATAAAACTGAATGATTTGCCAGTAAATTCTCCTCAAACTCTACTCTTGACTGATCAGGAGTATCCCTGCCTAAGTTCCCACTTAGAACAGATTATCTGTTGAGTGATATACATATAAACCCTCCCCTGCTATCATCAGTAATGCTGAAGTTGTTCATCATCTCTCATTGCAGGGATTTTTCTCAGACAAGCAGTGCGGCTTAAGTTTCTCCAGATCAACTGCTGATGTACTAACGATAATTGCGGAAAGAGTCAATCATAGTCTAGATAAAAACGATGAAGCTCGATCTGTAGCTTTGGACATCTCGAAGGCCTTTGACAGGGTCTGGCATTTAGGTGTCCTCCACAAGATGAAAGGTTACGATTATGAAAGGTACGTTTTTGAGCTGATCTATTCCTATAAATCGGGAAATTAAATTTGTCTTGAATGGCCACTCGTCTGCATCCTTTCATACTAACGCGAATGTCACCCAAGACCCTATCCTTGTTCCTACGCTATTTTTATCTTCATTAACGACATTCCCAATGACATCAGCTCTCAATTTGTCATCTACACTGATGACACTACGATTTACTGCTGTCTTAATAGTAAGGCTAATCAGTCAAACAAGGTCAAAATGGCAGCTGATGTATAAAACGACCTCAAAACTGAAGCAAGTCATGGCTTACCAATTTTAACGTCTCCAAAACTAAACTTCTCTCTATTAATGATCTAAGAGATACCTCGCTGCCTTCCATCAGCATGGCTGATGCTATCCTCCAAGAAAGTGACTCATTGCACCTTCTCGGGCTAACGTTCTCAACTGAAATGCGCTGGAAAGACTACATTCAATCCATCATCAGATCAGATGTTAAAAATGTCAGTTCACTGTGTCGGGCCGGACAGTGTTTCCCTCCGAAATCTATCTTGAATATCTATCTAACTCCTTGATAAGATCCAAAGAAGAATCAGCAATATTATTGGTCCTGGTCTGGCGGCTTGACTTCAGTCACTTGCTGTTATGGTGAAACACACCTATTCTATAATTAATAAAATCTCCCACCTAATATAAGTAGGAGTAGTAAGAGAAACGAGGGTCAGTCGATGTCAGACGACAGTAGTCGACAGTTAGTCGAATACGAAAGTAGTCAGTGACCACAACAAGATTACTCTGCGTAATACCTATTATATCAAGTTCCTAACATTTTGTACGTCGAACTATTTAGGACCGATTTAGTACAAATAGAAGCCTCCACTGCGAAATAACTCCACAACACTTGCCCACCGCCGTAAGGTTGCCTCTCTGTGCCTCTACTTTCATGGTAATTGTTCGGATGAGCTCTGGTACCTAGACTGTATGAATTTAAGCGCAATAGTAGACTGGCGACGAGATCTCATCCGGTTGAGTCAGCTAGATTTAGCTAAAATTTCTATGCTAGCTGTTTCTTTTCTCGCACCTCTCACTTGTGGAACTTCCTACCCATTCCATGCTTTCCAGCAAACATTAATCCGCAAAAAATTAAATGCAGTGTCAATCGCTATCTACTGTCTTCCTGGTTGCTCTTTTCTCTTTCTCCTCATTACTAATGTTTCTCTTCCTAATTCCTCCACACTCTGTAACCTATTGTGTGCTAGTAGCTGTACTACCTTGCTTGGGTTGATACTGATTAAAAAATGTATTATATCCTCTTGGCAAAACTTAGCAACGAAAATAACAGAAGGGATCGTTAAAAAGATAATTAATATTGGTGACATAAATTCCAAGTGAATTTTCTGGTTAAAATGTCACGTGTCACGACGTATTCTATTTATATTCATCGATCAACATAGAACACGGGAAAATATGATTTAGTATTAGAAAATTTTATATCGATAGAACTAAAATACTTTATAATACTAAAATACTTTATAGTACTAATAGTAAATAAAGATAATATTCCTTATAGCCGCCATAAAAAAATGTTTTACTTTAGACTGGGCATTTTGGTGTGATTTAATGGATAGCAAACTTGTCTCACTAGATCAATTATAATTGAATAGCGAGTTCGTTCTTCAGTGGGTGCTCAACACTTTCAGCCTTGTGCTACATCTAAGCTAAGCTTAGAAAATTATTTGTGGCACTTCGACGTGGTTTAATGTTTAGCAAGCCTTTCTCGCTAGGTCAATTACGAATGAATAGTGAGTTCATCATTTGGTTCCCCATACATTCGGCCTTGTGCCACATATAAACTACGCTTAAAAAAATCACATCATTAGAGCAAAGGTTTTCAACTACTTTTCATCTCATGGTTAAACTTTCGCGATCAACTTAAATTGTAATAATCAAAACAAGAATATAGAATGATTTATTTATCAACACAAGCAAAACGATTTATTGTAATTTATACTAAAAAGTAAATAATTAATATTCTTAAAGACAATTTTATTTATTTTTATCTTTATTATAATTTAACATTTAATGAGAAATATGAGGTTTTTGTAGAATATCTTCTTTGCAACGTTGAATTTTGGACAATCATACTCTTGGCGATGTGGGCTGTAATGGATATGGGCTGATAATGAGAACTTGGAGAGTCGAATTCCATTCGCCTTCATTAGAATCACTTATGAATAAATGTCCTTGAGAAAAGTATAACTCCATCTATTCTCCCTATGGGTTAAATAGCAGGGCAGACTGGGTTTTTAGCCTAGGTTGGCATCAAAATATGGCAGCCTACTGCCTCGTCAGTCATGTATCGAAAGATACATAATCGCCCAAGTGTGTGGCACTTAACTGACTGATACTCTTATGTCTTTTTCCAGTGATCACGTTTAGTTTTTGTATTTTCATTGCATAAAAGAAAACACATATATATATTATTTTATGAAAAGAAAAGATTCTAAATGAATTCGGCTAGATAAAAGAAATTCTAAAATTCCCAGCATGCCTCATTCGTGCGCATGTATAATCGTACTAACATAACAATTAATAATGTCAGGAAGGAGGAAACGCGTCACAAGTAAACTTTTTTTCATTTTGTTTTAAAATTTCCCTAATACTGTTTTTGATAAATAAAAATATATATCAGTAACTTTTATCATTTTATGAAAGAGACCAAGTCCGACAATTATTTTAAGACATTTTTATGTTTATACGTTCTTTTTTATAGATACAAATATTTAAGTAAATGCTCTGTTTGTAATAAACAGTATTAACGATATTTACCGGCCTGAATACCCGAGAAATTTTCATAGAAAATATGCGTCCCACGACAGGAATCGAACTTGTATATTTTTTTATATATATATTATGAATATGTTCATTTATTATAACAATGATATACTCGTACAATCCATTTAAAAAAGGTTTTAATTTTGATATGTAAACTTATTGTGGTTTGGACTTATTTTTTGTAAATAAGTTATATATATATATATATATATATATATATATATATATATATATATATATATATATATATATATATATATATATAAATATATAAGGATATGCGTTGGGAGTTGGTAACGGACTTTAAAATCACCGTACTGCTCTATTCAGATATTGTTGAATGGAGGCTTCAACCAACAAATTAAAGGGGATATCAACTGTCAGTTTCAAGCTCCTAACAACTTCCAGTACAGTTGCAAACTTTGCATACCAGACAAAATTATAATGTCTATACACACATACACACACAGACACACACAAAGATATATATATATATATATATATATATATATATGTATATAAATGGAATTTTTTTCGTGTGATGTATATACACAAATGTGGAGAGGGTATTGTAATTTTAATCCTTTAAGTTATATTTTTTATCTCATGCATGTATGTGTGTGTGTATATATATATATATATATATATATATATATATATATATATATATATATATAAGCAAACAAAAACACAGTTATTTGTATTCAGTACAAGTATAATTAAATTACAAATAAAGCCGTTTTTCTTAAGAGTAGCATCAGCGTTCTTGAGAATGATTAAAGTTGAGAAAGTACAGTGACAAAATATGAGCTCTAGAATATTTCTCCTTAAACGTCACATATGCGACAGATTCTACGCAAATCTGAAAATCAAAATTAAATAATAAACATAATATCAGTTGTTCTCAATAAATCATGAATGAATATCTACGATTTGCTTATATATATATATATATATATATATGCACACACACACATACACATACACACACACACACACACACACATATATATATATATATATATATATATATATATATATATATATATATATATATATATATATATATATATATACTGATCATTTAGTCAGCAATCCCTCTTTTTCATGAGTTAATAAAAGTATTTTCTTTTCTGGACACAAAGTGTGTAAAAACTTTCCATAATTTCTGCATGTCCGAGCGTTTTTGGACAACACATTGAGGTCGTGTTTATATTTAATGAATTCGAATATTGGCTTTTTCGTTTTTTATTATTAGGACTTCCATTATTTTTAATGATTTTTTACATGTGGGTGAAGTTATTATGTTTATATTTTCTACTAGGATGTTTCGGATGGAGTCTGGTATGTTTGCGTGTGTGTTTTAATATAGGACAGGTGTAACGTAAGTCATGTGCATAGGCATGTATTAATGTCACCTATGTAATTATTTACGAGTTTGGCTTGACCAGAAACATAGTTCTTTAAGGAGCATTTGAACTCGTACATAATATTGGTTTTTGTAGTTTTGATTTAGTTTGATTTGTAGTTTTTTTTAGGATAAGGTTAGCTGTTTCAATGTTTTGTAATAGATAATTATTTTAATATATTATGGATTATGCCTGATAATTATTTAACATATCTTCTGTTTATGCTTTATTTTTATGGATATTTATTTAAGTAAATGCTCTGTTTTTAATCAAACAGTATTAATTACATTTACTAACATGAATGTTTGAGAAATTTCGTAGAAAATATGCGTTCTCCGACATGAATCGAACCTGTAACCTATTTATGGGGGGGTCGACATATAGCCTGTCGTATTGTTACCATTCAGTCACAAAGAAGCGTCTGGTCATCAAAGTACAAATTACTGTTTTAAAAACAAATATTTGGCGATTTTTCTCGATCGATTATATCTGCTCATGAAACATATCTTAACGTAAACAATGACATATTATTTAAGTAAATGCTCAGTTTTTAATTAAACATTATTTAATAAATTTACCTCCCTCAATGTTCGATAAATTAAATAGAATTTCTGCGTCCCGCGACAGGAATTGAACTTTATTCATATACAAAAATCATCATTTGATCTGACGTGCTAGATTATTAAGCTACAGAAAAGCGTTTGATTAAACGAAAAATCCGTATAGGAATACAGGTTCGATTCCTGTCAGAGAATATATATATATATATATATATATATATATATATATATATATATATATATATACTGGGGTAACACCAAAATTGTCCAAAACTTGTTACAGCATAATCGCCCATTCCACAAAATGTTTAATATCTAAAATACCACTAAACTAATTGATATTTTTCCAGGTTTTCAGATAAGACGTTTAGCCATCTTGACACCATTAATTGACACCCTTTGAGCTATTCAGCGAGAATGAGAACAGGTTAAAACCGTTTTGTGTCAGTACCATTGTCTTCTCAACTGAGCAATTATAAACGGATAATAATTATTCATGGTTTCAGTAATTCACTCATACTCTGTCTTTCATCTTCAAAGTCAATTCAAGAACCATCAAGAGACCGATGAGTAAATTTAAAAATGAGGGAATAGTAGAAAGGAAAAATGGATCAGGAGGTCATCAAAGCAAGGAGGGAGTCATCCTTTCAACTTAGAACTAAGAAGATCAATTAGAAAAATCCAACTCAATCCATCAGACGTTTAACAGAGATCGAGAATAGAAATGAAAAAGCAAAGTGACAGAGTACTGGGATGTTATGATTTTTGGTCCTTCTCATTGGTCAGACACTTCCCGTGTATAAATGCAATATATATATATATATATATATATATATATATATATATATATATATATATATATATATATATATATATATACGAGGGTCATTCAATAAATAAGGTGAATTTTTCGGTATAAGGACTTATAATACAGATAGAAGCTTACTTTTTTTTTTCAACGTAGTCTCCCAGCACTGTCACACACTTTTCCCATCTGTGCACAAGCTTCCTTATTCCCACAGCGTAAAAATCTTTGGACTGATGTCTCAGCCAGTCGCTCACAACACATTTGACTTCATCGTCACTTTTAAAATTCGTGCTTCTCGTGAACGCTTTCAAGGGACCAAACAGGTGAAAGTCTGAAGGGGCAAGCTCTGGGCTGTAAGGGGGATGAGGGAGCAGTTCCCAGCCCAGCTCGTTGATGGTCTGCACCGTTTGCGTTGTTATGATGCAAGATGACTCCTTCTGACTGGTGTCTCCTGCGTTTGTTCTTTATGTCTTTCTTGACCTGCCTCAGCAGTTCACAGTAGTTCTTCTGTCAGACTGAATGAGGTCATTGACTGATTTGATCACCTCAGGAGACCTCACTTCTGTAGGCCTCCCAGGCCTGTCTTCCTCCTCAACACAGCTCCGTCCTTCTTTAAACAATTTAGCCCACTTGTAGACATTTTTTGGCTGAAACATGTGGCACCATACACAGTTGACATTCTCCTACGAATTTCAACTGGTTTGCACCCTTCAGCAACCAAAAACTTGATAACTGACTGCTGTTCAATCGTGGAGCATGCTTCTTGGTCAGCCATCTTTGTTAATCACCAAAACTCTCAAAGTTTTTTTTAATCTGCAAAAGAAATTAGATCCATGTGAAAAAGAAGTAAAACAAAAAAAATACAAAAAAAGTAAGCTTCCATCTGTATTAGAAGTCCTTATACCGAAAAATTCACCTTATTTGTTGAATGACCCTCGCATGTATATATGCGCATATATATATATATATATATATATATATATATATATATATATATATATATATATATATATATATATTGCATTTATACACGTGAATGAGAAGGACCAAAAATCATAACATCCTAGTACTCTGTCACTTTGCTTTTTCATTTCTATTCTTGATCTCTGATGAAGCCTTAATAAAGGTGTTAGACTGAAATTCATTTCCTACTTTGTTCTTTATTTCATTTTATCATATCTATATATATAAAGTTGTAGCCTCTGTCTGTCTGTTTGCTATCGAACTTCTAGGTTTTTGCAGATAGACCCCCACAAGCATATATATTCTGAAACTGCACTAACCAGGGTACATGGATAAAGATATTTCATTTTGATCAAAATGAATTCTGGGGGAGGTGGGTGGCGGCACACACCCCCACTGAATCTTTTTTCTCTCTGTATTAAATAAAAATTTGATCAAGAAAATGGCCTTTCTCCAAAATAGAGGAGAAACGCAAAAGATGGAGGTCATATCGGTAAGATCATTGAATAATATTGGAAGGCATCATGAGAAGTGTGTGGGGGTGAAAAAATTCCCCTTCTCCTTCCCATTACACATTTTCTGTTGTTTTTAATTTAAGTTAAATCTCCCGTAGAGGCCTGAAGAGCGAGAGCAAAACCGGTTGCTTCGCTTTTAACATGCCTTGCAATATTATGCTACACACTTTTATTTCTGTAATTAGATTTTGTACCTTCAAAAATATTTTCAAGTATATAAATATATATATATATATATATATATATATATATATATATATTTGAAAACATTTTTGAAGGTAATATATATATATATATATATATATATATATATATATATATATATATATATATATATATATATATATATATATATATATACACACACACACTGATACGTATGTGTGTTTTGGAGTTGTGAATGTATTCGATATGTCATATTGCCATTGTACGATTTATTAATTCCTGGTCACTGACGACCCCCACGTTTTGTTCCATTTCAATACACACCAAAATGATTAAGAGCCAGATCATGGTGAAACAATCGTTTCAGCTCCAAATTGCAAATGTCGATACCTAATCCTCAATTCATGTGCCATAAACAATTCATTTGCTCGTGCAGAAAATTACTAACGTTCAGCGCAGTTGGCATTATGGAGATTGCCACTGATAAGAAAAGCCAAAACCTTGCCCCAGTCTATGGTTTTAAATTCTGTTGGCGATAAATTCAGTGTCCCTTGTTTTTCTTTCCTCGCCTTAGAATTTATTGTGCGAATATTGGAATGAAGGAAAAAATTGCTTCATTATTCCTCCACGTGATATTACAAATTCAATAAACAGGTAATGTTTCCACAAAAGCGATTTATTAAGGTGCCCCTGAATGTTCAAACTCGATATCTAATAGACAGCATCCTGTTTAAACAGAGCTGCTTGTTTTTTGTTTTTTTTTCAGAAAGAGAAAATCTCTGCAATGCTAAAATCATTTGGATCAGTCATAATTACTTAACACTGGTGGTATTTGAATTAATTGTATTTCCCATTTGATGATTTAAATTATCAACTGAATATTTATTTACAAAATCTTTATTTCTGCTCATAGCTCCTCCCTTTTAATGTAAATCTTACATTTGTTTCGAAATGTCTCATTTGTATTTTTTGTTTTTGTCTCATTCATTACATTTTCATTCTCTTAATTTTTTTGCTTTCTACTTATTCTTCATAAGACAGCTTTTTTTTCTAAAATCAATGTAAGCGCCTTATTCTCGTTTCCACACGTTGCAAAATGTTCTTTCCTTGCTTAACATGGAAGAACTCAAACGAACGAAATGGCGTCTGCAAAATTTATTTTGCCTTTATCGACATTGACTTCATTTTTCTGTATTTTTTCGTATGTTTCAGTTTAAACGTCTGTTTTCTGATTCTCCATTTTATTTACTTTTTAGCTGAAATTAAATGGAGGAAAATAGTTGCGCCCTGTGTGTAATCGAACTGGAATACAATAAAAAAGAATTAAACCTGTTTGTGTAGATTACACGGTGGTTGTTTAAAGATAAACTCGGCAAATAAAAGTTAATCAATTTAATTCTCTTCACATCTTTCAATTAAACCAAACCGTTTTAAATAGTCTATATAAAAAGTAAACTTTAAGACCTTATTCAACACCAAAATGATTTTTATAAAGGTTTACAAAATAATAACATGATTACAAAATAAGTAAAAATCATCACCATATATATGAAAGGATTTATATACGCGTAATTTATTGTAATATCAAACAGGGACTGTCAAATTCACTCTACGAATTGGATTTAGAAAAACTTATGTTAAATATTGCACTTCTGTAGAAACCTAGTCATTACACACACACACACACACACACACACACACATATATATATATATATATATATATATATATATATATATATATATATATATATATATATATAGCATGTACTCAAAAGAAGTTTGATTAAATAACAAGGTTGTCTCACCATCTGTCTCTATTTCATTGTGTCGTGCTAAACAATTTTTCTCACCAGAACGTATCTTACTAACTTATAAGTTTACCATTCGCACATGGATTAAATATGGCAGTCACATGTCTGTTATGTACTTAAAGATTCTTGATAAAGTAAAAAGAATCTGCAACGTTGGTCCTAAGCTGGTTCTTCGGCTTCAGTCACTTTCCCACTATCTTAATGCAGCTTCCTTGTGTGTTTTCTATAAATATTTTCATAGCAATTGTTCTGATCAGTTTTCCTCTTTGGTACCTTGGCTTTACAAATTTAAGCGCAGTACAAATTGGCAGCTAGGTTCCGTCATTTAACAGTTGAAATAGCGAGATGTAACCGTAAGTTCTTTGGTGAGTTTTTCTCTCACACTGTTCGCTTGTTGAACTCTTTTAGTTTCTTGTTTGCCAGTCAAGTTTAATCTTCAAAAATTTAACACTCATAACCGTTTGGGTCTTAGTGGCTTTATTTCCTTGCCTGTGGTGAAACGATTAAAAAGAAAATAGTATGGTATGCCATTCTCGATGCTTTAGCACTTATAACTCTTCATATTTGCGTGGATTCATCTAATTCTTCCCTTTCGTTTTATACATGTTTTTATTTTATGTTGAAGTTTGCTGCCAGTTTCTGTCCCCTCATACGCTGAAGCTTTCGAAGAGGAACATATCTTTATCAAAATCCGAAACAGTGTCTTGAATAGTTGAGACAATTTCGTAAATTGGCTTTCTTAAAAATTCCATTTCCTTAGCTATTGCTCGCTGTTACATATTGTTAGTTGTCTTGAATATTTTTTCACTATTTTCTCTGCAAATATTACATACAATTTAATAAAACAGGCATTTGATGTAAGAATTTTCATTATATATATGACAGACAGATTATAAGGCAAAAATGTTTAGCTCCCAAAAGAGAAAACCAATAAGGTCAAATGGTCGAAAGTCAATGCCATTCTTGGGACGATTAGCATCTTCTCCTTTCACTCTCCTAAGTTCTGCTAGAAAACATGCTAATTAGCCACTGTTTCACCTGTAGAAAAGGCAATACAAATCAACCAATTACTATCTGGCAAATGTTAGAATTTTCAATACTTTAAAGTTGCGAAGTGTGTGTGTGTATGTGTGTGTGTGTGTGTGTGTGTGTGTGTGTGTGTGTGTGTGTGTGTGTGCATTGAGTGACGTTGTGTGTCTGTGCATGTGTAGTTTTATTTAGCAGGTTAATTAAAGAATTATGTTAGTTTTTAATACGTGCTTGCTTTCTAACCTTCCTGGGGTGATTGAATCTGTTTCTCTCTTACTGAACCACGCCTCTGCTGGCTGTGTCTAGTGTTTTCCCTCTGTTCGTCCTTTACGTCGTTTAAAAGGCAACATGTTCGCCAATCTTTAGCAACGATACTATTCGATCAATTTTGTATTTTTTTATTCGCTTCATAATTACTTCTAATCTTATTTGACATTCATGCCCACAAAAGTTCGTATTTAGGCGCAAGATCTCATATAAGAACATGTCAAAAAGAAATATTTCTCTGTTTGATTCACTTAAGCAATTCTGCCTCGCTTTGAAATTTCTCTCCGTCAATAATTATTTAGCATGTTTCTATTGCAGACTCTTATTTGTTTGTTTTAATTGAACATAATTATTACTAATTAAAACCGTCAAAACATACTGGGGAAACACAAACAAGCAGAAAAATATTTGGTTCAATTTGCGACAAAATTACACTCATTTCTTCTATGTAAAATGTACTTTGGTAAATAGCCTAACATCACTTGATAGTTGATAGACTTGTTCCTAATTCAATGATTTCTATTCTCAGTGAGTACCTAATTTTTCTGAATAAATAAAATACCAAGCGCTTTTTAAAGAATGTTTTACAAAGCCCGTCTCGAAGGTCTTTTGCTAGTATAAATTAAACCCTCTTTGGGTCGGACATGTGAATTGTGAATTCAAGTTATTAAATATTGATAATGAGCGCCGTAAAAATCTCCATATTGGTTCCTTTTTGTGACATTATAACAGATAAAGTAAAGGTTAGTAAATAATTGTACATAGCAAATAACTGTTTCGTGGCTGATATCGGTGTTCTAATCCAGGCAAATGCAAGAATTCAAAAGCTGCTTTTCACGAAACTTGCTGTTCACGCAACAGGATTTAAATAATCATATTTTTCGGTTTTTACCTCTAATATTTTCCTGGTTTATTTGTTTATTGCTCCCGAGGCGCCAATTTGAAGTATGACAGAAATCGTGTATTTAATGGCCATTGACTTATACGGAGTTAATAATTTTGTTAGGTGTACGAATGGACAGACAAAAATAATCTTTAATTTCAAGAATGAAACAATATTCCCACTTCTAACCAATAAATGATGGATACGTAATCAGCGTGGATTAAAAGGATACAGGGTGGGCCAAAAGTGGGCTTACACTTGCAATTTACATTTTTAAAAAACATTTTATTATATTTATAAATTGTTATAATATAATATATATAATATAAACTTGTTACAATCATATTTGTTCAAAAGTGTTTACATGCATTTATCTAACACTTTACTTATATTTTTAGCATAGTTTAATCTCAACTTCCTACTCAAAATGTCCTCCTTGAACATTTGATACTTATAGCATACTATCCCTTGGAAATGTTTGGTTAAGGTAATCCCTTAGTGTCAAAGCATAACAGGTTGGGGGTAGCGGCTCCATGTTGCTGAAAAAACTTTTCGGCGAAATTAGATCTAAACAGTGAAACAAATAGTAAAACAACTCTAAGCCTACCTTTGGTCTATTTTCATTTTTTAAACTCTCAAGAGCTTCTGTTTGTTTTTGTTTTTTTTAAGTTTGTAATACATATATTTCGATGACTGCAGCTTCACTGATAAGGATTCGTGATGTGATGGTCGGATTTCAACTGAACTTCATTTTAAAGTAGCATAATCAGTAACTGGCTATTATTCACTTTTAGTCTTTACTTTAACAAACAAGTCCTCACTCTTAAAATCAATTTTTGACAATTTTTTTTTTCAGATATTCTTTCATTTTTTTCCATTCCTGTGTGCAGCCGAAGTAGTTTTGGGAGTTTTACTTTAAAATAACATTTCAAACAACATTTAACAAAGCTAAAAAATATAACACCTATAGAGGTGTTATATTTGTTATCGAGCTTGTTTTATATTGACCAAAAATGATCGGGTAATACACACGATATACCAATATATGTTAGTTAAAAATCAAAACTCGACTTGTGCACGAGACATATCAACACCCTTAGTAAATATCTTTCTGGATAATACAACAGTTTATATGTGCACCTCTAAACATCTAGAATACTAGAAGCTAGCAACTCATCTCTCCTCTGACCTACCCCAAGGTGGTTCAATGGAGGATGGAACGGCTTATAAAATTCAATACGCCCAAGACCAAACTAGTAACCTTCAACCATCATCGAGCAGACCCTGAAATTTCACCTATCATTATGGGTGGGTCTTCTAACAAGGACGCTTCTTGCCTTGAACGTCTATTGGGCCTCAAGCTGGAATTTTTATATAGGATTCATTGCTAAAGATGCTAAAGTATGGTTGGTTCATTGTACTGCTTGCTCCACTAAGTATTTGACTACTCTTGCTATATTCTCTCTTGACAAGAGGAAGATCGGAACAAAAATATAGTATTACTGTCATATCTCGGCTGGAGTTGCCCAATTCTCATTCACCTGTCTTGATAGTCCAAAATCATCTACTCGGCCTTGGGGGAGTGATGAAATATTTTCTAACTTATAACCCCTTTCCCACAGGTGAAACGCCGCTAGCCTCTTGGTGTTCTATCGCTATTTCTATGGCAAGTGTTCTCAATACCTACAGACTCACCAGCCCAGATCTTTGCAACTGGGACCCGCCAGTCTTCGTACACACGTGTTAATGATCTCCATTATCTTCGTATTTCATTAGTAAGTTCCACTCGGACAGCTTCTTCCAAAGAACTGTTGCTTTGTGGAACAGACTGTAGGCAGGATGTTTTTCCAATCACTATAATCTGGAGCTCTTTAACTTTAAAGGTTTAAACGTTATTTTTCCCGCATAACCTCATTAACTTCATTTCTTACCTTTTTTTATGCTCACGCAACATCATACAGTAACTCACTACCATGATTGGCTCCTGGGCTTTAGATTGGGAGAAACGTTGCCATTAAATATATATATATATATATGGACTATAACTATCACGGGTCGACTTATGCACAAAAATATGTATTCAGTAACTCTCAGTAAGCGACCCTAGAGTCGAGAGTTTTCTTGGGAAAAAAATCCGAAGATAAATTTAAGGCATTTAACTTAACCAAAAATAATGGATCAAGCTATACAAGATGTGCAACGTATCGAAACAAAAAAATAAAGGCTCAACTTATACGTGATCCTAACCAAAAATCAAGGATTGTCTCAGGCATGCAATCGTCTTTTATTTTAATATATATATATATATATATATATATATATATATATATATATATATATATAGATAGATAGATAGATAGATAGATAGATATGCTGTAAAAATTGGAAGTCATATCATGAGTAAAACATATTTAAGTAAGCGTACCATAAAATGGCGCTGAACGGTTCAGGTCCACTATGCTAATTGCACGTCAGTTCTATAGAGTTATCTCTCTTGGCGATCAGCGTCTTAACAAAATCAAGTAAAATTTGCAAATGATTTCTCTCCTGGTTTTGAAATATTTACAGCTCATTAAAGACCCAGCCATTTCGTCATGTTTTTCCCTTTGCAGGGATCGAAAGGCTAATAAAAGATTTATACAGCAATTTACAACCGAAGTCATTAAATAATAGCTACCCGCTTTCAGCTACCGGCAGAAAAAAAGGTGTCTGCAAACAAAAAACAGCGTTCGGGTTTGTTTGAGCCGAGTCAGAACGACAAACATGTGTTCATTACTACCGGATTAATAGCCGAAACATGCCAGGATATTACACCTTTTTTGTTTGCTTTGCCATTTCGTATTTTTCACAAATGCGGGTATATGGGTTCAACCAAGGACGTATTCAGCCATGTTGAATGGCCATGATTTAATTTGGTCACAAATCACAGAAATTCTTACTCGGAAAGAATGAACGAACACTCTCTTTTACTATTACTTAAGGGATATTTATACGCCATTGGCTGACCTTGTATACCGTGTCGCTATTTCCTTAACTTACCGAACGTGTAGATCGTTCACATATGCAGAGTATTTGGTAAAACAGCACACCACCAACAACTCACACAAATGAAAAACAAAGAAAACGTGATTAAGTAGAACGCGACAAGGCGATATATATATATATATATATATATATATATATATATATATATATATATATGTGTGTGTGTGTGTGTATGTGTGTGTGTGTGTGTGTGTGAACATATAAACAGTTCAACACTGAATGGCGATAGTTTCATAGTTGAAATAATCTTCCCGGCTTGAAGACTGCGTTTAACCATGTAACAGATTATCACCATTCGGTATTAAAATCTGTGTTCACACTAGTTATATTTATATCCGCTCTATCACGGATATGCATTATTTTTACCTTATAAATATAGTATAACTTAAATCTATATTTGATAACATATGTGAGTATACTATAACGTGTATGTAGCATGTTTTCATTCAAATATGTTGTGTTGAAATTTAAGTTCTAGTTTGTGCTGCATATACATTTTATGGAGAAACCTTCCATCGTTAATTATATTTTTGTACGTCTACCTGTAATCAGGCTTTCTCAAAAACGTTAGTGTTAACAGTAGGTACAAGTGCCTCCATGTGTAGAACGATTTATTAATACAAGTATGCGATATACATTTTATACTTTTAAAACTAGTCTGTTAGAACTCACAAAATTTGACAGTGCCCAAGGTCTTGATATAAAAATTAACCACATTTTAATCTGCGTTACATGGCTGTTTCTTTCGTACAAGTACCGCTTCAAATATTTTGACTATTTCTTTACAGTTATTTCTACACAATATTTTAGCATTATGTCCATAACCTTATCTAATATTGTAGTCTTCTATGTTGATCAATGTGATTACAAATAACAACAAGTGCTAAATTAAGCTCAAAATGTATGTGGTGCTAATGTGACCAATGTATGAATTTAACATTGTTTTTAATTATTCATTTATTTATTCTTTACGATACTAGGTTTTGTCATTCATATATGTTCTGAATATTGATATAGTCCTACTAGTGAAAAAAATACCTAAATGAAATATTTTTATAAAGACCCTTGAGGATAAACATGTTCTATAATTTCTTTTTAAACTTAAAAAATATAGTCAATATAACGATTCAGAAATCAAACGCGTCCATTATTAGTTTAATCTAAATATTTACATTTTTTAATTGATAGATTTAATGTAAGACTCAATATTTTCCAAAAGTACAAAAATTATATACAAAAACTATTTTGAATTTATTTTGTTGTACGTTATAAAAGACAACACTGCGCGGACAAAACAATTGAATACGTAACAGGAAACGGTTATGATATAATCACTAAATTATTTAATATCCGGATAGCTAAAAATGTCTTAATAATTCCTAAGCATCATGACACTATCAGAAAAGATGATTCTCACAAAATTTCTTCAGTCTGCATCGAATATTATAATACTGGGTTGTCCGAAAAGTTCATGCTGATTTTTAGTCGTTCATACTGAACACGTCAAATGTATTGACAGATATAATATAATGTTTACTTTTCCGATTAGAGCATACTTCAAACTATCTCTTGAGAAAGAAAGTTTAAAATTACTTAATTCGTGTCAATTCTACACCCGTATGAAAATGCAAGATTATAAGGTGCATTTTAGACACTTGATTCTTTTTTTACCGTAAAGATATAAATGCCTCGCAAGCAACAAAAACAAAAAAAAATATGTGCTGTATACAGTGAAAGTACTTCAGCTGACAGAACTCTACGGAAGTGGTTCGCTAAATTTAGAGTTGGTGATTGTAGACTTAATTGATGATGAACGCTCCTACAGACTCCCCACTACAGATGACAAAGAAATCAAGACATTGACTGAGAAATAACCCACCTTACACAACGCGAGAATTGGCAGAAACATTAAATTTATCAAAATCAACCATCCATGAGCATTTAGTGAATCAAATCGTTACAATGTTTGGGTACCACATAATCTGAGTGAAAAGCATTTGGGGTTGCATTTCATCTGTAATTTGCTGTATAAACAGAATGAAAATGTCCTCTCTTGGAAGCAAATTTTGACGGGCGATGTGAAATGGATCGTTCACAACAATGTTCATCGAAAGGAGAATACCGGAGTAAGCGATATGAGCCAACTTTAACCACCTCGAAATCCGGTCTTTATCCTAAGAAAGTCATGTCATGCCTCGGATGGGGTTGACATCTCAGTCTCACTCTTTCACTGTCGAAACTGTTAAATGTGGCCGTCTCTTCTATTCCAAGAACTTCATGTCTCGCACTACCCACCCGTGGAACTCGCTTCCTCTTACTTGCTTCCCTGACTGGTATAGTCTTCAGTTATTCAAATGCAATATCAATCGACACCTCCAAATGCCTTGATATATTTTTCGTGCTTCTCTTCATTCTTTCCGCTATCATGCCCCCCTTTACTCTTGCTCCCACTTCTCTGTAACACCTTACGTGCTAGTGGCACACCCGCCTTGCTTGGAGTGAAATGCTTAATATATATATATATATATATATATATATATATATATATATATATATATATATATGACAATGTTTGTCTGTCGGCATCAAGTTGACGCTTAGACCCGTGAACCACCAATATTAATGAAACTGTGCATACATGCTAAAATACCATCGATTTTATTACTAGTTTAATTGTTTTGCTTTTTCTTTACAAAAATCTATAATGGAACCGTTAGCTCACCGCCAGCTCTTACCTGAAACGCAGCTTGCACATTTATCACTGTGTTTAAGCAAAGGAGATAATTGGTCTCGCAAACATTATAGAAATACATTTTAGAAGATCCAGATATGGCTCGTTGTTCGATTTTAAAAAAATTAGGAGACAACATCTGAACGAATCCCAGGTTAATTTCTACAATAAAAACCTTTATTTAGCCTTCTGCATAATGTTTTTAATACACGATCTCCGCTGTGTGTTTATCTCGTAAAAATATAATTTGACGCGATTTCTTTAAAAATAAATATATTTACACTTCTTTAGGGTTTCTTTTCAAATTTCGCCATGTGCATCATTAAATTCGCCAGGTTCGAATTTATTTCATCCTACCATTAAAAAGGCATACAGTTGTGGTTGTTGTCTGTGGAATAACAACAATCTGATTAATTCGAATCGTGGTGAAAAGCGAAACTGAAATCAAATATTTAATAAAGAATTCTTTTTTAAACCTTTCACTCCATTCGATATTGAAATCTATCTATCTATCTATCTATCTATCTATCTCTCTCTCTCTCTCTCTCTCTATATATATATATATATATATATATATATATATATAAATGGCAATTTCTGTCTGAGTGATCAAATCTAAATTCTCGACCTGTACACGCACGAAAACTGCAGCAAAGTCGCTCACAGGTATGTCATTTAATCAATGTCGTCTCCCACTCCAACATTAATGAAACTTTGGATACATGTTAAAATAACATCCAGTTTGTTACAACGCTAATTGATTTTTTTTTTTTTTTGGTAAAAATCCATACTAGGAAAGCTAGGGCCTATAGATAGCAGCTCCCTGGCGGGCCATACACACATGGATCACTGTGTTTAGCGTTTAATTTAATATGGAATTAATTCGTTTCAAATTTCGCTATGTGCATCATTAAATTTGCCAGGTTCAAATTTATTAAACACAAAGAAATTGGCTCGATTCACTCGGCCATTTAAACGTAAAATAAGATTTAAGTTGAGCCTATTTGCGAAAAGAAAATTTTTACCTAAGCTCATAATTCAAACTATCCTTAAAAAAGCATATCGTGGTTGGGGTTTATGTTGTCTGTGAATCTGTTTGAAGGACACTTTCGTGCTATACTGTCTATGTAAAACAATCTTGCTGTGGAAATAGACATCCTCCTTAAAAAATCCAAACGTCCTTAATCATCATGAGACACGTTTAATTAGAGGATATCAATACGAATCGCGAAGAAAAGCAAAGCTGTAAGAAACACCCAATGTTTATGATTTAACTGTATTACTGGTCAGTGTAAATCATGTCATTCTATTTGTAAATCTATATATGAATCTATTTGCAGGTCTATTGTGAAACTATTATTAAAATAATTGTCAAACTTAATCCATTTTATATTATACATATGTATATATATATATATATATATATATATATATATATATATATATATATATATATATCAAGCATATTTGGTTAATTTAGACGTATTATGACTGTTCAATTTAATTTTAATCCTACTCCATAGATTAATATCTTAGTAGCTGTAGAAAAATGATCAAGAAAAATTACAAAATTTTCTTTCAAAAAATTTTCAGATTTTTCAATCTTGTTCGGGATCTTCGTCAGTGGTTGAGTGTCTGTGGATATGTGTGCGTGAACATCGCAAAATTCAAAATATTTATGCAAGGGAGTTAACTGTATATACGTTATTTTCATCGATATACTTTATGTTAGTAAATGATCGGGTTTTTTTTAATTAATAAACATAAAATATATTAAAATGATTATCAGTCATCGTTTACGTTAAGATATAATGTGAGCAGATATGATCGAGCGAGAAAAAATCGTCAAAGACGTATGTTTATAAACAGTAATTTGGACTTTGGACGTTCATTTGTAGCTGATTGGTTAAGAGCACCGCAGATCAAATTTGGGTTACAGTTTCGATTCCTGTTGTAAAACACATATTACCATCGAAATTTCTCGAATATTCAGTGAATGTAATCGATACTGTTTAATTAAAAAAACAGAGCATTTGCTTAAAGACGATTATATCTATAAAATAACATATAAACAGAAAATATATTAAAATAATTGTCGGAATTAATTCATTATATATATATATATATATATATATATATATATATATATATATATATATATATATATATATATATAACAGGCCTGTTAATGAAATTCGATGAATTCTGACTAAACTCAAACTATGGTCAGGTAAAAAATATCATCACTGAGGAATAGCAGAGCCGACTTCGACTTTTCACATTCAGTTATGTGACAATGCCCTTGGGAAATATATGAATCTATCTATTCTCCTCCCAGCTATAGCCTCGGGTGACAACCTGTCTAGGAAAAGGAAAACTCTTTCAAAACCTATGGAGGGTCATATTTTAACTTTGTGGCATACTGAGATCCAGTTCCCTGTATACGGCTCTCCCAGAACCTTTCCTAAGAACTGAGCGGCTTGACCCTCATACGTCAAAAACGACGAAAGAGAGAGGTTGAGTATATATATATATATATATATATATATAATGTTATTTAGTGAAAGTATAAAATAACATGAGCATTACATTGTATTTCAACAACCTTCCAAATGGTTACAACCTTCCTATTTCGAATAGCAACATTATAAATTCACGTTTAACCTGAATCGAACACCAAATGTCAGTGGAAAATATGCAATTATATCAACATGTAGACGATTCATACACATAGTAAATAGACAGGTATTAATACATACACACATATTGCTTGTTAAATACATTTTCATTTCAACGACGTGCATCTCTCACAGCAATAATTTTTGCTTTCATTTCTGTTTTTCTTTTCCCCATTGATGCATTCGTTCCTCTTCCTTCATTTTGCGCACCAAAATATGAAAAGCTGTCACTGATTCTTTAGAAGAAGTCTTTACCTTCAGGCGTTGTACTGTCGCGAAAAGGCACACCAGTGTCATTTCATTGTCTTAGGACGTACACCTGCCTATTCCCATTGCCTCCTTCATTTCCTGCTGAGGAGAAAAGCCGCGAAATATGTCTGTCACGAATTATTACACATTACAATATTTTTTGAAATTTTCATTTTCATTTATAGAAAATTTATTAGTATATAAATTTCTATCTCTACAATTTATCTCTTTTCATCAGATTTTCTTTCTTTCGTTCTATACTATTTAATCTAGATAGAATTATATAAGAAGCATTCGTGTTTTACGTATGTATGTACACTTACCTATATATATATATATATATATATATATATATATATATTGAATAAAAACAGACCACGTTAAGGTTCCATGTAATAAATTATTTCACCATAACCCCTTTAACAGGGCTCTGGATCATCAGACTTTACTTCCAAAGGTTGAAATTTTTCATTTTCATTTCAATTTTTGGAAGTAAAGTCTGATGATCCACAGCCCTGTTAAAGGGGTTATGGTGAAATAATTTATTACATGGAACCTTAACGTGGTCTGTTTTTATTCAAACATATCTGCTCTGAATTTTACATTGAGCTCTCCGGATATTATCCTCCTCGGGTCTACCCACACGGATTACCTAAGTTTGCATAAACTATATATATATATATATATATATATATATATATATATATGTATGTGTGTGTGTGTGTGTGTGTGTGTGTGTGCGTGTGTCTGTGTCTGTGTCTGTGTCTGTGTATGTCTGTGTGTTCCTGATCAAACCGAACTCATAAATAATTTCAACGGTCATACTACTACTGCCTATCCAGATGCCTTACGTTGCACCGATCTGACCACATTTCCATCAGAATTCATTTAAATACACAAACTTACCAGACTCCATCCGAAACATACTAGTAGAAAATACAAGCATAATAAGCTCATCCACATGTCAAAAAATATTAAAAATAATAGCAGCCTTAATAATGAAAAAAGAAAAAGCCAACGTTCAATAATATTCAACTACGAACACGGCCACAATATGCTGTGTTCGGAAAATAAAACATCTCTCTCTCTCTCTCTCTCTCTATATATATATATATATATATATAATTGTTTGAATGTGTTAGTTTTTAAGTTACATTACATGTAAGACAAAACAATGCATATACTTAATTTCCAATAGATTTTCTCGTCGAATCACACAAACATAGCAAAATGAAAGTAACATTCTCACTCTTTTCATATGAGGTCGTGGATTATTCCCCTTTTAAATGGGAAACTATATGCCTGCCTCGGAGGAGTATCTTGGATGTATTTTTAGCTTTGTCATACTCATAATTGGACAAAAGCTGTCCTCCGACTGCCTCCGATTGCAGCTGCTCCAAAACTAATAGTCTAAAAGTGTCCGGCCAGGGCGCCAGAAAACGTTTGAATGTTAGCAGCACTTTCTCCTTCCAAAACAAACATTCTATGACAACCCTTTCGCTTCCACGTATATCCAGAGTAGCAACCATTACGAAATAAATTGTGGATAAAAAAAAATGCTTTAAAATTATGGGTAAGAAGAGAGACGTGTGGTAACTCCGCAAATTTTCCTATGGCCTTGTTTAGCTAAAAATAAAGAAAAATTGCGAATATAAAAACGTAAGTCTAACCTCTATTAATTCATTGTTTTTCTTATTTCATCAACATTTTTGTGATTATTCCTCTCAGGTACAATTCCTGTAGGTTGTATTTCGTTTAATCCAATGAAAAATCATCTAATCTTATTCTCATTTAATATTTGTTTATTTCTAACAATCAATTGTACAGGTACTCGTCCTGTCGTTCGAGGTTCTTTTAAGAACCAAATATGTTCAAAATATTTCGTTCTTATTTAGTATTAACATTTCTATTTGAACTCCTGGTAGATGAGTTACTCAGATATATTTATTCTGACTTTTTAATTTCTAATCTATTAACGTAATCCAATTGTCTCTATTAATATCCAAGGTATAGCTGATGCTTGAATTATATTTTATTGTACATTGGCAACAGTGTTTCAAGAGCAATTAAAATGAGAGGTTTCGTATGATTATTTCCCATATATATATATATATATCTTACCCAGGGAAAATACTGACACAACATAAAATTCCGAATTTTCACTTTATGGAGGAAGAAGAATAGCTTAGTAAATACCAATTCACGTACTTACATATGTGTATATATCTGCCTCTTATATATATGTATCGTATTTTTTTAATATTTTGTATTCATATTTTTCCTATTCTTGTTGCATCTTCTTCTTTTTTTCTAATATGTCTGTGTCTTAACATTATTTTGTAATTTTACCAAAAGAATAAACATCAGGATATAATTTTAAACGGTTAACTGAATAATAATATTAGTTTATAACACTACATAAAAGCCTAAGGAATTTGAAAATGCTACTAACAGTAATAAGATGCTCATCTGAATATGTCATAGTGACATAATTTCGGAACCTTGCACAGAATAGTAACCCCAGGGAGCATGCTACTAACACAGTAATCGAAACAAAGGTAAGGATACTAGTGTGAATATTCCATCGAACTGGCTTTTCTTTCATAGCTTTCCAGCATTATTTTCAACACCTTAATCCCTGCTTTTAATTGAATATGGACCCTAACAATACGTTAGGAGAAAATTGGATAATTATCTAAGCAAATACGTAAGCCGATAATTATTACTTTCTATATCCGTTTCAAGTGGCAAATAATGGATATCCGCCCCCCCCCCAAACTTGTAGAACTGGCTCGTTCAAATGACGCTTGTTTAATTTAATAAAATGGTGGGTGGCGTTGTAGCACTTATGTTCCTCGGACTGATGTAATACCGAAAACCGAGGCGTTTTGTCCTATAAGAAGAATTACATTATTTTTTATTTTTTTATGGGCTATAGTCATAAAACTAGGTAAATAATGGAAAGATATCAGCAACAAGTGATAGTTGATGGTGACCACATATGACTCGAGAATGAGATAATACAACATCAATTTATGAGTTACGCCTTGGCCGGAGCTAATCGACAAGCATGGAGCATGGAAAACAGGTGAATTGTCATCTTGTTAGGCGATGCTCGTTTCCAAACATTTCTGGCAGACAGTGGAGTGCAAATTTGGAAGGTATCTTTCGCGTGTTTTTCAAAATGGTGGTAAATCTGCAGTGGTGTGCTCTGAAACTGGTGTCTGTCTTGATAACTGTAACATCACTGTTCACCATGTTTCCTTGTAATAATGATTTTTGTTTTGTTTTCAAGCATGTAAAGGCATATCCTTTTGCTGGTGGCTGTTACAAAAACTGGATCTGAGAACACTCAGCTGATTTCCAAGTATATTATCCGTTCTCCGTTCTCACCAGAATTAAAAGCCATTGGACATCTAAAGTAAATATTTCCTAAAGCTATATCCATCTAAAACAAATTAGTTATGGATAATATTCTCGGAAAGATACACTCACACATCTCGCAGGCATCATGCATACTCCACTTTGCGCTTCCGCCATTATTTAAGCAAAGACAGGAGCTACTTGAGTAACGCAAATTCCATATCACGAGAGAAAAACAGGATATCAAAGTTTAGAATTACTGGAAGATATGGTTCCACCGATTTTCAGTAGGAATTTAATCTTCCACTCAATTTGAGGCAGAATTCTAAATGAAGATTTCCTCTATTGAAATTTACCCTTGTTTAAATTATGAATTTATCCGTTTATTTTCATTAGTCATTAATAGCAACGGATATAATAATAATAAGGGGTGCGTCGCACTTTATTTTCCCGTGCTGTCAATTTCTCCCTTTCCCAAGTTACATTCAAGTGAAAAACAATTCTCTCATATCACAGGTGATTGAGCGGAATACAAAGTCGTATATAATGATTTGTGCGAATGATGTCGGCCTGGATTCGAACTCTGTTCTCCGTTTACATTTGGAGAATCGATATGAACAACATCGGTTTATTATTCTGAGTTCTTTGCTGCATTAGAAAATGACTCTGTCTCAGTTAGAAACCCGGTTAGAAAATAAAGAAATCAGCCAGAAGGAAACTCTGATCAATATTGTGACGTCTTCCATCTTACAGGTACATTGCCGTAAGCTGCATTCAACAGACTTTCATTTCCAATTACCGACTAGAATTACCGAACACCTGGTTATGATAAGGGCATGCTTAAATTGGTGATAGAATTACCAAATACTTTTAAAGTGCCCTCTCCGTGTTTTTCTATATAAGAGAAACTGCGCTGTCAAAAATCTTCATCTCGTATACAGGATTGATTCTCAAAAATCAGATCAATCGATGTTTTCTTTCGAGATGGAGAATCGGTAAAAGATTAAGTAAGTCTTTTGTTTTTGCTTATTAATCCATTTTATTTTATGTCTTCAGTTTTATTTTCGATTCGGCAGAATGTTCAAAAACTGGAGATAATCGCTCATGAAGACACAGGACCAAATAAAACTATTCGAGATAAAATAAAATCAAAACAAGAAATGTAGTTTACACAACGTGACTAAAAAGTGTGTGCTTTTGCTATGGCTGATGATGACAACGAAGCAAAATCGTGCAAGCAAAATAAAACCTATTAAAATTGAGTAAATATAATACGTCAATAATATGCACCCCTCTCTCTCCCTTTCTCTCTCTCTATATATATATATACATACATATACATATATATATGTGTGTGTATATATATATATATATATATATATATATATATATATATATATATATATATATATACCCTGCTTGAAGTTATAAAGCAAATCATATAAATTTCAATTTGCAAAACCAAATAATCACATTTTACTTCAATAAAAAATAATAAAATCATCAAAAACAGCTAATAATCCATTGATTTTGTTAATCTTTTTACTTCAGCAGGTTCAATTTCCGACATAGTAGTAGTAATTGCTTCCCATAGGTCTGCTTTGCTGTTATATTGTTTGCCGTCTTCATATAATTTCATCGTCACAATTGACCATAGATTTTCGATCAGATTCAGATCATCACTTGCTTGTGGCCATTCCATTATCTTGTCTTTTGTAAATCTTTTATGCTCAAAGAACTCAGGGATAAGCTTAAATACATGAGAAGGGGGCATTATCGTTCATAAATACACATTTCGTTTTGAAACTGCGAAACCTTTTGGCCGTGCAAAGAAAAAATCTTGTTCATAAAATTGCAGTAGTTATCACTGATGTAAATCCATCATCGACTTTTGAATGGTCGACAATTCCAGCCCCTGTAATAACACTACCACCTTCTTGTTGGTTTCTTTTAGCTGAATTGGTTAAATCCATCCTTTGGCCCATCCATCAGGGCCATCAAATTTCAGTCGAGATTCGTACTTGAAAATTACTTTAGAAAAGTCAATTTTCGTGTATTTCTTGGCCCAATTTTGACGCTTTAAAATATTTGCTTTAGTGAGAAAGAGTTGCGTCGGAGATTTTGTACAGATCCCAATCCACAAAGTATTCTTGACTCCCTCAATTCCACACTTTTCAAAGATCTGAGCACTGGTTGAAAGTGGCTGTTTCGCTATTACGCACTTTACGTTAATCTCGAGGAAACAAGTTCTTAAAGTCTTTACCTTTGCTTCAAGTTCTCAACTTACTTATATTTTCCACAGTCTCCTTTATCATTCGATGATCTCTACAAGCCTACTTTGATATCTCCAATGTAGATATTCTCTGACTCAATAACTTATTTTCTGTTTTTAGCAGTTGGTAGATGCTTCCCTTTACCCATGTTTCAACATATATTATGGATCAATAGAAAAATTAGTTTTAGATTTCGAATGTCTTAAGCTAATATTATTTTAATCTGCATATTAACTTCAGTAACTCGATTTTCATAAATAACAAATATTTCAAAAAGTAAATATCAAAAAGGCAGAAAAAGTAGTTAACTATTTTACTAATGGTGGAAATGGACGAGTTTAAATTTGACAAATATTAGTTCAGAATAATTTGAATCATTGAAGTTTATTTGGTTTTCATAATAACCTCAGACATGCTGTAGGTGATATAATTGGATCGTTAAAGGTCTTTTTAATAGGGAAGATCTCACAATAACACATTTGGTTAAACTAATTCAGTTCTTGAATCAATTATGGCAATTTAGCTTTCTTTGTGTGTTATAAAATTCATCAGTATTTCATGCATTGATGTTAAATTTCGGGATTTTTTTATTTTAATGTGTACTTGCTCGAGTTGTATTACTTATCAGACACTTGATTTACTTGAATATTGTTTTACATTCTCATATCAGTCTTTTTAATGATGGCTGACTATTTTCTATAGATTAATATAAAGAGAGTTTGGCGTTAATAATATTAATCCGGATTCTTTGCAATTTTTTCACACTAGTCCAGCTTTGGAGAAAGTGAAGCAATATTTTCTTCCATGAATATGAGCATAAGATTTAATTTTCTCCATTGTGATATATGCCACAGAAAAACGTATTTTCAATAATTTGCCTCAACCACCATTCCCATTCAATGAAGCTGTGTGTATTTACTCTTGATACATAACTGTTCACATATTTCTCTAAACCGATAGGTTTTCTTTTGTGAGGTTTAATTACAAGAGGCAATTTTGTTTGTTGTTTAAAAATTTATTTTTTGTTTACTTTTACAACACCAACTTCATCAATATTTTTTCCTGTTCTACGGAATAATATTCTGGATAATTACCCGATTTAGTATTTCTCAAATCTTTCTTTAATATTCCTAAAACTAGATTTTTCTTGTACGTTTCCAGTTTCAGTTTTTTTTTTTATTGTTTCACAAATTCTAAAGTTTTTCTCACCAGACAATGAGGCTAGAGTTTCTTCTTTCTATTTTTATCGATCAATGAATATATATATATATATATATATATATATATATATATATATATATATATATATATATATATATATAAGGAATATAGAGGAAGAACGGGGACAAGATCAAGGTATCAGAAGATGTCGATTGACAATACACTTGAATATTTGAAAAGTATAGTTATCAGGGAAGCGAGCAAGAGGAGGGGAGTTCCACAGACGGGAAACGGGAGAAAAGAAGCTGTTTGAGTAGAAGAGACGGTTACACTTAACCGTTTCGACAGTGAAAGGATGGGACAGAGATACCAGTCTAGTAGCTCGCTTAAATCCATGCAGTCTGGAAACAGGCGAAAGTAGCTCGTCGGAACAGTTGCCGTGAAAATACTTGTAGAAGACACAGAGGGAAGCCACGGCACGTCTGTGAGAAAGCGACTGTAGACTAGATACCAGATCAGGGATGGTTTATAGATTTATAGATTTAAAGGATGGACCCAGACGAGAAAAATTTTACAGGCACCACATAGAGAACCAACTTTCCTTTCGTTTTGGAGGCATTAAAGTTTACAAGCCATTTTTTGCCCCAGTCAACCACAGATTGGAGGTCCTTTTCGAGATCAGCGGTCAGGTCAGTTTTGTCAACGATACCAAATTTGCTATTGAGGCAGGAGTAAATAGTAGTGCCATCCGCGTAGATACCTGCTTGCTAACCGATGACATCGGGAAGGTCATTGATGAAGATCAGGAACAATGTACTGTCCAAGATAGTGCTATGGGGAACACCAGCGTTTGTGATGTAGGAGCTGCAGAAGAACCCGTTTAGGACGGACTTAATTGCACGGTTTGACCGGAATGATTGTATTAAGTCAAATAATCGTCCTGTAATACCATATCCCTGAAGCTTACGAAGAAAACCGGCATGCCAAACACTATAAAACGCTTTAGAGATATCTAGAGCCAAGGCTTGAGCTTCTCCGTTATTGTGAAGTGCTTGGTATACAAATTCAGTTATGGCCCTGAGCAGTAGATCGGGCAAAGCGGAAACAATATTGCTTGTCGCAGAGCAGATTATGTGATTAAAGCGTTGATTAAAGCCTCGAAGACATTACCGAAGCGTGGTAGAGGGCTTATAGGACGGTAGTTAGATGGATCAGAGGTTCGCCAGGGTTCTTAAAATCAACAGATGAGGACTTCCAACAAGGTGGGAAGTAAGAGTCGGTGTGGCAGTATTTGCAAAGTTTGGAGAGGACAGGAGCCAATTCAGGAGCACATTTCTTCAGGAAAATGCCTGATATCCCACCCCTACAACTAGCCTTATGGGAGTCTAATTTAGAGACGATGTCCAATACCATCGTTGCGGGTTATTTCATTTCACTCAGGAGAGCCTCAGTTCTAGGAGGGAAATCATATTCACCTGCACCAGATGAGTCTAACGTTGAATTGGATGAGAATTTACAAACGAAGCATTCAACCTCATCAGGTGAGAAAGTCAAGATCTAAAAGTGATTGAATAAAGGCAATATTGTGGGTTTCCTGTCGTTCAGCACGCTTTTGCAGAGCCGCCAATAATCTCTAGAAACTTGCGAGATACAATACGTTGTTTCATTCTTTCGGCAAAGGTTAACTTTGATTCATTGAGACACGCTTGCACTCATTACGGTTAGTGACAAAGAGACGTCTGTTGCAATTGGACATGTCGCTACGGTACAGACGGAAATAATGATTGCTTTGGGCAATAGCAGTTGAGCAAGCAGCTGAGAACCAAGGGGATGAACGCGATTTCACTTTATACTTTCTTGCAGGGATGGAAGCCTCGATTCCAGCGTTTACCTAGGATTAGACCATAGGCGCAAATTTTTGGACGGGGAGGTTAAAAACAGCATTCCAGGGCACATCGCGAAGGATATCACGGAACGAGTCCCAGTCTGCTTGTTGATAACTGAAAGAAGTTCTGTTAGTAGGAGGTTGTTTACTGGTGGATGAGTAAAAGGCGACGTTAACTGACACGATGGTATCATCAGAGTTGCAAAGAGAGTAGAGCTGTGTGGCAGGACAAGAATCGGGAATGGAAGTAAAACAGAGATCAAGAAGGGAAGCCTTACTATCATGGTTGCTGGGGAGACGCGTAGGAAAGTTGACCACTTGTGTAATTGAATAGTTAAGTGTTTGTATGCCAGGAAAGTCAGTTACAGCGTGTTTAAGTCATTTTGGTATGGTGGGCATTGAAGTCACCAAACACAAATATGTTTGCAGATGGATGTAGAGAGATAGCCTTGTCTATATTATCGGAAATGCTATGGAGTACTCCAGTCTTGGGAGGATGGAGAGCGATAGAGTAAGAAAAGAGAGCCTATAGAATTGAGGAGAGATAGACGGAAACACATGTATGAATGGTCTGGAGATTCAAGAGAGGGTTCCATAGCCAGTAGGAGATGGTCTCGTACGTAAACTCCCAGGCCATGCATTTGGGTAATAGAGTCCTTTCTAAGGAGAGGAAGGTAAACGGGAATCGAGGAGGAGATTGACGAATTATGGTTGGTCTCGCAAAGAGCTAGTATATCAGGAGACATCTTAAAGATGAACGATTTCACACTGCAGAAGTTGGCCCGATTGCCACGGTTGTTGGAAAAAGAAATGTTAAATGATTTAGATGATATTTTTTAGAGGTGCTTTAGGTTTACTTCTTTCATTGTTTGTAGTCATGTTGGTTAAGGTTGATAATGAAAGTGAGAAGGCCTGAAAAGTAATAGTATCTGACGGTCATCGTATGTGACATAAATAGAAATGAGCTGGCGCAGCCTGCAACATAATGTGGTTTGGGGGTTTCTCACCGGAAGTGCGTGAAGGGACACCCTTCCATGCGCGACTTGGCACTACAAGGACTCCGATATGCTTTTGATTAGAGCAGCTGCTCAATATGCTACGCTAGAGTTAGGGCTTCTAACTACCAGTCGAGGACAGAAACCAGAAAACTGTCAACTGGGTATCCTCAGCAGGAATAGACATTGCCACAGACTGCACATAACACAATGGCTAAAGGACAGCACTAATACAGAGGCCAGACAAAAGGAAAAGATACAGGAACCCCTTCCTAAACAGGAAACAAAGGATGAGTCTAATATACCATTAGTGAATTATCATTTTCAGCTCCATATTATAATTTAAATTCACAGGATTTTTCAATTTCTTCTTTCTTTCCTTTTTATTATATATATGTATCTTTCGAGAAAGGGTAAATTAGCCGACTTCATTTCGACGAAAATCAAAGAAAATGACAGTCGTAACTCGTAGACTGGAGGGTTGGGATGAGGAGTATGACTGGGTAGTGTTGAGGAAATATGATATCAGTCAGCAGTATTGATTATAAAATAGTATAATCAATTAAAATAAAAATTCACAGAGATACATAAACACACTAACGTATATACATATACACAAACATACACTCGAGATAGATACACACTTCAAAAAAAATAATCTGGCTTCTTCTTCACTCTTTTTTCTTACATGTCTGGAATTTTTAAAAAAAATAAATGCTTGTAATAATTCTATAAAGCGTTATTACAATTAAAATTAAAATGCCAAAATGTTTTTTTTTTATTTTCATGCACAGAGATTTTCAAAACATATTTTAATTAGAGTAAAAAGGAATCATTTTAGCATGTTAGAGAAAGTGAGATATCCTTTGATTATTCATGATTAAACACATATTTTCCCATAATTACCTCATCTACCTCCTCGTAGAAGTAAACATTAACATTCATTTGCAAAGTTTAGAAGAAAGAATATTAATTTTTAATTTCTTGTCTGTTTTCATTTGCTTATACATCAAATAAACCTTGTTTCTTTAAATGATTTTCTTATCGACTAATATACGAGAACATCTGTCTGTAAAATTTGAATCTACACCTTCATGAATAGCTGAATAAAATTTAAATCAATATTTTTTTTTGCAATTTATACATTGTTCATTTGAATTAAAAAAAAGAAATGTGAAAATGGCAAAAGAAAGTATATTGTGGCAATTCATTCCCCATCCCTCTTTTGACCTTGTGCCGCATTGTACCTTTTTCTGCAATAAATAATACTTTGCTTTGCAGATTGTAAATCGAATACAAGTATTTGTTTTATTTATTCGTTTTGTTCATTTTTTTTTTTTCTTTTTTTGGTTCGTTTTATTTATTTCGAGGATAGAAAACAATTAAAATCAAAGCTTTCGCTCAACGCCCAATACTGATTGATTGGATTTTTATATGACCGGAAATCAGGCTATTGTTAAATCTCTAAATCGTTAATTGAGGAATAGCTGTAATTGAAATAAATATGTATTTACTGATCCATTCTTAAAAACAATAACTGGTCAACTAGTAAAAAAATATGTTTATTTATTAAATCTGTGGTGGGCGCTCTCACTATACACTCACTGAATACAGACATTAAGTGTCCAAAATTCTAGCATTGAATTATCCAACAGACATATGTCCTAGTGGATTTTAGTGTTGATTAAACTATATCTCAATGCTTAGCAGCTGTGAGTTCAATCCCTAGGTTTGGCCATCTAGATCTTTTATCTTTTATGTTTATGGAGATATTTCTTATCGATTAACACTCAACCGTATTATTCAGGGTTACACCACCGAAACCGAATAATACTGGTGAGTAATAATTAATGAAATATCTCGAGAAGCACAAAATGAGAGAAAACCCCTCCGATAGATTGAATAAAGGTTTCTGTTTAAATGTCCGAAAAGATAAGTGAGTAAGACAACAGACATCTAAAGATGACCGGAAGGTAGCACGTTCGAAATGTTGTGAGTATAACGAGCAATAAAAACTTTTGTTACACATATGCAGAATAAAACTAGATATTGTGAAAGTAGGTGTACGAAAATATTTATCTCTGTGAAAATGGAATCTGGTGAGTTATCATCCTCTACGCAGGCTTTAATATGTTTTTGTTGAATCTATATGAATAATCAGCAAGATGAATCTACAGAGTGACAAAGCACTGATTCCAAAACAATCTGTTTAGCTGTCAAGTGAGGGAAAAGGAAGATACAATGCCGTATGCGAACTTTCTACAACAAAGTGTATTCTTCCGTAAATAAATATAGCATAATAATAGATAATATTATCTAATCAAAATAGATATTAATTAGCTTAGAACAGACGCATGTATCTCATAAATCTATCAAAATTATCATAGGTATATTATATGGAGCTAGTATTTGTCCGATGAAAAACGAAAAACTATCCCGTTGGCCGAAATCTATGACTGCTTACCCCTAGTAGAGAAAAGCTTAAAAAATGAGCGAGTCGCTTACGAATGCGTTATTTGATATCTAAAGAGGACAAGAGTCAGAGAAACTCATAAAATGACGTTTCGCTGAGTCTAACATCAGCAAATGAAGATGAGCTGGTAAAGGGATATTTTTATGTAAACCTTCCAATAAAACAGGACAGATTTCTTTCATTACAATAGCTGCTATCATTATTCTGGTTTTTGATTGAAATTAGTCCTGGTGGGTAAATTATTATAGCATAAATATAAATATCTATATTAGCATAAATATTAAAAATAAACGTTTAAATTTATTTCGTTTACACTACGTAATCTGATGAAGGTTTACGAAACTGATACGTGTGAGAAAAATTTTAAACATTGTAGTTGATGATTAGTCCTTAATTTTCGCTTTGCTTTACTGTGGGGGTGTAGTTTTCCTCGTGTTTCTGTCATCAATACAATCTTATTTGTGGATAAGCTTGCACTCCCCGATAATAAATCCAAGTAGGGTACCCAGCTCCATTAGGAGAGCCTCGCAGTAAAGGCTGCATAAATCCAGTGTCTTACGGCCCTTTTGTATTTATGCGTACATACTTAACGTATTTTCTATCCGTATGTTCTGGATTATTCTAACATCCTTCCCAAATAGATCGAGTTTTCCTAATAGTCCGAATAGATCTTTGTCGTGTGCTTTATCAAACACTTATGCATACATTTCAATGCGTATTTATCGCGACTAAGAGTGAATTTCCTCTTTAAGTTTTTTATTAAAGAACAATCAAATAATGTGTAAGAGATAATGATTTCCTCCCTAATTAGAAGTATATATTGCTATTACAAATCGTCGTGCATATGCTTGGCCCGAAGATTAATGGCTCGGTTGAAAATCATATTTAGAATATGAAAGTAAAACCATAATCTATGGGTGAGAATTTCCGAGATGGCAAAGATTCAAATCCCATTTCATGAAATCAAAACCTAACTCCCAGACATTTGTTATCTTCAAAGGAAGCGCATTTTACTCAAATGGCAAGATCGATAGGATAAATTTCAAATAATTGGTGATAAAAGAAAGAAATGGCAAATTCTGACAGTGGAATAGCTGGCATAATTAAAATTGTAATAAATCTCTCATTAAGCAAAAAACAAATTAAAATCTAAATCAGAAACAAAATTGTAAAAAATGCCATTCAAAAATTAATGGGATGCGATTTAAAGAGAAAAATCACGCTGCATCCTCATTTCCGGTTCTTGCAAGAAGTTCTGCCAGTGATTGAAATGATCATCTACCAAGGTGAATTGTTTGGAGAATTCAACAAACCAATCGCTGGAGAGAACAAAGACAAAATAATTGTCTCTAATGTTACGCGTGCAAATCTTTTAGTTTTTGAACCTTATTGTTTACTATCGACGTTGAAAAGAAAAGAATTGTTTCAAATAATCAGGTTTTATCGAAATCTCTCGTTCGAAAGAGTGACATTGGTTATCATCCGTAGAAATAACAGCTGAAAATTGAATTCCTTTTAGATTGATTGAATTTGGATTATAACAAAAATGCCAAACTCCATAGCCGTATAAACATAAATATTACACACACACACACACACGCGTGCGCGCGCGCGTCTGCGAAAGAAGCATATTCATATTTACTGAATAACGCTTGTTTTCTCAGAAGTAGAAATAGATGTTATGTTGTACCAAAAGTTCAAGCCTTTTTCCCTGCTTTTAAAACCAGCATCCTAGTTCCTGAATTTTTAATACTTTCAAACACTTCCCTATATCTTTGTTTAATGAAAGTACGTGTAAATTGGTTAAAAATGGATACTATTTGTCTTAAACACACACACGCACACACACACACACACGCACGCACACACGCACATAAAGATAATGGGAGTAGATTGTTAAAAATCTTCAACATTACTTATGGTGACTGGTAATACATACTTCCTTCAGTTTGTGTTCAGATAAATTTTAGACTAATTTTCCTTTCCATAAAGAAAAAAATCCCCGTTTCGCCGAAAGCAATATGCAAATGATGAAGGCTATAACAGTATTACTTGAATTACTTCCTGAAAACAAAATATTCAGAACTCGTGTAGAAATTTAAATGACAAAAATAGAATAATACAGAAATAACCAGACACACGCATATATAAGGCTAACCAGTACGCATGCAGATTTATTAGGATTAACACACAAATGGTGGTATGAAAATGCGCAAAAATTGATACACACTCTCCAAGACGCCGATCATATAGCAATGATCATCTCTGGAAAAGAAAGTTTTCTTCAATAGGTTTAATGTATCCATTATTCCGTGTGGTATTATTTAAGATGACATCGTACAAAATCTAAGATATATTCCCAAGAACAATTTTCTTATTTGCTATGTAACCAAACCTGAAATATACGAATTACATTTTCTTAGCTCTCATGCCTTCATCGTTGATTTGTTTGTCATTGACATTAATAATATCGATCTTTTTTCAGATACTTAAATGTTATATTGATATTTAATCAATCACTCAAATGTATCAAATTAAACGCGCATATATAAGTTGGTAGCATTTTTTGTTCTGATAGTCTAAAGTAATTTTAATTCAAGAGGAGACGAAATGATTTCAAAGTTTTAATGGAAATGTTAAAAACACAAATCAATGAATAAAGAGTGAATGGACAAAATGAAATCGACTAAAAAGAAACATTATCTCAGCTGAATTTAAAATACATCGGGGACATTTAGCTTTGGCAACCATTTGGGCTATATTAGAATTTTTAATTAAATATTTTGAAAGACAAAAGATAAAGATACTCGAAATGCAAGAAAGAAAGAAAATATCGAAAGTAAATTAAAAGAAAAGTAGAAAGAGAAGTGAAGAATATACTGAAGGATAGAAAAGTGAGAGAATGTAAAGATTTGAATAAGATTTAGAAAACCGAGCAGGAATATACGCCAAAAGTTTGAGGGGAATACAAATAATTGTGCCTTAATGGGGAAAATGAGCAAATGATTTTTTCACAGATACTAATTTCTCTATCCGTAATCAACAGAGCCTTTTTTTCTGGATAAATGCAGTAACAGACTATTTGGTTATTGAAACCAATGTTTGGGTTCGGGTGATGCAAAAACCAATCTCGTTTTATGTTTGAAATATCTCTCTAACACTGGTGGAAACCTCAAAGCAAAGTTCTTTCAGAAATATGAACATTCGAATGATATATTAAATTCGTGGAATGAACCGAAAGACACAATCGAAAAAAAAGACCCGATAATTAATTTTCGCATAACCAGCAAACCGAGGAAATTGAAAACACATATTCAGAACGTTAACGGAAGTGAGGAAAGAAATTTCTCTTTCAGTCAAAATTTACAGATAAAATGAAACATTTCTCATTTCATAGTCATCTAATTTTCTTTCCCTTACAAATGAGCCTTTTTTCAACGAAGCCCAGTTGAGCGTGATCTGAATTTAATTCTATGTCTCTAACGTTTCAACTAGAACTGGTTTAACCTATTCTTGTCGCTCGAATATATCCGCGCTCTCATTCAAGTTGTTCACATTCCAAATCATAAAAATTCGATTTGGTAGGCTTGGCAATTCCGGAGCCAGCAATTTCAATTCGTTCCTCTCGCTCTTAATATTCAGTCATTTGCTTAAACTCACCTCCTTTTTTTTTTAATTCTATTGCATAAGACACGATATTTACTAAACTACTTCCTTCATATTGTTTATATAGTTAGAGAAATTGGCAGGCTAGAAGAAATATGTTGCATCAAATTTCCAATAATGAAAGGTTTGTGTTATGAAGTTGATATACACACAACAGTAGTAGTCATCACAAGTGGCACGATTGTAAATGAATACAATTATGGCACAAGGCCGAAAAGTGGGGTGTGTTTGAGGCTGGTCTTCCCTGATTATCTTATACCTAGCTAATTCACGACCCATTCACTCATTACAATTTGCGCATTCACCATAAAAACTCATCCATCACCAATCAATCCTCCATACACCATAATGCAGCATCCTCTCAGGTGGATCTACAAAACGCACCCGGTGACATAAAAATTTGATGATAATAAATACTTCATACATAAAAATGTAATGATTTAAAATGAGAGGGGAGGATATGAGCCCAAAACAAAGTAAATATTAAAACAAATCAAAATAAATATAACTGATGTTAATAGGACCCGTCCAACCCTTAAAAACGAGATGCAACTGTATTTTGCAATACGATAGGATCAAGAGGCTCTCTCGCTAAGGGAATAGGAAAAGAGAAAATATATAAGGACATGGGAAACATATAAGACTGACCCAGTTGAGATGAAAGTTGGCCAAAACAAACGGGAGGTTGGGAATCTCAACTTGGATCATGACCAAAAGGGTAGCCGGGAGCAGGCTAGGAACAACACTTACTCACATTAACTAGGTACACAAAGCTTGTCTAGCCTAACCAGAGGAGGGATCCACAGGAAACCACCCCGTTCAAACGAATCAAGCTCGCCTCAGTCACCCAACTTCTTCGAATGCAAGCGTTTTCTATCAGTTCTAGTCTTCATCTTGAGCTGATGCTCAACGAATCGGATCAGATCCTGATGAGAAAGACGGTTGCCTCGCAAGACTTCCTCCTGTCGCGTCGTCCAAATCACCATTCGGACCGTGTCAAGCAGCGTTAGAAACACCATTCGTTTCAACCCAGAATACGAGAGTGACACATTGTTACACGCTTTTCGGAAGCGATATGAGCCGTCAGCTCGCCAACATGGTCCCATAGTGGGCGGACCCGAGGACAATGATGGCGTGCGAAGCCGTTTTCTCTAGGCCAAGGTCACACCGTTCACAGTCTGGCCATGTCATTGAGAGGCAGCCTATTCCGAGCTAGTCGCCAGTTAAGCGAAAACTCAGGTTTACTGAGGTAATCCGCCGCTGGCGCCTAAGACAAGAAGGAGCGAAACTACTCCTCCGACAAGTTGAGCCGTTCACGTAAAGGATCCTTCGCCCCCACCCTCCACTAGATAATGATAGAAGACCTTCCTAGGCTGAGAAAGGTCACTGGACTGAGGAATGACCTTCAAAGCCTGTCGTCACTCGCGAAGGAAATCAGTTTGATCCCGGGGTTTAAGATTGCGCTCAACCCGCGATATGGGGGGACTGACAGTAAGGAAAAGAAAGTCGTCCCTTGCAATCATCGCCATAATCGAATCTCCTGTCAATGCACGGCGTAGGAAAGCCAATCTGGAGGAGAGCTTGTGACTCACTAAGAGTATCATTCCCAGCCACCTAACCATGACACAAACGTTGTGCACAGACATCTCTGTCGACCTGATGCTTGCGTCATCTCCACAAAATGGTGGATAGCAAGCGCTCGAGAGGCTTCTTATGATCTTTAGAGAGAAGAAGAACAGACAAGCGATAGAGGACAATAGGAAAAATGTAAGTGGCACATGCCTCCGCCCTGCCCTTCACGGACAACCTAACAAGTCTGATCGGCCGCGTCGACCTTTGCCTGTACTTCAGACCAATTTTTCTCTAGCTGGAAGTCGGGTCCAAACTACACTCCAAGAATGCGGACAGAAAAGTCCGTCCAACCAAAGGGCTCCAGAAGATCGACTCCCTTTCGGGCACATAACCGCAAGCAGGACGTCTAGTACGGGTTAATCTTGGTCCCAGTCAACTTTTCGTACCGTTCAAGCGCCTTCAGTGCCACCTCAGTTTTGCTGCGGAACGACACCAAAGTAGATACGTCTTCAGCGTACGGGGAAACCCTGGCTCGAGCCCCTCCAGGGACAGCAATTCCACGTAGGGCCAGACTGCATGCCCTGTCCCTTAGTGAGCGAAGGAGAGGCTCCAACGCCAAAGCGTAAAGTAGCATGTCCTACGGGTATCTATATACTCTGCATGCGTAAGTTCTTTGTGTTTAAAATGCTCCCAGCCAATTCCTTGGCTTGTTGCTCCGTCGGTAAGAGGATATCACATAAGGCATTCGTCCTCATCGCTAATACTTTGGGAGTGATATGTAGAGCCTTTAACGCTTCTTCCATGTTTTCCGTTCTGACCCCAATTAATATCCTAGTTTTAACATCGGAAGTCAGCAGGGATACTATGCGCGAGCTTACGGCATCTAGAGCCTCAGGTATAGTGAGGAATTCATTACCTTTAAATGACTCCTCAAATTTTAGTTTTTGGTTAACAAAGAAGGCGGCATCTATTTTTTTTTAGCGGCCTACTTTCACTCCAGGCCATTTTGGTTGGCGATACCGGTTTTGGTGTCGGTGTATTGGCACTGTCAATGTTGTCAGCCATGATGGTTTAAAAAAAAATCACCACGGCGAACAAACTAGAGGTTTCTTTTTTTTTCTTTTTTTTTCATTTTTAGATTATTTTACAATAAACGAAAAGTAAAACAGTCAAGAATAAACAAAAATAAACCAAAACAAGAACCTGGAAAACCAAAGACAATAAACAATTAAAGCAAATACAAAAAAAAAAGAAGAAATAAAAACGTGGGGGAGGGTAAAAATACAAAAAGGAAAATAAACAACAAAAGAAAAGAAAAAATCACAAATAAATATGCACAAAATTAAAAAAGGAAATGCTGAAAAAATTCAAAAAGGTTTAAAAAATTAAAAACTTAGTTTATTGAACACTCAAGCTGGACCAACACACGTCAATCTACTCAAGCCGATTAATTGACGAAGCAAGTCAGTCGTCACAAGTGACACTTTTCTTAGTCTATCTCAAGTTCTGCCTATATATATTGGTATGGTTATGCTAATTAGTATTAGCCTAGCCAATTTTAAAACACCTCCTGGAACTTTTTAGATTTAACTCCCTGAGTTGACCTATTGCTTCTCCTACATACCCTCCCCGCTTTTACTGGTTTCAAGAGGATTTCTCCTTATAGGAGATCTCAATCTACTTCTTTCTTCTCCACTCTTTCTTTCTCTGATTCTTCAGAAAACCCTTGAGCACTCACTGCCTCTTCTGATCTATGATTTTGTTTTTCTCTCTCCTCATTTAACCCCTCAGTATCTTCAGTTTCTGAGTTTTCATGGTTTGGGCACAATCTTAGTTGGTCAGCATGCGCCTAATAGACCTCTACCATTCTTGGAAAACAACACTGTATTCTGTCCCTTCTGCATTACAAATCTTACTTTTTCTGGCCTCTCTTCTCTGTTTCTCTTGTACCATATCTTCTCATTCACTGAATATGACATTGTTAATAATGCTCTGATTTTCTTCCCATTAACATGGATGGACTTTCTAAACTTCCGGCATGATGAATTGTCCGATAACTTAATAACAATCTTGATAGAAATTTTTTGATTCTTTCATGCTCTGGGGAGAACGCTTTCAAACCCACTTTTATGGTTTGCACCATTCGCTCATCTATTCCATTTGATTGCGGACGATAGGGAGTGGTTTTATATGGTGTGCACCCAATTTTTCTCAACCATGAATAGTGCATCTGCGTGGGGGATTGTGTTTCCTTTCACATATTCTATTTCGTTGTCAAAGGCCATCAACTTCATTGCCCATCTTAGTATCCTTGACGATGTGACCTTCGGCAATTCTTTTCTGGGATGGAATATAAATTCTAGCGGTTTATGATCCAACTTGAGCAAAACTTTTTTCCTAACAAAAATTCTCTTGCTCTGGTCATGCTCCATACTATAGCCAATGCTTCCTTTTCAATATTTGAATAGTTCTTTTCGGTTGGCGTTAATTTCCTGGAAAGATACATCACTGGGTGTCCTTTCTGTGACAAAATTGCTGATACAAACTGTCCACTCGCATCAGTTGTTAACGTAACTTCTTTTTTAGGGTCAAAAATCTTGACAACCGGTTTCTTGGATAATGCTAACTTCAATTTAAAAGTTTTTGGTGAATATTAGTCTAAAAAAACTTCTTATTTTTTTTCGTAAATCAGCAAAAGGCTCAATTCTTTCTGAATATTTTGATAAAAACTTGATATAAAAATTAGCTAATCCAAGAAATGATTCCAACTCTTTCCTATTACTTGGAAGTGAGACATTCAATATTTTCTGTATCAACTTTGAATCCGGTGAAGTACCCTCCTATGAGATTTGATATCCCCAAAACGTTAATTTTTTTCACTTGAATATACATTTCTCCTCGTTTAAAGTCATTCCTGCATGTCTGAGTTTACTCATTACAATTTTAGTTTTCTGTTTTAATTCTTCTTCAGTACGCGCGCCTAGCCCAATATCATCTTGGTATATTATTATATTTTTTACTTTTCCTTCTAGTATATTTTCCATGGCTCTCTGAAAAATCGAACTGGCTGTCTTAACCCCAAATGGTAAGCGAGTCCACCTCAATAAGCCTATGGGCGAGTTTATTGTCGTAATTTCTTTGAATTTGTCGTCTACTTATATTTGGTTGTATGCATTTTTTAAATCGATTTTAGCAAAATATTTCATTCCTGCAAAGGAATGCAATATGATTTCTACATTTGGAATAGGATATGAATCTGAACAAATTTTGTGATTCACACCTACCTTGTAATTACCACAGGCTCTAAAATCACCATTAGGGTTCCTTCCGTCGACAATAGGGAATGTCCATTTATTGCCTCTTGGTTCAATATATTGAAGTATTCCTTCTTCTAACATTTTGTTCAGCTTTCGTCTTTGAAAATATGACGGCGTAACATTATCTTTTAGCTTAATGCTTGCTTTGTAATTTTTTAATGTTCCTGTTTCAAAACTTCTAACATTGACCGCATTCAGTAATTATGTACTAACACCACGTACTACGTCATTACCTATTAGGCCATGACTTTTTATACAATCCACTATTATGATGGTGATTGTTTCAAATCTCTTTGCTGTTTTAAATATCCCTTGAAAGGAACTTAACGTTTTCTTACAGGTTCCATCAAATTGATTTAGTCTTACTGGGCTTCCTCTTATTTCTTCAATCTGGCCATTGCCTGAAAGCAATTTAACCAGATAAAATCCAACATAGCTTTGTTCGGCGACACCATTTTGTTATGAATTTGATATACACGCAATAGTAGTAGTCGTCACATGTAACCATCTACCAAGTCTGTCTTAAGTTCTGCCTATATAGTAGTATGGTTATGCTAATTAATGTTAGCCTAACCAACCCCACTACATTTTGCCTGCCTAGAAAATCGGCATTTTGAATTTTGTTTTCTTTACAATATTTGAAAGCCGTTGGAAAGGTAAATTCATTTCAGCTATTGTGTGGAAGACGTGTGACTGTTACAAGATAATATTCTATTACTCTGAGACAAGATAAATAAAATGCATTAAGGAATCAAATATATAATATGTACAGCTTCAGGGCATCTTTCGGTAGAGGCAGCAATGAGTTATATATATATATATATATATATATATATATATATATATATATATATATGTAAAATACCAAATTTTAATTGTTAGGGATTATTCCAAAGAGGACTTTTAATCCATATGAGAGCTCAATGATACAGGGCAAATGATAATAATAATTAGGGAAAAAATTTAAAGATCTGTTGTCAGTAATAAACTTATTTCGATTAATATTCAGCCTATCAGACCGACTACATTTTACGAAATGGAATCAATATATCCAGAAAGACAGATAAAGAAAGATAAAAAAAATAAAAATAAATTAAATTTTAAAAAATACAAAAGGAAACAATAGAAAAAATAATTTTTTCTCAGGGGGCTTACATTAATAAAAGAGAACAAGGTTAATATAATGGGTGAAGGAAGGTAAAGAGATAGTAAGGTCAAATTTAAAACTGAGTTACAACAATGTGTCAAATGAAGTTCACAAAAGGAACAGTTAAAAAGGAATCTGTTTAGACATGATCATCATTATATAATACAATCATCATCACATACTACTACTACTAATAAAATAAAGGAAAATTAAAGAAAAACATGTATATGTAATAGAAAATATAATAATAAAAAATATTAAGATAATAATAAAAATGATAATAATAATAATAAAACAAAATATATAGATAAAAGTGATATTTAAGTAAAAAATAATAATCAAAATATATAATATTAAAATATATAGTATAGATAATAAATAATATATAGTGGGGGGAAATAAATATTCGTACACAGGAAAATTGTATTTTTATAAATGAGCCTTAACTAAAAGAAGCTTTGATACATTTTATGTGTAAATATACATTTTATTAAAAAAAAACTTAATTAATTCTTATTCTAACAGAAATTAATGCATTTTTTTCATTTTAACTGATGAAAAAAGTATTCGTACAAAACATAAAAGCATATTAACTTAATTTAATACATTGTGGAATAACCTTTATTGAGTTCAACATCTACCAGTCCATTCCTGTACGTCTCAACTAATGAATTGAACACATTGAGTGGTATTTTGTCCCATTCTTCTTGGCATATTGTCTTCAAATTCTTGATATTTGTTGGTGCTCTTTTTCCAAATTGAATTTTCAAATATGCCCATAAATTCTCGATTGGGTTCAAGTCTGGGGACTGACTTGGCCATTGCAAGACAACGTTACTTTCAGCTAACCATTTCCTTGTAGATCTAGCGGTATGCTTAGGATCATTATCCAGTTGGAAAACCCAATCAGGAGGTAGCCGAAGTCTCTCAACAGAACGCATTAAATTGTTTTGCAGGATTTTCTGGTATCTTTCGGCATTCATCTTGCCATCTATTATTGATATTCTGCCAACTCCTTTTGCAGAAAAACAGCCCCAGATTATGATACTGCCACCACTAAACTTTACAGTTAGCAACGTGTTCTTTGGTAAGTAGGCTTCACCGTCCTTCCTCCACACATGATTTCGATAATTATGACCAAACAGCTCTATTTTAGTTTCATCTATCCATAGTAATTTTTCCCAAAACGAATATTCTTTATCCTTTGCTCGCTGATGCTCGCCTAGCATCTCTGTGTCGTTTTAAGAGGAGTGGAGTCTTCCTTGGGATGCGTGATTTCAGACTGTTTTTATGTAGTTCATTACTTATTGTACGCTTGGTTACTTTAATCCCTAATGCACGTAGATGTTCCTGTAGCTCTTCTCAGGTAACCTGTGGATTTTGTTAGATCTGGCGTCCTAATATCCTTGCTGATCTTAGAGAAATCTTCCTTGGAGCACCTGTTGGTCTTTGGTATTCGGCACTGTTACGGGGTTTAAACCTTGCAATGAACGAAGCAATTGTAGTAAAAGGAATATTCAGGTTGTTAGAAATCGTTCTGTAACTGTTCCCATCTTTCCAAAGAGACACAATGTGTTGTTTTTGTGAAATACTCAATTCTTTACCTTTAGGCATTATTAGAACCTTCTAGTATGACTAGAAATTGCAGAATGTCTGATAATGGCTAATAGCGTTAACTATAATTACTGATAACATTACTGGAACATTCTAGAATATACTTTTTTCATAATTAATTGATTATTCTATTCTAATAATTGATTTGTACGAATACTTTTTTCACCAGTTAGAATTTAAAAAATGCATTAATTTCTGTTAGAATAAGAATTAATTAAGTTTATTATTTTTTTTAATAGTATGTGTCTTTATACATGAAATGTGCCAAGATTTGTTTTATTTAAGGCTTTTACATTTATAAAAATTTAATTTTTCAAGTGTACTAATATTTGTTTCCCCCCACTGTGTGTGATGTAGTCATGAACACATAATCACATACATAATCAAATACATCTACAGACAATTATAAATATATGTGTGTGTGTGTGCTTGTGTGCGCGGGCATACATATTTTATTGAATAATATAGATACATTGTGTCTATTTATTTTTCTAATAATGCTTTCTAATTAAATTTTTGATGTTAAGTTGAAATTCATCAAGTAAGGGACATTAATTTCTTTACCTAATTGTTTCGATCTCCTTAGGGGTGAATTGCGAAGACAAAATTATTATAACTGTGATCCCCCACCTCTGAGAATGATTTCGAAGGAGAAGGTACTTGGGTAAGGAAGAACTACATTTGAATAAGAATATCTCACGAGACATAAGAATTATAAAGGTAAGTTTTGTTGGAACACTTTTTCTGTAGGAAGAAAAAATTCCCTACAGTTTTACTCACAAATAAACAAAACTGTCAAGTAGATGTGTGATCTTTGGTGTATAAATTAAGATATGAAGAAACTTAGGTAGAAAATGGCACAAATATTTATAAAAAATATCAGTCATGAGGCCTCAAATACGAAAGAGAAAGAGAAATAATTGAAGGAAGGTAGACATAGAAAATTAATCAACTGAAAATAAAAGAAATGGTTGTTCAGATACTTTGGTTGGATGCAACAGAGAATTACAATGTGTTTTCTATATTTCATTGGACAATATCGATGTCAGTATTGACAAAACTGAATATCATTTTTATTTTCCTTTGAAAAGAAAAGATATCACTTCACCGGAAGCGAGCCACAATCGCTTCCTTGAAATTCCTTTGATGCTGACCAAAATTCTTAATCTGATTTTACGTAGTCGTAAGGAGTAAGAATTATGTTCAGTCATATATGTCGGGAAAGTGACAGACATCGAAGCTATAATACGGGTCAATATAACAAGGTACGTTCATATTTTCCGGAGATGAAGGTGTGGCTCAGTTGGTAAATATCGCTTCACATTTTTCAAGAATCACTGAGTGACATTTTAAAGTGCACATACGCATATAGATATATTTCTTATTACTATAAACGTTATTTTGAGTGGGTTCACATTTTTAACTGACCGTCCATTTTTTTTTTCTTAAACAATTAATATCAACCGGCCTAGTTGCTACAAAAGAGACATGTGCCTCCAGACAAGAATCGAACCTGTACTCCTTTTTTCTATCAAGGAAATTACTCATATAGCCGAAGAGTTTCCAATTAGGTCATGGGAGGCTACCATAGATATCTAATTAGTAACGAAATCCTTCAGCTATAGCAGTGGTCTCTCTGATGGGAAGAAGAAATATTGGTGCATTTTCATTTGGGGCACATTTTTCTTTAGTTGGACAGTAAAATTAATATCAAGCAGCCCAGCTTGATTAATTTTACTATTTGACAAAATAAAGAAAAAACAGTGCTGTCAATAAAAACTAATGCAGCAATTAAATGTAAGGTTTGTAGTAATAATAAATAATGTCGGATAAAAAATAGTTAATTTAAAAACTACGCGTATATATATATATATATATATATATATATATATATATATTCAAACAAGTTTGGTCAAATAATTACAGTCGAATCTATTACATTCACTTACATGCTAATACACTTGGGAAAGGTATGAATCTAGCTAGGGGTAAATAGCAGGGAAGACTGGGTTCTATAGCCTTGGATGGCAACTGGTCTATCGCAGAAAGAAATGGCAACCTGCTGCGAGAAATAGTCTGTCTCATCAATCATGTATCGAAAGATACATGGTAACCTAAGCGTGTATCACTCATGTCACATAACTGACTGAGAATAACTGTAAAATCCTTAAATGCATATAAAAAAATCATATATATATATATATCAGCAAAAATGGAAAAGTTCTCTTAGAATGAAAAAAAAGCACGTGAACTTTGAACTTTGAAAACTATAACGCTGCATAAGCAGTAAAAACGAACAGTTGAAATGCTTTGAATTTACACAAACACATATACATTTTCTTAATCAATTTTTTCAGGCTACCAAGAAATTAATTCAAGAACTTGAAAGGATCGCAACGAAAACTAATTTTAAAATTAAAATTCGTAGGTGTAAATGGTCATTTACTAAAGGTATCGTAATTCTAATTGAGAAGTAAATTTGCTCTGTTTACTGTGAATAAACATAAAGCAGTCTTTTATAAGTCAGTTTTAACATATTTCAAATTCTGTTATGTTAATAGGACTCGCCTGGATTATACGAACGGATTACTACCTATATATATATATATATATATATATATATATATATATATATATATATATATGAGAGAGAGAGAGAGTGAGCGAGAGAGAGATTAGACGTTTATAAGTCTAATATATTTCCTTTTTATAAAAGCCTACTCACAGACAGATGTAACGTAGCAGCTTAGTACTCTTTTCTTTGTCACCAAAGAAATCCTCCTGTCTCGCTGTACTCTGTCCAGCTTCTGGAATGCATCCTTGACCATCCCAACGTTGCACTTACCGTCCTCCGTCAAAACACTTCCAAGATATTTAAACTTCCGCACATGCTTGATTTTAGCACCCCCGACCTGAAAATTGCACTTCGGGCTCATCCTTTTACTGATGACCATGCATTCTGTCTTTTTGTAGTTTATGCTTAGTCCCTTCTTCTCACCCTCCATCGCTACCTTCTGTAGGAGGTTCTGTAGTTTCTTTTCCGTGTCTGCTATAAGTACTGTGTCATCTGCGTATCTTATGTTGGTAAGATTGTGGCCGCCAATGCTGAATCCTGGTAAGATCTACAATTTTCTCAGAATTTCCTCGCTGTATAGGTTGAATAAGTCCGGTGAGAAGCGTCATCCTTGCCTTATGCCCCTTTCTATTTTTGTATATCTACTGAACTCATTCTCAATGCGCATTTAATACAGATATTTAGCTACTAGCGCGTAAATGCCTCCTTGCATTATTTATCATCTCTCAGTTGCGTCTCTGTTCTTGGACAGAGTGCGCTCAGGGGCTTCTCTGTCTAAGGACAGAGGGGCAACTGAGGAAAATTATACTGAAGACGTGCCTAGCCCTGGGGAACAGCTGCTCGAGGCCGCGCTCCCATTGCACAAGAAGGAGGGATCGGTGCTCCCACCGAGGCCAGCGCAACCGACGGTTGCGAGGGCTGAGGGGAATTTTTGTCCCTGCCCGAGTGTACGGGCTCGGGTTCCCACATTAATCCGACCTTGTGTCACATTTCATTCTCTTGGGGGAATGAGTAAACACCGTGTAAATCCCTCTCTTGAGGGGTATACACATTCGGACACTTACCCGCACCATGGCTCCGTCCCTGTGCTGGTGGTATCACGGCTACGACTAGCTTGGACCGGCTCTGACCAGTTTGGACCAGCTATGACCAGCTTTGACCAGCGACCTGAATGAAAACACTCGTTGCCCCACGTTAAAAACTGACCTTGTGTCACAACCTGACTCAGTGGGGGGGTCAAGTAAATACCGTGTAAATCCCTCTTGAGGGTTATACACATTCGGATACTTACTCATTCTTTTCAGTCTATCCTAACGGTTGTTATGGTGGGAGTGGTTTGTTAATTCGTTTATTATTTTCTTGGATTAATTTATTTTATTTGCTCTTTATTTTTTTATTATATTTATTTTTGTTTATTCTTTTCACTTTTTCATTTTAAGTAACGTAGTAAAAAAATTTTTTTCATGTTTCATTTTGTGATGAGTTTTGATCGTTTATTTAGTGGTTCGTTTTAGTCTGGGAAGGAAATAACTGCTGTTTTTTTCCGCCAAGCAAAGTCTGCACTTTTTGGATTGATTGTTGTAGGTTGATATTTTTTCCGTAATTTCCATAATTTGGTGTGATTTGCGTTTTGTTTATAATTTTACAGATATACTTAGAAAGCATTGTTCTGTTCGCGTACTTAGTATTTGTGAAAGATGTTTTCTGTGTATAGTTTCTTTGTATCTAGGGTCCTTCAGTTACTACTATGTATATTTCTCTTCATTATCTGGTGATTTTACTGTAGCTTGGTATATTACGTTGTTTTGTAAGCAATTATCGTTTAAGGGACATCCATTCTTTATTCTGCAGTTACACGTGTGTTTAATTTGTTCGGTGGTCTGTTGTAGTTTTCCTGTGTTTTTTTTTAATTATTTGAGCCGTGTTCTCAGTGCAACTGTATCTGATTTTTACTGTGTTTTTGTTGAGTATTTTGTGGAGAATGCTTGATTCCGAGAAGTGTTTGTGTAAGAGTTTGAAGAATATTTTTCCGACGTTTGTTTTTACTTTTTTTCCTGTAAGGTGGGTTGGACCATATGATGTTTCTCTTAGTGTTGGCTCTCTTTTTGTGCGCTCTGTGGTGAGTATGTGACTGTTGCCGGGAATCCAGTATCTTTTAGAGATATTTCGTAATCTTTCTTAGCTTCGTTAAATATGTTATCATTGTAAGAATTGTCGAAAAGCCTGCGGTTAATTAATTTTAATACCTGTTTGATTATAGATGGCGAGTGATTGGAAGATGTATGTATATACAGTGGTTTATCATTGGTTTTTCTATATGGTTTATATGTACCTTTTATTAGGTTGACGGTAACATCTAGAAAATCTACTTTGTTTAGGTTAGTTTTTATGTCTATGTGGAATCCGTTATTTTTGAAAATCTTCATCATTGGTTTTCTAGTTTTTCTCTGTTTTGTTTGTTATAGTTTCTTAAGTTTATGACACCGTCATCCTTGTAGAGTCCTGTATAATTTCTATCTATTATTTTGTTTAGTTCGTGTAGTAAATATATACCTATGATTTCGCAGGTCAAAGCTTCTCATTGTAGTGCCAAAGATCCATTCTTTCTTCATCCATGTGTCTTCATTGTCGAATAGTAGTTATTTACGGGAGTGTTTAACGATATCGATTTCGCTTGTGTTTATTTTTATTTGTTTCTGGGCTAAGGTGATGGCCATATCTAGCATGGGTTCTGTTATAGACGGGTAGAATTTTTTTATGACTAATTGTATAAATTGGCAATTATGTTTGGTTTTTTTATACTGTGGAACCAGTCAGTAGTTGTTTTTCTATTAGTTTGCTCCTAACTTCTTCCTTAGCTTCCAAATAAAAATAAATTAATCCAAATAAATAAACTAACAAACCGCTCCCACCAAAATAGCCGTTAGAATAGACGGAAAATAATAAATAAAAATATAAAACAAATAAGCAAAAACAAGTAAAAATGATCAATCCAAATAAATAAATAAAGTAAATAATAAATTAATAAATCACTCCCGCCGTTATTTTAACCGTTAGGATAGACTACAGCATTCAATGCAAAAATTGGACAAAAAATAGCTTTAATTACATTCCCAGACCAAAACAAACTACTAAATAAACGATAAGAATTCATCTCAAATATTTTTACTACGTTATTAAAACATAGAAATCCGAAAAGAATAAATAAAAATATATAAAATAAAAATAAAAAACAAGATAAATTAATCCAAATAAATAAACAAACCACACCCTCCAAAATGACCGTTAGAATGGACTACCCACAATGCACTATTGAACAGTATATATAAATAGTCGAGAAAAAACCTAACACATGTGGCCTGATGATTGCGTCTAGCATGAAACAGTCGCCTAAAGTGTTGACTTTAATGTTCACTTTTATATTTACATACACCTTATCTCTGATTTTGAGCACTTTATCCCATAAATATAGAACACCTTAAGAATATATTTCTCCATATATATATATATATATATATATATATATATATATATGTGTGTGTGTGTGTATGTGTGTGTGTGCGTGTGTGTGTGTGCGTGTGTGTGAGAGAGTAGATTAGCACATCCGTAGATACTTTATTTGAAAATTTCACTGTATAATGTTCGATATGAGTGATTAATATTTACACTGAAGAAAATGCATTGACAAGCTAGAGTTAAATTCGAAAAATCATTACCTGTGTAATATATTTTTTATTATGGACTTTGAGATTCACCTGTGTATATAGCTTTTACCAAAATCTATTTACAATAAAAAGGAGGCGGGCAATAATCAGTAAACTGATTCGCCATTATTTTCTGAATTTTTATTTGATATTTTTACTGTATAATATTCGACCTATAAAGAAACGTTGTGTTACATACATCTACAGGGTTGGGTTAAAATGTATGCTTGTTATATAAAAGAAATCGGTTTTAATCATTAGACTTATGCGTATATTAGGTGTTCCAAAAATCTACTTAGGCCTATACTCCTGTCTCAATAGTAAATACGGCACAGCTGGCAAAGTTAACTGTGCCATTGCTCTCGAAAAGAACCTCCAATCTGAAATGGCTTGTAAATTTTAATGCATCCAAAACGAAACTGCTCTCATTTGCTCACCATAGAGAAAATTCCATGCTTCTTGTCGCTGTTCATTTCAAGGTTCTCGACAAAATCCAAAGATGGATATCGGTCTTATCTTGGCATCTCGACACTAGTGTGCTACTAGGTTGGTATCTCGGTCCCACCATTTTACTGTCAAAAGAGTTAAATATAACTGCCTCTTCTACCCCCAAAAGCTTCTTCTCTTGCACTTTCCGAAAGTGGAACTCTCTTAGTTGCTTCCATGATAACTATAATCTTCAAATATTTAAATGTAATATTCAATCAATATCGTCTGATGCGTTGATCCCCGTTCTTCTTTTTATCCTTTGTCTATCCCCCCTGTCCCCAGTCTTTTCTCTTATAACAGGAGAACTCATGCCTTGCTTGGTGTAAAATGTTTAGCACTATAAAAAATTTAATGTCATGCATATACGTTGAATCTCATTACAGCGTTTATATCCGTTAATCATTTTAAAGAATGGAGTTATTCACAAAAATATTTGCACTCTTATTATGTAGAATAATTAAAATTATATTAATAGACAACATATGTATTTAATTACACATCAGTCCGTCATATTATACTTGAGCTTGCATAAGACTTAACATTAGCAGTTCATCGACTGTGTACTTACAGTAAAGCAGTGGCTTGCAAAATTTGTTATTGCATTTTGTGACAGAGAGAGAGAGAGAGAGAGAATCTAGGAAACACGCAAACGTATATTTTTTTTAGTGAAATTGGAATAGATTTGAATAGCGAAATTAAATCAGATCATTTTTTTTTTTATTGTTAGGGAAATCTGATCTAGGGCAGAAGTTGTGCCCATTGAATCCGAGTCATCAGTGGACAATGGAAATGGTTGAAATAATTTTAATCGATTAAAAATTGAGATATAGCTCAGTACGCTAGAAGGAGCTTTGGAATTCACATGATTTTGGTTTTGGTTGAAGCAGCCAGAACCCCGTGCGAATTAGTAGGGCCGAGGGTCAGTTAAAACCAGCCCGGTTAATCTATATAAACACGTAGTTATGCTGAAAAATGCAGACTGGAGAAAATTCTTGAAAAGAGAATTGGCCCGGACGAGCGTTGGGAGGAGGAACGCCAGTATAACTTTAAGCCCAGCACAGAAATATTTATCCCTCCATCGCAAGAGTCATATATCGTTCTGAGACGATTTAACAAGATTATCACATACACTCTCTCTCTCCGACTTGAATCCAGTGTTTTTTTTTGTTTTGTTTTTTCTTTTTTGTTTTTTTTTTACTTTTCTTTTCTGTAATCCGTTTCTCTTCTCTACTATTCTTTTCTGCTATATAAAAGACATTAATAATTCAACCATTGAATCGATGTTTGTCCGGCTTTCTGCAGCCGTGTCTACATCACTTCTGCTTTCTGGATCAAACAAATCACAACGTGGGCAAGAAGAAAGATTAAACCAGCGGACCGGTCGAATAATCTACGGATGCTCAGGGGACCTATGGCCACTCCCTTAAGTTCGGTTAGGTCCAAGTAGACACCTCAATCCCGAGAGTAAGACACCGGAGATTGAGGGGCCGGGGCGAACGTGTTAGATTTGGTATCTCACAGTTACAGACTTGTGACATAGTAAACATCATGTAATAACGAAATTTATATTAGACTTGCAAAAAAAAAAAAACGAAAAATATCCATGCACTGCAATAGAAAATTCAAGGAATGACAAATCTCACAGAAATTAAAATCAAACAAAAGAATCAATTTATTTTAACGCGAGTTTCCTTTGATCGATTCGATTTTCATTAAAATTTCTATCTTCGATTATCTGGTCAATCATAATTCTGTTGACCGACGGCACCTCTGAACCTTCTTCTATCAAAATGGAGACCATTTCAAAACAGTGCATAAAGACGCGGGAAATTAAATGACCGGCAATTTCCTCTAAGTCGACCATTATCGTCAAAATGTCGGGGGCGACTTTCACAACATAACTTTCTACATTTTTTTTTCATTTTTCGATGAACATTATTTCGCCATTACAAAATGGCTGCTACAAGAACACAAAAGTTCCATTTTTTAATATTTTCTTTTAATTTTTAAAAATTGTTTATTTATTTCAGAACTATCAAATATTTCTGTGTAGAATAGATTGATAAACATAGCGAGGATATGCCAAATTTCAAGATTATATCTCATTGAAACTTAAATGATAACTAAGTATTTGTGTATGTGTGTGTGTGGAAAATGCTCATAAGTAAACAACATTCAATCGGATTTACTTACGTAGCAGAAAAAGTCATGTTAAACCGTACTGATAATGACCTAGAACGAAATGTCTATCGTAAATCAAATAATAAAAATGCTTTCTTAAATTTCTGTTAAAAATCATCGGACTCAGAGAATAAGAAAAGCAAATAATATAATCTTGCTAAAACTGAACACATACTGCCTACCAAACTCAATAATACCTAGAATAGAAGCAACTACCACTATTTCAAAACCATTAAGAGATTTAATAGAAAGCAAAATGACTTTACAATGAATTTACAGTATAAACAATAAAAAATCTCACAGTATGCTGAAACATTTAAGAAGTTAAAGAAAAAAATATGATAAAAAAAGAACTTTCACAAAGCAAATCTCAATGCATTTGTCGTTCGATACAAGTCTGATTATAATTCCGACTTAATGTAGTTTTAATTAGCAGAAATTTATTAAGGCGAAAATTTATTGAAAGTGCACAATTTTTCACGTCTTCTACTGTAAATTTAAGGCAAGAAAGATAACATCAACGTTTATAAGAAATCTACTGCTATTACAAAAGGTGGGAAATAAAAACAAAGCCGATTAAAGTAAAAATAAATGCGGCGAAAAACTGAACTCATTCGTCTTGGTTCTCTATATCGACATATCGGACATCATTATTATTTTAAAATTTCAATTTAATCGATTTTCTGTATCTTCAGCGTATTCTCCATTTAGAATTTGAACTAGTATGCGTACATTTAGTTCTCCTTCCTACACTCAAGTGTATATATATATATATATATATATATATATATATATATATATATATATATATATATTGGACATACGACATTATTAAGACGCTTTATTTTACACATGACTGACCATTTGTCGATTGCGAAACATTTACGCCAACATTCCTATCCACATTCACAGTAGAGAAAAATACTGATTGATAACACAACTATCCTACACCAAGAAAAAAACAAATTAAAACTACTGATCCTAAAAGCAATCTACATTAAAAATAAATTGAAGCCGACACTAAATAGAATGAGCAACGACTACTGTAATAATTTTCTCAAATGCCTATGAAAAAAAAGAAATTTTCACTCACGACAGACAAACATTCAAACATAGAAAATATTCCATAATGAATAACTATTCACGTTTTAATTGTCTGCCATAGCATTTAAGCGCAAACGAAAAAATTCAGTAATGGATAGGTACACATAGATTTTGCCTTACCAATTACACCCCTAATGATGATCTCAGAAGGAGATGGAATGTACTTGAGAAATAAAAGTGATTTTTACTGTTACAGTGCATCTCTTGCCTCATTTAATTGTAATATACGGAAAAACATTCGTGAATATGAAAGGATTATGATCAATATAAGAAGACATAATGTTTGTAACTTAATCAGTCAGACATATATATATATATATATATATATATATATATATATATATATATATATATATATATAAACACTTCTTCAGACATCAATCGTTGGCGAAAACAATTTCTTCTTCTCTTTTTAAGAAATTGTTTTCGCCAACGATTGATCTCTGAAGGTTTGCCGGAAGGTTCATTGGCTACATTTTTAAGAATCAAAATTGCTTCATTGATACTTTTCAAGTCTTTAAGAAATTATATGGTCTTAAGATTACAATTTAGCGAGAAACTCACTCACAATGCAGTGTATATTTCTATGTCTGCAAACGATTTCACTTCCCCATGAATATTTAAAACATTGTTTGGCTGTACTTGTATGTTTTGATATGAGGTATTAAATTAAAAATATATGTATACTGTGGCAACAGTTTGTAACAAACATGAATAAGCGTCACTTTGAAATTCATAATAACCAAGAAAAATTTATTATTGTCACATCTGATGATAAACTTCAAATAGACATATTTCAGTAATTTATTATCAAGGAAGTCCTTTTATCGATCAAATGACCAAACAAAACATTCTATTTGTTGTCTGCTAATGGCGTAAAAGAATTGAAAGCTGGCGGCAGCGGCAGCGGCAGCAGCGACGAACCAGAAAAAGTTAATTGTTATTAGCTTTAAATTTTGGAGTCAGACTACAGAAAATGATAATATATCATTTTCATTTAGAAAATGATTTTCTTACAATTATATTCTGGATTCCTTCATGAAATTTTGAATTCTATACTAACTCAATGTGAGTGTCTCATTAAAAGACCTGAATAAATTTGGTTATTTTGTCACTATTTTCAGTTCGGAAAATTTTAATCTTCGAAACAATATATTTATTTTGAGCAGATTACTTCTCATGTATCATGCGCATATATATATATATATATATATATATATATATATATATATATATATATATATATATATATATATATATATAGTAAAAAGGAAAAATAAATCCGTGGATATATAATCCAAGTGGTCCTAGTAAAATAAGAATATTAAAATTGATCGACAAAAGAGAGCTCGCAATCTTTCACGCAAGTGGTTAACATTCCCCAGCAATCATGATGGTAAGCCTCCCTTCTTGATCTCTGCTTTACCTCCATCCCCAAGTCTTGTCGCGCCATGCAATTCTGCCCTCTTAGCAACTCTTTTCATGCCTTCGTGTCTGTTTTCATCTCCTTCTACTCCTCCCCCTCTAAAGAACCTCCTACCCACAGAACATCTTTCTATTATCAACGAGCAGATTGGGATACGTTCTGAGATTTCCTTCGTTATGTCCCCCCCCCCCCGGAATACTGTCTTTAACCACCCTCTCATTCAAAAATACACGTCTGAGGTCTCATCCTAGGTAAAAAGCTTTCATCCCTATAAGAAAAAATAAAGTGAAATCACATTCATTCTCTTGGTTCTCAGATGCTTGTGCAGTTGCTATTGCCCACAGGAATCACTACTTCCGTCTATACCGTAGAGACATGTCTGATTAGAACAGACGTCTCTTTGTCACTGCTCGTAACAAGTGCACACATGGCCTCAAAGAAGCAAAGTTACTCTTTGCCGAAATAATGAATCAACATATTTCAAGTTTGGTTCAAAAGGTTATTGGCAGCTCTGCAAAAGCGTGCTGAACAACAGTAAACCCTCAATACACACTTTATTCAACCAATTTGAGGTCCTGACCTCCTCAGCTGATAAGGTTAAATGCTTTGCTCATAAGTTCTCATCCATTTCAACGCTAGGCTCATCTAGTGTACCCCTAGAAACGAGGCTCTACTAAGTGAGATGCACACAACACCAACGACGGTATTGGACTTCATATCTAAATTAGACTCCCATAAGGCTAGTGATAGGGACAGGACGAAATGTGCTCCTGATTTGACTCCTGTCCTCTCTAAACTTTACAACTACTGCCTCACTGACTCTGGCTTTCCAGCCTGTTGCAAGTCCTCATCTGTTGTGCCTGTCTTTAAGAACCCTGATGAACCTTCTGACCCGTCTAACTACTGTCCTATCACTATCCTAATACTGTTTAGTAAAGTCTTAATCAACGCCAAAGTGGTTAAGCATCTTACTTAACATAATCTGCTCTCCGACACGCAATATGATTTCCGCTTTGCCCGATCTACCGCTGACGTGCTCACGGCCATAACTGAATTTCTATACCAAACACTCAACAATAATGGAGAAGCTCGAGCCGTGGCTCTAGACCTTTCTAAAACGTTTGGTATAGTTTGTCATGCTGGCAAAGGTTCATAAGGTTCAGTGATACAATATAATTCCTGTCAAACCGTGAAATGACGTTTGTCCAGAACGGGTTCACCTCCAGCTCTTTTTATGAACGCCGGTGTTCCCCAAGGCTCTATTTTGGGTTCTTCACTATTCCTAATCGTCACTAACGACCTTCCCGATGTCATCAGTTCCGAAGTTGGCATCTACGCGGACGACACCACTATTTACTCCTGCCTCAATAGTAAATCTGTTATCGTTGACACAACTGATCTGGTCACTGATCTCGAAAAGAACCTCCAATCTGTGGTTGAGTGAGGCAGGAAATGGCTTGTAAACTTTAATGCTTCCAAAACAAAACTGCTCTCCTTTATCAACCACAGAGAACCCTTCCTGCCTCCCATCAGAATGACCAACTCCTTGAGTGCGCCTCGGTACGCCTAGTTAAGCCTGCTTGGTTTCACGCTGTCCACTAACATGAGGTGGAATAAATACATTGAATCAATAGCTTCATCTACCACAAGAAAAGTTGGTTCTCTGTGTCGTGCCAGAAAGTTTTTTCTCGTCTGCTATTATCCATCCGTCCTTGCATGGAATATTGCTGTCATATATGATCTGATGTTCCCTCTGTGCGTCTCGAGGTCCTCGACAAAACCAGAGACGAATATGCAACATGATAGGTCCTGATCTGGCATCTTGTCTATAATTGCTATGCCACGGACGTGCCGTGGCCTCCCTCTGTCTATTCTACAAGTATTTTCACGGCAGCTGTTCCGACGAGCTACTTTCGCTGGTTCCAGGAGTACATGAATTTAAACGAGCTACCAGGCTGGCATCTCGGTACCACACTTTCACTGTCGAAACGGTTAAATGTAACCGTCTCTTCTTCTCAAACAGCTTCTTCTCTCGCACTTCCCGTCTGTGGGACTCCTTTCCCCTTACTTGCTTCCCCGATGACTATAATCTTCATATATTCAAGTGTCATGTCAATCGACATCTGACATCCTGAGTTTATTCCTCGTCTTCTCTGTATTCTTTCCTCAAACACGCCACTTCGCTCTTGTTCTCAACCCTCTATAACTCCTTGCATGCTAGTGGCACCCCAGCCTTGCTTGGGGTTAATTGCCTTAAAAATATCACTTTAGATTAATCTATTTATTGGTTAGACGTGTTTGCGTTGATAACCTTGTGTTTTAAAAAGTGAATTTATGTATATCGGTCTGTGCATTCAAGAGTCATTTATAAATTATGCGTGCAAACCCTTCGTTATACATCTCGGCTCCAGAAAGATTTAACGGCTTAGCCGTGTTTAATTACTCCTTTAAAACATGGAATCCGACATCATTTTTTATTACTTTCAACATTACATTTACTAGATACTCTGGGGGAGCCAAGGTAAACATTCATTTGGAGGCTCGTTTAAGTTAATCGTGAGTCCCCTAACACAATTCACTAAAAAAAATAAATTCCGTGGGTGACCCAGACTGCAGACCCAACCAATGCTAATTTACTGCTCACAAAGAGTTGGCATTATATATATATATATATATATATATATATATATATATATATATATATATATATATATATATATATTATATATATATATATATATATTTATATATATATATATATATATATATTTATATATATATATATATTTATATATATATATATTTATATATATATTTATATATATATATATATATATATATATATATATATATATATATATATATATATATATATATACACACACACACAAGTGTAAAGTAGGTTAATTACCATATCTCTAAACATATTTTTTAAAAGTACTCCATACAGAACAGAATTTAATACATATATGCATATATGTGTGTATGTGCGTGTGTGCATGCGTGTGTGTGTGCGTTATTAAAGTATTGGTCGTTATTAAAGCTGCTTTTGAATTTCTGGGTCTATTATAATTAATTTTGGGGGTTTCGGTTGCCTTGCCTGTTAAAGTGACGTTCATCAGCTATAACATAAAAGTAATACAGGCCTACTTACTCCGGGTTCACGCGTTAGAGACGAAGTCCAACGGCGACCTACTTCTCCTCTCCTCTACCCAGCCCCTTTCCCCTGCCACCTTTTCTTGCTTTAGGCTATTGAGCTAATGGTCACTGCGCACCCAGATAGATGAGAAGCTTGGACAGGTTTATTGATAGAAATGTTGGTACAAAAATAATGTCGTTTTCTCACATAGTAACTTATGTGGAAAAACGACATTATTTTTGCACCAACCTTATGCTTACAATAAATAATGGTGAGATCCCCCGTATGAAGCTAGCGTATATCACCGTCTTAATCACTTATCATTTGCTTTCATTTTGATAGTTTACTTTCTTATGTTATCTTATTGATGTAATTATGTACATTATTTACATTATTCGGACTATTGTCCTCACCTTTGTCGCCATATTTATTACAACGTTTCGGCCGTTGTACGCTCCGGCCTTCTTTTGAAGGGTTACATATATAGGTTTTTGTTATAATTCTCTCTCTCTCTCTCTCTCTCTCTCTTTCTATATATATATATATATATATATATATATATATATATATATATACTACCTGCGTATATCATTTGATTATAGCGATGAAGGCTTGTGCAGAACCAATCATACTTTTTGGAAGAACCAAATACAGAGAACCGGTGTACAGTATGCCACAGGGTCTCCAAACAACCCTCTGCAGGTTTTGAAATCAGTATTTTCCTTCTCCTAGACCGTTCGTCACCCAAGCCTATAATAGCAGGACATACTGGAAAACTCCATTTATCCATAGGAGAGAAGAGATGCATTTATATATTTCCCAAGTATGTTAATATAATGAATTCCTTCTCTGCTCTTCCATTCCTCAATCCCAACTTCAAACCATTACTCTACTATATATATATATATATATATATATATATATATATATATATATATATATATTCACCACCTCCCTTCTATTCCTTATAGTCTTGCTTTGCACCTCCCATTATTATTAATATATTTTCTTCCTCCCCTTACCTTAAATTGCCTTTAGTTTTGCCTTTTTAAAAATATTTTATTTAATATTTGTTTCCTCTTCTTCTTTGCTTTTCCTCTTCTCTTGAGTTACCCCTCCCCTTATTATTACTTGAATTTAATAGTTAATAGCTCTGCACATTCGGTTATTCTATTTTTTACATGATGTATTGAGCACTCTTTTATATAACAGTTTTCTAACTTTGACCTAAAAAACTGTTTTATTGTAATATTCGTTTTCGATTTAAGGTAGAGCACTTTTGATAACGCTTCTAAGTGTTTGAATATCCGGTGTTTTTAATATAACATGCACATCAATTTCGTTAAATTCTCCCCTGGTGTAGAGTTGTTATATTCAAACGGCAACAGTTAATTAAATAGTGGAAGAAGTAGCAATCCAAGAGTTTAAATGAACGTACTCGTCGAAAAACATCCCTGTACCTCACAGACATAAATACATGCTGATATTTCAGAAAAGTGAGCAATTTCTTGCGAGAATGAGATGGAAAGCAATAGCGAAGAAAACGGCGATTTACCCCGTCATACCAAGCGACAGCGCGGCGCGTGTATCCTACGACGGAAAAGAAAATTACTTACCAAAAAAGGGCACGTATTCCGCATGACATGCTAAAGACGAAATATTTACATTAAAAACAAGTCCGTCGCAGGAGTCTCTATAAAATTATTTTGTTAAGCAAAATACTTGGCGTCCTCTCCTAGTTGTCGACGAATGAAAAAACTGCTCGGCCGATAAAAGCAGTTGGTGTCGTCGAATCGAGAGGAAAAACTGATGTATTTTGGCTACTACGTTCATTGTATAACAGACTCTACGTTGGTTATTCCTTTGAAATTTCCGTGCGTTACTTTGTCTCAAAGTAAGTGTTGCTACGTCTTTTTAATTTCTGTTTTCTATCCATTGAACCTAGATTGTTTCGTGTGACTTCTTTTTGTGTTTGACCGGTGGTTCCAACCGGTGTTGTGACAGCGCACATAACAATGGCGCAGTCCCAACTCCTAGAGGAGACACCCACGCCAGCAACCCCTTCGGTGTGGGCACGTGATAAACCAGCTCAAAAAGAACCCGAATATTATAAGGGACTCTCGGAGAAGATTGAAAGTTTTGTGAAGGAAAATAAATTGGTACCGGTGCCATCTCTACTAGAAGAGGTGAACACCAAAACTATCTCCTTGGTAACTACCGATGTCAAGACTCGCAAACTGATTGGAGTAAACAGGGACGTAATGGAGGAAGCAATCAAAAGCCTGAACATTGAGGCTAAAGTTTTAGCTCGAAGAAGCAGAGCTATGTGGGATATTCTGCTGGCCTAACCCTAACCTGCAGCTAAGTCACTGGCGGGGAGCATATTATCATCCAAGTCAGTGAGGCTCCAAACAGAGTCCCTTGAACAAGGAAAACTAAAGTAATCTTGCATGGAGTTTCGCTGTTTATTTCACTTGACCACTTGGGTTTTTTCTTTTCTAAATTTGGCGAGGTGGCCAGTGTTTCAGCTGTCAAAAGTAAAGCCGGGATAGCTACTGAAGATGTAGAAGTCATGGTAACGGTTACCAGGAAAAATTTTGTGGCTATTCCAAATGTACTTGTGAAAGACACCCCATCCACGTGATTGTTGAAGGGCGACGCCTTCTCTGTTGCGCCTATGGAGCAGCCTGTCATCTATCCAAAACGTGTCTTGGAAAAAGACCTGAACCGCAACCGCAAAATACAACGGTCAAGGATAGCACTGACACAAGTGCCAAAGTAACAAAAAAAGTCCTGGAGAGTGGACGGAAGTTGTAAAGAAGGGAACAAAGGTTGCATCCCCGTCACATCAGCAGCACGTCCCAAAGAAACCCAAAGAACCTCTGCAAGAGCAGAATCGCGACCAGCATCAGCAGCAAAATAGGGCAGACATAAACCCCAATTGAAGCAGGAGTGTTAGCAAGGGCAGCAGAAGGAAAAGTTACAGGAGATGCAGCATAAGGAACATCAACTGGAGCAGCAACAAGAAGTGGAAATGGAGGAGATGGCCCCACCGCGGTCTGCCTCTTTAAAAAGATGGAGGAAGAGGAAAATGTGTCCAAGAAAGAAAAATGGGCTGGTCGAAGCAGGACGGAGAATGTTTTGGACAAAACCAAGTCCAACTCCGTCCCTACTTCCCTAGTCAAAAAACTGGAAAACAAAGTAAGGAGCCTTTCTTGTTTCCCTATTAGGGAACCACTTTCCCACTTCCCGACACTCCACCAGCCAAAACCCCTCCCCAATAAAACCCTTTCCGAACACGCCTCCTTCCAACACCTCTCCTTCTGACTCTACCCCCACCAACTCCGCGCCTCCTAGCACTTCCCGCAAAAAGATTTCCGACCTGTATGTGAGTAGTTTTTTTTTTTTTGCAGGCCTAGAAGATGTAAATTAAGATAGCAAGTCTGAATGTGAAAGGCTTTAGGGATCGGGATAAGGCTGCCAGCCTGCTTCGGGATCTTTTCTCTGTCGGGGTGGATGTCGCCGCGATCGAAGAGACCCACTCTGTTTGCAGCGTCGATGCGTGTATTCTGTCTAGCGACGTTGTCGTTTAATCAGCATATGGGGATCGGCATGCCAGAGGAGTTTCTTTGCTGGTGAAGCGGACTCTTGATGCGAAGGTGGACCTTGTGCATACCGATGCCGAGGGCCGGTTGATTATGGCCGATATTGCCGTGAAAAGTGGTTCATTCTGAGTCGTTGCGCTTTATGCGCCCAACGACCGGGAGGAGCGGATCTCGTTTTTTCGGCAGTTGGGACCGTTCCTGGAGGATTCAACGCGCCTTGTCTTAATTGGGGACTGGAATGCCATCCTGGACCCCAAATTAGATCGGGAGCAGGGGTGCTAGCGAGTGTAGGGGCGATCGTAGCTTGGTTGATCTGATCAACGATTTTGGTCTCGTTGATAGGTACCGGCTCGATCACCCTGGGGGGAAGATGTAGACTCATACACTGGGTATGCTATTCGGATCATAAACTCGTTTGTGCTCGGGTGGCGTTAGATCGTAGGCCTAGAATGGCTGGTTACTGGAAGTTCAATCTGTCTTTAATGGACAGGCGGGACTTCCAGGAACAGTTAACTAGCTTAATTCAGCAGGAGTTAGTGGGGGCGGTTATCGGGAATAAGTGGTGGGAGAGACTTAAGAGTAGTATTAGGTCGTTCATCACTGATTTCAGCAAACGGTTCACTCTAGATAGAGCTGAGAAGGTGAAAACGCTCAAGGCTAGTTTTTCCCGGGCGGTGGCTGTAGGGTTTCCCCAAGTGGTAGCCTTAGCCAGGTAGGTCCTGGAGCGTTTGAGTAGCGATCGCTACATGGGCCAGTTAATTAGACATAGGTGAAGCAAGATATCTTCCGAAACTGTAAATATGGGCGCAGATTTGCGCAAGGAAGATATCTGTCGAGGTTCTGATCGTTACATTCGTGGGGTCAATTCCCCGGAGGGGCATACTCTTTGGACCACTGACGACATGTGCGAGGCGTTTCGGCGGCATTTCGAGAGACAGTTTATAAAAGAGCCTGGTCTCCGTGAGGAGGAGTTTCGCAGCTAACTTTGGTTGACTTTCCTCGGCTTTCGGCACTGAAGCGGCTAGCTGCGAGGGAGAGATCACAGAGGGCAAAGTCTACGCGGCATTGACGAAGCTTGAAAAGTCACCCGGCGAGGATTGCTTTGCTCTATGAATTTTACTTGAAACTGTCTCACATCTCGGTTTTGACTGTTGTGTTCAACAACTGATTCCGGTCGGGGTCCACCCCGAACCGGATTTCCAGGGGTGTGATCACTCTATTGAAAAAGGGCAAGGGAGTTGGACGGGATTTATATGATCAAATCCCCACCCTGACTCTGTTAAACACAGAGTTAAAGATTTTGGCCAAGATCCTGCTGGAGTGTTTGCAGTCAGTTGATGAGTCTCTGTTGTGTCCTGAGCAGACTTGTTCTGTGAGAGGCTGAACAATTCAGAGCAACCTGCATCTTATCCGCAAGATCATATAGGGTGTAAAAGACGATGATGAGGCCGCGCTGATCAATTTAGATCAGTCCAAGGCATTTGATAGGGTTGATCATCGCTACCTTGCGGCTGTCCTGCAGGCTGCCGGCTTCGACTAAGGGACAGGACATGCAGTCCGGCCCTACGTGGAATCGTCGTTCCTGGAGGTGGTCGAGCCAGGATTTCCGCGTACGCCGATGACGTATCTGCGTTCGTGTCGTCCCGCAGCGACATTGAGGCGGTACTGAAGTCGCTTGATCGGTACGAAAAGGTGACGGGGGCCAAGATTAACCGCGTCCGACTTGCGGTTAGGTGCCTGAAAGGGAGTCGATCTTCCGGGGTCCTTCGGTTGGACGGACGGTCCTGTCTGCATTCTTGGAGTGTGATTTGGACCCGACCTCCAGCTGGAGAAAAATAGGTCTGTAGTACGAGCAAAGGTCGACACGGCCGGTCAGACGTTTTCCCGATTGTCCTTTATCGATTGTCCGTACTTCCTCTATGTAAAGACCATAGGAAGCCGCTCGAGCGCTCGCTATCCTCTATTTTATGGAAGGGACACGGATAAGTCTGTGCACAACATCCGTGTCATGGAGAGCTGGGAATGCTACACTTGGTGAGCCACAAACTCGCCTCGTTGTTGGCTTTCATACGCTGCGCATTGACAAGAGATTCGATTATGGCAGGGATTGTTAGGGATGCGTTCCCTTTCCTTACTACCAGTCCCCTCATCTCGCCGGTTGAGCGCCACCGTAAACCCCGGGATCAATCGGATTTCCTTCGCGAGTGTCGGTCGGCCTTGTTGGCTGTTCCTCGGTCCAGTAACCTTTCTCAGCCTAGGAATGTCTTCTGTCGTCACTTAGTGGAGGTGGTCGCAAAAGATTCTCTACATGAGCTGCTCGACTTGTTGAAGGAGGAGTTTCGCTCTTTCTGGTCTTGGGCGCCAGCGGTGGATTATCTCAGTAACCCTGAGTTTTCGCTTACCTGGCGATTGGCTCGGAATCGGCTGCCTCTCAATGACAAGGTCTTCCTATTGAGCTTGGCGGATTTGCCAGACTGTGAACGGTGTGGCTTTGGTTTAGAGGTAACTGATTCCTACGCCTTCTACCATTGTCCCTGGGTCCGCGCCTTATGGGATCATGTCGGTGAATTGTTGGCTCGTCTCGCTCCCAAAAGGCTCGTGCTCATTGATCGCACATACGCGTGTGACAATGTGTCGCCCCCGTATTCTGGGGTGAAACGAATGGTGTTTCTAACGCTGCTGGTCACGGCCCGAATGGTGATTTGGACGACGCGACAGGAGGAAGTCTTGCGAGGCTATCGTCTTTCTCATCAGGATCTAATCCTATTCTTTGAGCATCAGCTCAAGATGAAGATTAGAACTGATAGAAAACGATTACATTCGGCAGTTTTCAGCGAAAGGTCGGTGAAAGAGGCGAGCTTGGTTCGTTTGAACTGGGCTAGCTTTCATTTTCTCTTTTAGGTCAACCTATGACAAATCGGGGGGAGCGTCCTGTGGAACCCTCCCCTGGTTAGGTTAGACAAGCTTTGTTTACCTAGTTAATGTAAGTGATTTTCCCGGCCTGTTCCCGGACACATCTTTGGTTATGATCCAGGTTGAGATTCCCAACATCCCCAGTTTCTTTTGGCCACTTTTTATCTCGTCTGCGTCAGATTTATATTTTCCCATGCCCGTATTATTTTTATCCTTTTCCCACACTCTTAGAGAGAGAGCTTCTTGATTTTGTCCAATGGGCAGAATACAGCAGCCTCGCATTTTGAACGGGACCTACTAATATCAGTTATGTTTAGTTTACTTTCTGTTGATTTTTAGTCTATTAGTGGTTTCATCTTCATCCCCTCACATTCTTCATTATTAGATTTTTATATATTATATTTTATTATCATTAAATTTTTATGGCATGGAGCGCATTTTGCAGGTCTCCTTTGAGAGAATGTGGTATTATGGTGTATGGAGGATTGATTGGGGACGGACGAGTTCTTGTGGTGAATGTGGAAATTTGTAATGTATGAATGGGTCGTGAATCGAATTAGCTAGATATAAGTTAGTTAGTGTTGACCAGCCTCAAACCCCTCCCCATTTTGGTTGTGTGCCGCAATTTGTATTCTAAATACAATAAATATTAAAACTGATGTATTTTGGCTACCGCGTTCGTCGGAGATTGAGTTATTTTTCTCACTGGTTACATGCATCGTGATTTGTGAGATCGTACCTGCGAATCGAGTTTTCGGCATTTCTTTTTGCCCCCGATGTTCGTGTCTGAACTTACAGTGATTTATTCTCTGCGGGGTGGAAGTAATGTGCCACAAGCAAATTTTCCTTTGCTTTCGAATCGCTTACAAAAGCATTATTTTCTTTACGTAAATATAATATGGAAGAAGCAATGAAGAAATTGCAAAAATTAAACTTTAAAACCAGGAAATAGCCCCCTGTGATTGACGTTTGGCTGGTTTTGAAAAAAATATGGTTAACGCAATGAACAAAATTATATTTATAAAAGTAAAGCGTAATTTTAAAAAAACAACAAAAAAAAACTCTTGTTACAGAAGTGAAAAGGATAAAGAAAAAGGCAAAAATTCTTATTAAGGGCGATAAATCCGTAAACTTCTATGTGATAAACCCCAAGGATTATGAGGTGGGGGGAATAAGTGAGGAGGTCACCAAATAAAACAGCACATATTTCATATATTAAAAAGATTAACGAGTAGGTGAAAAATACCCCATACAAGCTGGCTATAAATGACAGCGTCAAAAACTATGCGAAAAACAAGCCTTCTTAACTGTAAAGGACCCACAAAATATAATTTTCCTGGTAGTCCTTCATTCCGCCTGATCAATCCAATCAAAATTGGACTGGATAAAATACCCCATCCGACTTTACAAAATGTGTACCACTTCTTACGAACCGTCACACAGGCTAAACAGTGGAAAATTCAGGTGAATATGTTTCTTGGTTTCGGAATGAAAAATAAAAAAAAAATGTATGTATTCATCAAATAGGATATTAAGGATTTCTATCCGTCTATATCTAAACAAGGTATAATTGAAGTATTGAACAACTTCTCTAAGGATTTTGTTGAAATATAACACCCAAGCAAGTAGAAATAATTCTGTATTGTCGAATATCAGATCTGTTCTACAATAGCGCGAAACAGTTGTTTTTTTTTAAAATATATCTTTGATGTTACCGAGATTTAGAACGATGGAATTAAGGTTTTTGAACTGATGGGTTTTTAGGATTAAATGAAATTTCGTCCATATAAAAGATTATCATCCGTATAGCACGACTTTCTAGCGGTAGGATCATATAATAGAAAAAAAATGATAAAAATAAATAAAAAAATTCTGCCTATATTTCTAAGATGAGGTATTGTAATTATTTGCATATTTGCATTGTTTGGACTGTTGTCCTCATTTTTATTGCCATATTCACGACGTTTCGGCCGTTATACACTCACGCCTTCCTCAGGTGACTGGAAATTCGAACTGAACCCTTTATTTCGTCCACCGGGAAGAAACAAAGGGTTCGAATTGTGCCGAATATTTTAGATTTTTCGTAGGAAAATGTAAATAATTAACATAAGTTTCGTCCGAATGTATTACTATTAGACGTCAAATCATTTGATATTACAAACAGAATATACAGGTGTGAAACAGGAAGTCATTTTCAAAGAATGATATGTCTAAAACAAATCGAATAGTTCGACTGAAAGAAATTATTGTTTCATTGGAAAATGAGCAAATAATGAGACTAAAGTTGGTTCAAATAAATTGCCAGAGGCAAACGTAACAGTTGAAGAATATAAGTAAAGATGAATTATATTTTGAATTAAAAGTTACACCATTATCAGAATTGTCAAATGCTCTGTATCTAACGGGTTAAATGTTTTTCCTTTTTGTTTACACGTGAAAACACCTTTCCATTTTGTTGCAGGTAACAGAAAATTATTGAGTGACCTCACTTTTATTTTTAACAGAACTATTTCTATCGAGTTTAAATAAAAGTAGTTCATTGTTCAACTTCTAAGTACTAGCTCTTTGTATTTAATGTGTTAAACTTGTGTCACTTAATATCTCCCATAAAATGTCATTTAATATCTCCCTTAAATTGATAAATATTGAGATTTGTTTTGGTCACAGTATTACCATTTTTAAATGCAGAGAAGATTGCATAAGTTCCCTTTTGTATAAACCGCCCCTCCCCTATTAAAATGAAAATATGTCTACTAATATTTCCAACTAACAGATTTTATGCATTCATCCAAGAAAATAATTTTCTTTCAGTGTCAATCCAGAGCAGAAACCCTTGCCTCTGAAGATACAGGTATGATTTACACTAACTTTAAATTATTTTGTACAAGTTGCCGAGAACTTTACTAAAGAATCACTTGACTTTTAGCTTCAAACAGTCCTTTATAAAATAAAATAAAAATACGGTTTAATCTATGGAATAAAGAAACGTGTTAGAAACCAACATAAAATATACAACAAATGAGTAATTTTGCAAATCACTATTTGAGCAATCGTCGCTGAAAGCAAAATAGAATAAAAAGTTAGGTGTTCTCTAATTCTAGGATTTTTTTGTTTTTCTTTTAAATTTAACAATAGAAACGTAAGAAGGAATATAATCGCCATTTTATTACAGAAAAAATTTCCGCTCAGTTTTTTCGATTTTCCGATTTTCTTTTTGCTTTCCTGATAATAGAAAAATGGATTTTTTCTCGTGTTCGCCAGTTTTTGACGGACGAGAAGCCAGATTCACTTTAGCAAAAAGATTCAGTATTCGACCAATCAGCTCCTACCATTTCTGCGTGCCTTTCATTTGTATTTTGCATTTAATGATAGGTTAGAGGTCGAGTTGAAATATTTTTTCAAGGCTTTTTTTGAGATTCTTTATTGTCTAAATGATTCATAATTCTATTCTATATTCTATTTTGAAATGTCCGTTTAATTTTGTTTTATGTCTTCGTGGAGTATTGCATGATTTAAAGAATTACATAATTCTTTTACTTTCTTTCCAAATAATTTCTCGGCTCTATCAAAATTCTGTCGTCTTTTACTTTTTCATTTTTGCTTCGCTTTCTCTCATGCATTATTTATTTATTTCACTCACTCACTCTCGCATTATTTCTTTCGCTCTCCCTTTCTCTAGCATTTGTTCTTTCTCTGTCTCTCTCTTTTTCTTGTAGTCGTTCTTTCTCTCTCTTTCTCTGACATTCGTTGCTTCTCTCTCTCATTGTTTCTCTCTTGCATTCGTTTTTCGCTCTTTCTCGCGATTTCTTTCTTTCTTTCTCTTTTTTTCACTTGCTTTCTTTTTTTCTCCCTATAAATCTTTCTCTCACTCACTTTCTTTCTCCATCTTTCTTTCTCTCTCTCTTTCTCTCGCTCTCTCTTTCTTTCTTGCCCTCTGTCTCGCTTTCTTTCTCTCTCTCTCTTTCTCTCTCTCGTTCTCTCGCTTTCTTTCTCTCTTTCTCTCTTTCTCTTTCTCTCGCTTTCTTTCTCTCACTTTCTCTTGCTTTTTTCTCTCTCTTTCTCTCGCTCTCTCTCTCTAAGTTTCTTTCTATCTCTCGATTTTTTCTTTCTCTCTCTTTCTCTCTCTTTCTCTCTCGCTTTCTTTCTTACTCAATTGCTTTCTTTCGTGCTCTCTTTCTCGCTTTCTTGCTCTCTCTCGCTTTCTCTCTCTCTCTCTCTCGCTTTTTCTCTCGATATCCTTATTGCTCTCTCTCTCTCTCGCTTTGTTTCTTGCTCTCTCTGTCTCTCGCTTTTTTCTTTCTCTCTTTCTCTCTCTTTTTTCTCTTTCGCTCTCACTCGCTTTCTCTCTCGCGCTTTCTTTCTCTCTCTTTCTCTCACTTTCTCTCTCTCTCTCGCTTTCTCTGGCTCTTTCTCTCTTTTTCTCTCTCTATACCTCGCTTTGTGTCTTTCTTCCTCTCTCTCTCTCTCTCTCTCTCTCTCTCTCTTTCCCTCACTGACTTTCTCTCGCTGTCTCTTCACCTGCCGCTCTTTCGTATTCCAACAATTTCCATTTTTCCATTCAGGATATTCAGTTTTTCTTTTCTTTTGTTTTAGTTGTTTTTTCTTTTTTTTTTTTTTTTGGTGTGGGGGGGTATTTGGGATTTCTTTAATCTGCAGGAATTTGCAAAGCATTGGCCTCTTAGACCCACTTTGCATTGACCATTCATACACTTTGATTTCTTTCTTTGATGTTCGTATCGTTAAAAAAATTAATCTTAGACTGTTTTTACGAAGCTTAGCTTAATCTGACAAAATATCAAACGGGAAGAGGGAATGTTAGGAAGATTGTTTTGAGCCACTTTAAACAAATGAAGCCAGCTTTAACATCAATATTCAAAATCATAACTTTTATCTGGTTTCGAATACTGACCTCTAGTAATTAAGGATAATACGAAAAAATCTCAGTCCATAATCATTCACCTGCGTTTTTTTTTTATAGATATTTTGGTTTTATGTAGAACAATGTTTTTTTTTTCAACCAACACAGAAGCCATTTGTTTTTAAATGCAGTCTTTGAATGGAATCTATTTTATCATCCGTTAATTCAACCTGTCTTACTGTAGTGTATAAAATACAATTATTTCTGCATCTTGTCACAATTAATCCTTCAGATTTTATAAGTATAACAAAAACACAAGGAAGCCTTCAATCTGTTCCTGTCGAAGGATCTTTCTTCGTGTTTATATTTGATTTTCATTTCGATATAATGGCAGTTAAAGATAATGTATATGAGTGAGCCGTTTCAGAATATGAATACACGAAAATATAATAACTGTCTATTTGTGTAATTATTTACACTATTTACAATGTTCAGACAGTTATCGACATTTCTGTTGCCATATTTACGACGTTTCGGTCGTTGTATGCTCCAGGCTTATTCAGGAGATTGGAATTTCGAACTGAACGTTATTTCCCTTTAACTCAACTCTCCAAGTTTTTATTCACTTCTACTGGGACCAGGTATTGAACTCACAACTCTTTGGGTCAAGTCGCCTGATTACTTCAATCAACGCATTTATAAGTCTCAAAAGTTCATACACTCATGTACTCAAAAACACATGACCCAGTGGCTAAAAGCGTTGGTTGAAGTAATTCAGTGAACAGAAATTTCGAAAGTTGATTTATAGGGAAATAACTGATATTGAGACATCCAGTGACGGAAATAAAGTATTTAGCTCAGTCTGAAATTGCAAATCACCGGAAGAAGGTCGGAGGGTACAACGGCTGAAACGTCGTGAATATGAGGACAAAGGTGAGAATAACAGTTCAAATATTGTAAATAGTGTAAATAACGAAAATTTAATGTACAGAAAATTGAAGCCAGGTTACATGACAATTTTAATAACTATTTTATTCATTGCACAAAAAGACCGTCGCCTTATCACTCAATTACGCAGGCCCACATATTTCTCAAGCTGTGAAATGCAGCTGATATTTGCCTGGTGATCTTAATTGCTTTGTAGATGCCCGGCTATTTATTGCAATGTGGCCTTTTTTCATCTTTTTACAGATTGTTGAATTTGTTATAGTAGCAATGGCATAAATACAAATTAGACGTTGTTAAAAAAGAATTTAACCTCTCTTCGCAAACGGCTTTTGTTTATCGGAAATTAGTTGGAGCATTAAAAACACCTAAACACACTGGATATCTTAAAATAATTCCTCCCTTAGGGCCGGTGGCTTTACCAAAGTAAACTAATCGATATCTTAAAATAAGGATTCTGTCAATATTTACGTAGACGAAATTCGATGAATATACGTCAAGCAAGTTGGGTTTCGTACAGAAAACCATCTTTTATATCTGAGCATTTTGTCTGCCATTGAAGTTAAGAAACGACTCGTATTTTTTCTATCATTCTCTATTATAAATTCGATTTTCGTACAAACAGAATATTTTTTTATATTAAATTTAATTTAAGAAAAAATACAAGAAATGAAACTGAACATTTCGATGTTTTACTTTTACAAACTCGCGGAATGAAATTCTACAATTTTTTCAAATATTACACATTATCTTAAAATGACAAGTGAATGGTCTTTTCTTAAAAAATGACTGTCTATAAGAAAGACATTAAAAACATCAACAAATGTAGTTGAACACTGTTAGACTTGTAAGTCAAGACACCCGGCGTTAATATGTGACGAAAGCTTCCTACATTTTCAAACATTTTTCAATCGCTGAAATGCAATTGATATTTTCCTGGATTCCTTTAACAGCTGTAACTGTAAGTGTTCAGCAATTTATTGCAACTCCTCCTCCTTCTTTTCATGTTTAATAATTATTTCTTCTTACAAATAATGAAAATTTCTTCTCAGTCACTCTACAAGTATCTGTTTCCTACTGTAATGAGTGGCAAAGAATATAGTAGCAAGGGCCTCTCACCCTAGAATTTTTGAAGGTGACAAAAAGACTTTATTAAAACAATTAAGACAGACTTAAAGCTGAATTCGATTTATACCTTTCATTCTCATAATACCGAAAATTAAAAAAAAAAAAGGTTCAAAATTTGATCAAAATTCTATAGTATTTTGTCGTCGCTTTGTCATTGTAATTTGCGCATTTCTCAATTTTAACAGTAGTAGGCGATCGAGCCGAATTACTTACTAGTAACTCTACGCTGATTTTTCAAAGTAAATAAGCTTTTTTTAAAATCTTATCTCTATGTCCTCCCATTGTCCCCTTCTAAGTACCTTCACTTAAGACTGAACTTACAGACACACGACCGATTTGACGCAAATCTCATGGAACAGACATTTCTGTTTATTTCTGACAAGTCATTTTGGTCTCAATCTAACTCTGACATTAATCTTATGGACTTTGTGATATGGTTCCATAATAGAGAGTGGTTTTTCACGTATTTCATACTCAAGTATGTTAAGCGTGAAAGAAACTCTTATAACGTCGTGGTACAATTTGAGTAAAGAGGTAGTGAAGAAATAATAAACTTCAATTGAAAAGAGATTACTTGCTTCGATGAAAGCAAACGGTGGTTATTTTGAATTGTAAATATATAAAATATTGTTAATAAATATATCTATCAGCCTGTAAAGTTTAATTAAGCAAAACCTAAAACGTTTTATTTTATTATAAAATCAATATGAAAATGCTTTGACCGAATTCAGTAATTGCATCCCTTTTAAGTGTCGGGGTCATTTTTCTCCCCTTGTCAATCAATGTTTCAATAAATTCTGAAAGTTTTACCATGAGAAATTTCTGAAAAGCTGTAACGAGGTAACATCATTAAAGGTAAGGTTACAGAGGGTATCGTAAGGTAAATATTCAGTTAAGCCTGGCCTGTAATGAAATCTAAGTTTGCTTTACTTGCCGTTTTCAATCTCTACACTCTTACAAGTTATGTATGCAAATCTATGACAAGCAATTGTCTTGCCAATTTGGTGAAATAAAGAAAGTATACAGTCTCGCCACCCCGTCACACACCATTTTTTGTCAATGTAAGCAAGTTTAACACTCTGAAATTTCACAACTATGGTTATTCATTATCTCATAGTTGTTCTTTTCATGTACTTTGTCTGTATTATCTCATTGTTTTCCTTATCCCTTTCCATCTTCTTGCACATTTCTTTTTTTATCTAGATGCTATACAAAAATGGAATAATGTTATATGTAAAAAAGAAAACCTATACGAAAATATTATTAGTCATTCTATGTTTTATCAATCGTGTGATGTCTTCGGAGAGAAAGAATTTCAATCTATCACAATTCCAGTCGTTCCATGGGTACCTACCTTACGGTTTTTTGTATAATAAAATGATCTCTTCATACTTAGGCTACAAGTCTCTCTCTCTCTCTCTCTCTCTCTCTCTCTCTCTCTCTCTCTCTCGGCGTTTTTTTTCATCCAAATCCGTAAATGTATCTTCTTTCCTTTCACCTAGTTTTCTTTTCGTTTTTTCCAATTTTCCTCATATTTAAACCCTATTCAACACCCCCTCCTCGCGAACTTTTGTTAGTTGTTTTCCTCGTAATATTAAGTGGATTTCTTGCTTGGAAAGCATAATTTATTACATGTGACAAGGACGATGATTCGGATGCTTAGGTAGAAAAAAAATAACAGACGTAAATATAAAGAAGCAATAGACTACCTACCAGCTTTAAGGCCCCCCCTCTCTCTCTCTTTCTCTCTCTCTCATTCATTGTCTCTGTTAATATGATATAGATTATAGTTGTCATTAGCTGATTAGAACTTTCTCCAGGTTCAAACCTAGTTTATCCATTTATATCAAATAATATTTTGGAAGTATTTTATGTTAGTAGATAGTTAACTAATTTTGTAGGGTAATGTTTGTAGTATGCTTATTGTTTAAGAATCAAAATTTTGCAAAAGTATCGTTGATAAACTGGACGAGATTAAGGAGAAAGTAACGATGCAGTTAATGAATTACCATGATTTATTAACGCGCGCTCTCTCTCTGTCTCTCTCTTATTCACTCTCACTCTCTGTATCGCTTTCTCTTTCTCTCCCTCAAACTCTTTCTCTCTCTCTCTTTCCCTCTCTTTCCCTCTCTTTCCTTCTCACTCATTCACACTGTGTGTGTGTGTGTGTGTGTGTGTGTATTTTTGTGTTTATCTGGTGCGTATCAACTCAGCTTTTTTCATAGATTTATTTTTAAAACGAAGTTTCTTCATTTTCCTTGCTCGGCTACTTAAATTGATCAAGTTCGAACTAAGAAAGCCAACTCGGCTGGATTTGCCAACCGAGAGAATTCCTCTATCATTGATTGCCTTACAACAAAACCCCTTTCTGACATATCTCTACGGTCTAGATTACAGGTCAGAGAGCGATAAGAAAATTATTTTCAATTCTACGGCATGCATTTCGGCCTGTAACAGAAATCGAAATGTAAATATCAAGTGAATTTCTTTTCAAGCAATTCTCTTTCAAACCACCATTCAACAGTCATCATATCATCTTGTGCATTTTGCAACTCGTGGGCGAACAAGAAACGTGAATTGATTGTTGTCTTCGTTTCATTTCCACGGAGAGGATTATGACTTCTGACATGTTGGAAATGCTTCGTGAGTGAGAGGTTGGCCGGATTCATGTGGTTTCAACATAAAGAAAATCTCTTACCATTTGAAACTATAATAAGTGAGAAAAGAATTTAAGTGTCCGTTGACTACCTTTTCCCAAACCGATGTTAGAATGGAATAGTTTTATATTCAAGGCACCGAAGATATTAATAGATAGTTGGTAGAGGGAGAAGCAGTTTACTTAATAAATTGTTTATTTAATAAACACTGGAAAAATCCTTTTTTCTGTTTCCTTTTTCACGTCAAAGGATTTTCTCTGGTAGATTCGAATTGAAAACGTTTCAATAATCTGTAGAAAATCACTATCAGCATATGGTTCACATGGAAGGACGAAATCAAGGATTTTCTCCCCGTTACTTAAGTTATTTGAAAAGGATATAACATCCAAATGACAGCACATCCAAGAGGATCTAGCGGACGATCTCTTAAGATACAACAGTAAAAAAAATGAAAGTGAAATGTCCTTAGGCTTTCACACTGCATTTATTATTTTATTTCTCTAACAGTTTTACCTGAAGTCGTCAAGGTTATAGTAACACACTCAATAAAGTTCTATTGTTTTAATTTACGGAATGTATAAATATTTGAATGAATAGGGTAAATAAAGCCTAAAACAGATTTTAATTTAATTGTAATTGCGAGAAATGAATATAGCAAAATATAAAATAAAAATAAAATTTCAATATAATATTTTCACGAATTGTTTCAGATGACAAAACATATTTGTACAAAGGTTTTAACCTCTAATAATCGATTTGCGATCATTTTTTAATTATTAATAAAAATAAATAAAGTTATAATAAATATAAAAAATATTCTTAATTTCAGTTATTCGTCAGCATTATAATGTAAATGTGTGCTGGAAATATTATCAAATCATGTCTGAATCGATAGGACGAGAGAAAATACTATTGAAATATAATGTCTGTCTAATAAACTGTACACAGTAATGGAATAGAAAATTATCGATTATCATTTAAATCTAAAATATTGTTACAGATAATTAATGCGAATGGCAAAGTCCACTTTTCATTGACTAAATTGGCTCATGCTTTGTGCTTCTTGTTTAAATTAATTTAATTGCTTCACACAGATAATTAGTTAGCACAGTGGGGATCAAGTAATATAGACGTACACCTCCTGATATATAGATAGGAACAAACTGGGATAGATAGATAGATAGATAGATAGATAGATAGATAGATAGATAGATAGATAGATAGATAGATAGATGTAAAGAGGTTTTGTAGAAAACATGCAAAGTTAAGAACAACTGACCCATTTAAATAAAACGCTAGAAATATCAGAAAATTGTAATTTATGGTGAAACATTAAACTCTCGCTTATACCACAGATCTCGTTTATGGAGGGAGAATGACCTTATTTAGGAAAAATCTGAGATTAGCAAAAGCTAAGAATCGACGAATGCAAATTGTCTCAGTAGAAAAGCATATATCCATACAGAAGATTGAATATTTACAAATAAAACAGCCAAGAAGAAACTGAAAATATCAAATAAAAGACAAAAATTCGTCCAAATATTTATATACAATGAAAATATAATCTATGAAAATATTTTACATATCTTTTGAAATACAAACGAAAATTTATTTTCTTTTATTTCACAATCACCCATAACATCTGACAACCGTATTTGAAGATTTTCGTTCATTAATAAGTTTGCTATTCTCAGCGCTAAAATAAACAGAAATATTTTTTCTTCGTTTCTTTTGTTGTGAGGCATTTACAATATAAATCTGTTTCTCTACTGAACCAGATATAATCACACCTGTATATGAAATAAGAGTGTCTCTTGTCCCTATTCGCACACCTGTGCATTATGTACAGCTTTAATGCCCATTCTCTTCAACGAGAGGAAGTTAAACCAGTAACAGTATTGGGTTCCTGACACATCGTTAATTGAGAAAAACACTACCCACTCTAAAGTTTTCACCTCGATCGCAATTTAGTCGAAGAAATTGTTAAGGTATAAAATCCTCGGCGTCTAAGTGTATCTGCTAATAGCAAGGAATAATGATCGCTTGCTAGAATTCCTGACAAAAGAAGATTCATGAAAACGAGGAAATTTTATTGTTTCACTGGAAGTAATTATTTTAAGATGCTTTTGCTAAGGAATAAGCAGGATATTTTGAAACCATAATGTATAACTGCAGGATAAATTAAACTGGAATGAATGAAAGATACCGGTGTATGACAAACGCTCCTTATTCATTCTTTCAGTGTTTAGACAGAATCGTCTATACAGATAAAGTGAGAATAGACTTTTGTGGATGTTGTATTAACAACATTATTATTGAACTAAACGGCAGTCCCAAAATTGTTTTGCTTTGTTTCGTTTCCTGTTTTCAGTTTTGTAGTTAACTGAACCATTGAAATAAAAATATTTATTACAAATCTGAGCTTAATCTTGCGGAAGATCATAATAGTGAAGCTGCAATGAAATAACGAGGCTTAAATCTTTCGAATTTTAATTTTATTTAACCCCTGACTTCTTCAGTCCCAATCGGATTTGTCAGTAATCTATGCTATCCTTGATCTGATACTTGTATTCTACATTCTATCTGCAATGTGTGAAAGACTGCTGTATCTTCTTTGGGTTGATTTATTTATCCGTCTCGCCTACGGTTTTCTCATGTGCCTATATTAAGTGAAGTCTTTCCCACCGGTGTTTACCTCACGAGATCACTAGACTAACTGGAGAATCATACGTCTCCACCTTCGTATGGGGTCATCTACAGTCAATCCTTCACGTGGATTCTTTTGATGGTTTAGTGTGAAACTGAGTACTAATCCTATTCCGGCATAATACTGCAAAGCATTCAGTGTAGATCGAAGTTATGTGACATGTCAACTTCGCAATACGAACTTTCTAATTGTAGGTTTACAGTATGTTGTTCTGGTTAGAATAAGAACCCAAGTTTATGGTACCTTTTGAGGATCACACACATTATTGTACTGGAGGATGGCTTTATAGACACTGCTCCACTTCGAAACAGCTAAGCATAATTTTTCCAAACCTCTGAATATTCTCCATAGGGAAATGTCATTAAAGTTTCTTAATCAGTTACCAAAACTAGTTATGTCTTTCAAATGAAGAAAACCTTCTCATACACCGGTTCCTCAGAATTTTACAAGATCGAGCATGGAAGTAATCAAGTAATTTCAAAATAGATTCAATCTATGGCTACTGTTCAATCGTTTTCTCTGAAACGTATCTGTAAAGAAGTTTACTAGTAATCAATTAAGTGGATAATACTGCTAAAGCAACAAATACTTCTTGTGATTATTAACATTGTTATTACATTATTAATATATTATTATTAAATATGTAATAATAATGTTATTGGTTGTTGTTATTTAACAATATTTAATAATACTATTTAATAATGGTATTATTTAATTTATATGTGTATTGATATCTTTAATAATATAATAATATTATTTAATATAATAATATGTGGTGTATTTATGTTGATATATTAAAATATAATACATAATATTTTGTATTGATGTGTGATATATTAATATATTATATAATGTTTAATATAATGATATATCATTTAATAATATAATAATAATGATATTTAATGAGGTATTCATATTTTATATAGTATTATTTAATATGATATGTAATAATATTTAATTATTATGATATTATTTAATATAATATAATATAATAATAATCTTATTTAATAATGATATAGTAATTCATATAATAATTAAATATGTGATTTATATTTAATTATTATTGCTCATTTTTCTTTATATTGTTTCTTTTATTTAATTATTGGTTTGTACTTATTACTTATTAAATGATATTTTATATATTTCTTTTAATTAATAACTCGATTATATTTTTCCATCAATTTATATGCACTGTTTTGTAAGCATATTCTTTGTAATTTTAAGTGTAGATATTTCTTTTCATTTACTCTTCCTCAATTATTGTTTTTTTAATATAAAATCTCATCTCTGAGTTTTTATTTCCATTTCCTTATAGATAGTAATAGTTTTATTTTTATACGTCAATATAGTAATAGTTTTATTTTTATACGTCAATATATGTTCGTTTTAAGATAAAATGAAGATAATAATACGTTTCGTAAAAAGTGAAAATTTAATACGTTTCCTAAAAAGTGAAAAATTAAAACAATGTTTTAATATTTGAATAATTTTAAAATAATTATATAAACATTTTCTTTTTAATATCAATATACAATTACATCTCTTAATATTGAGGTAATAACGAATTTGTTAATATAAGATGAGAAAAATCTTCCCTAATTTGCTATGTCTATTTTCCTGATAGAAACCGAGGTGAATATTCTAATATAAGTTAAGCTCACGTTCTCATGTAACTGTCTCCTATATCTAGACCTTACTATGCTTTCTTTACCTTCTCCGTCTTCCTATTTTGTCTTTTCACTGTTACTTTTACTTTTTCCTTTTGTCCGTTTTGTCTTCCCTTCTTTTCCTCTGCCTTGTTTTAAAATTTGCTTTAGGCCTCGTTTCATTTCATTTTATTTTATCTTATTACCTTTATCGGTTTGAAAATCATTGCAAGTGAATCTTAACTTGTAAGGTGAAATGATCATCACTATGAGGTAATTTTAAATTCCTACTGTATATAATATATATATATATGTGTGTGTGTGTGTGTGTGTGTGTGTGTGTGTGTGTAATGAGTAAAGATAATCCTTAAAAATCCATTCAGTTATAATTTATTTCATAAATATACAAATATTCATCTCTTCAGACCGAATTTTTTTTTTTAATAAATGAAGTCAATCTATCATGAGGAAAGAATAGAGAGAGGAAAAAAAAGAAAAAAAGAAAAGGAAAAAAATAATATTAGAAGAGGAAGAAAGAAACAAATATTTCAATATAAGTTTTTTTTTTTAAATTGGAAGAAGAGAGAAAGAGAGAGGGGTGAAGAGAGTGCGAGGGGAGCGAGAAGCAGAGAGTGAGAGAGGGAAAGAATGAAAAGAAAGAAAAGAAAGATTTAAATATGATCCGATAGGGTGACGTAGAAACGATTTTTTGTTTAAGGAGTGAACAAGTTAAAATACAGGGTAAGGAAGGTGAATGATCAGATTTAAAATAGACACATTGAATTGTCTGATATTTATTTAATTTTCCACACCGAAACAATCATCATCGCATGATAATCATCACTTTTTTAAATTAATAATAATAATAATAATAATATTTGATATCAATAAAAAAAATGAGTTAAATAAGATAAAAAAATTAAAAATTATATGTATATATATGTATGTATATGTATGTATGTATATATATGTATGCATGTGTGCATGGACATATATATATATATATATATATATATATATATATATATATATATATATAGATAGATAGATAGATATAGATATATGCATGTATATATATATATATATATATATATATATATATGCATGTGTGTATTTATGGAAACCTGCGTCAGTTTTAGCAGTATGCTTACGGGTCTCATCAAGGTTGAAAATGGAGTCAAGCAGGGAGATTTTCTGGCTCCCACCATGTTTTCTGTCTACTTTGCAATTGTACAACTTGATACGTTCAGGGACTACCATGATGATATTATGATGTACAGGTCAACTGGCATGCTTTTCAACATGCGTAGGTTTGCAGTAAAGATAAATAAATGTATTTTTTTAGTTTGTCGGTGCTGACAAGGCGTATAAAAAGACACATTGCAGGTGATGATGTTCCAATCAACTTCCACCACCCGTAATATATGTAACAAGAAATGCAGATCGATGACTGGCTTTACGAGCCACTGTCGTTCACACAATTGAATCCAGTGTTGTGAGGGCGGGAGTTTAACTGATGAACTGGACATGTCAATGATGTTCATATTAGATTTGTGAGTCGACAGCCACTATACAATATATATATATATATATATATATATATATATATATATATATATATATATATATATATATATATATACTGAGTGGTTAAAACGTTCGCTTTTCTGACCATGAGACCCGGGTTCGAATCGTACCATGATCGACTTGTCAGAAAGCAAAATTTCTGATGTTATCAAACTGGCTTAGTGTCGTCCCAGCGTGCGGCACCTTTTGAAAGTGCCTGAAAAGTGCTTGGGTTGACACAAGACATGTGAGTGAAACACTTGAGTGCTTTGCTAGCACAAAGCCACAAGTCATCGTGGCTGAGGTGTTGAACGTGCTGGCCTTATGCAAAGTGTTGATCACGCTAGATAACACGCTCTCTCCCAGAAACTGAAAATAGTGTCTGCTCAGCATAGTTGCAGTATAAATCACAGGTGGGCTCTATGTGTGCTGAGCAAAAACACAGTGTGCCTGGTCGAGCGTCTGCAATAGGGATTGGCTAGCCGCCTAGTAGACGGGTATCCTCGAATACGAGTTGCTAGCTATTATTTTTATTATATAACTATTTATGTATGTTTGTATATATATATATATATATATATATATATATATATATATATATATATATATATATATATATACCTATGTATATGCCTATAGATATACACTTACACCACACATGCACAATTAAGGACGAATGCCGATTTTTATCCTGGTACATCATGTACATGCTAGTGTTTGGTAGATATTCCGATTATTTTTCGAAGTACTCGGACATAGTATGATAACAGTGCACAGCTTAGATTTTCGTTTCTAGACGTTGATGCATGTTGCAACAAAGTTCAATATGTTGAAAGTCCAGGTGCCATGCCAATTTGATTCATATACTTGATCCTTGACAGCCAATTCAGAGCATTGCATTGTTGGACGTGACTCAGTGATAGGGATTTACATTCAGCAGCACTAGTCAAACGAATATTTCTGCGCCTGTAAATAATATTTGGACGGTCCCGCAGCATAAACATTCAAGATCGGCGCATTGTAAGGAAAGATGTAGGAGATCACACGGAGTTCATAGCGTACATCAAATCCGACCTGTACATTATCATTTTCAATAAAACCTGTTTTGAAGTCGTTCACTTGCAGCAGCATTACGGCCATGACCTGAAACCAGAATTTCACTTCATTAACTACACCACCATACATATCTCCTGTAGTGTCGTGAGGAGATAACCGTAGGGATAGAATGTTCTTCATAGTTTATTGATGAAACAGGCTCTGCCTTGAAGCAAGTGCCCATCACTGTGTGATGTCGACCTGGAGAGCTAAATTTTCCAGAATGTATGCACCGACTACTGAAAATACCAGCTTCTGATCTTGGTGTCTGTTACCATAAATTTCTTACTTTTGTTGCGGAACGTTGAATAGCGTCAGGTGTGTCTATATGTTTGTTTTCAATACTTTTTCCTGTCATTCCTGCAAAATGTAAATGTGTTTTTCTAACAGCATAATGGCCATCGATAAGGTTCTCTGCAAGATGTTCAACAGCTTCTCTTGTCGACATGTTCTCCAAACGTGTACCTCATTGTATGGGAGACAAGATTTATTGATTGATTGTTTTTATTTTTTCAGCTTATCAACTCTTTGTGGCTTATTTAGAGCAGAAGCATATTTCATATTGTAGGAGTTTGCTTACAGTATCCGCTGTTCCTAAGTAACCCTCTGGGACATGGAATGACATCCGACCAGATTGGTCCACAGACAAACTCTTGTTATACTGAATAACAAATGAAAGAGCCATGGAATAAGATACCGCAGAATTGTATTTCCCATCTGTATGATTCGATGCACGTAAGAGTCCTGACTTCCAACGACCAGAAATTGCATATACTTATATACTTCTTCTATTCAAATATACGCACATATGATATGCGATCGTTTACTGCAATACAGCTTCATTGCCTGTAAGTATATTACAAGTTATATTCCAGATTTTGCAATTTTGCTCTCTACCAATACACACACGTATATATATATATATATATGTGTGTGTGTGTGTGCGCGATCAACTGTAATTATCCGATAAATATCCATAAACATGGAAGTGTTTAAATCTCTGATAATATGAAACCTAACCGAAAGTTTCTCTCACCAGAATAAAATGCTCATTCCCAGATCTAATTTGATCTTACCAGTCCATTAATCTGCCTGGAAACAATTATTCTAAATCACTTAAATCAATCTACCTAACGAAAGACTCTCTTTACAGTAGTTGCCTTGAGACAGGTTCATATCAATGGCAAATACTTTTCTTCCATTTCAATTTGCTCTTAAATACATACATATATATATATATATATGTGTGTGTGTGTGTGCGTGCGTGCGCTTTCTTTTTTTCAAGAATATAGACATTCAAACATATTCAATCACTTACATGTGTCGCGAATACACACTTCACTTCTACAAATGTCGGTATGTTCTTATAAATTCTAACATCTTAAACGCAAATTCCTCATTGCCATCTTAAACAAGTTTTCAAATCTCTAGCGATTTATTCATTTTATTCCCTGGCTCTGTGTCTTTAGTCGTCGCCGGGGTCGTGTGAATATATCGCACACCTCTGTGTCATGGTGTGCAGATTCCCTGGCAGGCTGCATTGAATGAGACGAGTAGAGGCCCCACAGCAGCCGGTTTACTATGAATTATTCATGAATATTACTTACCTTCATGCGGGTCCGATTAATTTTAGATAAAGCCGTCCCGGTCGCTCTTCGGCTGGGTTATAGCGGACAGGGGTGTCAAAAAATCGATAGTCTGGCCAAGAAGGACTTGATAAGAAAGATTGTTATTTTTACCTTTTCTTTTCTCAATTTTTACAATTCTAATTTAAATCTTTATTTTAAGATGCAAGTCTCACGCCAAGATACTTACATTTTCATTTTCGATATTATTTTGTTTGCTTATTTAGTAAATTCAGCTTAGTCTGACACAAGATCATATTAATGGAGCATTGATTGGAAATTGAATTCGTTACATAAAACGATTGGTTTTTGAGTTACGTGAAGAGTCTTTCTTATTTAATTATTGTTCTACTGTCACAAAATATCGAACGTTACATTCAAGTATTTGAGGCTACAAATTGTGCTTGCTAATCATTTGTTTAAAGGCATTCTAGGCTTATTTATTTTACTACAGACCCATATAGTGGCATGCTCATTGTGGTTGAAACTAACGATTCAGGGCTTGCCATAGTTACAGGTAAATGCACTTCAAGAACATTGCTATATTCATAATTTTATACTATTGTTTGTTGCATGAAGTTCGATAATTTTCTTTTACATAAAATTAGATTTGGTTTTAAAAATGCACTATTGGTAAATATGAGTTTTTTTTTCTTTTTTTTTTTTCATTTTGTAGCAAATTCTTCCAGTGAGTCATTACCCAATGTAATATTGAGAAAATAATTCTCTCCGTTTGGTTCGATTATAGATTTTGTTGTCGCATCAGAGGTGATGACAGTTTTGAAAAGCAGTAGTTGACTTATACGTATTTTAGATGTTTTATATTTCATCACTGCAATCGATTTAAATGAGAGCGTTGTCGGAATCTGAAAGAAATTTTAAAATAGTTGGAATACGTCACTATCTATGTAGTCGTGTAGATATGGCGTAGCGGCAAAAATTTTCTTTAATTCGGCAACAATTTATTACTAAATTATTATTAAAAGTTGGTGAGGTTTCTTTTTTATTCAATCAATTCAAAATATTCGACATAATTGTGAGAAAAATCATTAAAATTTTGATGCTGTAGTTAGTGATCGAATTCCTGAAGCTATTCTTACCGAATTCATAATTTATTTAGGTCTAATACCGTTATCAATGCTGCATCTGACCCAGTGTTTCATCAAACAGACATCACAACCTCCCGCTCAAGTCCTTTACATTCTACAACTTTTAAAGAATGTTAAACAAACAGTTCATTACGTCTTTAGAGGGGGGTGTATTGTTCCTTCTTGTCCATCATCGATTCGAACGATTTTTGATCTCGTACTTGTAAAATTTCTCACTCTTATTACTTAACAAATGTATTCTTATACTTTTCAGCCTAAAGATTCAAATTCGAAAGAGAAAAACAGTTTATCGACTTTTTATCCACAAGGCCATCACCAGTGTGTAGGAAATTATTTTATTTTTAAATCTCGCAATATGGAAGATGCCAGTGTTTGTTTTAAAGTGATAACACAGTTTGACTTCATTTTACGTTATCTTAATAAAGGTCGAAGAGCGCAAGAAAAAAACAGAAAAAAACATTTGCATATTCAGTTATTACTATTTAAATGATGCGGTTTAGTAACGAGATCACGTGCTGTCGTGTTCTCGCAGCCTAAACGAGAATGGTAATTGTGAGACATTTATTCTTAATACTAAAAATTCGAGACTCTGGCAGTCAAAATTTCAGTAAACTGTGTGAGAGCGAGGAAACTTTAATTTTCACATCGCTAGAAATGGTAAATCTAATCAGAAAAGGTCAAAATACGCTTAGGTGGAAGTTAGCGGATGCCTTTTTATATTTTCCAGTTTCGTTTGTATTAATTAATCTAATCAGTGAACTTTCCTTTTCCTTCTTTGATGATTGTAATTTTGGCCCAAGAAAAAAAGAACCTAATATCTGCTGATCTTTGTTGAAAAACACTGGCAAGACTAATTTCAAAGTCACGTGGACAACTTCATTTTGGATTTTTCTTTTTCACTAGTTTTGAAACCGCAGGTATACAAAGGAAAGAGAAGAATCGAGTTACACAAAGAAATTCTAAAACGTTGCAGTTACCAGATCATCTTTATGGGTGAAGGAATCAATGAATCGGACGACTAATTCACATTATTCAAATGTTTGCTAGCTTGACCCAACAATTTTCAAATCATTTTCTGCTGAAATTGGGTGCCTGGTGTCGTATTAAGAAGCTCATATCGCAAACAAGTTCGCTAATATTGTGAGTTCAATCTTAACTAGGTTCCCAGCTAAAATAGCCTTATATAAGACAACGACTTCTACGTCTCTTGTGTCTTCAGGACGTGGATGATCATGGTTCTCCACAATTTCCTGTCCTTTGTAGCTCTTAGCATATATTGTCTTTACGCTGTCTCGCCTAATCCATGATATTACAACCATATACAGAAGCGAAGGATATACGCTGCTCTCATCTGTCGCTCTTGCTTTCGATATATTCTTTAACTGATATAAGTAAATAAACTAACTAATAAATAACATTTCTTTTGCCTTTCTTCATTTATATTCTTTCCTAATTATCAATTGTCCATTTTCCGTTTCAATTTTCATTCGTTCCTCACTTGAATTATCTGCGCCCCCCGATTTATTTTTAATTTGAAACTGAAACTTGTATAAAATATCTGTCATTTATTAAATAACTATCAACAATTCTAAAGTCTAACAAGTAGTTTATATTTGGTAGATTATTAAAGTCGATGATTTTCGCATGCAAATTATTCCGCTAGATTTCCTTCCTTGTATATGTAAACATCTAGTTCTTGATATGTAAGCATATCTTTTATTTATATCCGATTTTTCCAATCTTTATTCTTTCTCATAACACACATTTTGACGATGCAATTTACATTTATATAAATTTATTTGTTCCCTCATATATTAATGTTCTTTCAAAACAGTATAACAATTATTTGTATAGCATTGTCATTGTATTACGCATAAGAAGTAATTTAGAGAGCAGTTAAAATATAAGGACATATATACAAATACACCATTTTTAAAGAAACATTTGCAAATTTTGTTATTTCCAGTGATCTTGGAACTAATCCCCCGCGAATACTGAGGGACAAGAGTATGTATTTACTTTTCCTTTCTCTTGTTTTTATTTTTTATTTTTTTATCTTTTTCATTTCTCTTTAGGTTTTTTCGTCATAAATTACCGCCCTTCCCATTCTCTTTTCCCCCCTCTGCTCCCTTCCTATTTTCCAATTCCTTCCTGCTTTATATCATGTAGCTTTCTCGGTCAGAAAGCATTGGCAATTCCTACTGACAATCGTATTACAATATTACAACCTGATTCTCAGTAAAAGAGTAATGGACGTACATAGAAACAGAGAGAGAGCGAGAGAGAGAGAGAGTAGTGATATTTATATTGTTCGTTAAAAAGCTCATGGCTACAGACTGTACTCCCGTGACGCCGATGATATGAGACATACGCTGTTATCATCGTCATTATTATTATTATTATTATTATTATTATTATTAGTGGTGGTGGTTCTTTTATTTTTATTTTTTTGAAGACCCGCCGTCTTCTCTTAATTACATATTCAGGAAACTCCTTTAAGTTCTGTTCGCCATTGTATCGACCAATTCGTCATATGATTTCGCGCCAAGTCGCAGAGCACGTGACGTACGTAATTGTCACCTCGCTCACATATCAGACTGCAAATATCTTCCTGATCTCGGCTGTAAAATCGAACGCCAATAATTACCAGTCTTGTTCTGGAATATCGACCGGCGTGTGACCTGATCAGTAGAGTCGACGCGAGAAGGGTGGGTTTTTCTGGTGTAAGTAATGAGATGCGGGTGAGGCGGTGTTGGTGATAGGAAGATGACCGCAGTCTGATGAGGAGAGGGGTATGGAAAGATGGAGGGAAAGGAAAAAAGAAAACAGTAGCTGGCAGTGGAATAGGGGGCATTAGTAATAAGATTAATTGTCGTCTTACAGAGGAGAGAAAAAAGTTCCCAATCTAGAGAGTAGGGGTGGTGGTTTTGATTAATATGAGAAAGAAAGAGAGAAGGGAAGAGGGAGAAAATGTCGGTAACTGAATTTGAGAAATGTAGATTGAAAAGGTTTGGGTGAAGAATGAGTATATGTATATATGAGTATATGTATATATGAGTAGGTTGAGAGGAAAGTCTAACTGGAGATCCATAAATGACCAATAGGATTGGAAAGAAGATGAGAGATCTGAAAGAAAGGATAATAAAGAGAGAGACAAAAACATCAGGAAAGGAAAATGATCGATGTTTCAATTAAAAATGATAGAAAACTGCAGGAGGCCAAATCGCTAGTTTGTGCGATAGAAAAACACAAGTCTATATCAGTCATTTTCAAAAAAGATAACTTTATCGTTCTGATTCTTCGAGACGAAGTATTCTTAACATTGAATGTTTCTTTCGGACGAGCTTCACGTTTTTGTTGTCTTTTATCAGAACGTAATCAACAGAAAGCACTGAACGAAATACTGTCATGAATAGAAAAAGATTCAGCGATAATTCCTTAAGAAATGTAACTCTAAGGAAAGCAATAACAAAACAAATGAAGTTGAAAATTCTTTGTTGTATTTTCTCTCTGCTCGGTGAGTTGGCATCTGCCAATCTAATCTCTTCTTAAAGACATGATGTCTTCAGACACTTGCACAGAATGATATTCTCTTTATCCTAGCATGTCCCATCATGATTGATTTGACCGATTAATTTCTCACGGGGGTATCGATTCTAGTAGTACTATATTCTAAGCGTGATTTAAAGTTTCGCATCATCGAATGACTTTAAAATCTATCGACATATGTTTCAATATAAGCTATCATGCATTTGGCGTCATCTATTTCCTTAATAAAAATCTGAATCAATTTGACGAAAATCGATTTTTTTACGGAAACCGGTGAATACATTCTTAAATGAACATTTTCGTTTTTCATATTGTTCCTGGCTATTATTTTATTACCTGATAATTTGTTGTTTCTACGTTTAATGGCAGAGATTTCTGTTTCATTTTAATGACAAGTAATAGAAAATATACTGAATTTATTATGCCAAAATGTTATTTTTTACGTTTTGACGCTAACCCTAGAAGCAAAATGAATTCAGAAGAAAAGATATTTTTTTAAAAGAAGTTCAGTAATAGAGTGACGAGAAAGAAGCAAGACCTAGTGATTAAAACTGAACGAGATCCTTGGAAGTTCAGTTTCAATTGGAAACCTATTAGAATAAGAATTGTGAAATAAAGGATGGTTATATGATTTGATAGGAAAGATAGCGACAAAGGGAAGAGGAAATCATTTGAGAATAGTGAGGAAATCGATATCGATTTGTAATTATGACAGAAAAAGAAACAATCATTTGCATTTATTTTAGATGCGTTTCAACAGAAATATTCTAAGTTTAGGGTTAGCATATAATTCTTAATATTCAGGGAATATAATACCAATTACAGACGAAGACATGTGCTTGAATAAAGATAGCAATAATAATAATAATAATAATAACAATAATAATAATAATAATAGTGTGAGCAGTTTAGCATACCTCCGATAACTGAGAGTTTAATAGGGACAACATTTGAAGAATAATACGGCCAAGAGAGTAAAAATAATATGGGAAGTTTGGTTTTTCAAAGGCGTGTCAAACTTGAAAAGTAAAATGCTAATTGTATACACAAAGGATGTGAGTTTGCCAAGGCTGTTTAAAACAAACAGACTTTTACTGTTCGGAATATAATGGAAATACAAATCCGTGTTGCCAGTGTCAGTAGTCTTTATTTGTGCGTCTTATAAAGAAGTAAAATGATAGCCAAGAAAGTTCAGACTAACAACATATATATATATATATATATATATATATATATATATATGCAAGAAAGAGAGGGAAAACTATTAGAAGGAAACATCCATCGAGCAAATGGCCGAGAATATCTGCCTGGTCGACTTTCATAGTTCGGTTGTTGTTATTGGGTCCGGTCGGGGAGATAAATGTTAGCGATAAATGCTCTGATGGTGTTTGGGATGCAATGATTAATTTTCTTCTTACATTCATTAAGTAACCATTCCTTTCTCATGGCATACTGTTTCCACAATGACCCAAGATTCACAGACGGTTCCTACCTCACTGATCAAAACCACAGCCATTTGGCTTAGATAGTTCCGGCCTCTGCCCCCCCCCCCACTCCTACTCTTTGACTTTGTCTTAATTCACGTTCCTTCTATAATATTATCGATGCTTCGTTCTTGAAGGAAACGTGTTGTCGATTAAAGTCTCATGAATATATTCAAGTCAGGCGACATTAAACTGTGGGCCAGGAAGGAAAATGTGTGTTTTTATGACTGAATTTGACTTTCAGTTTGCTCACTAATGATTATCATTATTATGAAGGGATCAACATTTGAACTGAATCTGCATTAAGACCAACATATGTTATTTATAATTACTGACATGATAATAATCACAAATTAATTAATATTTAAAGTTTGAGAGAATTATGACTTACTGAAGGTAAAAATAAAACTTACAACATTTCAGAAAGAATGAAACTTTATTTAGGGACATTGATTTATTTTTTTCTTATCGATTTGTCGTGAAGTGATATTGACGTAATCAATCAATTTATTTCACTTCTGGCTTGATAGACCTATCAAAACTTCCTTAGAGCTCTTTTTATATATTCTGGGAACTGATACGTATCAGATTCACCTTGGCTGCGGGCATTGCCAGAAGGAAAACATGATGGTATCCAAACCCTTGAAGAGGCTCCACTCTTGATTCTGAATTCAGTTTTCCTTCTCCAGAGCTTGGTCAGGTTGGTAACCCTTAGACACCTGAAGTACCCGAATACAAATTATGAACTGCAGCTGACAGAGAAAAAATGTCGGTCGTAGACGATGGCAAGAAACTATGATTCTCAGATGAATTTTGGCAGTTTGATTCTTGCCTCGGTATTGGAGCCTTTTGACTGACAATCTTATAAATAGAAGACATCTCTTCAACACAAAATTAGCTATTAATCTGCCTGGGAGACAGACATTTAATCATACTGGTTCATAATTGTCAAGGACCCATTCACTACATCAGTAATAATTGGTTAGACTTATTGTAAGTCTTCATTAAGTGTCTTTTGTATCTATTTGAAATAGTTAATAGACACAAATATATACTTTAGACAGTTAAAGTAATAAAAATGAAAGTAATAAAAAGATGAATTTTGTACGTTTAAATTATGAGTAAAACAATGAATGCGTAAATTGTTTCCTATAATGCAAGACGAGAAAAGATCGTGTTAATACGTTCTATTATTTCTATAGAGAATGCAAATGATCCTGAATTTACTTTGTCAAAATAAATGGGAATTTATTGATTGAACATGAATTTAAAATAAATTTCCACTACAATTTGTGTTCGTAAAGGTCAACGAAATATCTGTAATATGATAGTCCTAAGGAGATACTTAGTTGTAATTGTGTTTCAGATATATACATATACACTCCTGGCCAAAATCTTAAAGCCAATGAAAATAAAGGAAAGATACCCTTTTGCATTGTTAGACTCAATCACTTATTTGAGTTAAGCCTCAAAAAATAAAAGGAAAAATGAAATCAAAAACTTTTTAGCATTTAATATGTAACATTTGAATACTATGAAATTAGGCTACATACGAGGTGGTGAAAAGTTCAAGGTCATACTTAAAAATGTAGTAATGCCGTCATTGTGAATAACCTCAAAAATTCGTTTTGCACGGTCGGTCGATATAAACGTCTGCACAAGGCAGTGGGGAAAATGACTTCACAAATATTACGCATTGCTTGGAATTGGAGTTCATTTCCTTTTGGGGTTGGATGGCAAAGGGGATTTTATTTTTCCATTGTCAATCAGCGCGAGCCTTTTTCAGTGAGATTCAGGCCAGGCGAATACGCTGGATGGTCCACAAGAATCACGTTATTCAACATGAAAAAGTCCTTTGTTCTCTAAGCATAATAACCAAAGGACATTTTTATAGTGAATAATGTGCAGCGTTGTCCAGCTGAAAGATCCAGTTATTTCAACACAAGCGAGGGCCTTCAGTCAATAAGAAAGCTCTCCAACTTGCCAATGTAACCAGTCGCGGTTTGAGGCCTCTGCATAACCTTAAGTTCGTTGGATGGAGATAGCGCCACAAATCATGTTGGAACAACTTTCACTGTGTCGTCTAGAAAATGTCTCCGGTGGAATACCCTTTTCGTGAGTGTAACCTTGGAAGCTACTTGAAATTATTGTTCCGTATCCTACAGGGTCTTTTAAGAAATTTGCAACAGCAGGTTTACTACGTCGAATCTCACCGGCGATGGCACGTTGCGAAAGACCTTGCTTTTGCAGCTTCTGCCACGTTCAAAAAAATAAGGCTCGCTATGAAATCTAATCTTAAATTATTTACTTTTTCATGTTAGTTACAAATCAAAAAACAATAAAGTTTATTTTTTTAAATATTGAATAACAAATTTATTTTCTATAATATAGCCGAAAAATATTAATAAGTAAAATAAGACACACATATACACATTTTAATTATTGTAGGTTTTTTTTTAATTTTTAGCCGGACACACACACACACACACACACACACACTCGACTATTTGAATAAATAAATATTAAACTATTTGTCAAATAATTGTATTTAATAATATTTTTTGAAATTTATTTTGTTGATTTAATATTCAGTTTTTAAGGTCAGTTTTTCTAAGATTCCTCACGTGCTTTGGCGCTGTTCAAATTTTGAATACGAAACTCGGCTATAAACAAATATGATAAGAGTAAATAAGATTAGTAAATAACAACTCAAATAAGAACAGACGTCTTTCGACATCAGTTATTACAGCTTTTTCACAGATATCTGTTTCCTCGTGACATCTTCATTATCTCCTTTCCTCGTCATTAATGTATTACAAATACACAGTGAATTAGTTCTGCGCCAATTTTGAAACAATTTTCCTAATGAAAAATGACGCTTTTTAAATCCCGGAAATGGCCTGTGTTCGAACACTTACGATTGACTCCAGTAGGGAATACGAAATACAGCAACCATCAAACGAACCTGAATACTGCGTTCAAGGGTGAAGGACTGTCGTCACCCAGGCTTTCATTTTAATTTTAATTTTGATTTGTTGTTATCTGGTTCCTTTCTTCTCTTTTAGAAAAAAAATGCGGCATTCTAGTTTTGAAATTTAAAAATAATTATTTACTCCCCAGTTGCCTGAGGATGCACAACTTTAGTTGCTGAAACATGAAAGTTATTGTGAAGCGATTTTTTAACATATTTTTGTTTTAATCTCATATAATAAATAATATTGAGCTCCACACTGTATTTAGTCCTTTTAAAAACTTTAAATGCTACAGACAGTGGAATTATACTGCATTTGTTCTTATCCCCCCGACATATATATATATATATATACATTAAGAAATGGACAAAGTCCGACAATTTATTTATTAAAGACATTTTTTATGTTTAACGTTCTTTTTATAGATACAAGTATTTAAGTAAATGTTCTGTTTATAATAAACAGTATTAAATAACATTTACCGGCCTGAATGTCCGAGAAATCTTCATAGAAAATATTCGTCTTTTGACAGGATTCGAACCTGCATCCTATACGGAACCGCCATTTATCCGGGCGTGCCTAACCGATTCGGCCACAAAGGATATGGCGGTTCCGTATAGAATGCAGGTTCGAATCCTGTCAAAGGACGAATATTTTCTATGAAAATTTCTCGGACATTCAGGCCGGTAAATGTTATTTAATACTGTTTATTATAAACAGAGCATTTACTTAAATACTTGTATCTATAAAAAGAACGTTAAACATAAAAAAATGTCTTTAATAAATATATATATATATATATATATTCAAGCATGTCTCATTGAATAATATAGACATATTTTTGTAATGAGCCTGTCTAGTTTTCCAATTATCTTCTTAATGTTAAGTTGAAATTCATTAAGGAAGGCGCCGTATTTTTTGTTAACCCAATTACTTTCGGCATTTCTGAGATCATCCTCAGAGATGAATTGCGAAGTTAGAAATGAAAATGATATTAAATGATATTAAATGTTGATCAAATACATTGTAAAACATTGCCACTATCTTCGGAATATATTTTATTCTGTGGTTAGCTCCCTTACATTGTAGGTGCTTGTTTATGAAAAAAAACAAAACACCATAGCTACTGTTAATTTTAAAATAATTATAGCGGAGCGCGGTCGCGCGTGTTTACAAAAATCACCTTCACAATGATCACAAAATATTATTGCATAAATACACAAAACATATCTCTGTTATTCAATGAAACATGCTTCAATGAAGTTATGCTATATATATATATATATATGCTATATATATATATATGCTATATATATATATATGCTATATATATATATATATATATATATATATTTCTTCATATATATATATATATATATATATATATATATATGAAGAAATATAGTTTTAAGGTAAGCTATATTATGAGATATATATATATATATATATATATATATATATATATATATATATATATATACAAGTGCTCAATATCAGAGATAGACCGTATGTAAATATAAAAGTGAACATTAAAGCCAACACACAGAGGCGACAGGCTGTTTCATGCTAGACGCAATCGTCAGGCCGGTCGCTTGACGCCTGGCGCCTCTGAGTGTTCACTTCAATGTTCACTTATATATATATATATATGGGTGAGTCCACTACCTTTTATGGAATCTGCTAAACCTGCAAAGTTGGAAGGAATCTGATAAACGAAGCAGTAAAACAGGAAGAGACAATCATAGTAGCCACCGTAGATGAAAAAGATAACTATCTTAACTCTTGGGAAGTGAAAGAAGAAGAGATCTGATACACCCGTGTTCTGACCTGTCTTTATCATAAATATGAGCTCATAATATTTATCATAAACATTTCTCATAAATATTCATCACAAATATGAGCTCGCGATTCAAGTCTCAAGATTGCTGCTGCTGAAAAGAACGGATCAGTATGAACATTTAAAATGCATATCTAAATCTAAAAGCATAAAGTCTAATTTGTTATTGAAGTCTGATGAGAAAATACGATTAAATTTTTAATAGGTAAAATAATTGTTTATTCACTTCAGGAATTCAGTCAGATTAAAGTTGACTGTGGAAAGTATGTAGTTCTGGCGGGTTTTCTTCGAACGATCCATCTTCTTCACATGAAGACGTGAGGAAATCTTTATTCTCTCGTGGTTAGGAGATTGTATAACTTTCTGTCATCCGGTTGTCACCTGTATGTGTGTGTGTGAGTTTGTGTGTGTGCGTGCGTATACACACTCTAATTTCTGTTGACTTCCTGTTCATGGCGAACCCACTCGATTAACCGATATGGGACCAAGTAAAAATATTATTTGTTATCACTTAAGGGGAATCCAGGACATAAAGAACTGCAGACATATCCTCGTATATCAAGATTCTTGATGGACATTAAATTCGATTCTCATCTGATATTTTCTGGCATAAATCACATATTTAAGAAAGTACATTGTTAAAATCTTCTTAAAGTATTCCGGTCTTTTCCGTCATTATTCCAAGACTTCAGTCGATCTCTTGATTTCTGGAATACCAGAACTTTAATTTTGTGTGTTACCTGAATGAATCAGGTTCGGGACGTTTCAAATGTTCAGCGCTGAATTATAGAACGTGAAGGAAACTCCTTTCTAGGACGTCCACTAAAACTAAGAAAAACACGACCCACAATGTCAATTATTTTGCTGCTGTGATCACCATCATGATAGTCAACGAGTTACACTCTCATACATATAATGACTATAAACTTTATATTTTGGGATAACCGTTTTTCAACAGACAACTCCATTTTTATACAATGTAAACCACGATCACTGGCCTGGGAATGCGAAAGACCTAACAAATGAAAAACGTTCTTCATCCCCAAATTATATTATGGAACTTAAACCAGGTGTGGTTTAAATCGCTCAACTACCTATCACGTCACATCAAATAAGGTTTCATTTATCGTTTGTAAGAAATAAATAGCTCTTGTTGGCATCTATTCGTAACGCATATTTGCTAAGTTTATTTTCCTATCCGAACACCGATCTATGGCACAATATCGCATACGATACATGTCCAAAACATATTTATATTTATCTAAGTTTCATATATTTACATATACAATATCTATCTATCTATCTATCTATTCACACACACAATTGTTCTTGTTGATGAAAAGGTTGTTCCTTTGAATTCTTTTATTAGTTTGATATTTTCTCATGTATTCATTTTCATAAATCATCCTGCGTTTTTCTTTCTCTAAATCTGTTCCTCTCAATTTCCTTTGTAAGTTCGAATACATCATGGATGCTACTGCTGATAATTATGTTTTCGATTTCTTTCAAGAAATCCATTGTCCTTTACGACTTTTATTTTGATTTTGATTGTCGCTTTTTTTATGTTTCCTCATTCGATAACATTTTTCTCAAGATATTCAACAAAAGCTTTCCTAATATAAATTCACTTTAGCTGCAGGGAAAAATTGTTTAATGCATTTTAATCCTGATCAATAGAAATTTACATTCAAAATGAATGCGATTTTCTGGATTAGATTTCGAATAAGTTGAAATATTTCAAGTAAGATTAGATTATAGGCTATAATCAACAATGTCACCAACTGGACAATCCATGTCCTAATTAATTATATGTATGTACTAAGTTTAGATTGGTTCGGACCATACCGAAATCTCTAGAATAGAAAGTAGGAAATTGGTTTCGATCATCAGCGAGCAGACTGTTCTTGTGGCCTTTTACCAAACAATGACAACTGTAATTTAAGATGCAGCATGATTATTCTCATTATTACTAATTACTTGTATTGTTTTAGATTTGAGCTTGTTTAGTCAGTTGGAACAAGAAGGCGGCTGAGCCGAATTAATTCCAAAGAGAAAACAATAAAAGTTCGAATCTCATTGGATGTTTATTCTTCTTCGTCATTGGCCCAAAACTTCAGTCGATCGCTGGAATTGGAGAAATTTAATTTCTGTCTGAATCTCTAGAATCAGATTACCTACAACTTTAATTTTGTGATACGTCTATAACTCAGGTTCATGACAAAGTCAGGTTTGAAACTAACCCTGACCTTTTCATATTTTCGGACCTGAAATATACAATGTGAAGGAAACTCCTGTCTAGGACATTACTAAAACAAAACGCGACCCACAACGTCAAATATACTATTACATTTTGTTACCGTGATCATGATCATGATATTCAATGAGCTACACCCTCATATATATATATAATGACTATAAACATTATATTTAGTGGATAACAGTTTTTCGACAATTCCATTTTTATACAGTGTAATCTACGATGACTGGCCTGTGTATACGAAAGTTTTAACAAATAAAAACGTTCTTCACCCCACCACTTATATTACGGAGGTTAAACCAGGTGTGGTTTAGATACTCAACTACCTTTCACTTCACATCAAATTAGGGTTCATTTATCGTTTGTAATAAATAAATAAATATCTCTTGTTGGCATCTATTCGTAACGCATATTTGCTAAGTTTATTTTCCTATGCGAACGCTTATTCTTTATTTTTGATTCGTCTGAGCAGTGATGATCTGGGAATTGAAAGAAAAAAAACAAATAAGTAAAATTTTAGTTCTTCATCAGATGTCATTGGTCAGATGTTCTGAAAAAAATTTCTTTAGTCATTATGAAGAGAGTGTTTACCAACCCCATTGGAATAAAAGAAGACTCATGCAAAGCCTAATGAATTCAAAGGAGTCAAGAGTCAGCTAATTAAAGATGATGGCTCGTTAAAGCACCATGGAAACATCAATGGAAAACCACTTTATCATTCATCTGAAGGAACAGATAATGACCAACGGTTTGATAGACTGATTCCTCGCCTGATAATCACGTGACCGGCAGCTATGGAAACTTTGGAACAAAGATGGGGCAAAAAATGAGATTTAGAATTTTAGGACACCACATCAATGCGGAGAAGAAGAAATGAAACATTTGCAGATCGATATTCTAAGAGTATTTTTTATGAAGTAAATCGCCCCAAGCAAGGTGGTAGTCCCACTAGCAAACAAGGGTTTACAGAGAGTGAATGTAAGAGTAAAAAGGAGTGTTTGGGAAAAGGATAAAGAGAAGGACAGGGATCAAGGCCAATGCTTCAGAAGATGTCGATTGACATTACATTTGAATATATTATAGCTATCAGGGAAGCAAGAGATAGGAAGAGAGTTCCATTGGCGGTAGGTGCGAGATAAGAAGCTTTTGAAGTAGAAGAGATGGCTACATTTAGTCGTTTCAACAGTGAAAGTGTTGGGAGCGAGGGTGGAACAAGATCGAAATGGAATGGGAATTTCAGAAGTGACTATCACTGAATGATATAATCAGGAGGAGGGGAGAATGAAAGATACACCTGACTAGTGTGGCATATAGAACGTGTGTGTGTTGGCGTGTACTGGTAACTAATAGAATCCTTCAAGTGCAAGCAAAAATATGCTATTCAAGTTTTACAACACACTGGGAAATGTTAAATGTCCAAACAAGAAATCATCATCGCCTAAACTCAAATGTAAAGGTAGAATGTCAAAAATATGGCTGAATGGATGGCAAATGTAGACATGGACCACGCAATGAACAGGGAAAAGCTTGACACGTCGTACAAAAAAATTAATATCTAACACTAACTTCGAAAAACGTCCATATTGAGAATATTCTGTTGAAAATATTATATTCAGAGCATGTAACAAATGAGGTTTTACAGACAATAAGGACCATATGAAAATTGGTGTTAAAAATCAGAAATAGACATCTGGAATTTATGGTAACATTACATGAGAAAAGAAGGCCTGTGGAGTTTAGGACTCACAGGATACAATGTAGGTAAGAGAACCTGTGGAAATAACGAGCAGCCTAATTGTTTAGCTTCAGCCAAATGAATGGCAGAAAAGTTACCACAAAGAGAAGAAGAAAATATAAAGGAATAAGTATTTTCGAAATCAACAAAATAAATAAAATATGAAGAAAACTGATTGTAGACTTCTTTTAACAATTATGACATTCCATACATATATTTAAAATATCAGCCTTAATATTAAACTGAGAAACATATGTACAGCGATCCAACCATATTGTAATTTATTCCCACAAATTATTCTCTGTGTGAGTTATTTCTCTAATACATGTCCTAATTAGGCTTTTATTACTTAATGTATCATGTTTACAAAATATAGTATAACTTCAAATGTGGATGGTATGTCTTCAACAAATGGTCGAATATCTTATCAGCCTTCAATTCTTCTAGCAAATTCTCTCAAACTTGACAAGTTTAAAACGACTTAAAATTCTTTAGTAAGGCTAAAATTTTCAGTAAAAAAGTTTACTTGATACGGTGCATATTTAACAGGTGTGTGGGCGCCATGACGTGATGTAATGGTTAGCAAGGTTGTCTTACTAGGACAGTTGCGATTGAGAAGTGGGTTCGATCCCCCAGTGAGTGCCCATACTTTCAGCCTTGAGCCACATCTATCCTACGCTTAGAAAATCATCAGGTGTGTAAAATTTCACAGCGTTTTTTTCCTTTTTTAACTGTGGAGTGCATGCATAATGAAGACTAGTTTCTCGTTTGAAACTTTTGCACATACCAAATAGTAAATTATAAAATTAATACGTTCAGCTTCTAGCCATAAAATGTGGAAACTGACTGAAAAAATGTTTGCCAACAATGTCTTTCTGTTGATCATTGCATATACCTAGCCTGGTAAATGGTCAATACACTTTAAAGTTCTAAGTATTTTAAAAAATGAGGAATATATGTTCGGAATTTAGTTGTTTGGCACAAGCAAAAATTTTTAAATAAACACCAGTTTGGGTACCACTGCTCTACAGCAGTCACCTAAATCTCCTTTAGAAAATGACAAGTGTAGGTTCTTGATAAGAAGGGAAAAACTGTTAAAATTAATGATCTTACCAAAAGGCATGAACTCATAATTTTCAGTTAAAACTTCCGTCATTAACATGGCTATCTTTTCCTAGGCTCGGTTAAGTAAGACTACCTTTAGTGTTATCATATTGTTTCTGCTAGTGAGCACATGTTTAATTAAGGAGGAGATGGGAATCACCAAAGTTGCCCATTTTGTCCTTCAGATGCTACGAAAGACAAGTGATAAAATCTCAAATAAGACTTGGTTGATGTTGCAACAAAACATGTCAATTAAGAGTTCGGTGCATTGAAAATTAAATTTTAATTTCTGAATATTAAGCTTCATTCTACTAATTAATAATGATTAATAACATATCGTAATTTTCAAAGCAGCCTCTCCCCATTTTGATGTGACATTATATAATTTTCAGTCTTACACCGCTCCAGACTAACATTAACTTATAACGTGACTAGTAAGGACTTGTTTGTACCGATTCATCTCATTGATAAGAAACATCTTTGGCATTCAAGGATGTTTTCCGCGCAAGAGATTCGATTTTGTAACACTTCCAATTCTTACTTTGTATGTAATTCAACCTCTCTATTCTCTATGTGCCCTAGATTTCACGAATCATTTTCTTAGCCACTCACCTGATCCATCGTCTTTGTCATATCCCGTGCGGAAGGCTCGAACATTTCAACTCGTCTTTGTGACATTTACGCCCTATGAACAAGCTTTATGTTTTCGACGCAGTGTGTGTGCACAAATAGCTAAGTGCAGACAGCTTTCATTCAGCACAAAAGACCTCAGAATTATTCATCTTTTGACGAATGCACTTTAGAATTTGGCTTTTCTCCATCGATCATTTCAACAATGACTAAACATTACGCAAGAAACAAATCCAATTAATTTTGCTTTAATTTTCACATCCATTTAAAACAACTTTTTGTTTTTCATACAAAAACAACAAACATTTAATTTTTGGCTGACTTCAACATGATTAGGAATTAAAAACTATATGAAAATATTATTACGTATATTATTTACGTAGTGTGAAAATATTTTTATATATGCACCTACATATACAAATAACAGACACAAAGACACACACACGCATGCGCACTCGCATATATAGGCAAGTAGTTGTGAATTTGACATAATATTCGAAATAATTTTTATCCATTTACACACACGCACTAACATTGTATGAGTCACTCAGAAAGTAATGTATTTTACTTTATTATGTTGGTTTGTGATGTCAGAAATAGTATGTCTACTCACATACCATCTTTGACATCACAAGGACGAAACTTCCTGTCTGTAACCCATATGTTTTTATCTTAGAGAGCAGCTGTTCGGCAAAATGGCTTCGGCTAAAGGCTAAAAAAAGCAGAGGTGTGTTCTTGAATTTCTTCATGCGAGAAAAGCATCACTGATATTCATCGACATTTGGTGAACATTTTCAGCGACCAAACAGTTAATGCAACTCTTTTTTAGCAGTGACGGCTATGTTTTGTGGGACGAGCCACGTTCCGTGCCGTCAAAAAATGCAGAGTCACTGGTAGAAGACATGTGGAAAGATAATTTTCTGCTGTTGAAAACTTGCCTTCTCCAACACTGTTATTGTGTTCCTGTATCTGTTGTAGCCTCCATCGGGCACATTAATTTCCGAGCTTTCCTCATATAATTGGCAAATTATATGTCACAAAGCCGTGCACACACGCGTATGCACATTTACATCTCATATACATTTGGCCTTTTCACTTTAGCATATCTTTTAGGTTTCAACGAGGATACTGAAATGCTATGTTATACCTATCTTCCTAGATGGTAGGGATCATTGGGCAATTTTCTCACAGATGAAGTCTGAAGGCCAGAGTAATGTGATTCTACAGAAGGATGCTGAAAATTCTATGGAGGGAACATACGAACAACGAAGAATTCTTAAATAAAATGTAAACAGTAAGAATACATATTTAGAATCAAACATATATAATAAGGAAAGAGGATGAGGAGAATTTGACACTCACCGGTCATATTGAATGTAAAACGGACAGAGGGAAACATCAAGTAATCTATTTAACGAACTTGCGTAATTGGATATCAGAAGAGGAAGGAAGAAGGATAGTAATAAGACAATAACTGTTAAGAGCAAAAAATGATAGGAAGTTGTTGAGAACCATAACCACCGACGTCTTTTTATAAAGACATCAGTAATTATGGTTCATAGAATATAAAAGAAGAAAATCTATAATTTCCGAAGCGTTGTAAATTCATATTTCCGATTTTATTGTATTAAGTTATTCTCTGATGTTTGTAGTTACTAGGTAGCAAGCATTTGTCAGTCCTTTTGACTGTTACATTTTTTTTTCCGTTTAAATCTCGCACTTTCTCTTTCTCTCGCAATCCAGCCAAATTGAAATTTCAGTCAGACCCGACGTCGTTCAACAATAAATTGTTGTCATGAAAAGATTATCGATTCTTAAGTAAAAATAGCCGAGCGGAAAATGGAAAGCAATCTCTTATAAAATGAGATTTTTTTGTTTTGTTTTTTGTGATCATTAATGCCAAAAAATAACTTTTAATTACAAGTGGAGTAGATGATTTGGACGGGTTGAATGTTGGCTTTGATAAGCAGGAATATTTTTACACATACATTTTTGGGTGATGTAAATTTGGATCAAGGTTGGGTATTTATAGAAAATTCTACAAGAGAATGGAACTCATTTTGACACTCATTTCTCCTGGTTGAGAATCATACAGTGATGGTTGGTAATCTGGTTATGAAGATCAATTTGGAGAATTAGTGAAGTGGGTCCTCACTCAGGGCTCCGTTATTATAGCCTAAAGCGAGACAAAACTGAGTTTAGTTAATACCGTAAAATTTTCCTTCGTATATATCGGGTATATCTTTATTGATATAGGCAAGGTCTGTTTGGAAAGTATCCAGAAATTTTAAATATCTTTTTGATAATCTTGGTCCTCATGTAATATGTCAACCAATGAGAAGAAATTTTACTGCCCAAGTGTAAATACATCCTACTTTGTGGTTCAGCAGTGAGACACCACAGAATTTCATTGTGTACACTGTGACCTCTGCGGTATGCCCTCTCCATTCTTACCTTATAATGCATTTTTTTACTTCAAAACATCGCATCACTCAAATATATCAGTTTCTCCTAATATCCAGATTTATTCTCTTCGAATTCTACATGTATTAAAATATAATGATAACGCCATAAAACATCTGATGGCGTTCGCTAAAGAGCGCTTTACAGACTGAAAAGAGAAAAAGGGCAATTGAGAAAAAACATGTTATCAATGGAGTAATATAAAGGGGGCAAAATGTTCATACATGTTCGGTAATATGAATCACATGAATGTATTTTATGTGACAGATATCGTATATTAATATACGTCCTATAATTTGTTCTATTTTATCTATGAATCTCTCATATATATATATATATATATATATATATATATATATATATATATATATATATATATATATATATATATATATATGAACAAATAAAGTCTTAAGGTGTACTATATTTATGGATAGAGATAGAGCGTGTGTAAATATAAAAGTGAACATTGAAGTCAACACTTAGAGGCGACAGTCTGTTTCATGCTAGACGCAATCGTCAAGCCTGATCAGCTGGTTTGACGATTGCGTCTAGCATGAAACAGACTATCGCCCCTAAGTGTTGACTTTAATGTTCGCTTATATATATATATATATATATATATATATATATATATATATATATATATATAGTTTCATAACAACTTTTGAATGTGAGTAATTCAGAGTTACAATTCCGTTTTTGAATTCTGAGTTGTATTCGTTTTTATTGGTCATGTATACTGGCGTCAGTGTTTATGTATCACTCTTTCAATACTATGTTTCTTGTTTTTGTTGGTTGTGTGAAACGCCATAGATAGATAGATAGATAGATAGATATTATGGTATCTCGGTGTATGTTTAACAGAGAGAGGTTATCGCACATGAATGCACACACGCAAATATAACGTTTATTGATTGAAGATGGAAAACACGATCTTCCGTGAAAGTTACAAACTGTGTCAGCGCTATTAATAGGAAAGAATCTAGAACAATGATATACGAAACCTGAGACGGCTGATGGATAAAGAATAAATTACAAATCGGACTGGCGAGGACTTGTTTATAAACAAATTCAAAAGGGCAGCAGGCGATGTTTAATTTGGGTCATTAAAAAAATAGACGAAAATAATATTTTTGATAAAAACATATTGAAGTAAATTGGACCGGGGAGGTAAGATCAGTGTATGTTTACCGCTAGCGAAATCTGATCTAAACATAAGTTGTATCCGCTGAATTTGGTCATCGAAAAGACAATTGAAATGAACATTGAACTAATTAATTTTATCCACCAAGAGATTTGAAATAGATCTGAATTTAAACTTTACTTATGGCGACACTCGTGTTAAGCGCGTGAACAACCTGGCTTATAACCTTCGGTTTGGTATATAAACGCGAGTTTTGCTGAGTTGGGGAGACTTGGGCATTAGACGAGAGTGACGTTGAGAAAGAGAGAGAGGCTGTAAGACGTGCTGGTAGAAAATATGGACCTACCAGACAGCCACCTACAATTTCAGCCAAACATTAATAGTAAACTGATGCTGATGTCTAGCATGGGGATTCCGATCCGCCCAGAAATGATCGTTGTGCAAATTTGCTATTCCATTTATTCCAAATGTTGCCTCATCCGTAAACGAGACAAACAACGGATCAGCAGTTTGTACAATAAACCATTGTCAAAAGTTCTCTCGTAGTGAGTGATCATAGGGCGAGATGTTGCAAATGATACGGATAGATGAGCTGCTCTTGAAGGTACTAAGAGATGTGAGACATGCGGTACTAAGAGATGTGAGACATGCTAGGGTCACTTGACGTGCGCTGATACTTGGAACGTCTCCGACAGCCTGTAGAATGTGTTCTTTGTGGTCAGGCGTACGAGCGGATCGCGTTCTTTTTTTTATCCATAGTCTGCGGTGCCACGAATCCTGTCTCAGCCACGCGACGATAAGCAAAAGCAAAGGTTGGATGACTCGGCTGCCTTCGGTTTGCAAACGCAAACTGATACAGCCGTGCAGCCTTGCGTCTAGTACTATTCGCGCGGCCGTATGTAAAAATCATATCTGGCAGCTCATGCTATGAATATCCTGTCGTTGTTAAAGAGTTAACTCACCACTACACATGTTAAAGACAGACTAGCTACAAATGTAAACGAATATCAAATGTAACCTAGTCTACATTGGAACACAATGCCATCTACCGTAAAATTTCTTTTAACATAATAACTAAAAAAAGAAGGATTTGCGGACATATGTTTATCTGGACTTTTGTCCTTGGTTTGATGTGAGGTTTGTAAAAGTATTTGGGATACACACACACACACACACACACACATAGATAGATAGATAGATAGATAGATAGATAGATATGTTATGGGCACACGAGGCTAAATCAAAAAGAAAGGCAATTTCCATATACTTTTATATGCACTGATGAACAAGTGCCTGCGTCACTTGTCGACATAATTCCCCTGTACAGCGATGTAATTCTGGTATTGTTCAACGAGCTTTTTCATATCTTCGGAAAAGTTCATCGGTTGATCATGAAGTCATGTCTGCGCCACTTGCTTGTTTGGGCACCCAACGGACACGTTACACCAAGTTATCCATATCAGATCCATCACTGATGCACACCATTGCCGCGACTTGTGTGCAATCGCGATTCGTCAGTCTTCCTTGATGAAAGGCATCCCTAGATGTGTTTCTCCGCGCCCGATAGTGACTGGCGTACAGATCGACCTTCGTCGTTTACACTTGTACTTCCCGCTTTGAAGCGTTCGACCCACTTTTACACGTTTCGTTGATTCAGTATGCGTGCTCAGTTCTTTATCAACATCCGTCGATGACTCTCCACACGTTTGAGTCTTTCGACCAACAGAAAATGGAATATTGCGCGTTGTTCCATTTGCTGCGTGCAGCGTACATACATCCGACCTCATTGCTCCCTGCCACTTGACTGAATGAGAGAATGCTACGCTCGGCTAGCTAACCATCAATCCATTTGCATACGTGCTGCCGTGCCTCAATTCTTCCCTGTTGCTTTTACTTTCTGATTTACCCTTTTATGTGTGTGTGTGTGTGTGTGTGTGTGTGTGTGATGTTACACAAAACCGATGCTAGCAAAATGTCTTCTCTCCCGTTAGTGCAGATTTCATTATTCCAGAAAACGATATAATAACTGAAGAAAGCCGAGTTCAAGGCCTATAACTAACGAGGAAGACATTTTCTTAATAAATGTATTTCATTTAACAATTATAAAAAATATATCACTAATTAGACCCGGTCAGTTTAAAGCTAGTTCTTGGGGTACTGAGGTAGCAGTTGTTTGAGTGGTTTATTCACATAATTATTCATTGATTTGCTTCTCCATCTACAATCCTGGCTTGGCGGTATGGAGGTTTTGACAAGAGAGCTAACACATGTAATTAGTTTCATGCCTCCTCAGTTGGGAAAGGAATATCAACCTCTTCTTCAATTGTGTTTTTGTTGCGCGTATAACCGTTAAGCTACACCACGCTTTCATGTCGTTACGTACAATATTTCCGATCTGGTCAATATTTTGATGTGCTTCACGTACGGAATTCGGACAACTTTCTTTAAAATTAATTTTTCAACGAATTAATTAAGAATGAAAGAGAAATAAGGATATTTTTTTCTTTTAATTTAGGAGTGCATCGACAATTCAGTTAATTGGAACGCATGTGGGCGTGCCAGTCGATATTCGTTAAATTTTCCTAAAATTAATTTGAAAATCTTTTCTATATATTAAATACGTCTGCAATATAAGTATTTGATTATCTGTGAAATAAATTCTCAGTCATTTTAATTAAATATTCAGTAGGAAGTTGAAACTTATTTATACGACATTTGATTTCGTTGAAATATTAATCTCTATTTGTTTTGTTTTTAGCAATCACGATATTTAAGCCGGTGAGCCTTCCGAATTTCTTCGAAGGCCTGTCAGATTCGTTAGCGGTATTGAACTAAACCGTTTATTCAATTCCCAAACAGTTTCCATTCTCTTAATAGAGAACATAACTCAAATTGAGTTAATTCAAATAGGATCTTTTTAGGTCATTTGTCATTATGATAATGCTTGTGTTCCTTTCACCTAACCAGGTTATAATTTAACTGCATGATTCTGGATTCGAAATTCCAACAAAGTTATCAAATACGATA
>OZ010597.1:70599159-70666659 GCA_963932145.1 Acanthosepion lycidas | reverse complement strand
TTTATTTTATGTAAATTTTTTTTCGTAACGTCTGATATGTTTAATAACTTTATCATTGAACGAAGAAAGAAATTCACAATATTGATCCATATTTTTTAATATAATCTAAGCTTTCGGCTTACATAAGCCATTATCAAAGATGTCAATTACAACATATTAAGCAATATACAGACAAGTCAGTGATGATAGTCTGTCATTGTTTACATCAATGATTTCTAAGCAACGATAAACACGTGCATATAAGACGCTAGAAGCGAAAATCCCACCGCATCTCATGACGTCACACACGAGCACACGAGAGTGAATTGGAGAACTATGAATTATGGGAATGAGTTGTGTGATGTGAATTTAAATGTGTATATAGAAAACAGATTATAAGAATAGGCAACGATTGCACCGAAGGGGTTAATATTGTAGTAATCAGTGAAACATCTCTACAGCTTCTAAAAAATAACAGTTCTTGGAAAAATGATGTCTGAATGGAACTTCCTAATTAGAATTGGAATAGGTGGGAAATGAGGGTGATTCAATTGTGTGGATTTGGCATGGTGTGTTCTAGCTATAAAGGTTCTGAACTGGTGGAACGGAGTTCTAAACATTCTAGTGGAAATTGCGTCATTGTTTTTCACAAGGTGTGACCGAACTAGTGACCACATTGCTGAGCAATTGTGTAGATGGTATACGGCTGGCCTGTTCTATGCCGGATCTCCAGATTGTACACAATATTGGACTAGTGCGCTCCTCGATAGTCCTGAGAACGAAGGAGGTATGGGTCTTGATGAGAAGCGCTGTATAGTAGCACAGACGACAGTGGCGTTGTAAAATCGTAATTTGGTGTATCGGGAGATGTCGCAATGTCATCATAATGGTCTCCAGAGGTCTCTCAAAACAATTGCAGCCTGTTCACGTCTTCAAATGATCACCCAGAGGTCGCCGGTCTTACGAAATATGTAATATGAAATAGGTGGCGATAATAATAATAATAATAATAATAATAATAATAATAATAATAATGTCTTAAAACGACCAAAGAAGTCAATGATATAAAAAGCAGATAAAAGCCCAAATACTTACAACTAAGCAAGGATGATGTTATGAAGAGTTTGTTGAATATCTCCAAGAAAATTCCTGTCAATAACATTAATAGAACTAAACCTTGCTAAATAAACATCGAAAGTGTATTGTTTGCAATTATCATATTAATAAGTTTGATATTTTAATGACACTCACGATTATTATTAATATACTATGATTACTGTTGCTATATTGCCAGCTGTTTTCAGTGAGTTTTATGTTTAATCGACTTGTTTTTTTTTTTGTTGATACTGTCATGTCGTTATTAGTCATCCGCCATTTTGTTGAATTTCTCGTTCTTTTAAGCAAATCAGTTGGCCACTTCTTGTTTCTGAGTTGAAGACCAATGACACTTTATCTCCAAATATATTCCACACACGAAATTCTAAAGATTGCAAAATTCAGTAAAGCAAAATCGACCTAAAAAAGAAAAGCATTTTATCCCACTATAATCAAGAAAATGAACCCTTTTTAAAAGTCAAGTTATTAGATTTTATATTAAATAAAAATAAGGAAGCAGAAAAATTTAAAAATGAAAGCCAAGAAAATAAATATATATCTTGAGCAATGTTGAAAAATACAATCCTTTATTCCTTCATTCTTTAAGGCAACAAATCATATTCGATACTGTTATGAGAAAAATTAATTACTATAGCGTTAACTTGAATCAACAGAACATTTAAGAATGAATAAATCAGATTATTTGCTGTAAGGGAAAACTGTTTCTAATTCAAATAAAAACGAGACGAAACATTTCGAGAATATTTTCGTTCTTACGAATAGCATAACTCAACCTAAAATTTGAAAATATTTACGCAAATGCAAATGGGTGTAGTCTTTAGAACAAGACACGAGTTTCTGATTCTAACAATGGATGTTATCTCCAAAATATTTCTTAATTTTCTTCAAAGTATGAGTTATGAAGACTAATGGTTTCATTCCTAACAGGCAGATCTCGAAATACCGCTATTAGGAATCTAATTCTTACCAGAGGTAGTTTATATTTGATAAACTGGGTAGATAGTATCTGCTGAAATGTAGTATCAAAAAGACTAATATTTATCTATTAACTGGTTTTCCACAACCATCAGAGATCCTTGAATGATATTCATTGCTATTTGAGGTGTCTCCAGTGCTATCACTCATAACAAACTCACTATTTCCAACGTATTAAAATAATTTATATTTATTACGTTCCATACAATGACGAACGAGATTAATTTGACGGAGGAAAATTGTGTAGGGCCAATTACTAAAATGAACCCTTTGAATATCAATATTTCTAATTTTATTCTTTACTTGTTTCCATACATCAACATATGACACTTATGAAAATTAGAAAATTACTTCAACCGTCAAGTAAGGCTCAGTAATGTTTGCTTTACCTTGTCTAATCTTAAGGCGAGAGAAAATTAAAACTAGGAATAATTAACAGTCTCTAAAATCAGGTGAAAACATGTTGATAGGTATCAGATGGTAATGGCGAGAAATTGACAATGTGACTGTAGTGTAATGGATAGCAGCTCGGATTGAGGAATCGGAGATCCGAGTTCGAATTTCAGTCGAATCAATTACATTCACTTACGTGCTAATATCCAGCCATGGGTTGATAGACTTGGATGGCAACTGGTCTCCCGCAGAAAGAAATGGCAACTTGCTTCGGGAAAAATCTGCCTTGTCATTTATGTATCGATAAATGATCGCCTAATCACGCATGCCACATAACAGACAAATGCTTAAAAAGAGATCATTTTTATATTAATATTTATTAACTAAGTAGAATAAATTAAAGTAGACGTGTTGCGGAAAGGAAGTTTAAAAATTGAACATATTCATTAGAAATCTTTGCTTTTATCCGGGTTTAGACATCTAACCATGAAGTGTGTATGTCATTGTAAGAGGGCGGCGGCGGGTATAAATGAGATGTAAATTAAAAAAGAATTTATTCTAACGGATATGTTCGATTTTAATGAGATCAATTTAAATGCAAACTTATATTTTTGCCATTTTCGACACAAATGAGAGCAAAATGAGCTAAATATTGTAAAGAAGATTGTGTACCGTCAATCTTTCGAGTAAAGAAAACCTTTGTTCCCTGAAAAACAGTATCAGAAATGTAGCTTTGGCATGGGATGCATCAGCGATCACTGGCACCGTTCGTCCTCACCCATCTGTCTCAAGCATGAAGATAGCAAGTAAGAATAACGAAAACACAATCACCATGACATGTCACAGACCGCAAACTCAGCAGATGGCCCTGAAATAGTAATATGAGACAGAGACTTCATTAAAACTTTCCTAATTCAATTAAATCACCAAAGTAAGCAAGGGAGATAACCTGTCCAAAGAAAAGCAATCAGTTCTCAGTGTATAGATGGTGACATTTTATTATCCTAATTTGATTCTAAGATTGATTTAGAAATTGATATGATCACACGGAAAACACGGTAGCCAAAGAAGTTATTTGAACCTCCTTCTTGAAAAAGTAATGTACGTCAATAACAATCAAGCAGATATCTGGCTTCTCGTTTGCTTTCTTTTTTTCTATCTTTTAAAAAGTTGATATCCAAAACAAAAAGTTTTCATTGCGGTATAAATAGGAATTCCGACCTCATTGCACAGAGTAAAGAATAGCATACCAAATGGCTGTGACCCTCGATTATAGACGCAAAACAAAACAAAGACGGAGCACATTTTACATTATTATTTTTTTCATCTTAATAACATAAATTTAGAATTGCTTGGAAATAAAAAAAAAAAGAGTGGGGCAATAGAAAAAAGAGAGAGAGAGAGAGAGAGAGAGAGACAGGGGGAGAACAGAGTTTTAGTAAAAGAGATAGAAAATAGATTATATAGTAATTGCATTGATATTCGTCAGTTTTATGTTAAACAGTCGCTGATAATAAATCTATTTCTAAAGAATTAATGCATTTATAATAATATTTGAAGTAATAAACAAGTCAGATTAAAATCCGACATTTTTATTACTTCAAATGTTATTAATTATGGATACTCTTATTTGAAATAGACGCCCTATTATTATTTTTATTTTAAACAGTGTGCATCTCGTCAATCGGCCCGCACATTCAAGAAATCTTGATAAAGAAAATGTGCTCTCCACCCGGGATCGAGCTTAAAAGAGAAAACAGGTTTCTTCTGCTTTCCTTAAAAGGAAGAATAAAGCTTTAGTGAAATGTGACGTTCCCTGAAGCATAGAGGTAAACACACCGAATCAAATGGTAGCTTCTCCTACAAAGAGTCTCATGGCTCGATCTCTCTTGAACATTTTTTATTATTGTTTCAACTGTAATTTTTACATATTTAATAATTTTTCTTTCAATCGCTTAGTTTTCTTAAAATCAAAGTGGGGCTAATAAAGTGAGGTGCGACAGACATATTTTGTAACGATGATGTACATCTCGTAATAGTGATATGTTGCTTACTATAATTTATAGATATGTGAAATATCCTGTTCATGAATAGTTTTCTAATGGCTAATAATATGAGATGCACTGTTGAAATATGAAGAAAAGTAAAAAAAAAAAAAAAGAAATCACGATACCGTCATACAATCGAAAAAAAAAACAAAAAAACTGAAGAAATGTCCTGATCTCAAAAGTCACTTAGAGTCCCATTTCAATCCTGATAACATTAATCTGAAGATGCCATAAGAAATAGAATATAAACCAATAAACATCCAAGCATTAAAAGTTCTTCTCTAAACGTAAACAGCAACAAACCTAATGATGAGAAAGTTAAAAAAGCTATAAAACTAAAGAATAATTGATATTGAGGTTAATGTAAGTAAATAGCATAACTTTTCCTTGAACTCGAAAAGCATTTTGTCAGTTTCATGGAGAAAATCTGGAATCAAAAGTGCCTCCCAAAGCAGACGGATATGTCCCGCATTAATTCACTGCCGGAAAAAAGGTAGCTCTCAAGACGTACATTGGTATCTCAATGGGATCCATTATGGTGGAAGTACTAAGTAACGTCGCATTAACTAAGTCTCAACTTTCTATGAGTCAACACCTAACAATTTTGTTCTATTAAGCGGTGTAATGTTGACATATATGCCATCAAACAACTCCGGGGAATATTAATTACTTCTACAATAGGAAATTGTATAACCGCTGTCGACCACATAACAGCATATGACCACATCAATAGAAACCTCATCATATATTCCAAGCTTTTAATCACAAGTACATAAATATATACAGTTATCTTGTTGCCAAATCCAATAAGAAATATAGTAGGTTGGTCTTTAATACAATAAAATTATTTCCTTTTCTATGAAAAGTACTAGTGGTTTATTCTACACTGAAAGCACAGAATGAAGGGCAAAGAGACAATAAATAAACGTAACCCCAATTTCGTAAATGGCAATGGTGACAGTTTAATGGGATCGGAGTTCGGTAATTTGAATTAGGAAACGTGGAGAAAAGCAGAAATATATTAAAACGGCGTAGATAAATATTTGATTATGAAATTGTTTAAGATTAGCAATACTTAAATGAATTTCTGTCTCTTTCTTTATTGTATGCTAGTTGCTAAACAGTTATAGTTGCCTAGTCAGGATGTGTGGGTGGACCAAAGTTTAAAAGGACCTGAGAAGGAATCGCTAAATCGAGTTTGAATTCCGTCTTAAACAGTTCGCTATGTCCTCTTAGTTGCCTGAATCAACTGGTTTCTCTAAATCTTGCTTGGAAGCTTGTTGAAGTGAAGGAAAAATCCTAACCAAGATTTTAATATATACCCTTTGAAAACCTGGGCACAAATATCAAAAGTAGGAAGTGGGACAAATCTACTTTTTTGTCGCTATTGGATGCAGTATCTAATATATTTATATCTTCCATAGAGTCATTTTGACAGTTCCTCCGCCTTTTCTCTTATTAAAGAATTCATCCTTTCTAAATGTAGAGTAATTATGGTATTATGTCCAGTTAGATTTGGTGAAGACGAATGAACAAATGGTGAACTTATAGATATGAAAAATCGTCTAGCACGACACAGTAAACCAACCTTCCTAGAAATATATAATATAGTTTATATATCAATAAATGCACATATATGTATGTTTGTAGTGCAATTTAAAGTTTCATTGTTTCAAAGTCGTCAGGCATACTCGATAGCTCTGTTTAACTACATTTAGCACTGGTTTGTTTGCACCATAAATTAAATTAATTTTTTATTTGCTTATCTACGTATGCACGCTATCGTACTCATATACGGTTGTTAATATCTCGTTATTTAGTTTATATTCACACACATATTTATATATCACAATAAGTTTTTATTACTTTCATCAGTAACACTTGTTGCCCTAGTTACTATTTTTGTAAAATTTGCTTTCATTCCTCTGATACGGTAAAAGAACAACGCGAAAATTGTTATCTTCTCTCTGAATTTCTGGGTTGGTGAGTTATTATTTTTACCCTTTGTTGTTGTTATCCTAACGTTTCGGTCTTTGTACCATCCGGACTTCCTCCTTTGTATATCTATCTGGATAACCTACTAGTAATTCTAATCTGAACCTTCCACTGCCTATGTCTAGGGATATCTCTTCTAGTTCTTATTTTTAGCACTGCTCAGTTATTTCTTGCTTGTTTCCACTGTGTCTAAGTACACACTGCATGGCCAAGGGGTTGAACTCACAATCACTGTCATAGTATATTTAATTTTAGGCTATTATAGTCTCATATGGTATGACCAATCTACCTGCATAGAGTTCAGTCGAAATTTCCTACCGGTTACACGGACCAAACCGGAAGTGAGGAACAGTGATGACATCGTGTGTTAATAACAATCAAGAAATTAATCCGTATGTAAATAATGATAGCTCCTCATATTAGAAATTCAGAAAGAAAAAATTATTTGCAAAACTTTCTAGATTTTATGTCGTTCAATAAGAGAAAGAAAAAAAGAAAGAAAAAGAAAATGAAAATCTTGCAAAGTGATCCGAATCGATCTAATCACAAAGCCATTCACTGATTGCATTTAAATTCACCGCTACGTAGCTATATTTTATTATTACTACTTGTGACATTGATCATTGCCTCGTTGATGTGACAGGTTTATATGTAATATATCAATGTCTAATAAAACAAAGTGAGTCAGGATAATATTCAGCGAATTATTTTCTATTTAAATAGTAATAAACCGTCCTGAAATGTCTGCTTGCCATTTACTATGCTTCACATATCTGGACGTCACCAGAGAAAGCTTTATGGAGTTTGAAATACAATAAAAAATACTACGACCATTATTATCAGATGAGGTAGATTATTGAATATCGACAAAAATAAAATACAGCAGTAAATATGTGGAAAATGATGAAATAAAATACATTTTTTGCGAGCAGATATGCCATCCCATGAGGAATATTTCATCATTTATTCAAGTGTTGAACTCCTAAATTCCCTCTCTTTATTATGATTTAAATAAAAAAAAAACTCTTTCCTCAGCCGAAAGTGTTTGCTGATCATGCGTACTGTATATATTAGATTTCGCAGGCCCTCACTGACTTCAGAAGGTCAATAACATTTAAATCAATATATTAATATTAAATTTACCTATGACCGTTATAAAAAGAAAAACTGATTTCTTAATATTTTTAAATTTTATTTTTTGTATTTGGTCAAAAGGACAATGTAAATAAACCTTGAAATTAAAAAGAAATTCTTGCAATCGAAAATGTTTTTGTAATTGTATATGGTTTTGAAGGACAGTATAAAAGTTCTCCTTTTAATCGAAGTTGTGTGTCGTTTGTTTAGATTTGAAATGTTAGAGGGATGTGATAGAAAACACATTAAACTTTTTAGACATTTTAAAGACACCCTTTCCTTTCCGTAATTTAGTTATGTGGCTTTTAAAGTGTAATTTAATGTTTTGCGCCATTATAAAAACTTGAAAAATGAAATAATTTCTTTGGAAAAATTCTTAAAATGGGTTTGTCGGTTATAGATAATTTTATACGAAGATTTTTGAAACTTTAGTAAAAAAAAAAAATAAAGTAGTTAGATGTATAATTAAAAAAAAAGAAATTCATTTTTACTCGGAAATAGCAATAACTATTTCTAAACGAGAAAATTGTTTTCGTGTGAAAGGTTTCACAAATAACTTCAAATCAATCTTTCAATGTTGTTTCCTTTTCCTTGATTTTCGTGTCTTGTAGCGTACGTTTTGAAGTAGGAGTTGATATTTTGATCTTTCGAAGATCAATTTGTTAAGGTGGTAACTTCAGTCAACGCCCGCCGGAGTTAAGCTTAAAAATATTTGGACGAATCATGGTGGGGGACAACAAGTTAGTTTCGCAGAATGACTGCAATGTGTGTCCTTCTGTCTTTTCTTTTTAAGTTTATTCTACATTCTATTGTTGATTTCTTAAGAAATGCAATCGTCACTTCTACTTCAACAGTTTTTTTTCGCACTACCCGCCTGCGGAACTTACTTCCGTTTTCTTGCTTCACTAAAAACTGCAATCTTCAAACATTTAAATGCAATGTCAATTTTCATCTTCTATCTTAAATTCCGTTCATATTTTCTACTTTCATCAATTCTCCCTATACTGTTTTTTCTCTCGATTTCAATTCCTGTAACCACCAGCATACTAGTGGTATTTCCACCTTGTGTCGAGTGAAATAATAAAAAAGGACACTAGTGTGGAATTGTTCAAAATTCTTAAATTAATCGTTTTTATTGACATATTTTAAAAGGTATTCAGTAGTTACGAAGGCGCTAAGAAGATTCATCATCCAAGATAATTTTGGCTTATTCCTGGGTAACGACACATAATTCTTCAGTCTTGCAAGAAATGCCATTCAGGTATAAGACCAGTATAAGATCTACATTATTCTAAAGCATACTTACCAATACAAACAATTCTTTGTGTCAAACATTACCGAAAGATTTTGCATAATCTATGAAACATATATATATATATATATATATATATATATATATATAGATAGATAGATAGATAGATAGATAGATAGATAGATAGATAGATAGATAGATAGATGGATGATATTAGTGGTGGCATACATATGCAATCATATATCTAAAATATATAAATATATATACATACATGCATACATATACATATATATTTTTTGAATAAAAAAATTCCGAGAGGATAGAATCCAGGTAGAACTCAATGTCCAGGACAGAGTAAGGATATAATAAAAAGGCTTAAACACTAATATTCTATGGTCATAATTTATTCCATTGGAATTGTAAATACGATCCAATTCATCAGACATAGAAATTCAAAAACAAAACAGAAACAATTCCAGGAATAAAAAATAAAATTTAGTGAGAGTGCATGTATGAGAGTGTCGAACTAATGTTAGAGTAAATGAAAGCTATAGAGAGGGGGTAACAGACGAGAGAAGAACAGGAGAAGAACAGGAAGGACTAAAGATGAAGTGGGGATTAAAATTTAACAGAGAGAAGTTTTAAAGAGGGGAATCAAAGACGGTTTAAATTTACGATTCCATGGAATATTAGTGTTTAAGCCCTTTTATTATATATATATATATATATATATATATATATATATATATATATATATATATTCCCAGTGTCTTTAACGAAACCGCATAGTTCTTGTCTTATTTCTGGTTTTAATTCTGCTTCGCAATGTATGCATAAGTTTCGTTATGTGATTCATTAGGTTAATTGTCTGATGAATCTTGCATTCATACCGCACTTAAAGACTGATTTTATTTTAATAGGACATAATTAAAAGAGGTTGCTGCCCAAATGACAGTCGAACTCAACAGCGGGCTGGATGATAAATATATAGCTTCATGTGACATTCAATTGTGTAAAGATCGATATCACTCTTAAGGGATGTTGGCGCCCCCTTAAAATATTGACAGAATAACGTTATCAAGCATTTCTTGTGAAATTGGGAAAAATACGAATCTATTTCCTCCACGAAACAAAAGGCTGTACAAAATAAGAAAAATGCAATATCACCTAAACGTTAATGATCAACAAAGATGCTACTTAAGAACGGCTGTGTGTCGACCTACCATCTTCCGTGATTATGAGGACCGTACGTTATTATTAACATCTGACAAGCCCCAAGACATCCGCCTTTGCTTTTCTTTTTATTCATTTTTTTTTCTTTTCTTTTTTGCTAACTGGAGGCTTCTGATTGACTAATATACCGGGATTATCCAATTTTAACACAACACCTCTATAAAATGAGTAGCAATATTTGCTTGTTAACCATCACTCAACGGCAACCACTCCTTATATATTCCCTAATTTTCCAGAAGAACTCTATAAGGTTCGAACTTCACATGCAATTCTCGGTGAATTTTCTCTGTAAATCATGCCTAAACAATAAGCATTCAGAGAAATATACTGGAGTCGATTAACGAGATATCAAATAAAAAAAAATACTGTATTCTTAATTATTGAGGAATAATTCGCTTTTCTCGATGACTACTTTCGAAAATAAACAGAAAGGAAATAGATAAACATCGAATTGAAAACAATGCTTTGTTGATTGGTGGAGACGTAGCTGAATATTTTCTTTTCTTTCTGAAGGAAGAATTCTTTGAAAAGACGCCCATTAAATTGTGGGGAAAATAAAGGAAAGAATGAACTCAAGATCAATATAATGGATTGAAAGAATACGCTTTAGGGGTTTAAAAATAAATCGGATTTTAGAAGAATCTGAAGGAAGAAAACGAAGAAAAGTGTAAATACTTCAAGAGCAAAAACCAGTGAATAAATCTTTCACGAGGAATTAAATAAAGAGAGAAAATGGCGCTGAAAAGAAGAGAGAAAAAAAAACAAATAAAAGTTGACAACTAGAAAAAAAGGGAAAAAATGAAAAAAAAGAAAGAGAAAAACAAGAAATAGCCGTAAAAATCAAGTAGAAGAGAGAGTTTGGAATGTGAAATTCGATTTTCACTTTGCTAAAAGAAGTTTTATCCAACAAATAATTTAACAATGAAATGAATGAAATTAAGATGATTTTTCCTCATAAATGATTTAAAAGCAAATTTAAATTTCCTACTGGTGCCAGTGTTTCGTGATCAGCTAAAAAACATAATTACAAATGTTGATTTTGAAGGTTGGCAGGGTCTCCCACGATTCGAACATTGTTTTTAATGTCTATTTCCTGTTCTACTTTGTGTCATACTTAGCTGAATAACTATCGATTGGTAGAAATCTTCTTTATCACAGGGAGAAATGAAAGCTATTGTATAAACCAGTATAACAATCGCTTTTTAATTTTTCGTCAGAAATTCCTGCCCTGAGATTTGATTTTTTTTTAAAATCCGTAACAACACATGCGAGGCAGTAAAGCCACGAACACACAATGGGTTTACGGGTTGTAGAAGAAATAGGAACAGAAACATTTAAAATCAGTGGAAAAAGAAAAGTGTAATCAGGAGGACACTAGATAGCGATTGGCATTGCATTTAAGTTTTTTTTTTTCATATTAAATTTGACTAGAAAGATCAGAAAGTTAAAGATCAAATGCTGATCAAATATGGATCGGAATGCGATAGGATGATAAATTAAAAGAACAAATAGGAAACCTCTAGCAATCTAACATGTTTCACTTTTATTAAAGCTTCGTCAGAGTTTAATAGAAAAAAGAGATAAACACTGGTATTTTCAGTTATATTTGGCTCACTTCTCATTGGTCAGACACCTTTCACGTAAAACCGAAGATTATGCTATGTGTATGTAAGTTTGTGAAGGTTCTTGTATGTCTAAATGGGCATCGGGTGGTAATGTGTATTAGTAATTGGTGCGTGTGTGTGTGAGTGTGTGTGTGTATGTTGAGTGGGAGCTTTATCTTCGCCTTTTTGCGGACAACCCGCGTAACGCGGGGTCATAAGGTTCTAATTTATGGCTGGCCACTTTAAGAATGTATTCTTTGTATAAGATAGATATAAGTTAGATATTTTAAGAATGGATTCAAAGAAAGATGCTGATGTAATGTTGAAGGCGTGTGTTTATAATTGGTAAGTTTTCAATTAATTTTCTCCTTAAAGAATTGTTCTTTTTTTTAATTAGAGTCTTAGTAGTGAAATCAAAATTATGTGTCGAGCACCGTTTCAATGTAAAACGAGAGAATTAGTTCGTTTGTTTAAAGGTTTAGATAACCTAATATCTCCTTCACATAAATATTTTTCCATTGTAAAAATTTATTTGAAAAATCCAGCATTTGCATTGGTGTTGAGTTTATTTCCTTTCTTAATTATATCTCCAATTGTCTTGGAGGTTGTGGTAACAATCCTAGTATTAGGGATGACTAATTTGATTGCGGCTTTAATAGAGACGATGTTGGACGGCACCATTATGAATTTTGTTTCATTTTTGTTAGAAGTTTTATCAGTAGTTGCTTATTCTTATTTATTTATTTATTTTGTGAAGTTCGTGACACACACAAGGTGTCTCAAAAATACTTTTACAAACTTTGGGGACGGGTTCCTCATACCAAAACAAGGACAAAAGTACATATAAACTTATGTCCGCTAATTCTTCCTTTTTGAAGTTTAAAGTTTACTGTAGACGTTGTTATATGTACAATCCAAGATACAATCGAAAACACTTTCAAAAGGCCAGCAACTCGTAAGAAATGTTGAAAATGTTCAACTCCTGTTTCTATACACTCATGCACTCATCGGATCATTAACTGGCTAACTCTTTCAAATACTCCCACAGTGTGTCGAATGGTTTCGCAGACCCCTATGACACGTTGATGAAGCGTCTCTGCATTACTAATCCCTGTTGTATAACCAATTTGTTTTAGATGGCCACAAAGACAAGAATCCAAAGGATTGAGGTTGGGGGTACGTGCAGGCGAAGAAACCGGTCTTCTTCTACCCTATCCATCTTTCATGGATATTATATGTACATTTGTGAGGAGCACATCCCCATAAACCTTTCTGATACACCATATATATATATATATATATATATATATATATATATATATATATATATATATATATATATTCATGAATCATTCATACAAAAAATAAATATAGAGGTTAATGATTTAAATGGCGAGAATACATCGTCGCAAACAATAAATAAGATACATCAACCCCGAACCTGTATATGAATGATATGATCCCCATTTATAAATTCCAGTTGCATAAGGTCTTTATTTTTTTATCTTATTTATATAGTTTGCGACGATGTATTCTCGCCATTAACCTCTATATTTGTTTTTTGTATGAATGGTTCATGAATTTATAAATTATATTTGAACCTTTTAATTGATATATATATATATATATATATATATATATATATATATATATATATATATATGTGTGTGTGTGTGTGTGTGTGTGTGTGTGTGTGTGAAATAACTGGAAATAGAAAAAAATAATTCCTAAAACTATTTTTCCATGATCAAGAGGAGGCAGAAGATTATATGTCGTACTTCTAATTTCCCCAAAGACTTTTCATGAATAATATTTTAGTCTCTGTTAATAAATATAAAACCCTGTTTTCCGAAAGGTTTCTATGCCTGCATATAAGACACAAGTCAACCTTTCCAATTAATTAAGTCTGAGAATGTACGTCCTTTGTTCCGTCAATTATATTACATAAAAATTCTTATTAAAGGAAAAAACAGAAACGAAAGAATGGGATTAGTTTCTGACATCACACTGTCGTCATTGTGCGATAGCAGGTGAAATGTTAGGATTTTGAATGTTGATTATCAAGACAGGTAGCTTCTCACTATTTGTAAGATTTGGTTTAACATTCTTCCTATTGCCATTTATAGGCAGGCATAGCATTTTTAGCCTGAGGAGAGTAAATACCCGAAGATGGAAATGCTTTCAGTAAAACAGTTATCAACAAATTCCTCTATAGACCTTTAGTCAATTTTTCATCTGAGGGGTTCTTGTTTTAGGTCTTTGTGTCAAATTTAGTAGCAAAAAGTAATAAGATAGGGACGAATTTGGTAAAGAAAATGTACTGAAAAAATAAACTTTCTCGCAAATGTTACTATAACTCGGTTCTTTTGAAAGCACTGGCTTCAATAGACAATAGAATTTTTTTTTATTAAATAAAAATGTTCATCAGTTTCGCATACACATAATAAAAAGAAAATTTATTTAAAAAAACTAAGAAACCAGTGTCTATAAAAATAAAACATCTTTGTTTTTTTTTTCCTTTTTTGTAATGAATGACAGAATGATTAAAAAGAATAACAAACGGAATGATGCAAAAGCGGAATGAAAACAAAAAAAAAGCGAAATTGAAGGAGGAAAATAAAAACAAATATTTAGAGCTTCGATTGTATGCCTGAAATCAATATCTCCAAAACAGACAGCAAAATGAAGCAACTGTTAGTTAAGACATTGGCACGAAACGTTCTTCCGGAGCTGTCCACGTTAATTAAGAGTTGGTGTTGGGTTTATTTCACAGGTAATTGCAACCCTAAGACTTCTCTCTCTTCAACTTCCCTTGATATTTTTTTTCTTTTCTTTAAGGCGAATGATTTTAATGTAACTTTTACTGACTTTTTCTTCTTTCTTCCCACCGCACTTTGACTCACCCCTTCGTTCCCTTTTTTTTAAATAGTTATCATTTAGCGACAGAAATCATTGACATTTTAGGCCCACTCAATTTCTGATTAAAAAAAGTAAGGTTTTTGGAAGCTGATTTTAAAGCAAAGTAAGCAGGAATTTTCCATGTGCTAGATTGACTTCGCAGCGTTCTTACACATCCTTTGATTTGCGCTAAAACATATAATATAACAGCAGATGACACCACTTGATTTATAAATACATATTTTTCGTCATAAATACAAGAATTACTTAGATAATCTTAGAACGTATTTATGAATCTTATATTTTAATTTAGTTTAAACTTTTAATGATTTTGATTTATAAGACTGTCTATAATGTGAATTATTATGTTGATTAAGCAAGTTGTCTAGAGTTATTATTCAGTTTCATTAGTTTTCTTGCCCATCGAACTTTGTCATTGAAGTGAATGGACTCACGAAATAATTTAACTATAGCAAAATTAACCAATTTCTTTCATCGTCTGGATCGTCTTGTAGTCTTCTGTTGGTCTGTTTCTCTGTCTTGATAAAATGTTAATGACATTAGACCAATTAGCTTTGTATCTAGTAGCCTGATTTCTTTCATGGTTATTTCTTTTTCTTTTATTGAGAAATACTTAAAGAGTTGATCAGTTTAGCTTATATGTATATATAGATATTGTATTTAAGTTAATACATAGCGTTGCGTTTGTCTTAACGGTTAATGCTACCGAACATGAAATTGACGAATTGATTTCAAATTACGACCAACAAAGTTTGTACTGATCTTGCACTGGGGCGCTAGAGAAAGGTATGAAACGCTAATGGCATACCACCCAGTGTCAGATTGGTGGCTTGCGTGTAGGTATAGCAGTGGGAAGTATCCCGTGTATTTTTTTACTATTTGAAAATCTCCATTCCTTGTAACGGTGGTCACAGAGAAAACTTCAGGACTAAGTTCTCACGAAAAATCTGTCCAATTCTGAAACTGGAAACCGACACTGTGTCCAGCCACATTTTGGCAATTTAATTGACGACGTTAGGGCAAAGTTGCAATTGTCTTCGCCTTTCGCCAACATCAGTGGTATAAAAAAGACAGAAAATGGTGGAAAATCATCTCATAAAGAACAGTGAAAAGAATGAAAAGTTTTTTTTTTAATTGATATCGCCCAAGGCAAGGCTGCAAAGCCACTAAGAAACGAGGAGTTACGGAGTGCGAAAGAATGAGAAACAGAAACATTATTAATGATCAGGAAGAGGAAAGAGTAATCAGGAGGATAGTAGATAGCGATTGAAATTGCATTTACATTTTTCCAGATTAAAGTTGGCTGGAAAGCGTGGAGTCAGAAGGGAGTTCTACAAAAAAAAAAACGCGCAAGAAAACAAATTGTTAGCATAGAACTTACGGTTACCTCTAGCAAGCTCAAGTGTAAATTGATGAGATCTCGACGGCACTCTGGTACTGCGCTTAAATTAAAAAAGTCTAGGTACCATAGCGAAGAGCAATATTTATTCTGTTTTATACAGAAATGTGGCACAAGGCCGAAAAGGGGATTGGAGAAAGGACGGTCTTCTTCAGTCTTAACTATAACTTAGCTAGCAGCAAACACTGACCCAATCGTACGAAACAATATTCCTTACACCAAAACAACACATTCATACGTACCTTTCTTACTACAACCAACATAATACCTCATTGTCTCTATGAAAATACTAACTAGTCCCCATATTTACAATTCATTGTCTGTGGGAGGAAGGGAATAAAACAACAATTCTAAAGACTAGCCACAATGAGTATTTACAATGTGAATACAAAAAACTATTTACAAGAAACTAAAGAAAAATAAGATTAGTAATAAAACCCCCAACAATCACCAAATGTGGCAGAAACATCGGTTCAATGGCCGAAATCAATGCGGGACTATAATAGTATAAAACATTCATTCATCCCAAGCACTCACACTGACATGCCCTCATTCAGGCACAACAACAAATACGAAAAAATACCACTCACGCGAAAGCGAAAGGCGCCCCGCATCCACCAGCGAACCCACATCACTGACCACCTAACGAGGGAGTGGATGGGGAATTAAACTTAAAGAAAAATAGGGACAGAAATAAAAGGGGCCAATGAGCATACATACCCTAGTTAAGTTAACTGAAAAAGGAAACTAAAACATCAAAAAGGAAAGATTCCTCCGAGACCACAAATTAATTGCGATCTCGTCCTTCCCTCGCACCTCCGACCAATTCATTTCCAACTGGAGATCAGGACCGAACCAGACGTCGAGAATCTTGAACGGCCCATCCGTCCAGTGGAAAGGTCCGGGAAGAGAAACTCCCTTCCACGCACCCAACTGCAAGACTTATCGCGGTTGATCTTGGCCCCTGTCACCATCTCATAACAACTGATTTCTTTGCTGACTTCATCAATCTCGGCTCTGCTCGACACAAGAGCCGAAACGTCGTCAGCATAGGCAGAATACCTGGCCGATGTGCTAGCACCAGGCAGGGCAATTCCACGTAGGACCGGATTCGCCTTTAACTTGCGAAGGAAAGGTTCCAACGTAAGAACGTAAAGCAAAGGCGAAAGTGGACAATCTTGACGAATGGAGCGAGACAATACGAAAGGCTCCGATCGTACCCCATTCACCTCTACTAGCACACCTTGAGTCGCATACAGAAGTCGGATCCATGTGCAAAAGTACGGCCCGAGACCGGCCGCCGAAAGAACAGCCTCCAGAAAGCGATTATCAACCCTATCGAAGGCCTTGGACTGATCTAAATTGATCAGCGCGGCTTCACTGTCGACTTGCTCGATGATCAGGCGCACCATATGAAGGTTGTCCTGAATAGTACTGCCCTTCACAGCACGTCTGTTCCGAGCCAATCAGACTAGACAGGACAACCTGCAAACGGTTAGCCAAGATCTTGGCCAAAATCTTTAACTCTTTGTTTAACATAGTTAAAGGGCGAAAGTTACCTAACCCATCCCCACCGTTTCTATCCTTGCATAACAACTTGATCACGCTCCTGGTGAAGCGTTGGGGTATGGACCCCAGCTTCACCCAGTTGCCGAAAATCAGTGCCAGCAGGGGAACAAAAACTGGCGACTGTCTCAAATACACTTCGTACGGAAGACCATCTAGTCCCGGAGATTTGTCCAGGCCAACCTGTTTCAACGCTTCCCAGATTTCCGACTCTGTAATTGGACCCTCGAACCTAGCTGCTTCAGCTGCCTTAAGGCAGGGAAAGTCAGCTAAATAGGCGTCGAACTGAGCAGGGCTCAGACCGGGCTCCCTGTTGAAAAGCTCCTGAAAGTAGTCACGAAAAGCCTCACATATGCCCTCGTTTGTTGTCACGGTCCGCTTATCCGGCAATGTGACGCATGCGATATGTCGCTGAGATGCATTCCGGGCTTCCTCTGCACGCAATTCAGCGGCCATATTCGTCGCCTCGGAGGACATTCTTTTTAACCTAGTCCTAACTACCAGAGCTTGATCCTTCTTGATCAGCAAGGAGGCTAACTCTGCATTAGCTAAACCTACGTCCCCACTATCACGTGATTTTACCGCCCGATCAACTTTCTGCTCTAAAGACGTTTGCGCCGCCAATCTATCTAGACTGAGCCGAGGACTATAATCAGCAGCAAACGTTCTAATTTTGGATTTTAATTTATCCCACCAGGCATTTCCCACAACCGCTCTCGTCAGTTCCCTCTGTACCATTACTAGAAGCTGGTCCCCGAAATCTTGCTCACCAAATAATGATGAGTTTAATTTCCAGTAGCCAGCTATCCTAAGCTTAGGCTTATCTAACTTACACAGACCCGGACAAGCCTATGATCCGAATAAACTTGGACAACCTAAGAGCACTACATCGACTCTCCTAACTAAGACTCGGTCTAGATAACTAGCCGAGCCGCCACTATTAGTCCAAGTCCACACTACCTCCCGATGGTGTTCATTCCGGTACTTATCGGCAAGATCAAACCTGTCGATAAAGTCCCGAAATGGTTGTTAGTACCCGAATTTGTCCCTATACGATCTATATCGGGATCAAGGACGGCATTCCAATCACCCACTAAAACTACCCGACGTGATGTCGTCTAAAACGGCTCGATCTGCCGAAACAAAGCAGGCCGCTCAGAATGGACATTGGGCGCATAAACCCCAATGAGACGAAGAGCCTTATCCTTTATGGTAACGTCCCCTAGATAGAATTTTCTCATAGTCATGAGAAGAAAACCGGGTCTCTTGTACACAACAGATATTCACCTTCGTTTGAAAATGATCTTTTTATACCGCGATCTATTTACTACTACTTCCGCAATACTATATCACTATATCACTATATATATATATATATATATATATATATATATATATATATATATATATATATATATATATATATATATATAGTGGTATTCAACTGGTCAACAAGGTACACTTGTTTTTGATTACTGGGTGCTTCAGAAAGTTAGCAGAGATACAATTAGTCATTGTTCGACTAGCACAGATATGGAATGTCTACAAAGACCTGATAGGAATTTGCATTAAGCATTAACATTTGGAAGTGGTACCTGCCGAATTTGTGTTATGTGTAACAAATTACCGGCTGGATGTTCTATTGATATTCTTGCTAAAAACACACAAACATAGGTATATGCGTTGATCCTCTTTTTGAATGCGGTTTTGACACACCTTTTCAATATATATATATATATATATATATATATATATATATATATATATATATATATATATATATATTCCAATAATTTCAATGATTAAATTTCAAATATTAGTTCAATATTGAACCTTGAGATATTTCCTGAACTCCTAACAGAGGATCATCAGCAAGTATCGAATAACCAAACTAACGATGAGCGTGACAAGTTTATTAGGCAATGAATTTTAATATTTTATTTGATACAAGACTATAATACTAATGTGCACAATATGGATTGATCTCACTGAATAGATCAGCAAGATTATCCATGTTAGGCGCTTAAATGTTTTTTTTCCCTATTAAAAAATCTTTCATACCCTAACTTTACCCTTGTAGTCTACGTTTTTATTCATTTTGCATCTATTTTTTCTTTTTAATTTCATCAATTTTTTCATGACGTCAAATAACTTTCATACCTAATTTTCTCTTCGTAATTTATGCCTGATATTTTATTTCTGCATAAGTATTTTTTAAGTATTAAATAAAGAAATTTTTATTTATGGAATTATGTAATACCCAATCTCCTTGCACAGAATAGATTATGGAATATTCAATACAAAAGAAACTTGAATTATTATGATGCTTTTTCTATAGTGTTGCTTGAGATTCGCTCAGTGGTTGCTGCGTACACTTGGCAGGACTTTCTTAAGATTTTTAAAGATTTTGATTATATTTTAAAATTTACATTTGGTGTAAGTTAAAAGAAAAATGTTTTTCACGTGTACTCTGCTCCAACTAACATAAATCTCCGTTGTCCAGGTGTAACTAGCCAAGAATTTTCGCAATCATTCGTGAAGTTTCTGAATTTAATCTCGTGATTTGTCTCATAGATTAAGACAAAACAGTGTCTCCACCAGCGTACCTAAGAGTTTTTGAAGGCCAAAAGGAATGAAAACCACCTAATCTGGATATTCAGTCATTTCAGAGAATGCATCAAGACCACCTTCAAAAGCTGAAGGGCGTTTTATTTATGTTCCTGTTTTTCTAAATTTAAGATGTTTACACGTTTTTGAAAGTATACTTTTTCTGTTGAATATTATTGTTTTTTTTTTATATTATTTGTTCACGGATAACTGATGCATTATACGAACATACTATTTGTCAGAAACTATTCATGTCTTTTTGAATATTTTGATAACCAGTTTTGCGGCCTTTAATTATTTTAGCAAGAAATCAAAGGTTACTTCAACGTACATCCTTGGACAGACACACTCCCACAGAATTATTCAGCCAGCAGTACATCAAAGAAGAGTGAGTTTGTCTACTGTTACCATCGTATTCCAAATGGTCTCATACTGGCTTTTTATTCTTTTTACTCACTGTAATTTTTGGCTTTTCAAAGACCTTGAGGAGAAAGCTACGAAGCAGCTGATGGCGTTCCCTAGATAGATGATTGCTGAAAACTGGAAGTGAGTGACGTCCCAAAGTTAGCAATTCTCCTAAATATGGTATTTGCGTTAATATTGAAAGAAAGGACATTTACCACACACACACACACACACACACATATATATATATATATATATATATATATATATATATATATATATATATATATATATATATACTGTATTTCATTGCTTATTTTTCTTCAGGCAAGTTGAAATGAATTATGTTACCGCCTATTTATGTGACTTGTTTTCAAAGCAAAATGATGGCTGCATCGCGAGTCTGACCATAAATGAAACGCTCAAATAAATTGCAAATCATTCTAAAAAGAAGAAAACAACCAGAAGGAAAACATGAAAAAGATATTGATAAAGTTCTGCTGTTATATTGAGTCTACCTGAACTATTAAAACGACTATCCTTATCTTTTTGATTTCTATAATTCTCTCTCTCTTTCTCTCTCTCTCTCTCTCTCTCTCTCTGTGTCTCCTCCTCCTCTCTATCTCTCTCTCCCTCCCTCTCTCGGTACATTCTCTTGACTTAAATGTAATATATGAAATTGTGAGATGAAATATTTCCATTGTTAGTAGGATATGTATCGCCATCTTTGTTCTTTCTCTCACTACATGTGGTTGTTCAGTCTGAATTCTTCCTTGTACGAAATAATAAATATTAACATTATTCGATGAAATATTCAGGTAACTATCTTAATTGTTGTTGTTTAGTTTATAACACTTACGAACGTTGTAATTTTCGGCTGTCTTCAAGTTTGTATCCTGCGAAATGATGTTTTTCCAAACTCGTGAACAGAACTCTATAACATTCTGCCATTTCAGTAGAATCAGGGAATTCTTTTATTTCATTGAAATGAAATAAAATAAATGCATGACTGAAAAAATTGACTAGAAAGGGATGAAAACAGAGAAAATGCATGAAATAATTTTCTGCTCTCAAAAGTATTCAAAAGATTTCAGGGATACGATGACCAATTGTTTGCATTTTCTTGAGTATTCCTATTTTCGTATTCTTGAGCATTCTTATATTTGTATTGAGAATGAAATATTGAAATTTTTAGCAGTTAAGAAACCAGTCTTGAGATTTCTTTTCAGTATTTCCATAATTCATTTTCAAATTTCCTCCTACTAATTCATGGAATAAGGACAATTCTTCATCTCTGAATTTGGTATAAAACTCGAAAGACCAGAAAAGGCCAGCGTAACAATAGCAATAATGATACTCGTCTAAAAGATTAATGGAATACGAGAATAATATTCTCTAAAACTCTACCTCTCTAGCCTTCCTGAAGTATTCCTGAAGCAAAATTGATTCATAAATGGGTACATGCAATATTTCGACTGGTCGATTCTCAGATCATCCTTTGTTGTATGTAACATATAATACTGTAAAACTAAGAACAGAGATGCATGAAAAAAAAAAGAAATGAAATAAAAAGAAAAGCGAATAAAAAGAAAATTAGAAAAGGAAAGAAAATGGTGACGCTAAACAACAGAAAATATAAAAACAAAAAGAAATGAATCCATGGAAAATGTTCAGCTTCTCATCATTAACAAATGAGGAACGATAGAAAAATAAACAAATTCAAAAATTGTGTTAAGATGAAAATGTCGGATCACATGGAATAGTTGTAGATATTTTCAAAACATAGTCATTCAAGCATAAGACTAAATCTGTACGAGGAAGATTGTGTTACAACAGCCATCAGCCATCAAAGGTAAGAAATGCATTATAAACCACCATTCCGAATCGTGCTCTTTATCAGATTTGGATCTCTGAACATCTGCTGGAAATACGCCATTCTGACATTTGTCATCGAGACAAATTTATTAGGTTGGTGCAAAAATAATGACGTAATAATGTCGTTTTTGACGTATAACGTCAAAAAACGACATTATTACGTCATTATTTTTGCACCAACCTAATACTTAATATATAGTATTTTAAGTTGTGACATTTATATTTGATAAGATAAAGACAACAAAGCCCAAATGTTTGGGCCTTGTGTCAGACTGAGCCAAATTTTGCAAATATCCGTTTCTCCCCACCCCCTTCGCTAAAAAGGGAAGAAAACAGGATGTGGAATACTGCGATATAAAGAGCGGGCATCAGACAAGAGGATTATTCAAACCAGCATGACCCGAGGAGACTGTTGAATGAGTCAATCAGAGGAAGTCAATTACTTTTTGAAAACTAACTGTCAGTAATGGAGAAAAATATATCTCCTTCGGCAATTTTTCAACTCTCATCCCTCAGTACAAGCGAAAATTATTTTCATACTATTGGTAATGTTTTCCCCGATTGTCTAAAGCCTCGATATTACGATTATATATCGGCTCTTCATTCTCGTTAGAATGTCATTTTCAAGTTGGAAGACATTTTGTTGCTGAAGCTACTTTGCTTGTTATCTTTAATCAAGCGACTGTTTCCCGACTGATGACATTATGCTAGAAAGTAGACGTTGCCAGGGCATTTGAAAGCGATGCGAAGAAAAGTCAGTGGTTTACGCCCAGACTTGGCAAAGCAGTCAATTCACAGGGGAGCCACGCTGCCAATATCCATCTCCGATTCAATCTCTCATATATCGAAACCCCACTTCGTTTGGCAGCTAAACAACGGTCCTGTTCTTGAAAAGCAACTCTCTCTTTATGTTTACCACACAGATCAATGTCCATGGCGATACAAACAAACAAACAACTAGAAAACTCCTCACACTCTCTGCATCTTAAGCCAGCAATTTTTTCCCCTACTCTGACTCCATATTTCCCTACTGGCTTGGCTCATCTTGTAAACATAACACATTGTATTACACGCTAATCTGTGCTAAACAAAAATAACCAGAAATTTTGCTCGAGGATTAAATCTGTGTTCAAAATTTTTCGCACACTAAAAAAGTTTCTAATTGTACATTTTCATAAAAGAACGCTGGAAACATTTACCCATAATTAATACAAGATGGGTTTTCTAAATTTTCTCTATCTTTTGATTCATAATACATATGAGAAAATCTAACCTAAACATGAACTATTTTAGTGTAAGGGAGATAATCAAACAGGTGGTAAATATTGTTTTACCTGTGATCAGATTTTAAGTAAGAATACAGAATACGCACACACACACACACACAGTGTAATTCTTTTTTTTCTTTTTTTTTACGAAATCCATTGTTAATTTCAGTTAAGATTATGCCGGAGTAATTTTCCTTTATGGTATTTCTCGGGGCAGCGAGACTAAATTGTATTTTGTCGTTACTATTATCTGTTGACATTGACTGATGATAAAATTGCCTACCATTGACTGTTTGTCTTCATCTGAATAGTTAATTGCCTATTAAACCAAATTGGTCCTTTTGTAATCGTCATAGATGATCCTATCTGTCCTATACACGTTCTCTCAGTTTGGCTCATTACATGAGATATTTTAAACGGCCGCTGAATATTTGCAATGACCAATAAATAGCTGGGTGTCATTAATGAAATGCACAGAGTATCATATATGCAGTTACTTGTCTGTACCAAAGAACGTCCCGGGTCAACGTTACCTGTTTTGATCACACATTAATAGTTGAATATTTCATCATCGAAATACAATTTCGACTTGTCTTATTCAGTAGTAACTGATGATTGGCTATCGTCAAGAATAGAAAATAATTCGTTAGGATTTCATGTCTGATAGAGTGTTCGCTGTCATTCATGAATGACTGAACAGATTCCATAAAGCAATTACCTACATGTATGATCAACTTTTAGATTTAGGCAAAATTTCACATATCAGTTGGACTATAGTTAGAATCTTAACTACAGTGTTTATCAATTTTAGATCTTGTTAAAATCAACCCATAATTGTTTATTTTTGCTTTTTGTTTTTTTGTACTGAAATCTTAGTTGCAAAGTAACACAGTATTTCTGCTACCTTCCTACCTCCAAATAAAAATGTGTTTGGGGATAATTGTTTGAAGAGAATATCCAGGTTGGCATATTGTCTCCGCCATTTTTATAAAGATCTGTACGCTCTACATGACTTGTTTTCAGGTTGAGATAAATGTACATTCCCCAGAGTCTGAAATATCATTTTTCAGTTAGGGATTCGTTTTGACTTGGCCCATCCTAAATTTCCCATCATTTTTATCGTGAATCTTTCATTGAATGTGTAGTATTTTACTGAAACGATGAGATTTCAAGACTAGACAAGATCAGCCCTAACCGAAAACGACTGGAATTGCCAATAAATGCAACGGAGCTTTAAGTAAAGAATATTGAAATAATAACAAAAAAAAAAAAAAAAAAAAAAACCATTGCGAGACTGAACAAGAATTCCTAATATTGAGAAATTACAATATAAATCGAGCTAGGTTTCAGAAAATACAATTGTTACTTTCAGGTAATTTACTGTTCTATTCTGCATTGGTCAGCAAATTGTTTTATACTAATTGAAATAACGATAGTGGAAAGAATATTTACGACATTGCGCATTCAGTGGTTAAGATGGAAAGAAGAGATTCAGTTTGCTTAAGTTACAGTCAAGCAGGTCGGATTTTACAGGGTTGAAATTGAACAGACGTGCAGCAAGGATTTCCAGTGTTTATAAATTGAATCTAAAATTATCTCTGCGATCTTCCTGTTTTGTTGTTATTCATTGATTAGAGAAAATAAAAGCGTCGGTGAGCCTGAGAAAATTCCAACCGAAAACAACAATGATGTTTGTCCGAATAACTAACAAATTAACAAGAACTCATATCAGAGACTGAAGCCCGGAGATCCCATCGTCTGAAAAGTCATGAGTGGAATACCAAAAATTACGAAACTCACAAATAACGCATAGAATAGTGATTAGAAAGGCAGGAGTCTTACGATGTTCAGGTGTATCTTATAGTAATTAGGATCACGAAAACAGAAAAAGAATCAGTTTTTCTTACGAACAGATGCTGAAATGTTCTTGGTCTAAGAAAGAAGCTCTTCGGAAAAAATCTGATGTTTAGTAATTTGGTGAATAGGTTGAACCCACGCCATTTTTAACACCGCTTAAGTAACGATACGGAATTCTTTAACAAAGTATTTATATTAAATGTGTTTTTCCCCTCCTTGTTTACATACATGTACACATATACATGTAATTATTGTATCGATTTTGTATCAAGGTTTGCGTGTTTACCAACTTCTACATAAGCTGTTTGCTTTATTAACGTCATCGATAGCCAATTTTCCGGTGATGAATAAGTAAATTTGTCACTTAAGATAATTTCGCCTCGTTTTCACTTTTGTTCTTTTTTTATATTTATTCAGTACTGTTTTTCATGCACTCCCAGAAGCCTCTTTGTTCTTTCTTTGTTCTTTCAGAGGCTGTGCTTATTAGGTTGATATTGTTTTCTTGTATTTTCCCTGTAATTCTTTCATTTTTCTCCGCCATGAAATTTACGTCTTAAACGTGTCAGAGGATATTGATTTACTTCTAATAATACGGTTGCGTAAGTTTACGTGTGAAATTACCAATAAAAATTCTCGTCGCAATTAGACAGTTGTGAACAAAATGATTAAGCAAGAGTAGAGCATATAATAAATGCTTATCTATCGGTTTTGGTGTGATCATTATCTATCTACCTATCCATCCATCTATCCATGTCAGTCTGTTCATATCTATATATCTATCATTTAATTCCATAAAAGCTGTCCGAATTTAGGGTTTGAAAAAATTGTCAAAAATTAATGTTTAATTCATTAATGTTAGTTCCATCTTTCTTAGTAACCTACTTTGAACAAAATACATGCTTCATTCTACCATCTTTGTAAAAGCATTTTGAGTTTGGATTACTTTTCACTTCTTTATGTCTTCAGACTGTCAAAGTTGAATTTGTAAGTCGCCGGTACAAGTGGAAATCAGAAAGAAAAATCTAGTGATTCTCCATAAGTCGAAGAATATTTCTTTCTTTCACACAATATCTATAATCTTTTCAGATGAACACTTTTCTACATTGATCAGTTCATTACTATGACAGAACTAAGATTGAGATTTGGTCAAACCCGGCCTTTTTACATTCAAAGCTGTTTTCTAATGCTTACAATAGACATTTTCGAAGATGAAAATCTCATCCAGATTTCGGACACTTTATAGGACACTTTTTTATACAACCCAAAGTTTCATATTATTTGTCTATTCCTCAAATGAAAACAAATATTGCCCCGACTTTTGCGATATGTTGATATGGGATAATATTTACTCAGACGAGACAGAGTTCCAGTTTTTGTACTCAATCTAATGTTAAGTGTAAACGTGAGTTTGTATACACCCCTTTATAAGGTATTTGTTTGTCTATATATCTATTCTCAGCTGAGATCATTGTTCGAAGACAGATATCCTAAATATAAATTGTCACGATACTGCAGACGCTCCATGCTTTTCGAAACTTGAACAAGTAAACACTCATTTTTCCTTCTCTTTCATTTGACCCTTTCCATTTCTAATTTTTAATCCTAAACTGGATTATCTTGAATTTATTCAAAGATTTCTTTTAATAGAGTAACTGGAAAAAAGTCATGGGAATATTTGTTAAATGAACATTGCTAAATTCGGAAACTTCATGTTTTTCAAGTTCAAAAATAATTATAGAAAGCATAATATAGTATTTTCAGAAATCTCAAATTTGGTTAATTTTCTGTAGACCCATTTACAATAAAGATAACAACAAAAACTTGAAGTAATAGAGAAATGAACGTAAAGTTTTAATATTTATGTCTCCATAGTCTTTCTTTTAATAACATCACTTATAATAATTCCAAACAGCTCGTTGTAGTTTGAAATGGAAAAGAATAAAATGTATACACAATGGCGGTTTGTGAAATGTTCTCGATTTGATCCACTTCATCTGTCCAAATATTGGATTACGTGAATTTCGGCTTTTTGGTCAGTCCTGGAGCCTTTCTGTTCTCCACGCAGAGGTATTTTATAAAATGTAAAATTTAATTCAAATAAATATTTATGGTATAAATATTATTTTAAGGGTCGTTTTTATATTTGATCTATCTGCATAACGGAAAATGAATATAGTAGCGTGTAATTGCTTTTTGCCTGTAATCAGGTTTGAAGTGATAGAAGGGCAAATATGGCATACGAATGAAAGGTTATTCTTTCTGATGACCGCCCGACTCGAAATCCATTTGTGAAATGTGTCTTCGTGTCAATTTTCGCGATTCTGAATTTCATCAGTCCATCTACAAATCGTTTCTATAAAAGTCACAGTAGCTGGAGACGTTCAGTTTCCCTGCTAATTTGAAATAACTGACTCGGCACCATAGTGACGACACATTCTCCAGTGCAATCTGAATATAGGAATTGGATGAAGAGAGTTTATTCAATTAATGTAAACGCGCTATAATCATAGTCTTAGTTGAAATGCAGGTCGATATTTGGATCGATAAATTTTAGAGTTCTTAAAGATCAAGTGTGAAATGAAATTATCATCTTCAAAGTCAACCTGGAAAGTAACTTGTCATTTTATTCTCTAACCGACTAAAGTCTGTATTTGTTAAAGACTTCACCTTAGCGTGCTGGCCAATTCTTTGTCATTCCACCGAATCAAATTCTGTTCGGCATCGAATGTGGATATTAAAATCTAAGGCAATACGCTCCCACCTTTTGTAAAATCATCTTGAGATTATGTATAATTCCTAATACAATTTAAATATCATGCGAATTGCTGTGCTAGAAATATAAAAGATTGGAAGAGAATCGACATCCAAAGGGGAAAGAAAAACTTAAGCTTTTTGCCAGATTGGAAAAATATCTGATATAAAGTCTATTTAAGTACATTTTATTCAACCGAGGATACGAGTGAAAATGCGAAATGTTTTCTTTAAATTGTAATTTGCATAGAAATAATAGGCAAAAACATCGCTATTTAAAAAAAAAACTAACAAAAAATAAGTATTTATTAAATTTAAATAAAATTATCAGTAATTATTTAATAAAGGATGAAGATGTTCTACAAAACTGTTCCACTCAAAATGTTTGTTACGAAAACAACGGGTGCGAGAGAATGAATGAAAGAATGAATGACTGTGAAATAGCAAATAGATGAGAACAACGAATAGAAATAAATCATTAGCATTTGCGTCGAATTGCTTGATATTTTTGGTACTGATTTATTTCGATCTTACTTTGGCACCAACGTGTATATGTCTTGACCTACAGATGGACGGTGAAGACACTAATCAAAGAGAAATTACGGAATAAATAAAAACAATTTAAAATATACGCGATACGATTAGGGCACTTGATATGTAAAAAAGAAATATACAAGTAGTTTTTTTTTTTTTTTTTTTTTTTTTTGCTTGTTACAGATTTCCTCACTTCACTCACACGTTTCCGTTGATAGTTAAACCAGGTCTAGAGTAATCATAAAAAAAAAAAAGCTTTTATTTTTCAAAAACAATTCGTTAAAATGTTATCCCTTAAAATCAGTTCAGTGCTAAATTGCATAGATCGCACATTATACTGTGAAACTTTCAGATCAAAATTCAGTTAATAACTACATATCGAGCTATAGATTTATTGATCCACTCTGATACACTTCTGAATGATTTTGGTTCAATCAACTTTCCAAAATCTTGTGTTATCCATTCCAATGGTTCCATTTAGTGAAGCTAATTTGCATATTCAGATTTTAAACAATCAGTTTAACTTTTTTTTTATTATTCTTTTATAACTTTTACATTTGGTGATTGTATTTATGTTTGTATCAAATAAATGTCTTCGGTATTGAAAAATTATCTATTTTCTGTCTTAAATGTGTTAACTATCTTAATATTTAGATCACAATTGGGTAATAAAAAGAAGTATGCGATGTTAATACTTTAATAGTATATATTGGATATCTACAAATATTATGAGGCAATCTAATCTTTGTGCCCGCAAAAAAAGCGTGGAAATTAAGGTTTTCTTTTGACACTGCTATTATTTTAATTCTCTTCACTTCTTGGCAATATTTGGTTAAAAAATGAATTTATACATTCTTTTTTTCTTGAGAATTGACAAAAATAGCCCTTGTTTATTGAATGTAGTAAATATCAAATTTTTATGAAGAGTATTTATTTATTTTTTTATGGTTGCAAATTCAAGAACAACAAAAAAGGAGAAATTCATTTTCATGTGCTTAGGTTTTATTAAAATTCTAATCATCGCTTTTTAAAACAATAAACATTATCAAGAATAATGTAGAATGATAGCTACAAGGAAAAATCGTCCTTTCGACACACCATTTTTTCGCCGGCGCGAAGGCTAAATATTACTTATACTAGCTGTTTGGTGATGTTGGAAAAGAATATCAATCATGGCGGTGTGTTTCTGCAACTTGTTTCTATATAAATTCACCCGCCATTCGATGCACGGGTGTTTAGTAGCGCAGTTCTTAGAAACGAACAGCCAAACGAACTGGACATATGGTTTGATTGTAGTGGCGAAGGGGGGTTGTGCAGAACAAATCAATGAAGAAACGAATGTAGAGAACTGGTGCACACAGTGTGCCACAATGTCTCCAAATGACACTTCTCACTTCAGAGTTTTAAACCCCTTGAATAGTTGTCCATAGCTGGGGTAAGAGATGGCTTTATACTTTCTACAAAGGTATTTGAGCGTAAATGAATGTAACGAACTCTCTTATTTCTCATTTTGAGCCATTATCCATTACAGCACCGCCACCACTATATATATATATATATATATATATATATATATATATATATATATATATATATATATATATAGTGTATGAAGTCTCTTATTGAAAATATCTTTAAAACACACCCAAAAACTTTCTATAAATTTTCATGCATAACATTCAGTCCCACAATAGATTCGATCATCAGATGGTGAAATAAAACCATTCAACAAATTTATGTTCCATTTTCTCCACCTTTAATGTGATGACGTTAATAGTTAGAGTCGTTGCCAACGAAATCAAAAATATTTTCCAGTTTCATTTCTTCAGGAACTAATTCTTATTACATGTATTTCTTTTACTGAAATTTATTAACAAGCCCTGATCTTCCATAGACGAGACGGTCTGGTTCAAGAAAGGTAATAAATACCCATTTGCCTGAAGGTTTGTAGACTTTCTCTTTTAAATCATTTCATCCCCAGCTAGGTAATAAAGCCAGTAAGAGTGAACGGGTCACTGAATATAAAGGAATAAGGAAAAGAAAACCTTATTAAGGAGCGAGAACAATAAAAGAGGGATCGAGAAGACATAACGATTGACATTGCATTTAAAGTTTTGAACATCAAAGTTGGCTGGAAAGCAAGAAGCTGGAAGAGAGTTTCACAGGTGGGAAGGGTGAGAAAAGAAACTAAATGAAACGAACTGAAAAAGAAATGCAAAGAACTTATGGTTACATCTAACCGATTCAAATGTAAAATGAGATTTTGTTTCTAATCTAGTAATGCGATTCAATTCATAAATCTAGGTGCCATAGAGCAAAGTTCATTAGAACAAGTACAATGAAAGTATTTATAGACAAGGCACAGGGTGGTTACATTACGCCGGTTGGAAAATGATTGAAGCCGGAATGCCAAGTCAGGACCAATAACATTCTTTGGTTTTTGTCAAGAATCTCTAAATATATAGCAGAAGCACCAGACCATACGCGGTAACAATATTCGAAACATGGACGAACTGTAGACATATCGATATGTACGATAGATTCTGGAGAGAAAAATTGTCAAGCACGACATAGTAAACCAAATTTCATAGCAGCAGGCGAAAGAATTTATTAAATATAATCCTTCCATTTCATGTCCTCAGAAGACATCAGCCAGAGTAGGTTCAATGAGTTGCTGTTGCATTTTGCCATCAGCCATACATACGGATGGTAGACATAAAGGCTCTCTCAGATGATTAACAGAAAGCAGTTTTTGAGGCGTTAAAATTAACACGCCATTTCCTCGTCCCATTCAACAGCAGATATTAGGTAATTTTTGAGATCAGCTGCCAATTTGACCTTATCGGACAGATCAGAGTTACTATTAAGACAGGAGTAAATAGCAGTGTAATTAGCATAGATAACGAATTGAAAACTGGTGATATCAGTTTGGTCGTTGATGAAAATTAGGAACAACGCTAGTCCAAGAAGAGTGGTCATTTAGGAGAACGTTCATTTTGTTAATGACTGAATCAATTCAGAAATTCGTCCAGAAATAACACAACTTTTCAACTTGAAGAAAAATCATATGTCAAACTTTCAAATGTCTTTCAAGTGTCCAAAGCAAAAGCCCGGCCTTCACCATTCTTATCTAAAGCTTGATGGACTGTCTGAAATAATCGTTAATACATCAGCAATTGACCTAAAGACGCGAAAACCATATTGCTTATCTGAATGAAGACACTGCAAGGTGAGATGATTAATCAATTCATAGGGCCTCTATTACTTTGCTAAAAGGGGTAAAAGTTTAATAGGCCTAGATGTAGAAGGATCAGACGGTTCAACTAAGTTCTTAAACACTTGAACTACAGAAAATTATTTCCAACAAGCAGGAAAGCGGAAAGCAGCCAGGCATTTATTCTAGCGTTTAGCGAGAACAAGACTCATTTCAAAGCACATTTCTTTAGGACTTTTGGATGGATACCATCAGGTCCACATGTTTTGTTTAGAGATGATAGCAGAAACCAAGGAAGTAGTATTATGTATATCACTCAACAGATACTCAATTATGAGTGGAAAGTCAGGAAAACATATTCTAGATGAGTCAAGAGTAGAATTTGCTGTTTTAGCAGATGTTAACACCTCAAATGAGATAAGTGTAAGTAAATATCCCTACCCTCTTAACATAATTTTAGAGAGCCACCAGTAGTCATGGGCGCAAATGTTCTTGGAGTTACTCACTGTATCGACTCTATATCAACAAACACATATTAAGCACCTTCGTGGACACGGTTATAATTATTACGTGTAGACGCAAATAGGCGTATGTTGTGATTGAAACTGGTATAGCCGGAAAAAGTGATTCCTATGGACTATGGCGGCTGAGCAAGCCGGTGTTAGCCATGTTGAAGGCTTTGGTTTCACCTGGTATAACCGAGATGCTACAAAGTATCGATGACGGATTCAACCCAAAAAGAAATATCTGTGGCACAATTCTTAATTTAAAGGTAAAGAATTCCAATCTAATGGGCGTCTCGAAGAAAGAACTGGAATTAATCCCAATCAGTATACTGGTAACAGAAAGAAATCTTATTAATAGGAGATTCCTGTGTAAGATACGACTGAAAAGAAACCAGCAGACTCTACACAGTGATCTGAATTGTCAAAAGGACAGATTTGCTCGACAAAAGGCAGAAGAGGAGGTAAGGAACAAATCAAATAGAAGCATGTTGACCAGATTTATTAGGGAAACGAGTAGGGAAATATACTATTTGACTAAGAGACTGAACAACGGAAAATTGAAAGTTTGAATCCCGACAACATCAGTAACATTAGAATGCTTAAGCCACTTGATGTGATAAGCATTAAAATCACCATACCAAAAATGTTTGTAGATGAATGTAGAGGCAGTGAAAGACATTTCTAGTCTGTCAGAAATATATTGCAGTCCTAAGAAGAATGAAGCCGAAAAAGGAACAAAAGAACAATAACGAGAGTCGAATAGCACATGAATGGAATCATCTACCAATGGAAGATTTCCCGGATATAAATACCAAGTCCATACTTATGTATATTTCGACAAAGAGGAAAACAGACAAGAACAGATTATTCATTCATAGGGATAGAAAAATTTAAAGTAGTTTAGCAAAGTGAGATGTCCCGAGATCGAGAAAGAATTCCACGCTTCAGAAATTGAAATGGATGCCATGAATATTGGAGACAGAAGATTGAGAGGGATTGGCGATATATATTTATTTACTTACTGGTTTTCTCGCATTTCTTTCTTTTCATTGTATCTGTCATAAAAGGATTTGGTTTTAAAAAGAAAGGAAAAAGGTCACAATAATTATCACTATTTGTCGTCGATGGCAATACAGCCAGGACATAGCGACGGCAAAAGCATGACTAAATTGCGATATCTGCTATTATCTTCAAACCTGGCGGGAAATGAATTTACTCTTGTCAAGACAGGTTATTATTGAACTCATTTTAAGCTAATTACGCGAAAAGGACTTTAACACATTAGAACGTCAACAAAATGACCAGTAATGTTTCAAATACAATAAATGAATGCAGCAAGATGTGGACAAATATTTCTTAAATTAATAAAAAAAATTAAAGATTACTATGTAATTGCAAGTAGATTTGAGAAGAAAGGCATAATAATATAGAACTCAAGAGAGGAAGAAGAATATAGAACATAAAAAACATACATGTAGGACAAACATTTTCAATTTCTGATTTCAAAAGTGAATGAAACACAACATGAAAGTGTATACAAGAGCAGTCTGCTGTAGTGAAAAGATTGGAATTTTTCCGTGAATTTCGACTAAATTTCTTTTTAAAAACATTTTTAGTGGCACTTAATATAACCATAAGGTATTAAAGTCGCCGCAGTTGTCAATATCTGAATACTAATTCATATATATATATATATATATATATATATATATATATATATATATTATTATTATTATTATTATTATTATTATTATTATTATGAGACCGGAAACTACCTACACAATAGACTCTTCTAGGCCTATATTAAGTAGGCGACATAGCACTCTACAGGAGAGTGATAGAGAGTGATACAGAGAGACAGTGGGAGTCTCGTACGACTACCAGTGTTGGACACTAACTTATAGTAAGCTCTGCTTACACTATCTCTGTAACCTGTTGTTAATATATCTTTCTTACATCTAATCCGTGTTCCGTGTTTTACTTCTGTGGGCCCAACTTTGGCACCTACATCAGTGGCGACGAAGGATTCTAGAAACGCACTCACGGCGAAGCCTAAATACCTTACCAATCCCACATCTGGGTCGACGAAGAATTCTAGAAACGCATTCACGTCGAAAAACCGCAATACCTTGCCAGTCCCACAACAGTGGCGACAGAGAAGATTCGAGAATTTCGTTCTCACCGTATCAATAGCGACAGTACTCGAAAAATACACAAACTCCACGCGTTCCCACAGCAGTGTTGAACGTGAAATTAAGCTGGTATTAATACATTAACGATTTAAAAGATAAACACCCAGGTCTATATATATTCCAGTACGAAACAGCAGTGACGAGCAGTGATTCGACATCTACGGAATATCAAAGTCTGTCCAATACGAGAACGATTTCTACACACCCACACACACAGAAAAAAAACAGTTGTTTGTAAAAAAACTGGCAACACAAGATCAAGTACTACCATGGTACTCAAGTTTTCGGAAAAAAACTATTGAACTCTGGCATAAAATTATTCTCCCCTCAAATTCACTGAGGTGAGTTTTCTTCTTGTTGTACCTCTATAAAAAAAAATACATAAGTGTAGTGAAAAATTATTCAATTACGTTAAAATTAACGGAACCACGGAAAAAAGCTAAACACACATAATTAGTGTAGTTTAACTATTTTCTGTCCATATTTTTTTTCTGTAAAAGAAAAAAAAAGGAACAAATCTATCAAGATTTTTTTTTATGTACCTCCTCTTAGTACACGTGTTTCAAAGCAAAAAAAAAGCGCTGTCATTTTTAAATATGGAAGATTTGCAAAAAGTAGTTGCACAAATGTTAAAACTAAATTTGGACCAGCAACAAAAATCAGAAGAAAGACAACAACAACTATTTTGGGATTTAGATAAACAGCAAATGGAATTCCAAAAAATTACGCTTCAGGATGCTGAACTACAACAGAAACAACTTAAAGAATTACTCGTAAATGCATTAAAAGGCTCAAACTCTGAAAAATATAGAATATTCTCCCAGAGTATAATCTACAATTCAATGGAAACATTTGAATACGTACCAGAGGAAGACAAAACGTTCCAGGCTTTTTACAGGCGCTACGAAGATATTTTCAACGTAGACTGTGAACAATGGCCCAGTAGAAAAAAAGGTACGTCTTCTATTGAGAAAACTGCGAACTACAAAACATAGTAGGTTCGTAGACTTCATACTACCCAAGAAAACCACTGACTTGGATTTTTCAGAGACGATTAAGCTCCTATCGGAATTATTCGGGCCTAACACAACCATGTTCCACAAACGTTGGAAATGCCTGAACAGTCAAAGACAACCAGCAAGATTTTCTAACGTTTGCAGCATCGGTGAACAAGCTATGTAATGATTTTAAACTAACCGAACTGACTGCCGATGTTAAGTGCTTAATTTTCGCACAAGGTTTAGTATCTGCAGAAGACGCCGAAGTCAGACGACGGGTACTGACTAAGCTTGAGAACGAACAAGGATTGACTCTCCAAAAACTGGCAGAGGACTATCAAAGAGTAATATCTGTAAAGCGTGAATCAAACACTATCGAGGAATCAGGTGTGACTTAGATTAATAAAATCAGAAGCAAGTCTACCTCCTCAAAAAGACAAAAGGCAAATCTCATGTCCTAAATTCCGCAGTAACCAAAACCCAAATAAGTTAAAGAAACCGCCCGGACCATGTTACCATTGTGGTAAATGGCATTGGATGAAATTCTGTCCAGTTAAGAACAAAAAATATTGCAAAAATTGCAATAAAAGAGGGCATACTTTAACTTCGTGCTGGTACGTCAACAGAACGAGAAAACCCCAAAATAAAATTAGGCAAGCTCAATCTGACAATATTCTTGATAGGAATTTAAGAAAATATGTAACTGTGGATATTTTCAATAAGTCCATTAAATTCCAGCTTGACTCGGGTTCTGATATTTCAACCATTAACTGGCGTACTTGGCGAAAATTGAACAAGCCGACCTTATTAAAAACGGATAAAACAGCAAAATCCGTAACTGGCGAAAATATTAACATTTTAGGCGAGGTAATACTTACAGTAACACTAAATGGAGTTACCAAAAAGCTCAAAGCCTACGTATTAAAAACTTCAGACAACTTATTTGGAACTGATTGGATAGAAAAATTCAATCTTTGGGATTACCCAATGAGTACATTTTGTCGCAAGATACAAAGTACAACGTCCAATTTGGTAAATCTAAAAAAAGAACTCAAACAACAATTTCCCCAGGTTTTTTCTGGCGGCCTTGGGAAATGTACTAAAATGAAAGCTAAGTTCAAGGTGAAGGACGGTGCACAACCGGTATTCAAAAAGAAACGGAATGTCCCTTTCGCTGCTCTAGAGCAAATCAATAAAGAGTTAGATAGAATCGAACAAGCAGGTATTCTGTCAAAAACAGATTTCAGCGAGTGGGCAGCACCTACGGTCTACGTAAAAAAAGAAGTCCAATCAAATACGAGTATGCGCAGATTTTTCCACAGGGTTAAACGATGCCTTGCAAGATCACCACTATCCTCTCCCAAGCCCTGAAGAAATTTTCAATAAACTCAATGGTGGAAAATTTTTTTCTAAAATAGACCTCTCGGACGCATACCTTCGGATAGAGGTGGAAGAAGAAAGTTCCAAATTGCTCTGAATAAACACCCATAGAGGGTTGTACAAATACAACAGGCTGGGTTGCGCCTGCAATTTTCCAGCAGGTCATGGACACCATGCTAGGCGATCTTGACTACGCAACAGCCTATTTGGATGATATACTAGTTACTAGTAAAACTACGGCAGAGCACCGGAACCATATAATAAACGTATTCGAAAAGATATAAGAATACGGATTTAAGGTTAAGGAGGAAAAGTGTGACTTTTTCTTACCAGAGATTAAATACTTAGGACACATCATAAATAAAGATGGTCGTCGGCCGGATCCAGAAAGAGCCAACGCGATCAGAAACATGCCGGCCCCAGATAACGTTCAAGCGTTACAAAGCTTCCTCGGCCTAGCTCATTTTTACCAAGGGTTTATTAAGAACATGCAAAATTTGAGAGGGCCTATCAACCAACTTTTAAAAAAGGACAAACCATGGTCAGGGACCCCGGAATGCCAAGACGCATTCGAGAAGATCAAGAAAACTCTTATTTCAGACATCTCACTCACACATTTCGACCCTCGTCTCGACATCATAGTCGCAAGTGATGCAAGCTCGTATGGCATAGGTGCTTGCATATTACATAAACTGCCAGATGGTTCGTGAAAAGCTGTGGCTCACGCATCAAGATCTCTACTTCCAGCTGAGAAACAATAAATCCCAAGAGGAAAAAGTATTAACAGTTTTATTTTTTTCTCTCCTTTTCAAAATAGTAAACTCTTTGGAAGGGGTGTATTGTGAGACCGGAAACTACCTACACAATAGACTCTTCCAGGCCTATCTTAAGTAGGCGACATAGCACTCTATAGGAGAGAGATAGAGAGTGATAGAGAGTGACAGAGAGCCACAGAGAGTGACACAGAGAGACAGTGAGAGTCTCGTACGACTACCAGTTTTGGACACTAACTTATAGTAAGCTCTGTTTACACTATCTCTGTAATCTGTTGTTAATATATCTTTCTTACATACAATCCGTGTTCCGTGTTTTACTTCTGTGGGCCCAACTTTGGCACCCACATCATATATATATATATATATATATATATATATATATATATATATATCTGTGTGTGTGCGTCTGTGTGTGTGCGTTTGTGTGTGTGTCCCTTGAAACAAAAACAACAATCTGTAAATATAAACAATTATAACTTAACAGTCTGCATCCTCACCACTCTTTCTACGAAACTCGCTAATTGTTTATCTACGTTAATGACAAATTCGAAAGCTTGGACAAAATTGCTTGTACTTTTCTTCTGAAATTAACTTCCGTAATTTGACAAAATTATCTCTTTTGGTTTGAGAAGGATTGCTCGTAATTTGAAAAAAGTCGTTCATTAAAATTAATTGAGGCAAAATTTCGTTTTTAATAACCTTTGCCTTAAAGAACATTGCTCTCAAAATGCAAAATAAATGCGTGGGGAGCAAGTATAGCTGGATGTGTGTTATATGTTTGCGTTCTAACTGACTTTCTACAAATATCTGCACAACTTAAATTGTATTAGCTTTCTATAGATAGTCAAGTTCTGACAAGTATATGAATAAAAATGTATTTAAAAATAATTAACTCTATTACTATTTTTTTCACACATAAATCCTCATCCCGTCTACATTTAGCTTGGATCAACACTGTCACTCATTATAATGTTAGATTTTGATCTTTACTTAATGTTTAAACAGTATTTTACTAACACGTATAACAAGACATGTTTGTTGTGGTGCAATGGATATCGGCTGAGAATGAAGATTATGAGCTCAGAGTTCGAATTCCAGTGGGATTCTTTACATTCACTTACGAGCAAACACCCTGGAAGAAGGTATGAATATATTTTCTCCCCTCAGCCATGGGTTGAATAGCGGGAAAAGACTGTGTCCTATAGACTTGGTTGGCAGCTAAAGTCTACCACAGTGAAATGGTAACCTTTTGTAGAAAAATCTTTTTTCTAGTTAGTTATGAATTGAAAAAGAAACGTGTATCATGTGTGAATCTTAACTGACTGACTTTTAACAATCCAAATACACAAAACACTTTGTCGGAAAGAAAGATCTCAACGTATAGAAATTAAAATAAAACTCACTTGTATCACGTCACTTATTAAGAAGCTTTAGCTAAAGATCAACCCCTCCCAAATAATTTACGATGACCGAAATTAAATATGATATTCTTTTAGGCATAAATTAACATACAATATCCATTTTGTTCTTCAAATCGAATATCTGCAAAGAAAACACTTGTCTATTCTTGCAAAAACACTCAACATAATTGACACTTAGATAAAAAAATAAATTTGAATTTGCACTTATTCCTATAATTAGTCATAAATTATGTAACTATAATTACATTAGTGCTATTTTGACAAGTGAGCCAATAGGTGCAACCGACTTTTGGTACAATATCTTTAATAATAATCCTTTATGAGCACGACTGACACGAACGACAATTTTGAATGTTTTCTGTCAATGAACAATTGTGACATTTTAGTCCAAATATTTCGCGATAAGACATAAGAGACAAATAATAATCTATTATCTGTCCTATCATCATAGAATTTATGATTTCGTCAAAAGTTTTACAAAGAATCTATCATAAGAAGAGAAACATTGATTTGAACTGTTTACGGATTCGGATGATCTTAGTGCTTCGCGGTCACCATATACACTGTATTTGAGTAAATAATATATATCTAAGACTGCGAAACGCACACACACACACGCATGCATACATGCATATTAAATTATCCATTATTTCTTTTAGGCTATCTACTAAAATGGAAAAATGGTATGACATGGAGAAGTTGTAGGGAGAACTGAGTCTAATAAACTAAGTCACGTTTCCTATAGTCCGCCAAATACGGTCATATCTCAGCACACTTTGACCTCTCGGGTCGGCTGCGGATTCCAATGTTTTTGCGCATATTTGCTGCTTCCAGACATGCGAATATGCAGTAGCGCTGCGTGGGCCTGTCCAAATTTCTCCCTGCATTTAGATAGCAACAGCACCTCCATCACAGACCACTGTACTGAAGCTGATGGAAACATTTTTGGTGCAGACAAATCAATGAAATGGTTTGTTGTTTTTATTCGAGTGACCAATGCTTGTTCCAAGCCTTTTTAGGCGGGTATCAGACTGAGGTCAGTGGAATCGAACGAGTAAAGCATTGAGATTTCGAACAGTTTGACTGCAATAAATACTACATAATCTGAGGCAACCATTAAATCCTCAAGCACACGCATTTATAGATTTTTTAAGGCGTGGCTTGTTGGAAAAGGAAAAGCCAAGATATCTCAGAATCACACCCCCGGGGCAGAATCAAAGACTTTTTCGATGCTGTCACTAAATGCGTTAAACCATTTACTCATTTTATAAACTTATACCGAGAAAAGATTGCTTTTTCGATTATTCTAATAGTTTAGTAAGTCATGTAATTTTATTTGTATCAGTAATTTATTTGCTATGAGCTGAACCAATTTTTTTTCAAGTGTCATGTTGACATACCCCTAGAGTTGATAGGCTTTCTTTATGGTAGATATTTCAAAATAATATTTGCAACAAAAGAACGACAATATATACGAGGCGGATATTGAAAGTTTTTAGATTCGGTAAGAAATGATTCCAAAACTCTTCTACTGTTCTGCCAGTTGCTTAAGTTTGGGAAGTTGGTTGAACCGAGAAATTTACAACACCTACAAGTATATGTTACGGTTGAAAAGCAGCATGATAGCTACTTGAAGGTGTATGTAGTTATCTCTCACTTGATTCTTTATGATAACTGAGAAATTAAACAGAATAAAGGAAAAGAAGATTCATGAATTTGCGAGGTGTTAAGCAACCTCGAATGTTTTTTTTGTTTTTTTTTTATTGTCGACAACAGTTCCAATATAAAACACTAAACTTTTTTATTTCCTTTTACCTGTCATATATACAAGAAACGATTGGTAAATTGTCGTCATTTTATATTTTTAATTTCGCGACTGTGAGAAATATTTATATATGTGTGTGTGTGTGATCGAACGAACATGTCCAAAATAGATTTCGATGTATTTTCAATGAAGTTTTCTCGCGGAAAGATCTTCTATTTCAAGTGATGTAAATGAGGCTGACAGCCATCATAGCAATAGAGGACTTGGGCGTAATTTACTGAGTAAATTTACTAAAAAATACCGAAAATATGCCTGGGAAATATCTTCGATATAGGCTTGGTTATCATAGTCGTTGTGATGGGTAGCTGCCACATTAGTTATGTAAATAAAAAATGGTCGCATGGCCTGAATTTCAGTGAAGTCACATTATCTGCTTGAGCAGTATGAAAATGTCCGGCTTTTTTAATAGATTGTGATGGGCGATATATTAAATGGATGCTTTGCAATGATGTAAAACGCAACAGATTCTTAAATAAACGAAATTAACCACCCATAACCGTGACCGGTCTTCATTGAAATAAAGCGATGCTGTCTATAGAATTATTATATTGGGAGCTCTATCCAGAAAAATAAAGGATTGACTAGCAAACAGAGTTCGTTATGCGAGTAAATGGAGGTACCAACTGACGGAATGCGCTTGAAATGAATGACGACAAAAGGTGTAACATTAGAGCAGATAATTACCTGTTACTTTTGTTACTATTTTTTTTTTTTTTTTTTTTACTCAACCATCGTGTACTTGGTTCATCTGAGATGCTAGCAAAATAGAATTTGAACTCAGTGATGCAAGGTGCAGATTTGACCTAAGGGATAACTTCGTAACTAAGGGCGGAGGCCGATGTCAGTTGCTGATCCAATATATGAATGATCCAGCTGCGTCTGGGATATGCACGCAACAGGATGACAAATATTAGGTTGGTGCAAAAATAATGACGTAATAATGTCGTTTTTTGACGTTAACGTCAAAAAACGACATTATTACGTCATTATTTTTGCACCAACCTAATATGTAAAAACCTGTACTAGAAATAAAATAGGGGGCTCTTGCATCCACATGAGAATGTAGAACCTACATTCGGAGAAGTCTTGGGGGGACACACCCACGTGCCGACGGTAATCGACGAAGTCTAGAGTTAAATAAAATCTTACGAATGAGAGATCGAGGCTTGTTTTTCTTAGACATTACCAAAGTATGAGATTTTCAAACTATTCATGGAGTATTTCCCATGCAGATTCTGTTTTCATTTGAACTTCACTGAATTTCAATTTCCTAACTTCCCAAGAGCAGCTTTTCTGCTGAGACGTGTAAATTAGGAGCAAGGTAAGAATAATGGATTTCCTTAAAATATAGTGGAACATCGTGAACAAATATAGTAAATGTAACGTTTAATAAATTCATTTTAAAAATTTGCAAAATAATTGATATACCTTTACATTTGAATTCTGAACTAACTTAGCGTGTAGAGCGACGTAATTTTTTCTTAATTCATAAGCCAGCTTTCTATTTCACCCAGTTTTCATTTAGAACTTTCCAGTAACTGGACTGTTATGGCGTTAAGATTTCTTGAAGTTGAATGTTCTATTTCGTGTCTACGATTATTTATAGACTATTCAACGTGATATGTTTGAAAATCATTTGTTATGCTGTTCTTAATTATGAATGACTTAGGTATTTACCATTACCATTGATGAAAAAGAATAAAATAAATTATTATCTCGAGAGAAGAAAGACTTCTTGATCCTCTAGTAAGAGGAAATTTGTGCATATATTAATTATATTGAATAAATTACAGACATTATGTCTGCTAATTTTTAACAAGATCCGTTCATTCTCACGAATAATCTTGTATGTATTGATATTAAACGATGAGAGAAATGTTCTCTAACTGTTTAAATTGCTTTTATTTTCATTTCCCAAGTACTTTCGATTTTCTTCCAAGATCATCTTCAGAGATGCAAATAGTATAAGACTATGTTGTTCGGAGGGGGAGTATTTATACAAAGCTGTGCATTGCTATCCATTACCGTAATTTTTCATTATGCTTTGAGATGCAAAATGGTTGACAATGTGCTGAGCGTTCATTAGAACATGAAAAAATTGTCCATTTTGGAATTGTTTTCCTCTATATCTTGGTCATGCACAAGTTAAATCATGAAAACTGTTCCTTTATAGGCATTTTTGAACATTAATGCAGTATTCATAGTCGATTCTGTTCAGTGCTGGCTTTAATTTTTTTATATAAATTGCTTCTAAGATCTGTAGATTGAATTTATTATTTTCTTGGTGTAGGATAGTTGTGTAATTTATATATTGTGAATGTGACATGAATGTTGTTGTAGATGTCTTGCAATGGACGAATGGTCAGACATGTGTAGTGTAAGACATCTTGTTAGTGTAGTTATTGTATACCCAACATATATATTTGCTTTTTTGTCAGAGATACATTCTCCCAATGGACATTAATATTAATAGACGGAATATTCGTGAGTATGAACGTATTTGTTAAAAATTAGCAGATATAATGTCTGTAATTTATTCAATCAGACATGCCTAAAAGAGAATTTGCTGCCTAAATACACAATATATATATATATATATATATATATATATATATATATATATATATATATATATATATATATATATAAAGTATTTCACTTTAGACTCCATGTTTTAGAGCTATATAAAATAAATGTTTATTGTAATTTAATCACTGAATAATGCCGACATATATTCGTGCAGTGAAAACTGTCAAATTTTTAAAAACTTCAGATAATGAAAATTGCAAATCAACACCGGAAATTTCTAAATGATAGACAGGTTCCACCATTTTGACACTTTTAGGCGTTATTATTACAAGGATGTGTCAAAAAGACTCATGATGCGGAGTCCTAAATGAATCGCAAAATATGTGAAACTAATCATCAGGATTCCTTTAAATAACGTTCAGAGAAAATCAAAATAAATGTCCAAAGTATTTATAAACAGATCTTTACACCTACGATTTTTACGGTACTCCATTGTCCAGAAGAATAGAACAAATCGGTTTTGCTTCTGGTGTGCTCAAGTTTCAGAAGAGAAATGTTTACATTCGTGTTCCCTTATTCACAAGTAAAAATGAAATTTGGAATGCTATTCTGTGTGCAATGCAACATATTTCATATAAAGGAGGACAATATTTCACAAAAAACAAAACGGATAAACGGTGTCTAAAATTAACTTCAGATTATGGAGTATATATTTAACATGTATACAACGATAGTGTTTTCCACATTTACTTAAAGACATTTGCTTTTGAAAATTTTCTACAACTGAGGTAACATTCGTTTCGGTAACCTGGTTAATAAAATGAAACTTCAACATTTTGATAAAATAAACTGTATCCAAATCGGAAGACGTCGAAATTATTATATATTAGGTGAAATAGTATTAGGTTGGTGCAAAAATAATGTCATTTTCTCACAAATGTTACTATGTGAGAAAACGACATTGTTTTTGCACCAACCTGACAGAAAGAAATTCAGTTAAAAACCTTCATTAGAGTTCTACAAATTAGGCAAAATTATATTTTTACATTGGTATATATATATATATATATATATATATATATATATATATATATATATATATATATATATATATATGGGGGGTGTATTTCATTTTTCATACTGTTATTCCATTGAATTGTTTAAAATTTTCTTTTATTCAATTTGCTTTCTGTTATGGTACAGAGAGCCCTGGGTTAAACTCGAAACAATGCTTGACCTCAGGGTCATCACCAGCTCATATATATATATAAATATATATATATATATATATATATATATGCGTGTGTGTGTGTGTGTGTGTGTGTGTGTGTGTGTGTGTGTGTGTGTGTGTGTGCGCCAATGCGTAGGTTTCGCTTTGGCGTGGAAAGGAAATAAACTGGCTTAAATAAGACGTTAGATAAAACGACGACGAGAAAATTGTAGAGGGGGCGCCATTGGATAAACATGGCCGCAAGCAAATCGACCAAGGGAAGTAATTAAGAAGGCGGTTCAGGAAAGAGACGGGCAGACGGTGAAAAATGATTGGTTGAAAAAAGAGGGTAGTGCAAATATAGGGAAAGACTGGAGGCTAGTGGAAAAATATCAGAGAAAAAGACGAAGAAAAAAGTATAACATCGAAAACGAGCGAGACACGAGAGGAAAGAAATTGATTCAACTAATGAAAAGAAATGGTCAGTGAGGGGAAGATAAAAGTCGATAATCAGAAAGAAACGAAAAAGGACAATGAATACAAAGATACTTGAAGGTTATTCTTGTAGTGAGGTCGTATTATTCGTTGTTATCAATTTATGGCCTTGCACCAGAGCGAGTTAAGTGTAATAAAAAATGTGTTTACTGTGGTGGAGAAAAAAGGTTTTAAGTAAATACCGAAGACGATTAAGTTTAAAGTGTTAAAAACTTATTGCATCATTTCGACAATGTTACGTTTAATTTAATAAACTGACAAGAAAGAAATTTAAAACCTGATAGAATGAAAGAAAGAAAGAAAAATGAGTAAAAACAACAAAAAGGAAGAAACGAAATGAATGAGAATGGGCGGTAGAAAGAGAATAATCCAGAAAGAGAAAGAAAGAAGAAATAGTACAAGAAAGAAAGAGAAACAAAGGACAAATTAAAAAGGGAAAATCACAAGAAAGGCTGAAAGAAACGGAATAGATATCATAAGAGTGATCTTCGGAACGACGTAAGTATAAAGAAAAATGGCTTTTGGATCATGAAAAAAAACAAGATGAAGGAAGGAAGAAAGGAAGCAAGGAAGCAAGGAAAGAATGGTGAGCAAACAAATACGCGGTCGGGGTTAGTCACTGCGGCTGCAATACAAAACGAGGCTTTATGACCAGTTTTCTTTGCTCCATTCACAAATCAATAAGAGCAACAAATTAGAAAACATTTCACGTTTTATTTGTCCTCTCTTTCCTTGGCTGTTTATTGGTTATCACACACACAAACATACACATACAACGGCCGGCATTATGGAGGCAATTGCAGGGGCTCGGGGACGCCTTCCGTGGAACATCAATTGCTTCTCACAATAGCTAACCTTAATTTTTCTTCTAAAATTAGATGATTCAATCAACTCAAACTTAAGGAAGGAGAATAGGCAAAAAAGTAACTTCCTCTCATCCAAGAATTTAGCCAATTGAGCGTTGAGTCAGCGCAAAGTCAAGGCTGAATACCGCCAGGATAAATCCCTTTCCTCTTCACTCAGTTCCATGTCTAACAATTTCTAACGTTTTCAACCTTCATAGGTCAGAATGCAACAAGTCCTTTAAAAAACTAAACTAAAGACTATTGGATATTTTTTTGGTAAGGATCTAAATCTTTTTTTTTAATCTTCTTGTTAATCTATATGTGTATGAATACAAATTCACCAAGGTAGTGGAAATAGCCAGAATATAAATATTTTCAGTTAGTTAATATTCTGTTTGAATTTCTGGAAAGAGGAGTTATTTACATGCTGACTATTCTCCCCATATTTGTTGTTGTGATCACAATGTTTCGGCCGTTGAATCCGCTGGCTTTCATCAGTTACATAACGATCCGGATAACCATCTGTAAATTTCGAATTGAATCCTTTAGTTAATATACGGAGTTCACGAAGTAGTATTAAATAAGAACGATACTAGGTAGCCTTGCATATGGGCATCAGAACGATATGAAATAAAATGTTCAGTTCGAAATGCCCAGATCGACAATTACCTGATGAGGGCTGGCTACACAACAGTCGAAACGTCGTGATAACCACAAAGATTTCCGCACAAAATCTTGTCAATCAAACATCAATAGAAAATATTATATAAATCGAGTATCGATAAAAAGCAAATTGTCAATTACATCTGTAAACAATCTCGATTCAGATAAGATCAAGACGAGAAAGGCTTGATCAATTCGTCAATTGGATAATCGTCAAAACAGAATGTCTCAATGATCGACCGTTTCAAGAGATGTCATTCGACTAAATCTTTTTTTTTTTTTTTTCAAGCTACGAACTTTTAGGGCTGTTATAATTATGAGGAAGAGAGAAAATAAAAACAAACATGTGAGGCCGGTTACTCGACTCCCTTTAAAAACCATCCATGTACAAATCCTTAATTTCTACAACAAATGTCATACTCTCTCAAAAGTTAAACAAACAGAGCAAAGTCCGATTGGCTACCTGTGGACAAAATGTGCGAACAAGCTAGAGAGACGACAACAAGCGGGAGACAATGTAATTATACTCGAATTATAGATAGACTCATGGTAAGTTTCAGATGGTTTAAAAACGACAGATCAGGTATCCTCTGAATTTTTGAGCCATGATTCGAGAAGTCGTACGTTTTCAGGAGAAATCGAAGGGTTTGAATTCGTGTCGACTTTTGTTACATTCACTTTCTTGTAAATACCCTCGTCTTTCCCTAACAATAGTAGGGTAGATTAGACTCTTCAATTTTGGTTGTTAACCAGTCTAAGAGGGGGAGAAATCGGGATCCCAAACCCTATGTAGCCCTGGATGCAATGCAGCTTGTGAAAAGATCGAATTTCGAATGATCCCGTTTAGACATTTAATCCATCACTCACTATTTTGTTAAATAACCTGCAGATATTACCGTGAAATCTCATTAGTGTTCTCAAATTGCGGAAAAAGTAAACGTCCTCCCTCTCCCCTATATATATATATATATATATATATATATATATGAGAAAAGAAAGAGAGAGAGAGAAAGAGAAATGATAGCCACGAAAGTATCTAAATAGTACGTCAGTGACTAAGCATCAAAGTTTTGTACAGCGAAGGTTTAAAGAAACTTGTAAAAATTCTATGAAAATTCTATTGAACTCGGACGAATATGTGGCATGCCATGTTTATTTCATGGCTTCGTAGACAGACACACAGATAATGAAGAGACAGAGTAACTGAAAATGAAATTCTTAATGTCTAAAAATCAAAACTCCGAACATCATTATTTTTCTTATGTTTTACCCTAAAAGAAGGACCTTTTGCTCTAAAAGAAGGACCCTTTTAGGTTAGGCATTTATTCCTCGACCACCAACAACACTTTTTAAAGTCTTGTTCTATGATAAGTGGTTTGCGAACGTCAGATGTTTAGAAATGAAGAACACGAAATTGATAACTCAACATGAAATCCGATGCACATTCACGCTCTTCTCATTTCACACATTTGATTATTTTCAACAGAGACGCCCCCTCGTTAGTTTGAACGCATTAAGCCAAGAGACTGGCTTAAATGAAATACAAGTTCAGGTTTCTTTCCTTAATTAAGGCGCTACTTCCATTATTTAAATTGATTGGGGTGGAGTTTTCGTTTTGAAATTGAGTTTTTTTTATTTTATTTTAGCACCATTTTTATCCACCTGTCATCAAAATGTAATTCTCTTTATTAAAAAATCTTCAAAATAAAATATACTTTTCTGAAATTTTATTTGAGGAATATAAGGTGATTTAAAGTATAATTAAACTGATTTGAAAAATTACTTAATTTAAGTTTGAAATATCGCAGAAATGCATTTTTAATACGTCGATTGATGTTTATTTAAGCTCTTGATATGCTGACAGCTTCATGTTATCTAATCTTCTACGGGAGTTTTATTCGTAAAAAACAATTGAACAATATAACGGGAGAGTCTTTTATAATTTGCAAGTACTCAGTAATGTGAAAAAATTAGGAAAATATTCTCTGTAATCTAAAGTTTTATTGAATTTCAGAAACTATGGCTTTAAATTTACCGTAGTTATCGCTCTTAGTTTCTGATGATGTCATGTACGAAGCGTATCAACATAAATCGTAGCTTTTATACGATTCAAAATGTTTTTTTTAAATACATACCGTCAGTTTTTAATAAGCTTTACGATTCGTGATTGGTAAATATAGTTTTATTTAACAACATTCCCTAACCATTGAAACTGGATTTTAAAACATTTAAAAACATTATAAATTATTCTAATTAATTTTTTTGAATTAAAAATCTTGTAAAACTTCATTAGTTCTGAAAAATCTTTCTTAAGACAATAATGTTCTTAATATATCTTATTTATGAAAGCAATCAAAAGCTTTTCTACTTGTTGCTTTTTTATTTTACGATTCAGAGCAGATTTTTACTAAAACGGGATCCTATTCTACCTCCCACCCCAAAGAAGGCGTTAAAGTCTCCAAAGAGCTCAGTTTTTAATCAATATAGTCAGTAGAATTTCTCGTTGAATTTCGAATTTTCATAAAATTATAAAGATAGAGTGTAACATATGAAAACCAAGACTTTTTTTTTATTTTTAGAAAAGCTTGGTAAAAAATAAAAGAAATTCTAAAATAATTTCATTCATGTGTGAATAAGTAAAAAAAAATAATTAAAATGCTACGATTATTTGATTATTTGCAAATCAATGTCTTTATACTGCAAAAAAATACGCTAAATTTTGCTACGCTACTTTATAGTCCATCTACTGAGGCATGATTTTAAACAAAATTTCGAACATTCTAAAAATGAAGAAAACATTAAGTAATGAAAAATACTTTAGTTTTCCTCTTAATAATAACAAAGATTTTGAAGATAAAATTTAGTTTTTATCAAGTTTGGGACATTTTTTCATCATCGTATGTTCTTTTTTCAGCGAATTAGTGAATGTACCTACTTGAGATTTATCCACATTGCACTTAGTTATGTTGCCACTACGGTGAGATAAACTCCCCTATTTTTTTAACTTAGAACCCATTCCACTGGCAAACTGTCATAAATCCATGTCTGTAACAGATTTACATTGTCTATTACGTCATGCATATATTATGCAGATTAGACCAATTCCAAAAACGGAGGAGGGCACAAACTATCCCGTGTATTGCTGTCTCTTTATGGTGCTTCCTTCAATATGTTGTCAATGAGCCTGAAAAACGTTCATCTTTATATTGGCTTATGCAACCAGCTTTTCAAATTTAAATTTTCTTATTAGATTTTCCAATTTTCGCAATAATATATCTGCTACTTAAGGATATTCACAAAATGTCAGCTCTTTGAGATCGACGTGAATTTAGTAGAATTGCTTCCCCAATCTCAGTCATTGCTGACTTTCTGTCGTAATTAAATACCTCATATCTTGAAAAGAGAATGTCCTCTATGACATTCACTAACAATGATACTAGAAATGTTTCTCAATTTGGAATAAAATGATAAGATGTACCACGTTTTTCGATCAGATATAAAAGGAAATCGATCATCAATTTCTTTGACAACTACAACTCTCTTTTGGCATCTTTCAATCCTCCTTTGTTTTCTACTTTCGCTGGTATTAGTTAACAGTGAAAATTATTTGCTTATACAAATCAGTTTTGAAAGTATAAAAATGCACACGAATATTCGGATATACAATGCTTGAGAGAGACACACACACACAGAGACACAGACAGACAGACAGACAGGAACACAGAGAGAGAGACACACACACAAACAGACAGGGAGAGAGAGACACACACAGAGAAAGAGTGACACAGATAGGCAAAGAGAGACACACATACACACAGAAAAAGAAACACAGACAGACAGAGAGAGACACGCACAGACAGAGAGAGACAGAGAGACAAATTGTACTTTGTAAGTTGGTCCTCCACTCCCGATGTCGGATAAACAATAAAACGGAAATATTTTTCCATTAGTGCGTAATAAAATAAATCAGAAAATTTTTGATCACCCTCCATCCCCACTTCTACCCATTTTTTATAGACACTGCTCAGAAAAAGTGACCAGAGCCAGATCCACGAGAATAAAGTTCATGCCTTTTTCGCAGAATATTAGTTTCTTTTTTTCAAATGAATTTCGAATGTTATTGAAGTGAGATTGCATTCTTTTTAGAGCCAATAACAAGCCAATTCTTTGCACATCCACTACACAAAGACCAAAATCTCTCTACTGCATTCTTTCTCTAATCATTTATATCAGTTTCAATTTATTGCTGTTTATTTAAAAGAATTTAAGAGCTACAAAGGAGAGGATGCTGTCGAGATCCCCGCTCGCCAACGACTTGAAGGGACACGGCACAGAGATACTTTCCAAACGCACACACACACATATATATATATATGTATATAATTGTATATCATTAAAGTAGTTGTCTTCAGACAAATGAAATGGTTTGTATTGATAACATTTTGGGGAATTCCTCCCGGTGTCTTACATAATTTGATTGGTTCCAGTGTATGTAGAAATTGGCCGTACATCGGAAGTCGAGCGCCTGCAACTACCATTGGTCATTTCTAGAAAACAGAATCAGTTATAGTTACGGAAAGATATTCAAGGAAAGTGATGTATGAAAGCTAATATATCTCTATACTTGAATTACATAAATAATGTGTAATGTAACATATATATATATATATATATATATATATATATATATATATATATATATATATATATATATAATTATTTATTTAAAAATATGATTCCAACTCGCTACATAAGAGGTCTCATGTTTCAAAACAAGAATTAAAGTAAGCTCTGTTCCATCTTCAAGCGAAATCTCTGCAGAGTCTTCTGACCTTGTTGGTCTTTTAATACTGTAGAACTTAACCGCGCAGCGCGAAATTGATATTAAGGACATCGGACTGTATAGAGATGACGGGCTCATGGTAGTGAGGAGTTCTACTAGTTTTAAAATAGAGAAAATCAGAAAAATTATATTTAGTGAATTTAAAAAATTAAACTTAAAGATAACAGTCTGTACTAAATTGAAAAGGGTAAAATTCCTCGACGTAACTCTAGATTTAGCAAGCAACACATACCAACCTCATAGAAAACCAAATACTAACCCCTTATATATACACCCGAAGTCAAGCCACCGTCCATCCATAATTAAACATATACCCTCAGCAATAGAAAATAGAATTAGCATTAACTCCGCCAACAAAGAAATATTCCAACAACACAATGGCTTCTATAACGCTGCCCTAAAAAATAGTGGTTACAAAAATGCAAACATTAACTAGAGAAACAATTGCACTGGCCAGAAGAAAAAAAAACTGGAAAAGAAAAATCATTTGGTATACCCCTCCGTTCAACCAAATGGTTAGTATTAAACTAGGACAGAAATTCTTAGCTTTAATTGATAAACACTTCCCCACCAATAGTAGGCTTAGTAATATATTTAATAAGAACACCCTCAAATTGAGTTACAGCTGCACTGAAAATATAGAAAGTATAATAAAAAAAAACACAATAATAAAATCCTGAACAAACCCCCATGCCTGAATAGTATTAATAAAACCCTAGACTTAAATCAGACAATAACAGTGAAAAATTGTGTGATTGTAGAAACCCAGAAGACTGTCCATTAGAAAATAAATGCTGCATCAAATCTGTGGTATACCAATGTACTATCTTATCCACTGAGAGTCATAATACTAATATGGTATACATTGGGTCAACGAAGAATGAATTTAAAGCCAGATGGTGGCAGCATAAGTGGTCTTTCAACAATATAAATAAAAGAAATCAGACTTCTCTATCTAAATATTTTTGGCATCTGAAGGAAATAAACAGGACACCTAAAATAAAATGGAAAATTATAAACAGGACTAGAACTTGTAAAACTTGGGATGACCCATACCCTTTGTGCCTCCATGAGAAACTACACATTATTAAGTTTCTAAATAATAAAAAATCTATTAAACAATAGACATGAGTTTTTTCCGACATCATCCAATTTATGCACTGAATAATTAGCTTAAAAACAAACATACAATAAAATAACTTTTATAATCCATAGCCCAAATAAATAGTTTAAATACCCTACAAAAAAAGATAACCCTTTATGAAGTCGTCAAAAAACAAATGTTACGGCAGTTTTTATATACACAAAACCCTTTCATAAAGAAATAAAATAAAAAATAAATAAATCTCCATAGACACTAATAGACGTAAACCAGACTAGACGAAAACATCTTCCGTTTTAAATTTAAACACCCACACCTTACCCTGACTTGACATCTATGAAAGTAACTCTATACTGATACAAATTATTAACACCCAACACCCCTACCTATTTAAACAATTCGCCATGGCTGTTACCATGGAAATTTTGATTTCAATTATGAATATGCTATTAAAACACGTAAATTTCAGAAATAAGTTATTCCCAAAAAAATTTCGCTTGAAGATGGAACAGAGCTTACTTTAATTCAATTTAATTCAAATAATTATATTGAAATTTTCGGCTATTGTTTTGAAACATGAGAACTCTTATGTAGCGAGTTGGAATCATATTTTTAAATAAATAAATATATTTATGCTCTACTTTTGTATCGAGCACTATTTTTTAAAAATAATAACAAAAATACTAAAGAACTTTGGATCATTTACCTAACCAGTTCTTTCCTATTTTCTATATATTTTCACACACACACACACACATATATATATATATATATATATATATATATATATATATATATATATATATATATATATATATATATATATATATAACCTATATTATAAAAATAGTGCTTGTTCAATGTTAAATAGCTGGCCTATTTAATATATTAAAATATATACGTAATACCCTCCGCTGAATGAACAACTCGGGGTTTCATACGATTTGAAAAAATCATGAGATTCCGAGTTGTGCAGTCAATTACGCCTATTTTTAATATATATATATATATATATATATATATATATATATATATATATATACACACACATATATATATATATATATATATATATATAGCAAGGGTAAAATAAATTCTGTGTGTATATAATCCACGTGGATCTTAGTAATATAAAAATATTCAAATTGATCCACAAAAAGAGAGCCCAATGTATTTTATTTGCAAATAGCAATCTAATGAATAATCCCAAAAAATAATATTTTAATTCATGTGAGCAATAGAATATTTCAGCAGACAATAAAAATGGTTGTCTGCCGAAATAGCCTATTTCCCACACGAGGTAATTTTTTTGATTATTCATCACTATACACACACACACAGACCCAGACACACATACATACATACACACACACACACACACACACATATATATATATATATATATATATATATATATATATGGCACACCCTCTACTTATCCATTAGTTATGTAAAAGTTTTCAGTGTTTTGCCAATACTTTTCTATCATCAAAACATTTCCTTATACAACCAATTTTGTATTCCTTTATAAATGTTCATGCTTGTGATTTTCATGAATTTTATGATATCTTCAAATTGTTAGAATCACTGAACAGACAAGTGTTACATGAAGCAAAACAAACGAGAGTCTGAAAGTGATAGTTTTCAGGAATATGCCGCTTATTCAAGAACTTCTCGCCCCAGCGCTATAATAATTCGTAGCCTCCAAGAAGGGCATTGTTTTGTTGCAAAAATAACCAGTTGATTCATTTGACCGGTGAAAAAAAAATCTTGTTTGTTCCTGCGTGCCATTCAAACGATCAAACAGCTCGCTGTAGCGTTGCGCAATAACACTGTATATTTTCCAGCCTTTCTTAATAAAGAATTCTCTATTTATACCAGCAAACACAGAACTGTTCACCCAAAAGATTTTGTTTAGTTTGATACATTGAAGACTATCTTGGATCTAATAAATTCTCGTCATAAAGCCAACGATTATTTTGTCCAAAAATCACCTTTTTTTTACTTACAAGAAAGAGAAAGACAAACGTTTAATCACTAGCTGATGTTCTTTACTGCAACTTCTTGTGGAACCCATTATCTTCGCTTCTAAAATTTTCCTACGGCTTTCAAGCGACATAATACACTTGACTGAGTGAAAAACCAATAAAAAGTTGAATAAGGTTCAGGAGTACTAAGATTTCCTTAACATTATTCAACAGCAAACTTTAATCGTAGACTTCTGAAAATGTAAGTTGAATGCTCTTCCTAGACATTCTGACACGGCTTAGACAATAGATGGGAACATTTCGTAAGCAAAAGACAATCATTGTCCCATTCTCTCGGGTCTTCTACACAGAAATCTCCATAAACAAGAATGTGGCAAATCGTAATCATTCGTGGAGTGATACGTCAAATCGTAAATCCCAAAAGAATCAGATGTAACAATTACTTTTAAATAGATTTGTATTTGTTCCTTATTTTCACTTTTGTTTTATTAATCTTATATCAAACAGAAAACTAAGCGCACAAATAAAAATTAGACATCATTGTTAAACTGTCCCATTATATCCTGTAGGTAAGTCTTGTTTAAGTATTATTTTCTTCTACATGGAGAAAACGGATGTGTCTTTGCGTAGTGATTTCTGACGATTATTGCTCGTGTGGTGTTACCATTTAACGATGGAAACATTCTTATTCTTGTGTATGAAAATACATGATGCACAGAGACATACAACATAAAGTATGTTTGCATAAAATTAACTAATTCCTTTTTTGGGAAAAACTGAATACAGTTAAATGTCAATTTTCGCTGGGAAGATCTGCGTTTATGGAAACGCTTGGTCTAGACTTGTAATTAACAAGTTCGTCTCGTAGACCTTTCTACAAATGCAACACTACAAGAACTCTACTACTGAGGCTTTGAGACACACTACGCTATAAATTTGCAGCTTGCTGTTTATTTAGTTAATTATGTACAAGTCAAATCAGTTAGTCGAGTGAGTAGAAAAGATGACTGTTTCATTATTTATGACCAAATCTATGATAAAAATAAATGTTTCTTTTCAGAACAAGACTGTCACACACATAATTTAAACGTGTCATTAAAAAAAGGTTATTTTTGAAAGAATAAAAACATTGAAAATTGCTTTAAGCAACTGAACAAGACAGGAAAGTTCATACAGCATAGAAAAGTCGAAGAATTTATGAGCCGAAAAACTGTAAGAAAATACTGACACGATTAATATAGAATTAATTTTAATTATATAGCTTTATTAAAAAAAAAAACTTGGTTTTAGAAGTTGGACAAATGTTATTCAATCAGAGATAGATTCATGCACATCCATCATTTTCCTCTATTCCAAAGTTGCTCCCCTTGACTATTTGTTAAAGATGGATTTAGTAACGACTGCCTAAAAGACGTGTTCATAATTATGATTGACTCAGAGACACAGACTCAGAGACAGTGACGTAAACAGAATTGCACTTTTAATTATTTTTTGCTTGCTTTAAGGTTATGCATTTAATAATAACAATAAAACTGCAATAATTAATCGAACTGTAGAATAACATCAAGAAATTCATTGTATTTCCAGTTTGTATTTAATTTCATTTTGTTCCCTGTATTTATTTTAATGTTTATTCATTTCCTGTCCAGACATAAACCGACTCCGGTCGAGCGCTAATTACTGTTGCTTTTTAATCGCGAGAGGCAGAGTGGGCTGATTCTCCTAGGTTTTTCGTGCCTTTATTAAAAGAAACTTATTTTATTTATGTTCCTTTGGCACGAGTTAATTCGAATTTTCAACAGTGTTATAAATTGTAGCGCCAAGAAGAATAAACATAAACACGAACAATTTTCAAACTTTGCGGTTCTCATTTAGAGATCATCCATTTGAACTTCCGCATTTTCAACTAAATATTTGCTTTTGGGTTGTACTAAGATAAATATTAGTTAGTATCCAATTACACACCTTTTAAGATCAATTCATTTGTGATATTGCACTTGAACCGACCAAAACATTTTTGAAGGCAGTGTGTTTAGATTTGTGAAAAATTTCATAACAGTATTCACAAATAATTATAGCTTCATTTTTGTTATTTTTCTTTTATGCAAGAAAAAATCGGCATATTAAGCAATTTTAATTTTAAGCAAACTAGAAATCATCAATCCCATGATGAGCGTTTGGTCGTTAGTGGTACAGGGGATTGTGATCATATGACCAAATACATGGATTGAAATACCGAGATTTATTCATTCATGCGCAACGTGTCTTGAGTAAATTCACAAGACAGAGCCTATCTTGGCCCAGGCCGAACTACAGTCGATGGCAAACCATGAAAACTTGTTTTTGTCACGGACACGTAGCCGTCGATTCCATCGGAGGTGGAGGATCTTCCACCCTGACCATTAACTTCAGTCTAGGAAGCCTACCGCCCAAAAATGTAGTGGTTACTCTTTCTAGCATGAGGGAAATGAAATCAAATCTCAAAAAGACATGCGAAGAAACAAATGGAAATCTTTTATTTATATTTCCTCGTCCATAAACCTCGAATTATCACTGTTCATCAAAACATCTCCCATACCTAAAATTCCATTGTTTTATGTTTTATTGATATCTTCAAATTCCGTTCTAGAAAGAAATGGAACTCTCGTAAGAATTAAGATATTTGAATTGGTTGAACTGATCAACATTATGATCTGTTAAAATCTACCATCTCTTTGGAACTTTCTTTGATAATAGGAGCAAGTATGCTGTCTCAAATGTGGCGGACTTAGACAATTCAGCATAATTGTTGTGCATATGCATGCTGACGCAGTACAGGCTACCACTAGAAAATGCCTTGGTGAAAGTTCTCTTAGGACATGTACTTTGATCAAATATCGTTGTCATAAAATATTTAAACAAGATCTGATGTCTGATTTTGTTGGCTTCTTATGAACATAACTCTTCAAACAAAGAAACTGAGAAATTATTCCTATGTTAAATTATTATTTGTTATTTAAATTAATATGAAGTTAGCAGGAAATTAGAACATGTATTTTCTGTTAAATGTTATATTGTTTTTAATTCCAGACTAAATTATTATTTGAATTCTTTTATTTTTATGCCTTGTAATTAAGATTAGTGGGTAGATTTTTACGATGATTTTTCTAAATGTCCCAGTTCACGGAATAAATATTATTTAAAGCAAGAAAAGATGATTCAGAAGCAAGTTTTTTCTTTCTTCTATTCATTTCGTTACAACTCTTTCACTAGGTTTGCTAAATAAATATATACTCATTTTTTTCTATTTCTGGCAAAGATAGTTGTGTATTTTTAACGACTATCATTAGTTTTAGGGCCAAGATAAACTGGACATTTTACTAGCTGGTTGGGTAACAACACATCCTCATTTAGGAAATTGGCGCAATAAACCATTTTTATAAAAATTCAAGAGTTTATATAAAAGTCAAGTTTTCGAGTTTTAACCAAATACCAAATGTTCAAAATTAAATTTAGTAAACATCTCCAGTTCATTAAAGGAGACTTGAATATGAATGAAGTTTCATATTTCACATAGAATCAAGTGCTCGTTTTACGAACTTTTATTAAAGCGTGGAATTCGAATTCTTATTTATAATTTCAACTGCTAATTGTTGGTAGATTTGATGCAGTATACTCCTCTTCCACCAGTTTCATCATCATGGTCTCTTGTTTAAGCCGATTCCGATATAAGAACTGTGATTTCAATGACTTCAATTAAAAATCGAAAACTGGAAAAATGTCAGAAAAGAAACATGCATTTTTAAAATTAGGTATTTTCACTCATGACAGTTTTTGAATTAGAAAGAAAATAAAAAGATCCCAATTTTGAATTCCATTACTCTAATTAAAATAAATTTTACAGAATGCTGCGTAGGAATTCTAAATTTCCTCATTAAAGTATATAATTATCAAATTAATGCGTTGAATGATCAAATGAAAGCGTTCAAATCATGAAAAAAATTAAAATGTTTAAATCATTGTCGAATTAGAAAAATATTCAACGATTTTGCTGATAGCAACTTGAGGCGAAACGGGATTTTATATTAACATATTCAGTATCTTCTGACGATTTCCAACCGCAGTAAAGATACAAACTTGTAATCAATAACAAAAACAATTGCCATAGAAATTAAATGAAAATTACACATGCGCATTTCCGTTATAATGTGACTTTTCAAACAGTTTTACTGACATAAAATCACTCGCAAAAATAATGATTATTTTTCCATATAAAGAAAATATCAGTAAGGAATGTGTCATATTCATTATCACATTTCGGCTGGTTTGTATTTCTTTGAAGATTGCTATATGATTGAAATAGTGTTTTGATAATTGTTTTTCATCATTTACTTTTAGCAGTGAGCTAAAAAAAATCTCGTAGTCAATAGTTAAGAACCATAGATACGATGACTTGGAATTTAGCAAAGGCTTCATTCAAAGATTAATTATTGTCACTCTAAACAAACAACGAATGGAATACCAAAGAGACACTTAAAAGTATTTAAAAAAAAACTAGCCAAAAATAATGAAAATTCATCAACGTTCTCGGACAAAATGGATGGACTTATTGTGATGAATAGGAATAAATACGTGAAAAATTAGTTTACTACTCAGCGATACTAACATATAAAATATATGAACACAAAATAATTACAGAAACAGAAGTTTTATGAAGAAATTAAAACATTGATTAGTAATTAGGAGATGTCCTTATATAAATTAATAGAATGTACACTAAAATCTAGGGGTCTATCTAGAACGCACAAATCAATCATTCCGATAAGTCTCATCAATATCAGGAATCGGTAGGTGCCCACTGTGCGGGAGGGTGGGGTGACAACTCATGCATTTAGCGGGGCAATTTGTTATCTATACCAGAGCATGCATACATACATAAAGTTTCAGAAAAGAAATGTTGGACCTGTCAGAATTACTTATGAATGTGTATTTTGCAGACTCGAAAAAATCGACCCCAAAATCGACTAAAATGGACTTAAAACCTCCTGGGCTTATATTGTTCTGGAATGTATCAAAATGCAATGTTCATGGTATGATAAAGATGCGTTGAAGTGAAAAAATAGGATGTACACTATTTTGCATAGTGGGGGGGGGGAATTTACAGACCAAATGTAAGAAAAACTCTCGTCATTTCTGCTGTCCTCTTTGATTTTACACGCATGATTATATCTGATTTTATGATTTTTTTGTCACAATGTGTCTAATTTGACTTTCATTTTAATATTTGAACAAAGATTCAAAAACAATGATTTATATACGTGTAACAAACACTTGTTAAGCTGTATTTTACAAAACAAAATATGCAGACTCGACTGTAAGACAGTATATCGCAGAAGTACACACATAACAAATGATTTACATATAATCATTACTATCATAAAATCTCCGTATCATCTAATTCAGCTTTTGAGTCCTTGTCATAACGGCTAATATCATTGACATCCTCAGTGACAACGTTTTCAAAGTTTTCACACTCACAAAGATCGCTGCAAATAAGACTCAATCTGAAGCAGCCACAACCTCCACCATTGCATCTGTTTCTTTTGCAACCACACGACACAAACTTTTAGTTGGATGCTGCCTTCTTCAATCTCCATTCAATCTGTAGATTACCATCCATTGCCATTTGGATCAGTTCGCTGGTATGAAGTGTCAAGACCCTCTTTCCATTCGAGCCCTTGGAAATTTGCTCGTTTGATGCGTTGATACAAGGCACCTTTTGTTGGAGGCTGTTTATCAGGATCTGAGAACTTCCTTGTGTTGGTGAAGAGCTTGTAACATGAAACATCAACACTAGTCTCATTTGTTTTCTCATAACGAAGACATACATATTCTATGACTTTCAGCACGACTTTTGGGGTGGCTGTAGTCTCAATAAAGCGTTGGTCGGACTTTATTATTTGAAGGCATTTCTTCTGATCGTAGAATCACAACCAGCAACGTCAATATCGTCACTTCTTTGGATCCTTAAATTAAGTTCAGTAACAAGTGAGCCTGGATCAATTTTTTAGTACAATGATAGAACCCCAATTCTGTAGCAATTCTAACACGATCAAATCCAAGAGAAGATACATATTTTGCGCACAAAAATATCTTTGTGTCAGCTTCTTCTTAGGATGACATTAGGTCAGGAAATTCTGAAATCGATGACCTTTCTCCATTGGATGAGATATAAAAAGCCCTGTCTTATGTAGACCTCTTTACCCTTCAACTTTCTTACGTGTTTCTGAGTTGATTGCAAGTCATCTATTATGAAGTTGATCTAATTTGTTTTGTGGATGCTGAAGAAATTTAGAAATTTGTATTGGCAAAATCTGCTCTCGTCTTAGAAATGACATCCTAGTAGATCCATATGTTAACCGGCGATCCCTTTCCAGGCACTTAATGGAATCAGGGAGATAGCGATCTGTTGGAATAAAGGCAACCCTGTCATATCCATTCAGCACCTTTAGGAATACATAGTCGGGGATTTCACGGAGAGTTTCAATTGTTTTTGATCGCCTTGTGAAATCACACCCATGTCATAATATCAGGTCCTCCCATGAGTTCTGTCCGAATTTTGAATGAAGAAAACAAGTGACCAAATGTTACATTTAATTACAGATTCAATCAACAATGTATTTTCCATGATTATCTATGACTTCCTTCCATCTATTAACAAGCTTAATAATTCCATTACTGTAAAATTCTTTTGGCTTTGATTCGAAGAACTCACAAATGTCAGTTTTAACCTCTTCCAGTGTTACAAAAGCTGTTTCTTCCAAATGATTCTGTAAGCTACGAAGCAAACGGTAGCCTGAAGGAGGAACATCGGTAGAATAAGGAGAATGGGAATTTTCTCCCAACCAAGTTCTTCGATCTTTTGTGACGTGATTCTTGCTGTGTGGGATCGCGCATTGTCATGATGAAACATCACCTCTTTTCGATTCACTCGAGCAGTCTTTTTTTCTCAAAGCTTGGTTCAAACGCTCTAATTGCTAACAGTATATTTGAGCATTAATTGTTGCATTAGGTGGTAAGAATTCAAAGTGGATTATTCCTTGGTTATCCCACCAGATTGAAAGAAGAACCTTTTGCCCATGAAGTTCCCTTCTCGGCTGTGGCTGCAGTCCTTCCCCTTTACCAAGCCACTCTCTACGACGCTTCGATAAAAGATCCATTTTTCGTCGCTAGTCACAAGTCTGTCCAAAAAAGGTGAAACAAGTTGGCGAGAATGGAGAGAAGAGCAGATGTCAACTCAGGATTTGAGGTTGTGTTCAGACAATTCATGAGGCACCCATTTTCCAAGTTTAGGAACTTTTCCAAGTTGTTAAATATGACGATGAACAGTTGTATGGTTTGAACTGAGAACCACTACCAATTCCTCTACTGATAAAGCAGGATTTTCTTCAAGGGCTGCTTGAAGAAGTTTTTCATCAAACTCAACTGGACGTCCGGTTCGATCTTCATATTCAAATGTGAAATCTCCACCTCTGAATTTTGCAAACCATCTTCTGCAAGTTCTTTCATTCACAGATTCCACTCCATAAACTGAGTTAATGTTTCTAGCCGCTTCGGTTGCTGAGTTTCCTTTCTTGAACTCATAATGTTTCAAATGATTCTTGGGTACTTCCATGTTACAAGCGTTTTAATCTAACAAAATTTAATTTTATTATTCTCTGAAATAAAATTTGTATAGTTTAAATGCATCTAAACATAAAAATAATGTTCAGCTCCATTAGAAATTATAAAATACTCTTTAAATTTCGTTCATTTTAACAAAAAGTTAAAATTCGGACAGAACTTATGGGATGACCTGTTTGATATTTGGAATGTTTTACGGTACGCTTGCCAGCTGAGTTATTCCTCTGCAAGAACATTTGACTTCACAGTTTTTAGTCTTGGTACCATCAAGATAGCACAGTGACAGAGGATATGGTGAAGGCTCTAATTTCAACAATACTTCTGCTCCTTTGGATAAAAAGCAATCTTGCAAAGGTACTCTGATCTGCTTTCAAATGTAATCGAAACTTCATTTGTTCTCAACATTATTTTGAGGATCATTTCGTCAAAATTAGAAAACTTGTTCTACTTGAGGGGCTCGTAGTGAACAGGGTGCCTCTAATAAAACTCATCTCAACAAAAGATTTCAAACAGCTCTTTCCCATTTCTTCTGTTTGCAGTAAGTCAGCACAAGCTTCTTTATTGACAGCCACTCCAGACGATATGTTTATAAGAGTAGCGTTGTGGGAGAAAGAACTCATCAAAATGGATGTAACGTTGAGATTATTTTCAACAAATGCAATCCTGGATTTTCCAAGATCTTTCGGGGTTGATTCACTCTCATTAAATGCTAACTCATTCTTAAAATCCTGTTTCATGCTGGCATAAACGTGACCAGTTAGCACCCATCTCTGCACTTTGCCAGCAGATGTACTGTACCCAATGATAGCACCTTACCCATTTTGATCTCTGTTCAGTTTGCTCGATCACTTGATCAGGAGGCAACAAGTTGAGTTTTGCCTGCAAATTAACTGCAAATCATCACATCGATTAGATTCAGTGTTAGCGAAAGTTTCGCCAAAATTCCATGTGTGATATTTCAGATATGACTGAAAAGTGATATGTTTGATTATTTGGCCCATTATACCCGACCTTTTTTGGCCCGCTATTCACATGCGACAGTTTTTCCAGAAAGATTGCAGGTTAGGCTCTAGGTCTTCCGTGTAAATTCTATCATGCACAAAATCGCAAATGTCTGATATCAGGCTCCGGAGAAAATCTTCGGATCGACGGCTGAAGACTAACAAAAAATTATCCTCTAACCGTAGCAATATCACAGGCCAAAGATAGACCCAAAACACTCATGTGAAGAAATTCTTTCCTGACACTATACCTCCCATGACTGTAGATCAAAAGGATGGATATCCTCTTTTCCCGTTCTAGATTTTATATGCACGAAGCAAATTCGGCTTCGGTCTTCCAGAATGGGGAGGCTTCGGTGAGGCTTTTTTCTTCGGTGATTCATCACAAGACGCCATTGTCATGTCAGCATATATATATATATATATATATATATATATATATATATATATATATATATATATGCAACATTGTTTTATCGAAGCTTTATTCAAACAAATAAAATGCAAGTCAAATTAGATACATTACAAGAAAAAAAAAACATAAAATCAGATGAATCATGCGTAAAAAAACAGAGGACAGCAGAAATGACGAACATTTTGCTTAAATCTGGTATGTAAAGTACTTTCCATATACAAAAAGTGTACATTCTATTTTTTCACTTATATATATATATATTTATTATGTCATGATCATTTCACTTTAATCCATTCCAGAACAATTTATGCTCAATTCATGTACGTATGTATACTCTGGTTTAAGTAGCAAATTGCCCCTCCAGATATGTATGGGTTGATCCCCGACCTTGGTGCCTGTACTAGTCCTAGACTGGCGAGAACCATATGCATTTCAACAGCACTCCTTTCAACAATCAGCCCTTCACATTAAAAATTCAGACAACCTGATCGAAAAAATAAGGAGAATAAATTGGACATAAGCCCTAACTACTTTGAATGTCAAATTCCAACGTTTCTGTCAAATGCTTAAGTAAAAAAAAATACCTACGCCATTCAAAAATAAACTCTGTATCAATAGATAAGTTTATACAAATATTTTATTTAATTTTTATCAATGATTTTTTGAAAACAAAATTCGGATTAACAATGAAGGTTCCGTTAGCAGAGTTTTAGTTTGTATGTTCTTAAATTTTTCTTTAATCTGGTCCTTTCTAAATTCCTTTTATAAAAACAATCAACATATCACAAATATATCGAAGAGACTTTAGTATATCTCCGACAAACAATATTATTTTTTTTTACAAACTAATAGTCGAAAATACGGTAGAAGTGATTTATAAAACATTACCTTTCCTTGATATCATGTTAAACTGTATTGATAAAGACCTAGGGCAAGTGTCTATCGTAAATCTACTAATATAAATGATCTCAACTTTTTTTTATTCCCATCCTAAAATAAAATCCATAATAATTATTAAATTATATAGTCAGCTTTGTAGAATTCTTACATCTAGACAAATAATGCAATAGAAAAATTGTGATCTATCATTTGAAAAGTGGGATATGAGAACGAAAAACAATAGTTGAGCAAAGAAAATCAGATGTGGATAGGCCACTCATATGCCAGACATCGGGAAGATCTGATGGGAGAAATTACCGTTAACTCAGAAACAGCTGAAGTTCTCTTAGTATGTATAGACTGCTTGAGACGAAACTTAAAAGTTCTAGGCCCGACTAAGATATTCAAAAATAAATCCCCGTCGCTCAATACTGCAAATTATAACTTTACCTCAAACGGTAATTTGTACCTAATATTATTAAAATATAAAAAAAGAAAAAGAATTATGTTCGTCAGTAGCAGTTAATTTCCATCATACACACACCCAAACATCTGAAAGTTACAGAAGAAAGACGTAACAAATGAAATACAAGTGATGTTAATAAATTGTCCGCGGAAACAAAATTGAATATAGGCTATATGTCGGCCGTTTGAAAGGACTGTTGCTTGTGAGCATTGCATTTACTCAGGCTGTGATATTAGTAGTCGAGATTAGAGAACATTAATTCCAAGAATCTGACTATTAAGAGATTAACCTAAAACATTCGATACGCAGTGCAATTGACAAAATTTGGGCTACCAAGTTCATTAAAGATTGATATCGAACACGAAATCGTTTCATCTCATTCTTTGGTTTCAACTCTAATGGGAACTTGCTTTTTATAAAAGGCACTCAGCTTTATTTTTCTTTGCAATGATTTATTATTGTAATAATGTTGAATATTTTCACTGTTTATCTTCATCTCTACTTATAGTTTGTTTTATATACAGTCATTCTTTTGCAATATCTTGAATATTTTTGTAATGTATTGTAGCGTAGTATTTGCTTCTTTAGACATTACATGCTAAAATGTGATAAAAACCATTAACCATATGCCCTGTAAAATGGAAATGCGATAAATATGCTCGTGCGTCTGTTTTCACCTTCACATGTTATTATTATCATTAATAATGATGATAATAACGATAATAATTAAAAATCTATGAAAAATACAATCTCAAAGGTGTGGCACATGAGAGCGTCAACAATTTTTTTTGCACCCATGGGTTGATTGGAAAAGGTTCCAATAGAATCACTAATCCCTCGTAGGCCTTAGCCTTAAAGAAATAAAAATAAAATTATACACACAAGTACAGATTACACCTTACGAAAAGCTTTATGTAAAATATGTGTGATCTCAATTTTTTATGTTTAGTGGGAAATGCTATGCCATTTCTGAGCTTAGGTCTCTGCTTGGAACCTGGAAATAAATGAGTATACACCAGAAATCAAAGGAAATAAAATTATGATAATAATAATAATGATAATAATATATATATATATATATATATATATATATGATCGCCCAAAAGTGTATCACGTATTGCACTTAACTGACTGACTGATTGTGTAGTGGATTTGTATCATTTGAAATTCACTAAAGGAACGACCAAATCTTAGATAATATCGGTATTATGAAAATTTTAATATTCTCTAAACGCAGAATGACAAATTTGAACATACATAACAAGTAATTTCCCTAAGAATTTAAAAGATAACTAATTTAAACTTAGAAATATAAAGAATTAGAAAACATATAAGTAATAAAAATAATATAAAACGACAAAATACTCCGTTATAATGTATAAATTTAAAAATAAATAAATTTAAATGTAATTGTTTAACTTTCTTGTTTTATATACATATATAAAGGCCGCTTCTTTTAATTGACAAATATAATTTTAAAATTAAAAAAAAAAATTGTAATCCCAGCATAATACGCCAACATTGTGCTAAATAGATATATTATAATTCAAATTGTGTAACGGTCAGATTCATACTCAGCCCTCAGCCTTATGCTAGCGGTGAGGAATAATATTTATTAATTTATACTTAATAGAACTGTCATATGACACCGAGCACTATTTTATTAACATCAGCACTATATGTTCAATATATATATATATATATATATATATATATATATATATATATATATATATGTGTGTGTGTGTGTGTGTGAGAGAGAGAGAGAGATTGAGAGAGAGTACGTGCGTGTGTGTGCGGAATGATATATGAATTACAAGTGGCCAACCGAATTGCGTTTGATTGTTGAAGTTTTTGTATCATTGGTGGTAATCATGTTAGAATAATACATTATTAGAATTCATGGGCACCAATAAAATTTCAGCGAACAGTACATTGTTTGATCGGAACAAAAGCGCATCAAACATTTTGACAGCCGTTATTCATGTTTGTGTCACTACTGCAAGACTTCTATAACATTTTTTCCAGGGAAGAACACTCTTCAGGACAATATTTGTCAATTAAGTATCCATTGTTTCCTTAGCCAACTCCCAAAACCTTTGAAGTGTTTGTTATCGATATTTATGAGAATGCACTCGGTAAATTGCCTTCAACAATGTGACATTTTCAGTCGTAATGAA
>OZ010597.1:70559159-70591659 GCA_963932145.1 Acanthosepion lycidas | reverse complement strand
AATGAAAAATATTCAAAGATTAAATCTCTCTTCATTCTTTAGACGTATAAGACGCGATGTTTTAAGTGCAAGTAAAACCAGATGATCACAAAATTTAGACAAAAACTCTGATAGGCAATCCAAAACTAACTGTCAGGCAATTGATCACTGAATTCAGTCTTAACAGTAACGTTTCAGTTGATATAGTACGCAGAGTATTATGAAAAATAACTTGAACGAGAGTGTAGCAGCAAAGACACCTCATTAACCAAAAGACATCGGAATAGAAGATTGAAAATGGGGAAAAAAAGCACTGGGAGAAAGAAACAATGCAAGATTTGCCACAAAGAGGGTATAACCTGGTAGAATATATACTTAATAGTCTGGGGTTGAAACAAAATATACTTAATAGTGTTGGGGTTGCAACAAAATATACTTAATAGTGTGGGGTTGCAACAAAATATACTTAATAGTGTTGGGGTTGCAACAAAAGCGAACAGAGACGAAAATTGGTAAAGAGAATGGGGGACCAAACTATTCGTTTACTATACATAATCTTCTGCCAGACTACGAAGATGTAGAAATTTTTCAGCAAGGCCGATTTCCTGGGCAAACATCACATCCAAAAATCAAAAAACAAAATACGATTAAGACGTTTCTCTTTCGGAAAACAGGTCAGCAAAAAGTCCTGATCTCAATATAATTGAACCATTGTCGTGTGAATACGTGTGCTCGAACGAAATCTCTAAAAGCTTTGCGATGACTGCCATGAGGAATGAGAAAAATTCTGAAAATCTGGAACTTATTTTATTCAATGTCATTGAATTGAAACAATTCTTCACGCCAACGGCGGCAACATTCATTACTAACTCCATATTTTGTCGTTTTTTCGTAATAAGATCCGTATTAGGAAAATAAATTCTATTTTAGTTAATGAAAAGAGCTGAAATTTGATATTCTCATTATTACTATTACCGAAAATGCAATAATTTGTTTTCTGGCCCTTACCGAGCATAAAATCTTAAAAGCATTCTGCTAATCAAAGTAGATTTCAAGGTAAAATTAACAAACGTAATTAACTTAACAAAGTTTCCGAAATGTTGTACACGGCAGTGTGTGTGTGTGTGAATATATTTGTTTACATTATCTTTTAAATATTTTATAATAGTAATTGATATATTTAACAGGGATCCGTTTAAGAAAATATTTGGGATATCGAAGAGGAATAACAACTCCAGCGCCCAACTCAAATGTAGCTCCAAATAACTGTTTGCATGCAACAGCCGCCATATACCGGTAAACTGGCGGTCAAACTAGGTCAACGGGTCCAAACATTCGATAATTTTGGGCTTGTCAGTCCTGTATGTAAAGTCTGATTTCGTGGTAGATGAGATCTCCTACTGATCCAACGGCAATGAAGGCGGTATCATCAAGCGCTTTCGAGTGCATCAGAGCATGGATTGTGACACGTAGGAGTTTTCGTCATCTACTGTAGTCTGAAAGTCTATGGTTGTAACGGTTCCACCTGCCAAGAGATAAAGAATGCCCAGGCCACGTGAGTGGTATTACCCAGTTCAACGATTTTCCCACAATAAATTTATCCCGTACAGGGGTATGTTTTGAAATTTCATCAATACATCACCGATCTGAAAACGCATTTATTCCAAAACGATGAGTGCATTGTGAATCAACAGATGGAGGTGATGAAAAATACAGTTTAGGAAATGCGAGCTCTTGAAAGGAAAATACTGTAAGCGGCACTCGAAAGAAATGGTATGACTGAAGCACCACGCAAGAAAAACAGTGACATCTGGTTACCTACTCAAGCAATGATATTTGTTGCGGAATTGAGACAAACCAAGAGGAAGTGGATCTTAAAATCCTTTTTGAAGTTGAACCCGAAACGCGAATGAAAAAGGAGAGGATTCTTTACTAAATAGGAGAATGTTATATAACGGAATGAATTGATCCAGAGTCGCTTGTTAGGCCGGTGCTAGTGGATTCACTTAATCTGTGATTGCTTCTTGAAAAGTTAATAATAATAAAAGTAAATAAAGATTTATAACATCTTATAAAGCTAATCTATCTACAGTGAGCTGACACTAAAACGAAAACGAACAAAATTAAGTCAAAGATATTAACGGAAATAGTTAAAAGTACAAGTCACCCCCATATCTTGCCATCACGGATAAAAATTCAACACACAGTTGGACATACTGAAGCAAAGTGAGAAATCCATGACATTTATATTATATACACAGTGATTTACTAAAATTCGTAAATGAATGATTCATTTTCTACAGCTTAAAATTTTGAGGTTATTTAAAGCGAGAATATATTTTTAGACATTAATTTTTTTTTTTTTTTAATAATGATTAAGTGTTACAAGTCTTACTAAAAAAGCATAGCTGGGGAGAAGGGGTAGATTCATTGCCTTACCGAAGAGTATTTGCACGTAAGTGAATATACCAAACCCAGCTGGAAATGAAACTCTCCGATATCAAATTCCGAGCCGTTATACAAAACACCACACGAACATAAAAGCATACAGCTCCTATTGTTTTCAATTCTGACTTGCGGAAGGCAGCTTGGGATATCTCGATAATTCGGTGTGTCAATTTGTATATATTTATATGTGAATATACCAAACCCAGCTGGAAATGAAACTCTCCGATATCCATTTCCGAGCGGTTATACAAAACACCACACGAACATGAAAGCTTACAGCTCCTAGTTTTTTTCAATTTTGACTTGCGGAAGGCAGCTTGCGATATCTCGATATTGGGTGTGTCAATTTATATGTATTTATATGCGAATATACCAAACCCAGCTGGAAATGAAACTCTCCGATATCCAATTCCGAGCCGTTATACAAAACACCACACGAACATGAAAGCTTACAGCTCCTACTGTTTTCAATTCTGACTTGCGGAAGGCAGCTTGAGATATCTCGATAATTCGGTGTGCCAATTTATATATATTTATATGTGAATATACCAAACCCAATTGGGATTGAAACTCGACTCTCGATTCACCCACACATCCTAGCTTACAGTATATGGAATTCCCATGCATTCACCCATCTAGAGATTGACATGTTCGATGTGTCTTAACTTCAGTGGCTGTACGAGAACTCTGTTTCAATGTGATGTTTCCGACATGGCTTTTACGGCTTTTCACATGGAGTCCGGAATTATCAAAATTAAATCTTAAAAATACTTGATGATTTTTGTTTACATGTAATATATATAGAGAATATTTAAAAATTTCACTCTCTAAATAACTGACAAAAAATATTGAACTCTTCTACAATATTCTAATATTTCGAGACGCACTTCATTGCAGAATTTATTGCAGAGGAAAACGCGTTCAAGCAAGTTTCGCAATATTTATATATCTGGGAAGTTTTCTAACGGAAGACGAAAAGTGTGACACTAAGATCCAAAGACTGTATTGGGATGGCCAAATATGCCATTCCAAAAACTAAGGAGAGTATTTAGAGACAGGATTTCGTTGGCAACAAAGAAAAGAGTGCTGAAATGTTACTTGAAGAGACTTGAAGCAATAGAAATGTGGTTCTACAGAAGGATGCCAAGGATACCATGGACCAAACATGTGAGCAACAACGACATTTTTCAGAAAATAGGTACATAAAGGAAACTTAGACTTAACATCAGGAAGAGTCAATTGAAATTTCTGAGACACTTAATGAAGAAGAAGGACTTGGAAAATCTGATACTCACAAGATAAATAGAGGGAAAGAGAGACATAGGAAAGCAACGCGTAACATAGATACTGATAAATGGATTGTTGAACAGTGGAATAACAAACTGACAAAACTTATTAAAAGCTACAATAGACAAGAAGATATGGAGGACCATAATCGCCTACATCATGAAGCGACACGGCGCATAAACGAAGGAAGAAAATTAATTACCTTGTGCCAATATTAACATCATATCTACTTTTATTCTCTAATTATTATTACTTGGTGGTTCATTCCTCCTGCAGCTCCGAAGTAAGCTTGCTCGATTTTGAATCGAATTTTCATCATAATTACGGCATTCATTTAATTATGCAATTTAAAGTAATGGTGCAAATCTGTAATTGTTTAAAATGACACATACAAGATAGATATTTATCGATTTTGCTAGCTTTTTAGCTGTGTTTATTCCATTTTCTTTATCGACATGAATATTTATCTAAATCTCTTCATATTTTTAGCCATATCGGCATATTATTATCTACCTGTTTTCAATTAAATATCTATCAAAACTTAATAGTTCTACGTAATTATATCTAAATAACATAATATCTGCCAAATTGATCGGATTGTTCATGCAATATTGGCTAAGATCAGAGTTTCTGTGCGCTATTTCTAACATCATATTCCTGAATAGAATTCGATTATACTCGGCACTATATTATTAATAATTAAAATCAAATTGTTCACTTACATTTTCTTAATCCTTACCCAGAGTTTCATGAAAGTTTTCGTCCAATGTTCAAAATTTTGTGAACTACATGGATACAAAAGTAAATATACAATAAATGTCATCGCAATATGTTATTATTAATATATTTTTATAATTAATACAATAAGTTTTGTGTTCACTTACTGTATACCTACTTTTGCAACCCTTTGTATATGGATAAATTCCAACTTTTATATGCGCATTGCTCCATGCCAGAATATTTGAGGCTGTATTACAATTCTCAAGAAGTGTTTCCTTCAACTAAGGCTGATCGTAAAGTTCACGTAAAATGGTTTCCTTAAATTATTTTATTTGTCATTTTTTTTTATAAACCTCAAATTTGTCATTTATTTTATTGACCTCATCAGTTGCTTGAGCGAGAAAGTTAATTGTTGCAATTCTGTTTTAAATTTTCATTATGCAAGTCATTACTAGTCCATTAGATCTTCAGTTGATACTCTAATGTGGCCTTGTTTGGTAAATATAGTTCTAGACTCAAATTGTTTAGTAAATATAGTTCTAGACTCAAATTGTTTGGTAAATATGGTTATCTTTTCTTTGGTTACTTCATTGTTTATTTCTTTACTTTTTACTTTTCATTAATCTCTTCATTGTTCGAAATAGTCCCGAATTCGAAAATGAAATGTGTGTAACCAAACCAGCATCCAGAACTAGCTCAGCTTAATCGAGTGATGTCATATTTTAGAACTCGCCTTTGAGAGGGGGTGTAAGGTTATCTTCCTTCAATTGTCTAATTTGGTTATTTGTTCGTTGCTTATCTGGTTCAAGTCTGAAGTTTAATGTTCCTTGATCAAATATATACATTAAATAAATAATAGCTTTAACAAGCAAATGTATATTCATATTGTCAACTAGACCAATGTTTCAGACATAATATTTTTTTTTACTGCAAATGTAATGTCACTTGCCAAGAATATATAAATTATCAGCAGTTGAGTAATGTCGATACTTGGCCTGGTGAATCAAGCTGGATTTGCTACGATACTTTTTCTACGTGTCGTCTCCCCTCAGGACTTGGGGGATCATGGCTCTCCACATTTTTTTATCCTTTGTAACTCTTAGTAAAGTGTATTTTTACTGTCTCTTCAAATCCCTCTTCAGCCAACAAATATCCTGTTTTCCCGTCTTTTTTGCCTACATTATATCCTGCAAGTGTCAATTTGTTTTAATCCTCTTATGTGCACCAGTTTTTCCTGGTGCTAAGTATAAATGTCCTTTTGTTACCATTTTCTCTAATATTTGGTCAGTGCTCACATATTCAGTCTATGGTATCGTCAACATCCTTCTGTAGAACCACATTTCTGTTGCTTCAAGTTTTCATCTGTCAGAAGATTTAACCGCATTCACTGACATTATGGGGAGGGGTCGATGTTACGTAACAATTAAGAATTATTTTCTTTGTTTCTAACGAGATTTTCGCTACATTGCTTAGCTTTTGAAAAGCATATTTCGCTAGCCAAATGCGCCTTCAAATTTTAGTATCGCATTTTCCGACCTTAGACCACTTCCTAGATATTTAAGTTTTTTTACTTCAATTTGAAACCTTCAATTTGTTATTCGCATGTTGGGCTCTTTTGCTGACAATCATACACCCTCCCCCCTTGCAAATGATATTTAGTCCTTTTTTTTCTCGCTTTTCTTTTACTACCTTCTATAAGAGCTCCTGTAATTTCTATGTCCGATATAAACACTCCTCTGTATAACTAAGTTTGTGACTGTCAATAATAAATACTAGTAGGAGTTATAAATCTCGTAAGATTTCTTCGCTGTAAAGATTGAATAAGTTTGGGGAGAATGCATATTCTTGTCTTACGCCTCTTTCTATTTTTGCCTCTATACTTAAATCATTTTCTATCCATATGCAGGCGGTTTGCTCCCAGTAGAGGTCCTAATATCCTTCTCAAATAAATCAAGCTTAACTAACATTTCAAATAGTTTTTTGGGACGTACTTTATCAATAGTAATATTTTATTGCTCTTTCTGCTGTCCTTCTGTGCATGAATATTGCATTTCTTGTCCTAGTGTCTTTAAGGAAACAGTATTTGTCATATTTAGAGTCTAATTCTGCTGCGCGCTCTATTCATCAACATCATAAGTTACAAATCTAATGGAAAATTAGTGTTACGAGCTCTTTGTTATCGCACCACTAGAATCCAAACGTTTTCGCGGAAAGCAGGCGATGTTCAGAAGACATTGAAAACAATTCTTCCCGCATTTCCAACATTATAATATTTGGTGACTAAACAATAAAATTCCACATGTTGACAGGAATCAAGCGTAAAACAACAATGGCTAGAATGATTTCACGTGACTATAAAGTGATGCAGGCGATGGCTTACTGGAGACGAACAGGATTAAGCACAATTCAAGATGAATCGTCATGTCTGGAAATGGTTAGATGATATTTTTTTTAGCACACTTGGAGTTTTAACATGTTAATAATACCAGCTGGTAGTGCACAGAAACCCCGCTGTGAAGGGAAAGAGTTTTCCAAACATTCGATCAGGTTAATAAACGGTGACAAATAGTAATGATTGCAATAAAAGTTTGAAGACTTCGGCTTGTAAAGAAAATCTACTGAAAACTAATCGTGAGTTGTTGATTATGATGGGAAGGAATTCTAATTAAACATGAATTCAATTCGCAAACACGCTTTTAAGTAGGTGCTCAAAGGGGGTCGTCAGTGATGTTTTGATTTGGTTCATCAGGGAGTTTCGGGTCTTTCAATATCATACTCCCCATCACCAAATCGCCCCAATCAGGGGAGATCAACCCCTGATTCCCCCTTCCAACTAAACGCTAACAGCTACTCTGGCCTTTTTAAAAAATAAGAGGAAGAAAGACCACATATTCCGCACATCCGATTGGATGTTTGTAACAACCAATCCAGTGCGCAAAATATCTTTTAAATGGACCGCGGTGGGAACTAGCTACTTTTCTTATTTCGGTGGATTGCGGTTTCGATGGATAACCGAGGAGGTAATCTTAATCTTCCTAAATCCTACGCTTCTCCTTAAGTATTGTATGGTTTAATTATTTGCCGTTTTTATTTTATTTGTACTTTTTTCTTTTCTTTTGGCGGGGATACTTAAGCTCAACCCTATTATCACATTTTATCGTTTAGCCCGTTTCTTAACATTATTGCATGTTAACTTTAAATGGATGTATTCGCAAAATTAAGATAATTGTCAATAAACATGCCGTATATATATATATATATATATATATATATATATATATATATATATTTCCCGTACATATAAAAATGAAATAAAAAAAAGAAAATAAAAGTACAGTAAGCACTATAATATTCCTTAACAGTGATTTAAACTATATACAAATTTGAAGCCGTTAAATATAATAGACGACGAAATGATCTTGAAGTATATTAAGTATTAACGAAGCTTCATATTATATTTATGTATCGCTTAAAACCGATGACAATTAAACTAATAAAGTAAAAATAATATACAAACAAATATATATATGGTAATGATCGAGAGAAAAACAATATAAATGCACTATATACGTGGTTATGGTTCCGCTTTAAAATATAAAAATGCGAAATGTTCGTATAAATGTGAAATTAAAAAAGACAAAAGGTCTTACGTTCGAATAAAAAAAATAGGCAAAAAGGTCTTACGTTCGAATAAAAAAAAAATAAAAAAAATAGACAAAACTGTCTTTCGTACGAATAAAAAAGACAAAACGGTCTTACGTTCGAAGAAAAAAAAAAATTTTAAAAAATAGACAAAAAGGTCTTACGTTCGAATAAAAAAAAATTTTTAAAAATAGACAAAAAGGTCTTACGTTCGAATAAAAAAAAATTTTAAAAAATAGACAAAACGGTCTTACGTTCGAATAAAAAAAAATATAGAGAAAAAGGTCTTACGTTCAAGGAAAAAAAATAGACAAAAATGTCTTACGTTCGAATAAAAAAAAAGAAAAAAAAATACACAAAGGTCTTACGTTCGAATAAAAAAAAATTTAAAAAAATAGACAAAAAGGTCTTACGTTCGAATAAAAAAAAAATTTAAAAAAATAGACAAAACGGTCTTACGTTCGAATAAAAAAAGACAAAAAGGTCTTACGTTCGAATAAAAAAAAGACAAAACGGTCTTACGTTCGAATAAAAAAAAAAATAGAGAAAAAGGTCTTACGTTCAAGGAAAAAAAATAGACAAAAATGTCTTACGTTCGAATAAAAAAAAAGAAAAAAAAATACACAAAGGTCTTACGTTCGAATAAAAAAAAGAAAAACAAATAGACAAAAAGGTCTTACGTTCGAATAAAAAAAAAAAAAAATAGACAAAACGGTCTTACGTTCGAATAAAATTTTTTTTTTTTAAATAGACAAAAAGGTTTTACGTTCGAATAAAAAAAAAATTAAAAAAATAGACAAAAAGGTCTTACTTTCGAATAATTTTTTTTTAAAAAAAATAGACACAAAGGTCTTACGTTCGAATAAAAAAAAATTAAAAAAAAATAGACAAAACGGTCTTACGTTCGAATAAAAAAAATTTTTTTTTAAATAGACAAAACGGGGTCTTACGTTCGAATAAAAAAGACAAAAATGTCTTACGTTCGAATAAAAAAAAATTTTTTAAAATAGACAAAAAGGTTTTACGTTCGAATAAAAAAAAGACAAAAAGGGGCATAGGGACCTTGCAGCGAAACCGCTTACACCCACCTCGATTGGCAAACAGCTTGATTTCCATCCATTGTTTTTACAACTCGTTATTAATTCGTCATATTTTAACATATTCCGTTCGTGGGCTTCTTCTGCATGCTCTTCCCAAGGCATTGTCAGTTCCCACATTATTACTTTCTTAATATTGTTAGAGAAGAATACTAAATCTGGGCGTAATAATGTTTGCACAATGTGGTCAGGGAATTTTAGTCTTTTTCCTAAGTCGACCCTTAATTCTCAGTCTGTTGCCAATGACAGAGTATTTGCTATGTTCTTGTGCTTTTTTGGGAGTTTCTCACCAGCTCTATGAAACTCTATGGCTCTTTTATCTTTGTTTAAGTATTGGTGCTGATGGCCATACTGACTATCTTTGCTATATCTTTTAAGATTTCATCATGCCTCCATCTATACCGGCCTTCCGTTAGTGCTGTCTTACAGCTACTTAGAATATGTTTTAGACTTCCTGGACGCGAACACAGATGGCATAGTGGCGATTCTGTTTCATACCATCGATGGAGGTTGGTAGGACTGGGAAGGGTGTCGTATACAGTCTGAATCAGGAACTTCATGTTGATGCCATTGCTCCATATATCCGACCATTTGATTTTCCTCTAAATCATGGATCCCCAATTGGTTCACGCACCTTGTTGCCTTAGTCCTACCATCTTTGCCACCCTTTTCTCCTCCTCGCCCTTGCGTACTTCTTCTTGTATTAAAAGGTTCTTTTCTTTACCTTTGGCTCTGTCCACCCGGGTGGTAGGAAAGAACCCTTGGCCAGCTCGTCCAGTAGCTACGGCGCCTAATATGGACTTTTCGCGGAGCCTTTCTTTAGCGACACTCAATGCGTCGTCTGCTCTCCATATTCTTCCTGAGCAGACTTCAATGCCTGCTCCAGCCACCTTTGGGTTTTTGGATAACTCATACTGCGTTATTGCTCTAATTTTGGTGACTTTGTATTCCTCTACTAGACTTCTGAAAGGAAGTTGCAGAGCATTTGTGTTGCCGTATAGAGCAGCACTGGTCAAACTCTTCGGTAGGCCTAACCATCTTCGTAATCGTGTGTTAATTCATTTTTCTAATTGTTCTATATGAGATGTTGTAAATTCGTAAATAGACAATGGCCATAAGATTTTAGGAAGAATGGCATGCTGATAAATCCAAGCTTTAAATCGGCCTGGCAAGCCGGATTTGTCTACTCTCTTTAACCAAGTTTCATATTTTATTAATCCTAAAATCCATTACCTTGGCTGGAAAGAAACATAAATAGGTACGACAGAGTGCCATAAACCGAGAACTGTGCAAATGGATTAGGTTCGATCACCTAAGCCAGAAGCTGTTGTAGAAAAAACATTATCATATAAAAACAACCTTCTATTACCTTGATTGATAGTCATCAACAATTGAAGAATAAAGGACATAATATATCGTTGATATGACTCAACAGGGTGTGCATGAAAAGTAAACGAAAACTTGAACAAATACCAAAATCACTGTGTGGGCGAGTGTGTGAGTGAAAAACAGTATTAGAATCGTTCCGATAGTGTGAACTTAGAATACTCCAAGTAATATTATGCAAATCAAAAGTTTAAAGAGTGAAAATTTTCCAGACCAAATCAAGAGGTATGAGTTAATAGAAAGAATAATTCTGGAAAGTAGAGATATGGTGACACCCAGTCTACTGTTATAAATTCCTGGCATCTGCTGTATGAACAAGTAATGATGGATAATAATAATAATGACAAAGATTTGTCTGAAAAATTATCACCATTATATTGCAGATTTTATGAAAATCAATGTGTGCTTTGTCTGTTCGTCAATTAGATTCATGCTGGGTACGCAGTGTGTGTATCGAATGCAGCGGGCGGGAAATCAAGATTCGTAATTAATGAAGCAGTTTCGTCAGAAAAGTATAATTTCGACATCGGGAGGTGAAAAACGGTTTTATCCTGCACACATTATTGCTCCTTCCTGTATTCTATCTTCATCTCCTCTTTCTTTGTGTGTGTGTGTGTGTGTGTGTGTTTCCATTTGTTGATGTTAGGTTATTTTTACTGCATTATTATGAACTGTTTATTCCTGCGACAACGCCCAAATAATATTTAATACAATAATATAAGCACTAATCGCTTACTCTAGAGTAGTGAAAAGAATTCTTCTTTCGTAGACCATTGATAGTATTGTGAATTCAATCTTTATTGGTTGTTCAACTATTGTGATTTGGGGCCAAAATGGACTAGGTATACAAATATCTACCAGCATCTTCTGGACAGTGATGATTAACAAGTTTATGTCGGAAGGCTTTTCTTAATGTAATGAGTTCAATCTTCACTGGCTTTATACTGCTGTGACTCTGTGCCAGACACAGCGAATACCTAAAGTGGTTTTACCGTAGAGTGATACAAAATCATGTCTCTCAAACAAAATCATTAATCGATGCTCCTCGGATGTAGCTTTGTAGCAAAATAAACGCACAGCCGTAGAACCAGACTTAATAAGCTAATTTCACAGATTATTCATAGTACAGTAAATACTATCATTATAGCCTACCTAACTGCTCAGTTCATGAGCGATAAATCTAAGCAGAGTAAATAACATCTCATTTTGAAAACTTACGTGTTGTGATGTTTGTCTTAAATAGGTGCTCCCCCAAAGTTAACTTTTGCCAGACTACGCAAAGCTTTATAAGTATCTCGTAAATGAACACATGTATTTTTTCGTAAACGCAAGATATGTAACGATGGATAAAAGTGCAAATTAAGGAATCGAGAAACGTGGTTCGTTGCATTCACTAACTATTGGTAAATAGGACATACATATGTAGCCTTGGATGGTAACCGGTCGAGGACATCTGAATTAAAAAAAAAAAAAAATTGTGGTTTAAATAGCCCTACCAACCCGCAATTGCCCAAGTATGGTCAATACGGGTGAAGATGTGTTCAATCAGAGAATAAAATAAAAAAAAAACAAATAAAATAAAAACTCCTTTCATGTAAGAATAAAACATGTTTCAGAATCACTGGGGGGCGGGGATTTTCTAATACTACATTGTCACCAGCACTCGCCAGATTTAAACCCCACTGAGCATGGCAATGATATTATATAGATTTTATTTAAATTCTCTGCAAAAATAATAAACAAAATAGTGGAACATGTGAAGATTGATATACCGACGAAAAGACTCCAGAACTTCGGAGACACTTATACCACGATGCGTCTTCGCTGTGATGCAAATGAAGTGTAGACTATAGGTTTTTCGGTAGCTATTTTCAATTTTTGGTAGGTATGTGCTAAAAGACTCATACGTGTGCATATGTCTGTGTATGCGTACATCTGTGAGTATGTGAATGTGTATATGTGTGCGTGTGTGTATAAATTATTCAAGCTTACGTCAAGACATGATACATTAATGCCGCACACACACGTGTATGTGTGCTTATTGTTAAATAAAAACGTAAATAAAATAGCCCTTTAATTGCTATTTAAACGTTCCTTTCTTTCCTCTCTCAGCCAAAAATAAAACCCGCCACCAACACCACCGCCGCCAACTGTTGGTTGTGGGTGTTTCTGCTATTTTCGAAATAAATGCAGAACTCATACATGCAGCTTTTGTTTTTGCTCTCGCTGTTTCGATAATTGTGCCGAGAATCGCTTGTCAAGAGTCGAACACTAATGAGAGCGTTGACAGCCTTTCACGTCGTCGTCGTCTTCTCTTGACTGCCATACGGCAACACAATGCGGCTCTTTAGACACCCAGCGATTGGATAAATATTACATTTAACTAAAGTTTCAATTTATCGAGAAATGCGCCGTTAGCACAAGTTGTTTGGCACTCTCATATGTGTAGGTCACTATGGTTTGTGTCAGAAGGCTCTGAAACCTAATCATTAAGTTTTTCAAATTTACACAAACAATTCACGTGTACTTTGGACGCATTTCATAAAATCTGACCAAATCTCAATATTTATTTCTACGAGACAATCTTCAATCATCACATTTTTTCATAGATAGATAACTGGTTTTGAACTATCCGAATTTAAAACCGGGTTTCAGCTGTAGAACTGTTAATATGCAATAAACATACAAACTTAATTTCCGAATACGACCAGAATATTGTGGCAGTGTTCAAAATTGTGTTGGATTCTTGTCTTCCATAATAATCGCTTCCATCTCATCCTCGCAAAATCTGTTCCTTAAATTCCTGAACTTGGTAAAACAAATGCTAGTTAACAACAGCTTTCCAAACTACATTATATAAAATTGTTACTTACAAAACAATGCAATAAAAGCCGTCCACAGAAATAGCAATAATATTATTATATCTTAACAATTACTAATAGGACAAACAGGATGAATTCACTTTATAAAAACGCATCACTCCTCCTATTAAATTAAACATCTATAATAAAAAAAATAAAAGCATCAGAAACATCTTGCCGATGAAATCAAAATTATATAAGACCAACATTCTTAATAAAGACCTACCAATCAAGAAAAACGTATAAGACGCCTTATTTTGAATACGCCATCACCCACCTGTTAAGATAACTTCAGCTACATCCGACCATACCTCCATAAGGAGCATGAAATTTTATCAACCTCGCTACACAACATACCCATCGTGAACACTTCAACTGCAAAAACGATCAGAAGTGACAGAAACTCTTATAAAACAAAAAGAAAAAAATCTTTAATTTCTATTCTGAACACGGCCATATGCTTTCGTAAATTAACATGTCTAGAAAACCCACTTATAATACTATAATAACTGATATATAACAAAATCCTTGAACATGCAGAAACTGCTAGGGATCAAAAATTTTGGGACATTTTTTGCACTCATTAAGTTCACAAAAGAAAACTTGTATACATACGAGAAAATTAAAAACTAAACAAAAATACCTTGCCAGTCTTGTTTAACAAAACATGTATCAAAGAGGAATTGCTACCCAAATACACAGCTATTGAATTCGCACATACACATTTAGAGTATGAGAAATTATAACGTTATAATCATACCTAAATCTATTAAGGACATATGACATTTGAGATAAACAGGGAGTGCGAGAGATATTGATAAACAAGAAAGAATATCCAAGATATACTTGACTAGGTGATTTTATTGTATCTTCGAATGCTTTCATCCTCTGTGGCCAGCGTGTTTTTCTGTACAAAATCTGGTGAATATTGGACCGGCGTCCTTTGATTCTTGACATGAATGTTTCATGTTGAAAAGAGAAAGAAAGACTGTATGAAATACACAAGAGAAGAGAATCCTATTGTCCACAGACTTTGTTGAAGCTAAGAAGGCATTAATTCATAACAATACATAAACGCAGCAAGACAACGACATTCAAACAAAGATATTCACACACATATATAAACAGAAGCGTATATAACAATACATACTAAACACACAGCACACACATGTATATACGTGCGAAGGCATAAATATCTATGAAGACCCTTACGCTGTTTAGTTTTTAATAACTTATGCAACAAATACAAAGATCAAATAAAAATGTAAACATGAAATTAGTTTAAGAAAAATGTCAAAATGTTGAAATTGGAAATCAAACAAAGATCGAAGATAACAATTGTTAAAGAAAACAAGAATACAACTGAGAATTCTTGAAGAGACTTACTGTCACTTGATCCAAATTGAAAATGACCATATACTGTTGATGTGAAAATTCAGGTTAATAAAATCAGTTCCAATAGTTATGAAAATAATGAAATGGTTTATACTTGTATTAAGGATTTTAGAAGTACATTAATTTCATTATTCTATGTAATTAAGATATTAAAGCATATTTTCTCTATGTATTAAGACTTTCAACGAAATGTTAGGTCTTAATTTTAAGCGTCATGACACCGTAAGTGTAAGCGAGATAGATAAGAGTGAAAATAAAAGGGAAATCGTGACATTTAATACTTGTAACGTCCATGTTGGATGCGTGTTCATAAGAAGAACTGGATGGCAATCTGGGTCGTAAAATTTAAGACGTTTCACTTTGTCTTTTATTGCGGCGATTCCTCTAAAAATTCTTATAAGAACAGTAATTTTGAGTAAGAGAAGCGGGTATCTATCATCAGATGCAGGTGAAGACAATAAAACTGCCGCAATACTTAGCCTTTTAGACGAAAAAGGAGAAAAAATTGAAAACAGAAAAAAATAAAAAAGCGGTGATTAAAAAAAATTGCGCTCGCCAAGGTGACATTGCGATCAAGCTGGCGATGCTAAAGTTAACAAGAATTATTTATATGTTCCACCATGAATCAACGAGTTCACCATATTAGCAGTGCACGTGATAGAGTAGGATAAGATAAGGAACAAAGAGGAAATAAATTTCACATGTTTCTCTTTTTATTTAAGATTCATCAGAAATGAAATATGTAAGAGAAAGTTATGATATTTTTTTTACTTTTGTGTGTTTTTTTTTAGTAGGCCTCGCGTGTATTTTTCTTGTAGAGTCTGTGTGAATTCTTCTTGTCTATAGTGCATGAATTCTATTGTGTGTGGGAATGGCATTTTATTTGTATATGGTAATGTCTGTATGTTGATTGTTTTGTGTGAGATGAACACCAGGTGGGCTAATCTAATCTTATATTCTCAAGTATGGATTTTATGAAATTTGTTTTTGGCGTGTTTTTTATCGATAGAGAAATATCAGGATTCCTAAGTAATTTTTTTTATTTATCACTTCACCCCAAGCAAGGCGGCAATGCTATTAGTACATGAGAGTTACACAGCATGAAAGTGAGAGAAAAGACGGGTTATAGCGGAGATTGAGGAAAGTGTAAAAATGAAAAGGGTTCAAAACGACAGAAGATTGCCAATGACGTTGCATTTAAATTTTTGAATATTGTAGTTTTCATGGGAAGCAAGTAAACATGAGGGGGTTCTGTTATCGGGAAGTGCTAGAAAAGAAACTGTTGTAGTAGAAGTGGCGGTTACATTTAACTGTTTCAAAAGTAAAAGAGAAGGGACCTACCAGGCAATCTAGTAGTACGTTTAAATTCATGTAGTCGGGGCACCAGGAAAAAAATTCGCCAGAGCTGTTGCCATGAAAATACTTGTAGAAAAGACAGAAGGAAGCCACATCACGTCTGTGAAAATGAGGAAATACCAAGTCAGTATCTATTATATTTCAGATCCTTCTTTGGACTTTGTCTAGAATCTCGAGATGAATAGAAGGGGTACTAGACCAAATATGGTATCGACATTCAATGCACGAACGAATTAACTCCCCACCGTTACCATTTATAATACCTTGCTTTTCTTCTCTTCCCCTTCTTCTTCTCCTTCTCTTTATTTCTTCATATCATCCTTCTCCCTTTCTATCACACCCAACGCCATGTTTGTTTATTTATTTTTTAAACTAATAAAGCCTTCATTGATTTTTTTTTAAAATAAAGTGTAGAGAGTTTACTTGATAAAATCGCATGAGGATACCGTAAGGTTGAAAGCAAAGGTAACGAAATCAACTGATCTCCTAATTTTTAAAGTTAAAAGCTCTACATGTTATCTTTTATTTATTTATTTTTTTCACACGTGTATTGAGCACTTTTTAATACTATAGTTCCCTAATCCAATTCAACACTAGCCATGAACCTTTTATGTATTATGTGTATATCTATATAGCTTTAAGGTTTGCTATATAAAGTGCTCCATATCAGAGATAGAGCGTATATAAATATAAAAGTGAACATTGAAGTCAACACTCAGAGGCACTGAGTGGTGACTTTAATTTTTACTTTTATATTTATGTGTGCGTGTGCGTGTGTGCGTATGTGCGTGAGAGAGACAGAGAGAGAAGGAGAGAGAGAAATGACAGGAGGAAAAACTTTTATACTAACACGTTTCTTTCTTTGAAAAAACTTTATCAAGGCATGTGTAGAAATTTTATTTCGTAAACTTTATTTATGCACAGAAGTAATGTCGAAAAAAATAAGATTAATCGATCAAGTTTTGAATTAAAGAACGCTTAAAATATTTCAACAAAATCTTACTGAGTGAAGCGAACGTAAACTGTAGAGAAAGCCAAATGACGCAGATTATTGTTGTGTTAAATGAAAGTGAATTAATGTTATTGAGTTTTTATATAATTATTAATTTTGATGTACTTTTATTTGAGATTTTTGAAATTTCATTTATTATAATTATCATTCTTATGCCCATAAATGCGTTTTTAATTTATTAAAGATTAATATATTTTGCATAATCACATATAAAACTATTATGGATATGATCAGAACCAGAAAGGACTATAATTCTGAAACAGGCATTTATAAAAAAAACAAAAAAAATTTAAAAAATAAATAAATAAAAACTATAACAGCTGTTCCTTGTTTTATACTGGTAAAGGAAAAGTCTGTAAAGGAAACAAAAAGAAAAAAAGGAGAAACGTATTTATGAACATAAGAACGAATTCCGACATAATTTATCTAATGTTGTACTTATTGAGAAAATAAGTTGGTTAGAGCAAAAGATTTTGAAAACGCAATGAATGATGTGGCGTAATGGATATCGACTGGGAATGAGAACGCAGAGAGCCCTGTTGAGTTCATTAGATTCACTTACGCACAAATACCCTTGGAAAAAGTATGGATCTATCTTTTTTTATCTCCCACCCTATCCATGGGTTGAATAGCAGGACAGATTGGTTTCTTTAGCCTTGATTGATAAAGAGTCTACTGCAGAAATAAATGGCAACCTACTACAGGAAAAAAAAATCTGCCTTTTCAATCATGTATCGAAAAATCACTCAAGTGCTTATCACGTATAACACTTAAATGACTCAATGAATAATACGTGTCAGGACATTAACTTGGATCTTGGATTTAAAAAAAAAAATTTCCTTTAAAAAGAAACGCTTTCTCAATGCCAATATATTTATGTACGATTATAAAATTTAAAAAAATGCTTAGCTCATGGCCTGTTTAAAATAAATAGAAAATATGTAATAAAATTGCACAAATAATATTAATTCATATTAGTTTGATATGCTAATAATTTACGGCAGTTTCTCTTTAATTTTGCGTGGTTTAGAATATTTTAGAGCGAGGTCTAATTTAAAATTTGAACGTTATTTTTCTCACGTTACTATTGTATAACAGTGTAACCAAATTGACGCAGCTGAGATATTTGCCGTCTAGTAGTAGGTAATGAATTCTGTTGTGAACCTATAAAATTTGGCCACGTCTTGTTTAAAACAGTAAATGCCTCCAATTGCACGTAAAGATTTTACCCTCGGAATATTTAATGTTAGAGGACTTGCAAAAGAAGAGCAGAAATTATTGGTTCGAGACGTCGACAGTTATGACAATGATGTGTATTGTTGCCAAGAAACCAAAATCGAAAAACTTGATATTAATATCGATGTTAGACAGCAACTTGAACGACGTTAAAAGAATTGTCAATAAAATTCCATTTCCCCGTAAAATGACAAAAAAAAAAAACCCATTTTGAAGACACTCAGTACTTTCGTGAGTCTTGGAGAGGGCTGATTATAAGAATTTACAAAATTTACTGAACATGTGAGATATCACTGATTTTCAGTATGCATTTCAAGTCGAAACAACTTTGATGGTGTCTAAATAAAATTTATTTCTAGACTTACTTGGATAAAGTTTCTCAAGGAGAGAAACACGTTGCTACAAAATGTTTCCCTATTATTTTTTTTATCAATATCGTATTTACAGACGTATATATATATATATATATATATATTATGAAATGAACAAAGTCCGACAATTATTTTAAGACATTTTTATGTTTATACATTCTTTTTATAGATACCCATATCTATTATAAAACAGTATTTACTTAAATATTTGTACCTATAAAAAGAATGTTTTAACATAAAAATGTCTTAATATATATATATATATATATATATATATATATATATATATATATATATATATATATATATAGGTTTTCATACACACACACGGACTTGATTAAGTATGACGAAATTTGCGTTGCTTCCGATGCAATAAATGAGAGAAAAATCATACGATCAAATGTCTGGCACCAACGAGAAAATTGCAACGCTTTCTAAAAATCTTTTGTCTTACATGCCCCATCTCTGTCTCTCTCTCTCTCTCTATATATATATATATATATATATATATATATACTGGAAATGAAGCTGTACATATATTGGTTGTAAACTAAATAACATTTAGAAATGTTGTCACTCCGTCGTCGGCAACAAAGACTTCTTTGTAAAGCGGTATTAGCAACACTATGCTTTTTATGTTTCAATGTTACTTTTCAAAATAAATATTTGTCTTAAAGTCTAATCAATGCCGTGCTGGCCAAATATAAAATATGTTGAGCAGAACTACGTCATAGGTTTACAAGTCATCAGTCATTCATAATTATTTGTGCGGATAGAAAATGAATAAACTATCTGTATATCTTGTATAATTACAAGCCAATCGTGCGTTTAATCCGACTGACCGAATGTAAAAGGGACGCGAGTTCGATTCTTATCAAAATATTTTCCTAAGTTTCCGATCCTTGCTTAAATAAACAAAAAACACTTGATATTTTTATTTGCTTTTTAATGGAACTATTAGGATGCAATAAAAATACTCAAGTGTTATGACAATACCATCGAATGAAGATGCAAACAGCAATTATCACTTCTGCCTATTGGAAGTATCATAAGCTCTCTTTTGTACAGCAATGATTTAGTTGTAATTCAAAACAATTTTAATATTGGAAAAGAGAGTGGAGTGTTTTCCCGTTTCCTTTTCCGTGGTTTTTAATTCGAGGCTTTTCTACACTACCTTGCAACCAAGGCTCAAAAGTCCACTCAACTTTACTAATTTTCTATTCACTTTACCGTCAGAAAAAACATTCAAATATTCTTAATATCTAATAATTTTTCTAACTGCGTACATGAAGGTTGGTTTGCTGTATTTGAATTTTAAATTACTGTATTTAGGGCTAAGAACGGTTTGATTTCTAAATAATGCAATCTATCAGTGGTAAATCACCTTATTCTAACTTGTAAAATGTCTTGTGCGACTGTTTTGAAATATGTAGTTGTCGACCTTCATATCTAATTTAGATATACATACCTATACATATATTGTTATGCACAATAAGCAAAATATTGTGCGCCAGGTAACCGAGAACAAAGAAGAACGATTAAAATGACATTTGGTAAAAAATATCAGTATATTTTCCGAAATATTTAAACATTCAATTGATTAGACGTAATCTGTTACAATATCAATAATATTAAATAGCAATACTTTTATATCGATATTGTTTTGATATTAAAAATATTTTTTCAATATTATTCTCCAAAATGAAAGTCGTTAACATGAAAAGCTTACAGTTTTGTGAGAGGTATTTGTTTCGAATACCTCAGTTTTATCTAAAGCCGTGATTTCATAAAAAAGCACATACAAGTATCAAGTTACCTGTAATAAGAAAATCTTTTCGTTTAATCAGAAATTTTGGAGATCTGATCAGGTTGCCAAACATTATTTCGTTGCAGACAGTACCACGTGATTAACTGCCGGAAGAAAGAAATAGCGAGAAGAAATAAAAAAAAAAAAAAATTTTAAAATAAAGTTGGTCATACTCGATAAAGCGAGGTATTCACTCACTACATATGATTAAAGCAAATCTATTTTATAATATCGCACTCACTGACTCGTAAAATATCAAGAGAGAAAGAAAAAACTTTTCTGACGTTACTAAATTTGCAGCCGTCATAAATGTCGTTGCGCGTGAATAGTTCTTCAGATGTAAGAACATTTATACGTACATCGACTGCATATGCTATGTAGATGTTTGAATTTTATAAAAAAGCGTCACATGTTAGTCGTGTGAATTGACATTCCGCCTTCCTTTTCCTCTTCTTCCTCTTCTGTCTATCTGATAGTTCTTACGCTGTATGAAAACCATTTACTTTGTCAAGTGTTGTCGAATTCCTACCTTGATACGCCTCCAAGTGTCTCGAGTTGTTCACAAAAATACGTCGACGCTGAAACGCAGACTTCAATTTATAAAATTTTATTTTATTTATTCGTCTATAAGAGCATTTAAACAGTGTGCTGCTTTTCAAGAAAGAAAACCTCTACTCTTTTACATTAAGAGATTGACTAACATTTTGAAGGTAATTATATTCTCGTATTAATTATATCTACGTGCATTAATTATATCTGCGTGTAGATATTTATTCAACCGAAATAAGTCTGGTACAAGTTTACAAGGACACTCGAGGATTTAAATCAAAACTGTTAAATAATAATCACTTTACTACAGAATCCCAATCTATATATTTATTCAGCTTATATTAAGCAGACCCTCGTTCCATAGCTTGTAGAATTGAACTTGTCTGTTGAACTCTCCACACTGGTAACAGTTAAGCAAATCGAGACGTTAATTATATGTGACAATACAGTTCGCTTAGCAGCACTGGCAAAGACTGAAGCCAACGGGTCAAAACTGGTCTTTTGCTTAGAAGCGGGGAATGAAACATCCAAGCGTCCTGGAACACTATCTTATATATTTAGCTATAAACGTTATTTTTAAATGGGTGAACATATATGTTGCTACCCTGTATTTTTCCTTAAGTGAAATTAATAAACGGCCGAGGTTGAGAAGTTCTGTATTCTAAGCCGGTTGTTATTTTCACAGTTTGATAAAATGAAAAAAAAACAAAAAACCGATATAGCAACTCTTGCGTGCACCCACTAAAAATAACATCTATATTAAATGGAAATGTCGGCTAAAAAAATCTAACGTATATATATATATATATATATATATATATATATATATATATATATATATATATATATACTGGCACCCCTCGATTAATGCGCATTTAATTGATGACTTTTCAATGAGTGCGCCAAAATTCGATTAGTGCATACATAATACTTGACTGGTGCGGTAAAACATTCTTCGGTTTAACCATAGCTGTCCAACAATTGCTGCGACCACATCACCTCTTACATGTGGCCAACTGAACGCAAGGATTATAGCAGCATTCACCAAGTTAAACAAGGAGACAGTCCAGAAGAGATGCCGTGGTGGAAGCCAATGGCGATTTGATTGAATAAATTTACCCTTTACTATTTTAAAATGTTTCTTAAAATAAGATGTCAGTGTTGTTTTCATTTTTGAGTAATTTACACAATTTATCCATCGCACACGTTATATATTAAATGACAAAACGGAAAACTACAGAAAAATTGTTAGCAATAAAGAAAAGCGAGCACGATTGATCTGTGATAAGTAGCAGTGAATGGATACTTTCCCTAAAGATATAGAAAAACCTAAAAGCAGCAGAAATATTCTACTGAAGGATCCTGAATATCCCTTAGACGGGCAATTAAGCAACAAGGAAGTCTTAAAGAAAATGGCAACAGAAAGAACACTTCTAAGCAAAATCAGGAAAAGACGGTTGAAATTCTTTGGACACATGAAGAAGGAGGGCTTGGAAAACTTAACCCTCACGGGGCATATTGAGGAGAAAATAGAGAAGGAAGGCCACTTATCTGTTAAGCTTGTGTGAATGGATGGCAAAAATGTGTGGTTCTTAACAAAGGGGACATACTGCTAAGAGTCACACTAGATATAAAGTTGTGAAGAATCATGTTCTGTTGTGTCTGGAAGGGAAGCGACAAACAAGCCAATTTTCCTGCCACTTTTTTCTTCAACTGTATTATACACTGAACTGATAATAGTAGCAATATACTTTACTCGTTTTGAGATAAGTAAAAGTATTTTCTTTATTACATGTTATTATTGTACTTGTTGACATTATGCAGAAGAAATCCTACAACCTGCAAAAAGGCCGATGCAATGTCTAACAATTGCCATTGAAACATGATGGCATTTATGAAATTACAAATATGGCACAAGACTGAATTTGAATGGGAAAGGAGAGGCTGGTCTTCATATGCCCTGCGTTTAATTTAGCTAGTCTTAATCGTTGACACCTATAATGTTTCATTTACCAAAATGCCACATATCATTCTTTACTACAGTCACTAAAATACCGCAATTTCTCTATGAAGTTCTAAATAGTCCCCCATGTATGCAATTGTTGAGAGTAAAGGTTGACATGAAAATATCAATATCTATCCCAAATATTTATTTATAATTTGAAAAAAAAAACAAAAACGGAGAACCTACACGGGCCCATGACATGACGGGACATCAGGCGGACCTCCTCGACTTCTTGCTAAACTCCTGCCCTGATAAATGCCTATCAAAAGTTTTACCTCCACTAGGCATGTCAGACAATTCCCTAAAACATTTTTCGCTATGCGAAGACAGACTGGGACAACTTTCGATCCTACATAATGGAAGCTCCCCTCCCAACCTCCTTCAAGCATGCTACCTCAAAAACTGCTTCCCAAGTCAGTGACTGGATCTTTTCTGGAATGGAAAATTTTATACCCCAAAAGAAATTCCAGACAAAAAAAAACAACAAATAGTCATCCATGGCGTAACCCTGAAATGCCCTGCTTCAATATCTATCGCAAGGAGCGATGTATTAGGTTGGTGCAAAAATAATGTCGTTTTCTCACATATGTTACTATGTGAGAAAACGACATTATTTTTGCACCAATCTAATAGGTAGGCCGTCACAGCATTCATAACTGCCTGCAATCACTGCAAAAAAAGATCATCAACCAAATTATGAACAGCGGTAAAGCGTCAGTGCAGGCAAATTATAAATGGCCTCGAGGTCATATCTTCCACGAGAGATAGGGCGAACCTCTTCGACTCCATCTTTGCCTCTAACTCAACGTTAGATGACAAAGACCATCTCCTCCCCAAGTTTCACTGAGCACAATCAATAATATTACCATCATCTTACGAGAAGTCTCTAGACTTATCAAATGCCTTGACCGTAAGACCAAGCTAGTTACATTCCATCGTATCCGATAGGACGCTGAACTATCACCAATCAGGATGAACGGAGGTCCTCTCGGGGAAGCACTCACACCTGACCTCAAGTAGAACTCGTACGTTGGTAAGGATGCAGATAAAATGGTTGGCTCTCTGAACCGCTACATTAAGTACCTGCCTCCTCATGATATCCTCTGCCAGATCAAAGTCAAAAATGGAGTACTGTTGTGATATTTGGGCGGGAGCTGCTCAGATCTCGCTCTCTAGCCTTGTTCAAAAGCATCTCCGAGTCCTTGTGGATGATGAATTATTATTTTTTTTTTTTTTTTTCCTCTCTCTCTCTCTCTCTCTCTCTCTCTCTCTCTCTCTCTCTCTCTTCGCCGGTCTACCGCTACTTCTACGGAAAGTGCTCGGAAGAGCTACATTCCCTCCGTATTCCATCGATGAGAACTAAGTTCCACTCGAACAGCTTCTTCCCGCGAACCACTGGCTTGTGGAACTGACTCCCAACAGGACATTCCCTAACCTGTTCACAGCTAGAGTTAACCGTTACCTTCCACTGCCATACACACAAATGGCCCCCGAGATTTGTAAAGTGTGAACCTCGCTCTAAAAATAGTAACAAAAACTGAAGACCGTATTAGTAAGTAAAAGCCCGCCACTTCGAAAATTGCGATAGAAATATCAAATTACCAGACGAAAATGTGGAACTGAATAAATATGGAAGCATTTTTACTCAACCAACCACACACTGTTCTATTCCTAGTGCGCGTCCGTCTCAGACAGATAAACTCTTTAGGGCAATCGCAGTTTTGTTCATCAGCAGGTTCATTTAAAGCCAAAAAGGTGAAACTAGAAAACTACAAACTAGTTTTCCGCCTTATCAACGGGGATGCCATAGACGTCCTCTCCAGTGTTGAATAAACATTTTCCTTTTTTCTGCATTTGCCTGATGTGCCCATACTTCTAGCTCCTACATTTCGGGACACTCTTACGCAGTTAACTGTTGCGGGCTACCAATGTACTAACTTCAGTTTAATACTGAACCGTGAAGCTTTTCCAGACCCCCTTTAGAAAGCGGTAATAATTATCGCTTTGATTTTTACAGTTCTCCTCTTACTTTTAACATTTCTCTCGGGATTTCACTTTGTTTAAAGTTTGTGTCTATGGCCTCAGGACAGCTACGTACACATTCTGACAATTTTCATTCTGCAATGACTAAATTTGGTCACTCTAGTTAAAAAATATATTTAGTCCATGAGCGCCTAGAACGATTCTTCTGATACTGTGTTGAATTTTGCTTTGTACATAGGCTCCTAAACTGAAATCGCAAACTTATATCAAAACATTCTCAACTGAAGCAGAACACTCCTCATTAGACACGTCGGAGTTTGTAATCTGTTGAAAGTTGGATCAGCATATTCCAAAAATGCACATCAACACTATTACCTATGAGGTCACTTCGACGCTGTATAACCATTAAAAAGCTGGAATAATTGGGTCAATTTCGACTGCGTAGTGAATTTGATCCTCACTCGGTTCTCCTTTCGGCCTTGTGCCGTATCTAAGCTACGCCTAAATCTCTAACTTCAGCCAAAGATTCATATTCTACAAAATACTTAAACTTTCAACATGAAAACACATTGTTATATAGCGGTTGTCTTGTCCTTTAATAATGGAAAAGATCAACATATCTGTATAGCCACGTGTCTTTTGAATATAATAGAACATGTTCAAACGATGCGCTGCTGCTTAAATATAATGTTTGTGTGATTATCAGAATATATATATATATATAGAGAGAGAGAGAGAGAGAAAAAACATAGAAGTCAACACTTAGAGGCGACAGACTGTTTCATGCTATATGCAATCGTCAGGCTTGACGATTGCATACAGCTTGAAACAGACTGTCGCCTCTAAGTGTTGACTTCTATGTTCACTTTTATATTTACACACGCTCTATCTCTGATATTGAGCACTTTATCCCATAAATATAGCACACCATAAGACTATATTTCTTTATATATATATATATATATATATATATATAAAGGGTTCTGTTCGACATTCTAACCACCTGAAGAAGACCGGAGTGTACAACGGCCGAAACGTTGTAATAAATGTTGTGGGGCTCTCCCCTTTTTACATAAGATGGGCTCGTCCAAAGTAAACTTATACTGACAGAGAGAATACCTGCTGTTGAGATACGTTGAGATGTTGAACTCTCTGCTTTGGCAGAGAGGAACCCGGACGAAGCTTTGCCGAAGGGCAAAGTTTCGTCCGGGGAGGTAGACAGGCCCTGAGCCAGTCTAGGCGAGTTCAAAGGCTATATTTTTGGCCGAACCTACGGGATCGGAGAAACCCACGTTAAACTCGGCATTATTCCTCGTGGGTGGACTGTTAAATATTGAGATACGTGGAGATACGTGGAGATACGTGGAGATACGTGGAGATACGTTGAGATACGTTGAGATACGTGGAGATACGTGAAGATACGTGAAGATACGTGGAATTACGTGGAGATACGTGGAGATACGTTGAAATACGTGAAGATACGTTGAGATACGTGGAGACAGGTTGAGAGACACGGAGACAGACACAGGGAGTGTTCAGAGAGTTATACAAGAGTCCAAAGAGAGAGATGATTACGGCTTTACTTACAGAGACTTGTACATATACTTTCTACTAACCCGCATTCCTGGACTACTAATCTTCACTTCAAGTCTGTATTCTTACGTTTAATACACTTATTTTTCTCTCTCAATTTCTGGCGTTGTTTATTTATTTCATTCATGGAATCCACAACAATAAATATGGCGACAAAGATAAGGACAGTAGTCCCAATAATGTCAATATTCTACATAATACCTCATCTCAGAAATATATATATATATATATATATATATATATATATATATATATATATATATATATATACTGTATATATAATACTAAAAAGAAAAATAGTAGACAAGGTTTCGATATGTTTTTTAAAGTGCTACATACACTCTTCAGAAAAATTGCATTTGTTGAACTAGTAATAAAATATAAGACACGTGCATTGCACTACTTGTTGATAATTAATCTGTAACACTATTCATGCCCTCTTAAATAAACTAACAAAGCGCCACAATTCAAATATATCAGAAGGGAACGGGCAAGGAAAAATTTGGAGGAACCAAAAAAAAAAAAAAATAAATAAATAAATTTTGTTCATCCGGGCTCGTACTGTCTCAGAGAGTGTATAATATATATATATGTGTGTGTGTGTGTCTGTGTGTGTGCGTGGAGTAATGGATAGCTGCTCGGATGGAGGAATCGAAGAGTAGACTTCATTACATTGACTTGCGTGGTAAGACCCTTGGGAAATATCAATCCGTCTCTTCTACCCTCTAATCTATGGGTAAATAGCAGGACAGTTCGAGCCAGCAAACGGTCTAAAAGGAAAACTATTAATTCAAAATCTGTGTCGGGTCATTTGAGTACCTTGTAGTACACTGTGCATAAGTTCCTTATATTCGGCTTTTCCAAAAAGTGTGGCTGGCGAACAAGGGAGCCTGGCAGAATTTCGACACTGACATTTGTGAGATACTCCAGTCAGCTAGAAAGGGGGACGTGGATAAGCGACTAAATTTGATGACAATAATAGGTAGCATGGCGTCAGAGAGATTTGGTTGCGTCGAGCCCCGGCAGCCAAGGACGCCCGACACTGCTAACCATAAGGTTAATAAAATTAAAGACTTAAGGAAAGAAATAAAATCCCTTAAGAAGCTTTATAAAAGGGCAAAAATAGAGGAGCGTCAACCCCTCGAGGAATACTCAGAGGGAAATTAAAAACTATACGGCGAGCGGAGTGGCCTATGAGGAAGAGAAAGAAAGATAAAAAAAAAAAAAAGCGGGCAAATTTCCTGCCGAATCCTTTTTGACTTTGCAAGAACATTGCTAGGGGATAAGCGCAATGGGGGGGGGGGGATTGGGGGGGGGCATCGGAGGAAGAAATTAACAACTACATTCGAAACAACAGTGAGTGACCCTGCAAAAGAGCAAGAACTGTGCATAAATACCTGCTTAATTCTTGAGGAGCCACCCAGTGGGTCCAATTTGACGCGCGCTTGCCCACTTGGAAAGAAATTCAAAAAGTTGTGAAAGCCGCCAGATCCGCCTCAGCACCAGGACCAATTGGAGTACCTTACATTGTGTACAAGCGGTGTAAGGGAATTCTGCAAATTTTGTTGAGGATATTAAGAGTCAAGAGGCAGGATCATGGAGCAATGGAGATTCGCTGAGTGGGTATGGATCCCGAAGGAAGAAGGTTCAATGTGACTGGACCAATTTCGAATCAGTTCCTTAATTAACACCGAAAGTAACATCTTTTTCGGTTTATTGTCAAGACGCCTTTCGAAATTCGTTCTTGGAAGCGGCTACTTTGACACATCAGTCAAGAAGGGCGGCGTCGCCAGTATGCCAAGTTGTCTTGAGCATTCAGGAGTCCTGACACAGCTGTTGAGAGAGGCGAAAGAAAGCAAAGGGACCTGACTGTATTGTGGCTGGGTCTCGCTAACGCCTAATGGTCTATGCCACAAAAACTGGTGCAAGAAGCCCTAAATAGACATCAGGTACCTCCATCAGTATGCGATCTCATTGTAGACTACTATGATAATTTCCGATTGAGAGCATGTTCACTAAACCAACATCAGAATGACATACCCTGGAAAATGGTGACATCACCGGTTGCACAATGATACTGTCCTATTTTCCTTAACCATGGACATGCTTGTAAAGGCAGCCGAGATCAGGAGTCCGCCAAGCACCGATAAGGGCTAACATGGACGATTTAACCGTGACAACGATATCTGTCAGGAGAGGTAGGTGGCTCTTAAAGGGTCTCGAGGAAAATATGACTTGGTCCAGAATGTATTTTAAGCCAGCAAGATCCAGGTCATTAGTAATGCAAAAAGAGAAGATCATGGAGAAAGTCCGGTTTACAGTCGCAGGAGAAACAATTCCTACTCTGAGCGAAAAGCCTGTTAAGAGCTTGGGCAAGACTTTCAACAGCAGTCTGAAGAACACAGCCGCGATTGGTTCAGATTGCTGGCGGTCGGATTTTAGCGAAATTCGATTTCTCATCAAATCAGTCTATGATGTCCTACCGAGCCCAACAAACCTGCATATATGGGGGAGGAGCGAGACCCCAAATTGCCAACTATGTGCAAGAAAAGAATCCTTACAGCACAACCTCAGTAGTTGCCCAAAAGCTTTGGGTGATGGTCGGTACGGGTGGCGTTAGGACCAAGCACTGAAAACAATTGCGAACGAGGTGACTAAAGCTATAAGGGCTAGTAAGCATCAACCAGGAAAGAAATTGAATCAGATTAACTTTGTAAAAGCTGGAGAGAAGATACAGAAATACAGGAGAGAGAGAACGAGCCTGTTATCTTCTGCAGACGATTGGCAATTGATAGTGGACCTAGAAACTCAGTTGAAGTTCCCCAGGCACATAGCCGTAACATCGCTAAGACCGGATCTGATATTGCACTCCGACAAAACAAAGCAGTGCATTATTTGGAAACTATCTGTCATGGGAGGAATATATTACACTAGCTAATGAGTGAAAGAGGTCCAAATATCAAGAACTTGTTGAACAATGTCGGCAAAGTGGGGGCCAGTTAGGGCGAGAGCGCTGAAGGAGATTACCAACGCAGTTCTAACTGCGTCAAAATGGATTTGGTTTAAGAGATCAGAGCCATGGAAGAAATAATGAGGACAATAAGGGAACGCTCAGAATCATAATTAGGAGACGTGTTACACGTTATAAGGGAATATGGAGACAATATATTAAGTTAGGGTAGTCGAACGATTATGCATAGGGATTGGGAATCGTTGGCGTATGGGGGGGAATGGATAGGAGTTTTTTTTCTCTTTGCTTTTCGGTTACTGATTGCTATTATTTTATTATTTTTTGTTAGCGCTTACTCGCGATTTTATTTCAATATTAAAACCTAATTGCATATTTATTATGGAATGGGGGAGAAAGTTTCGTAGTAATAATAGTCTGGAAATTTAGGGAGTTGATGCTAGTACTAATTGAGTAGATTTATTTTGAGAGATATGTATTAGATTGTAAATATGTGTATAGGTTACTTAATTGAGTAGATAGTATATTTATTTATTTATTTATTGTTATTAGGCCATCGAATTATTTTAGTCGCTAAATAACAAAACGGGGAAGGAAATCTAGGTAGATTAGTATGAGTTCATTTGTAGTGAATGGTTTAGTGAATTAAAGTAAATGCGGGATAGAAGTTATGTACGTGTGTCAATACATGTGTGTGTGCGTGTAGCTACATTTATGTGTGGAAGCAGGAACGTACATGCAGGTGATTATTCTTTATGTGTGTGTGATTTTGTTTGAATAAGAGGATAAGGTAAGCGTTACAGATTGACCTGATAATTAGAATAGGGAATTTCTTTTTAGAAAGTGCCTGGTATAGCATAGATTTGGGGTTGGGTATGCGTGTAGGTTTAGTTAAGGATATTTAGTATCGTTATGGGATTAGTATTTAATATGTAAAATATGGGCTTAAACAGTGCAATAAAGATACCAGCTCACCTCGTTATAGATTCCGATAATAGTAAATCTAAATCGGATGAAGTAAAAAGACAACAGTATATAGTAGAGGGGAGTGAAAAGCCCTGTTTTCATTGGCTGACGCTGACTGACATATGTCATTAAGAACAGTCGAAGTCCGGCCTTGCTAGTTTCTTATGTTTACTGTTTTTTGCAATGTCGCGGTGTGTAGCACGACGCTTTCAAGGAGGTAGACTGACTTGTCTAGAATCAGGCCGGGGTTGCTGTTTGGAGCCGATATGATGCGAAACAAATACGTGGTGCAGTTTAATTTATATTACAATGACTCATTCATATAAAAAATAAATTAGTAAAGTTAATGATATAAAATGGCGAAATCCCTTCGCTAACTAAATTTGAATGATGCATTAACCTACTAATCACTCGTTGAATGTTATGATCCTTGTTTTTTAAAATTATAAACTGTATTAGGTCTTCCTTGAATATGCAAAAGTACTTTTGACTGTTCCTCCGGTCATTATCAGTCATGGAAACGATTTTGTTTTTGCTAAACGTAGGAAATGTCGAAAGTACTTGCATATTTAAGGAAGACATAAACAAGGATCATAATATTCATCGAGTGATTAGTGGGTGAATGCATCTTTAACATTTTGTTAGCGAAGGGATTTCGCCATTTTATATCATTAACTTTACTAATTTATTTTTTGTATGAATGATTCATTGTACTATATATATATATATATATATATATATATATATATATATATATATATACTCTGAAAAAGATTATTTTGCGAAGAATTGTTGAATTTGGTACAAAACTCAGAATAGTTTGACGACATGCATAAAACGATACGAACAGTACTTAGTGATGATAAAACAGAGGTAAGTATCTCTGGTATGATCTACTTTGTTAGAGCTTCAAGTCAAACAATATGTCAGCGCAAATAACAAACATGGAAAATAGATCTAAAGCTGACATAATGCCAAAGTCTAAAGTCAATTGATAAAGTACAGTGGGGAACATAAACTGGAAGGTGATAAATAGAAACTCTTAATTCTCAAGGAAATAAAATGTATTTGACAACGATGCAAACGATGAAAATATGATGTCTCCATCTCCCATAGAATAAAAAGCTTCGATCAACACTTCTTGAAGATTACGAAACAACGCTACCAAGTAATGTCAAGGTTTCTCTGAAAATGATTAAAGCCTTTCACTCACCTGGGTAATCAAATTTGCATGTCGCTAATGTTGGATTGTTATTTGGAACCAACACGGAATCCCTTCTTGCTAATTAAGTAATTAGTTATGCAGTTAATGAACCTTTTTTCGTGAAGAAAATCGAAAATAAATTGAAGCTCTGAATACAAATTACTTTAGCAATATTGCTGACAAAGGAAATCGATCTTTAAAAAATACAATTTTTCTCCCTAGGCATTGAGGCTTTAAAACAGATGTCAATCATTTTGTGTATAGAAAATGATTGCGTGAAACCAAATAAAAAGAGACACGTAAATTCTGTACATGCTACGCATTTGTTCTTTATCATTAAGTAGAAAATTTTCATTTTTTATCGTAATATTAAATTTTTCAAAAATTTGCTTCAGAGCGAATTAAGGGATATCAGCAAACTGCATTATAATTATAAAGACTTATTAAACCTTTACCCATTTTAAGGAACTTTTTGTTTGTGGCTTCAGAATTGGTCTACTGTGAATCTTGGAGACCGAAATTGGATATTGATATTTATTCATGAGACATCAAAATTGATAGAAAAAATAATATCAACATTTTTACAGGAGAAAAATGAATATTTGATTACATGCACCCTCTTAAAATGTCCATTC
>OZ010597.1:70479159-70554159 GCA_963932145.1 Acanthosepion lycidas | reverse complement strand
ATTATTAATAATTTAATATTATTTAGCACAACGAAAAATAATTATATTTAATAACAGGAAATATTATAAACATAATTAATAATTAGAAAATATCCAGACACTATCTAAGGCTTATTTATATATAAATAAATATGTATATTATATAAGATATATTTATGCTGGGCCGCTATAGGCAACAAGAATCATTGCTTTCACTTGTACCAAAGCGACATTCATCTTCGTCTCTGTTCGTAAAGAGTGCGCGTGTCCTTAAAGAAACAAATTTACTGCTTGCTGATAGAATGAAACAACCTATAGCATCTCACAAGTTCCCTTCTAAGAATTATTGAGAGCTGTACAAAATTGTGTTGAAATCCTCAATCCTGCCTCTATTCAATCAATCTGAAATCCTGCCATCTAATAGCAGATACGGTTAAGTGCTTTTCTTGGAAGTTCTCTTCCAATTCCACACTCGACTCATCTCGAGTACCTACATCTGACTCCCACACTAGAAAAGAAGGCTCTACTGCGTGATATGCGCATAACCCCGTCACTGATTTAAGACTGCATTTCCAAACTAGACTACCACAAGGTAAGCGGAGGTAACGGGATCTCAGCCATCGTTCCAACGAAACGTGCTCCTGGGCTAGCTCCAGTTATCTCCAAACTCTACAACAATTGCCTCGCTGCTTCTTGCTTTCCAGCTTGTTGGAAGTCCTCTTCTGTAGTTCCTGTTTTTAAGAACTCTGGCGGACCTTATAGCTGCTCAAATTAAGCATCTTAAGTTAAGTATCGCACGATCTCCTCTTGGCAAACCAGCATGGCTTCCGTTATAACTAAATATGTATATCAAGCGCATGATAATAACGGCGAATCTCGAGCTGTGGCTCTAGATATATCCAAGGCGTTTAACAGGGTTTGGCACGCTGGTCTTCTACGCAAGCTCCAGAGCTACGGTATTACAGAATGATGGCTTCATTTAATTCAATCGTTCCTATCAAATCGTGAAATGAAGGTCGTTTCGAACGGACTCGCTTTCAGATCCTTTCACACGAACAAGATGTCCTCCAAGGGTCTACGCTGTTTCTGATCTTCATCAATGATCCTTCTGATATTATCAGTTCTCAAGTAGGTATTTATGCAGATGAAATTACCATTTAATCCTGTCCCAATAGCAAATCCATCAGAGGTGACAAACATATGGCTGCTGCTCGTGAAAAAGACCTCCAATCAGTGGCTAACCGGAACACGAAATGGCTTGTAAGTTTAAACGCCTCTAACACAAAATTGCTTTCATTTAACCATCATACAGAATATTTTCTGTTTACCATCAGTATGGTTGACGCTAGATTACTGGAGAGCAACACACTACAACTTCTTGGCCTCACGTTTGTAACTGATTTGAAGCGGAGTTACTACATCGAATCAATTGTTGCATCTACTGCAAGGAATGTTGTTTTACTGTGAAAAATCTTTCTCGTCAGAGTCCATCTTGCAAGTTTAGGTTACATCTGTCTCCCTTTCCATTGTATGGCTTAGCCTCTACGATTATCTCTCGGGTAACGATTGGGTTCTCGTGTTTTTAAATTGCCAAACATAATTTGAATATGCCTAGCAGTTTTTGTATTTCATATTGCCCAGTTTCATTTTGTGGTGGTAAAAACGAGATTTCCATCTGTTCTCGGTAGAGCCATAGTAATATATAGCAACACTTTAACATTTTACGAATATTAATTAATATGGAACTTCTTTTAATATTCTTAGTGCCAATCATTTCTTATATACACATAGAATCCAATATTACTGTACTCGATTAATATATATAATTTCACCTTCATAAATACAAGCCTTGGTTCCAAACACATTATAGTCCCGAACTATTATTCTTTATATTCGCACCATTATATTAATTTTTCACGCTGTGTTCTAGTTTAAGTTAATTGGCATAACTGGGGCATTTTATGTAAAGAAGATAGTTATCCCCCTTGCTATATTGTTAACTTTTTAATACAAATTTAAGACTTCACTTATGCACCGGACGAAGACAAAACCTTCGCGGCTTACTTCAGAAGATATGAAGATTCATATGAGTTTCATTACGGGAATTGGTCAGACGCTAAAAAAAGTACGTCTACTACTGAGGAAACTAGGATCAAGCGAAGACACTAAATTCGTGGACTACATCCTACCGAGGAAAACGAATGAGTTGACTTTCAGGGAAGCCGTGAAACTTTTAACGGAATTATTAGGTTGGTGCAAAAATAATGTCGTTTTCTCACATGTGAGAAAACGACATTATTTTTGCACCAACCTAATATTTAGTTCGAACACTTCAGTATTCCACAAAAGGTGGAAATGTTTAAATTTAACAAAAAAGTATAGTGAAGACTATATAACATTGGCTTCCGTAGTAAACAAAAACTGCGATGATTTAAATTATCTGAACACAGCCCTGACAATTTTAAAAGTTTGATATTCGTCCAAGGCCTGGTTTCGACTAAAGATGCAGAGATCAGACGGAGAATTCTAACAAAACTGGAGAGTGAACCAAAACTGACGCTACAAAATTTGGCTGAGGACTGTCAGAGATGTATAAGCGTAAAAAAGTACTCGAAAGATATCGAAGAGACTGACATCACTCACATACGAAAAGTTCAACGACAAACACGTTTTTCTCCCTTCTCAAAAACAAACCAAACCAATTATTTTACTACAAAGAGTCAAATGAAACCTCAGAAGAAACCACCACCCAGTCCATGCTATCGCTGTGGGACTTTACATTGGTACAAATATTGTCCATACCACTATAAGACTTGTCTGTCGTGCAATAAAGTGAGACATAAAAGTTCGCACTGTAGAACCAAGAAAGGAAACAAAAGCCGAGTAAGAGTCACTAGAACTGACCAAGCGGACGGGATAAATATACGAAAATACGTACAAGTAGAAATGTTAAAGAAAAAAAAATCAGATTACAATTAGATTCCAGATCAGATTTAACCATTATTAACTTACAGACGTGGAAGAAATTAAACAAACCGACCATTTTGAGAACAGAAAAAATAGCCAGGTCGATAACAGGAAGAAAAATCAAATTTGAGGGGGAGATTATCACAAATGTGACATTCAACGGGATGACCAAGAAATTAAGGATGTATGTTCTAAAAAATACGGAAAATTTATTTGGAACTGACTGGATGCAGAAATTTGACCTCTGGGATTTGCCGATAAATACGTTCTGCCAAAAAGTGGAAAGGTTACCGACCGAGACAGAGAAATTGAAGGAGAAATTAAAGGAGAGTTTCCCCGACGTATTTTCAGCCGGTCTCGGGAGGTGTAAAAAAAATGATGGCCAAAATCGAACAAAATCGAATGTTTCAAGAAGAAAAGAAATGTACCTTTCGCATCATTAGAAAAGATAGGCGAAGATTTGGATAAACTCGTGAAAACCGGTATATTGACAAAAGTGGAATATAGTCAATGGGCCGCACCTACGGTTTACGTGAAAAAGAAATCGGGTGAGATATGAGTATGCGCTGATTTCTCGACGAGATTGAATACAGCGATTAAGGATTATCACTATCCTCTCCATAGTCCAGAGGAAGTTTTCACAAAGTTGAACTTGAGCGAAGCATACCTACAAGTACCAGTAGATGAGGAAAGCTCGAGGTTGTTGTACATAAACACACATAAAGGATTATATAAGTTCCAGAGATTACCATTCGGGATCACGGTCGCGCCGGCGATATTTCAGCAAATAATGGAGACTATGCTAGGCGAACTGGATTTCACGATCGCATACCTTGATGACATTCTGATAAATAGCAAAAATATTGAACAACACTGGGAACACGTTCAAGAGGTTTTCAGGCAGATTCAAAATTACGGTTTTAAGGTAAAGGAAAATAAATGCGACTTCTTTCTGAAGGAGATAAAATATCTGGGCCATATTATTAACGAAGAAGGAAGAAGACCAGACCCAGGAAGAGCCACGGCAATAAAAAAAAAATGCCAGCTCCAAAAAATTTAGCCGAGTTACAAAGCTTCTTGGGCTTAGTAAATTATTATCAAGAATTTATTCCTAACATGCGCAAATTACGCGCACCCGTAAACGAACTATTGAAGAAGGAGAAAATTTGGGAATGGTCATATGAATGTCAGAAAACTTTCGGCAAAATCATTAAGACTCTAACAGCAGATTTATTTTTAACGCATTATGATCCAAAATTGGAAATAATAGTCGCGAGTGACGCGAGTGCCTATGTTGTTGTTGGGGCATGTATACTCCATAAAATGCTGGATGGGACACTAAAACCCACCGCGCATGCGTCAAGAACGTTACAACCAGTCGAACAAAATTACTCGCAAATCGAAAAAGAAGTGCTGCGGATTATTTTTGCGATTACAAGATTCCACAAGTATATTTACGGTAGAGTTTTCACCTTGCAGACCGACCACAAGCCGTTACTAACAATATTTGGATTAAAGAAAGGTCTGTCTATACTGCTAATAGGTTACTAAGATGGGGGACGATTTTCTTAAATTATAATTTCAAATTGGAGTATCTTCTATCAAACAAAATCGGGCATGCAGACGGTCTTTCGAGACTAATACCAAAGAAAACGGAGCCATTAGAAGATTCCGTAATTGCAGCTCTACGATATGAGGAAAATATTAGAACATCATTATGTAGTACAATTCGAAACCTCCCCGTCACATTACAGGAAATAAGAAACGAAGCAGTGAATGACGAATTTATAAAGGAAAAGAAAACAAAAATTGCAGGAAAAGATAAGCATATATCAGACAGTTTTTCGTTATGTGATAATGTTCTGCTATATAATGAAAGAGTAGTAACCCCGAAAACGTTACAAAGGCGAATCCTCAAGGATTTTCACATGGGCCACCCAAGAAAGAACAGGATGAAATCCTTAATGCGAAGTTACGTGTACTGGCCAAACATGGATCAAGATATTATACATATGGTGGACAAATGCAAGGGCTGTTCCTTAGCAGCCAAGGCACCTCTGATCACCCATAAGCCATGGCCTAAGACAGATCAACCGTGGTCAAAAATCCATGTAGATTTTGCAGGTCCATTAGAGGGTTTCTACTACTTGATTGTAGTAGACAGTTACAGCAAATAGCCAGAAGTATTTTGTTGTAGAAAACCTACTTCTGAGACGACAATAAATTGCCTTCACGAGCTGTTTCCTCGTTTCGGAGTGGTTGATTATTTAGTCACTGATAATGGGACACAATTTACATCTGCGGATTTTCAAGAATTTTGTGAAACTTTTCAGGTGAAACACATCAAATCTCTGCCATATCACCCAAAGTCAAACGGGAAAGCGGAGAGATTTGTAGGTACATTAAAAATAGCACTAAGGAAAGCTTATGACATATCAACAGAAAAGGCTTTACAACAATTCTTGCAAATGTATAGAATTACACTGAAAAGTACTACGCCATCGGCATTATCGCCGGCGGAAGTGATGTTCGCCCGAAAAATTAGATCAGTATTCGACCAATTACTGCCAAAAGAGACAAAGCAATCACCAACGTCGTTTGTGCCAACTAAAAAATTTAGCCCAGAGGAGAAAGTTTTTTTTTTTTTTAAATGTTCAAAAACAACACATCCTATTGGGAGCCAGGTACAATAGAGAAACGAATCGGGAACGTGATTTACATAATTCGGAGTCCGAAGTTCTCGCATAAAAGGCACTTAAATCAGATCAGAAAGAGGCTGTTGGAGGATTCTAACGGGCCACCCCAGGAAGAGGAGGAAGTAATGGAAACAATATTTGACACATTCAATATGCAAAGGCCTCAAGCAATTTCAGAACCGCGGAAATCAAAAAGAAAATTTACAGAGCCTTTGATGATTAATCCGAAGAGGAAAAAATATTACAGACACCTGCGAGGTAAATGTTTGAGAGCGGGGGGGTTGTCATATGTCCTTACATGTAACTACAGAATGAAGTCTTCCTAACACTATGTATACTACGCCTCTCAAGAGAGAAGGTCGAATTGTGTCGAGCCGATAGTAGTTCACTCCGAACCAGACTGACAGTCATACTAACACCTTCTATATCTTGTATTATTATTTCGTGTAATATACCTTCGTTATTTCTACTCTTGTGTTTGTGTTGTTCTTCCTTGGTCCTAACCTGGGCCATAACACAACACTAAAATGTTCGATAAAATAAAATAAATAAGAAGCTTAATCTTTTTTTTAAATTTAAATAAGAGACCGGAAGGAAAAAAGGGAAGAAAACACGACAAATAAGAGAAATATATAGATTAAATTTTAAAAAGGAGAAAATTCAATACGAATAACGACAGATAAAACAGAAGATTAACCAAAAGCAGCTAGCAATTAAAAAATTAAAGTTAAATAAGTGTATTATATATCCCTAATGTAATATATATATATATATATATATATATATATATATATATATATATATATATATATATATATATATGAGAATTTTTATTTAAAAAGTGTGATAAGGTAAAGAATAAACATATAAGTGTTAGGTGATGACAGATAGTGCGAAGTTGAACAATACTTTATATTAGTTTGTATTTACTTCCACGACAACATTTGGCTATCAATTCATTCCTTTGATTTTTGTAAGATACTTTGATTTTCAAATTTGATAATTCTAATTTTCTTTTCTAAACAAAAGTTACATCTACCCTTAAAGTTACTAGGAGTTTGAGAAAATATAAAAATAGTGGTTTGATGTATTTTCTATGGGGTAAATTGTAGCTTGATAAACAGCATTAGATGCTCTACATTTTCCATTGGCTGGAGAAAGGTTGCTATTTTCTACAATTACAGGTGGTGTCCAAACTTCTTATAGACTCCATTGAATTTGTTTAGACAAGTATATTCTAAACAACGTATCTTACTAAATCAAAGGAATTAATTGGGATCCAAATGTTGTCATAGAAGTAAATTCAAACTAATATAAATTATTTTTATATTTCATTTATTTTGTACTAGCTTTGATTTTTTATCCATTTAATCTATTATTTATTTAAAATTAATATTCCATTTTACTATATACTAATAATTTTTATTTAGTTTGTTTTATAACAATTTTACAACATTTTTACGCATTCTTAAAATTTTTCTTTTTATGTTAAATATTATAATTCCTTACGTAATTTTTCCAATTTGAAAAAGTGTTAACAATTGAAATATAGGTAAAGATTAATTTTTCTGATGTTAAATTTCCAACCGTTTTTAAACATTCTAAGTATAATTGTAGTTTTTATTTCCATTTCATTTAAGACATACATACACCTTCTTGCTATTTTCAGCACCTTTTCCGAGAACTACGTAATTTCAATTGCCTTAAGTCTGCAATCTAGCTGTGAAAACATTGTTTATAATTCACTGCCATATAGCAGGACTAATATATAGCATAGTAGTTCATAAATATCTTCTTTGTTTCTAGTGAAATCAAATCAGGTTATTAAAATGAAAACCAAATCGTAACTGTTTCATATAGATAAATCCATTATTTATTTAATGTTTTCCTTGGTAAATCTTAAACTTTTACTTTATTTTGTGAATTTTAAATATTCGATAAAATTTGAAGACTTAAAATGAACCACCATTGGAAAGATGAGCTCGAAAAGCGGCCATCCGTTTTGGAATCCGCCCAGAATTAATGTCCGTACCCGTTTCGATTAAATATAGCCATTAATGTTATATTCAAGTCGCTTTTATATTTTAAATTACTTATTTCAGCTTCCTCATCTTTTTTTTTTTTTATAATTTAGTCTCCATTTTCTGGACACATAGCATTTTTTTTTTACTTCCTCACAAAGTGGTGTTCAATATTTAGCTTCCACGCCATCGGGCATCCACTTGAAAATAACGACTCCATGTCTTCTATTCAACTCTAAAGAGTCTTTAGGGAATTTCCCGTTTGTAATTATTGCTTCTGTTTCCTCATTTTTTTCTTCTTTGCGCTTAGAAATTAGTTTAACGTTGGGATTTTATGTTACTTGGCTTGTTTTTATTTTTAAATTTTCCCTTGTCGGCTTTGAATACTAAGTGTGTTGAAGCGACACTGTTCAATTTGGCCTCAGGGAAGATCGTTTCAATTTGAGGTGGTAAAGGTCACATCAGATTTTCTACTTCATACGTGTGTCCACGCATAGATATTTGCAGTTTTGCTCTCTGCAGTTGCATGTGAGAGAAGAACGGTATAGTGCAGAAAAAACAAACAAACCAGTGTTTAGACTCACTTATGAATAAACGAACGTATGGTACGTTGAGATCGTATCTTCTGTGATCATCTGTTTTGCGCTATAATTGAACAGGAAACTTCGAATAAGATTTATTTAGCGTTGACTTACATAATAACACATATGCATGCTTAACACTGATACATACGGAATATAAGTTTACAACAGCTTCAATGTTCTTCAATTTATAATTTAATCAACATTAAAAGTTTTTGTTTTTTAAGCATTTCACCCCAAGCAAGGCGGAAGTACGACTAGTATGCAAGGGCCTACAAAGTGTGAAAGTAAAGGAAAAAGATTGGCTATAGGGGTGGGGGATTGAAGAAAGGATAAAAAGAAGAACGGGAATCAAGACAACAGAAGATGTCGAGTGACATTACATTTAAATTTTTGAAGATTATAATTATCAGGGGAGCAAGTAAGAGGAAAGTAGTTCCACTGACGGGAAGAAAGTGCTGTTGGATTAGAAGAGGTGGCTACATTTAACTGTTTCGACAGTAAAATGGTTCGAGATGCCAACCTAAGTACAAGTAATATCTGGATTACAGTATATGATCATATATACAATTGATTACATTTCCACGTTCAAAAAAAAAAGAGTATATCCTCAGTACTCAGAATATTGGCACACTCTATGTCCTCCTTAGGTCATAACATTACAGATGGAGAATATCATTCCGTGTAACAGTCTTCGAAGTTTCTTGCACTTGTTGCTGCAGTGCAGTGCAGCCAGAATGATATGTGGGCCAACCGAGTTAAATATGATGAAATCACGTCCTATACACACGGTGAATAAATCTGGGGACCATAGCGTATATTTCGGAGAATGCTGAGTAGCATGAATATCATGTTAGTAGGCATTATCCTTCTGGAACAACACATCAAAAATGATAGCACAAGTCAGACAATGTTCTGGAATTATTGAATTAAAGTTCAATGAACATTCAATAAAAGTTTTAAAATATATGACGATGTTCCATTGTGATTTGCTATTCTTATAGTGTGAAGTTAAATTAACAAAGTTTAGTGGTATTATAAGTTACTGCTGGGATAAGCGGGTTATTGGTAACGACGCTTTGGTTTCAAAAATATAAATATCACCATAGCATTTGATAAAGGTCTTGTTGCTGTCATATCTGCTTCTCTTTGAAACATACTATCTGAAGGACCCTGAAAACAGAAATTAGTCTCACAAGATATCTTTTATAACGAGTAAATACGCGAACAGTATAATACTTTCTAAGCATATCTGGGAAATGAAACCAAAAACCAAATTACACCAAAAATGTAATGGAAAATAACGAAATCGATATCAATCAAAAACTGTGTGTGGAAGCGAGAATAACGATATTCACCTTCGCAGATCAACCTAAATTGTTAAATAAATGATCAGAACTTACCTCAGTATGTAGACACAAAAAACAAATCCTTACTACATTACATAAAATTCGAAAACTAAATACAGATAAATTGTAAAATACTATCATAAAAATATACGCAGATGATGTAAGATATTTAAGCCAACACTTTAAACTAAGTAAATAAGATAACCAACCCCGAAAAAGTAAACAAATCTAAATAAAGTATTAACTGCATATAACAAATAATAATAATAATAAAGTAATGAATAATAAATAATGAATTAAAAGTTGACATTGTAAAATCGCTACAAATCCGCAATTGTTTCTATTCATGAATAATTTCAAACATAACCGTTACCGCCGAAACAATAACCGTTAAGATAATAAAATATGCCTTATTACACTTAATGTAACAATGAACAGAATATATGGTCTAGACAAAACACAGCGCACATGGCCTGAAGATTGCCTTTAAGCATGAAACAGACTGTCAGCACTCGATGCTGACTTAAGTGTCGGATTTTCCCAGATGATTTTTGGCAACTTGTGTATCCATGTTATATCATTAGTTCGATACAACATGTTATTCAATGTTACTGAATTGTTTTTTCATATGTAACATACAAACATTAATTGTTTATAAATTATTTTACAGATTTGAAATTGACTGGTGAGCCAATTGTAATATGTGGAAGGTCCAGGTACTATCAACTGTTTCAGAAGTTTCAAAGAATGTGACAAGAGTCTGGGAGACAAACCAAGTTCAGCGAGACCTTCTGTTGTGAAGGTTGAGGCCTTGCTTGAAATAGGTGAGCAACGGCTAAGCACGAGTACTTGCACATTGTTGGTCCTTAAAAAGCAACATCATTCGACACCTACATAAGATCGGCCTTGTCAACAATGTGGAGAAGTTCCTCATGAACTGACCAATGGCAGAGTTCAATGAAGTATGAACACTTGCAAACAACTGCCGGCAAATCCTCAAGGATTTTGGGCGCCGAATTATAACTGGAAATGAAGATGGACCTAGTTGCCAAATCATAATACAAGAGGTTTCGCTCTGACTAGGCGTCAGGACCTGTTGTCAACAAGAGCGATTTGAATAGAAGGTCATATTGTTTGTTGTTTTTTTTTTGTTTGTTTTTTTATTTCAAGGCAGTGTTGCACTTTGCGCATGTCCCAGTTGGTCACGCTCTGAATGCTGATCTTCATGCTCAACAACTGCAGCGTGTATGTGATGATCTAAAAGCCCGCTACCCGCCATTGATCACTCGAAGAAGTGCATTCAGACATGTATGTTCAAGATAGGGTTTACCGGTTCTTTATTTTTTCTTTTGCGGGGACCATAATAACTTCACTGTGTTAACTTTTTGATGATCAGCCTAATTATAATCATAATCGTTGTGAGGGTAGCGGGTTGCCATTTTGCTGACTTGTGCTTCTGACTGGTCGTTATGAGCCCAAAATATTTGGTAGGGCTTAGAGAGGCTGCTCTGATCAACAGTCGCATAACATCGGGTATTTATCTGCCGTTTTGTTCATGGGTAGGTGTCCCTGCACGTATTTCCGGTGGGTAGCCCTGAGGCTACATTATGCTTTGTTCTCAACGACCCTCTGGTTAGTTTGTATAGCCATAGACGACAGATAGTGCTAATTATGGTGGCCTTTTCACTTTCTCCTTTACAAAAATCTCAATGGGAAAACACAACAAAAAGAAATACAAATAAACCAATAAACAAAAAAAAAAAAAAAAAAAAAACACCTATCCCTTTCAACCTTTCTTTCTACAATATTGGTGGTAACCGTGCCAACTTCTGCAGCGTCGAATCTTTTCTCTTGGAATGTTTATCAGATATCTTTGCATTTGTGAAACCAATTTAAATTCTTACATTGCTACCAATTAATTCTTCGCTCCAAGCTATCTTCCTCTTTGCCGGAAAGATTCCAGCATTCACGTGCATGGCCTTGGTGTTTATACCCGGTAATTTCTTTCGATGGCCAGGGAATTGTCTCTCAAGACTCCAGATAACTTCTTCATGTGTTTCCGTTTTCATTCTTAAACTCTGTTAGTTAAACTCTTTTTCCTTTATCGCCCCCCCCCTTTTACCTTAATTACTATATATTAGACATAAAATATCTGGCAGTGTAGAAAAGGCACTGTGTCTCTGTCTATCGGCGAACATCATTGTCTTCGGTGATTTTAATGCGCACTATATCATGTGGCTTAAACTTTCAAAAGGCACTAATGTTGCTGGTATTCAGACATACAATTTTTCAATTGCCCAATCCCTTACTCAAATTGAATGACTTTCCCAGTGGCATCAGCTCTCAACTTCATATCTACGCTGGTGACACAACCATTTACTCCTATCTCGATAGTAAGGCTGATTAGTTCAATAAGATCAAAATGGCCGCCGATCTCCAAAATGACATTGTCTGTCGTCAACTGGGGCAATTGATGGCTTGTTAATTTAACGCTTCGAAAACTAAACCCGTCTCCATTAATCATCTGAGAGATTCATTTCTGCCTTCCATTAGCATAGCTGCTGCTAACCTCCAGGAAAGTGACTCGTTGCTTTTTCTCAGCTGACATGAAGTGGAAAGACTATATTGAATCCATTGCGAGGTCATCAGCTAAGAAATTTGATTCACTGTGCCGTGTGAATTAATTTTTCTCTTCAGAATCTATCACATATATCTATAAGTTCATGTTTAGTATATTGCTGCCATATATGGTCCGGTGCTCCTGTTATTTACCTTGAGCTCCTTGATAAAGTCCCTAGAAGAATCAGAAATATTATTGTTCCTGATCTGGCAGCTCAGTTTCAGTCACTTTCCTACTGCCATAAGGTTGCCTCCCTGTATCTTTTCTATAGATATTTTCATGGTAGTTGTTTGGATAAGCTCTATAGTACCTAGACTTTTAATTAAATTGATTTTGTACTAGATTGGCGTTGAGGTCTCATCAATTTACAGTTGTGCTGGTCAGATGCAGCCGTAGGTTCTATGCTAACGGTTAATTTTCTCGCACTTGCTTTTGAAATTCCCTTTTGGCTCCATGCTTTCCAGTCAAATTTAATCTCCTAATATTTAAATGCAATGTCAGGCGTTATGTACTGTCCTCCTAATTATTCTTTTTCTCTCCCCGCACATTAGTAATGTATCTGTTCCTAATTCTTCCACACACACACACACACACACATACACACACACACATCAACCCTTTATGTCTTAGTGGCTTCATTGCTTTGCTTGGGGTGAAATTTATTAAAAATGCTTACACAAGCTGAAGGTTTTAACATGATGGAACCAATGCTAAGATAGAGCAAGTTTATCAGTTATGGTAAGATTAATTCGTTGACATTTTCAGTAATAAACAACAGTATACTTCATAAGAATATACAATATGTTTGTTATTTTTGAGTTAATAATAAATTCCCTAATTCACTTAGTCTGATGGACAGTGTTCTTCTAAAAATGAAAACAAGTAGAATGTGAATTGTAAATGTTGTTTAATGCAGCAGGAGGAAATTGATCAAAACATAATCGAAAATACTGTATAAAACAGTAAAAAATGGAAACAGCAAAATCTCTATATAGATAGAAAGGCAGGATGTGTGTGTGTGTGTGCGTGTGTGTGTGTGTGTGTGTGTGTGTGTGTGTGTGTGTGTGTGTGTAACAAATGCACGGCCGCAATTTTCGACGGATTTGCACCAAAATTTGCATGCACATGCTCCAAGTTAGCGGGAAGGCCAAGACCGACTTTGCATTTCTCAACTCCCATCGATAGTGGAAATAATCGATTTTCTCATGCTTCTACGGCAGTTTTCATGTAGTTTGCGGCCATTTTGTACTGGCCAGCGTGAGAGCCAACAGCTGACTGACACGAATGTCAACTAGCATGCTAGCATGCAAAAAATCGATAGCTGCATTCGTCACAAGTGGGAAAAATTTAAATCTGCATGTCACTTTACTCCAATTGGCTCATTCGCTTGCTTAAACTCAACGTTGATTCTGATTCCGCAGAATTGGGTTGGGTGTGAAAAAGTATTTGTTGTTCACATTCTTTTTTCATTCGGTTTTTCCAGTTACGAGTCATTTTTTAAAGCTGATCGTTTTGTGTTCATTTTGTTTAGTTCTTTTTTCGCAAACAGATTTAATGTTTAGTATAGAGCTTAGAAAAAATTCGCAGTGTGAGATAGGCAAGAAGTAGGGCATGTAGCAACATCAGCACGGCAAGGACATTCCTTTAAAGGCACGGAAGGGCAAAAATATTTTAAGTCAAGTGATAGCGATTGCTGTATGAGTCGTACGATTTTTGAATCAAGCACGGGCAACGCTGGACCATGAGGCTATTAGTTTGGTGCAAAAATAATGACGTAATAATGTCGTTTTTTGACGTTAAAAAATACGTCAAAAAACGACATTATTACGTCATTATTTTTGCACCAACCTAATAGTACTAAATAAAATATTAAATATATTCAATGAGATGTGTTGGATATATATTAAGGATAGACGTCATTACAACAAGTGTTAACTTTGGTGATGCATATATCACATGCCGTCTAATGCGAGATACACTTAAAGTAATAATAGACTTGGCCTCACTTAGGGTACCCTACATGAAAATGATCCCCCCCACAAAAAAAAAACTATAATGAACCATATAAGATTTCAACACTTAAATGAGTTATACTTGTGAGCAAATATTTGTTCTGGGTTCAATATGACTGCGATAGGACCAAAATGTTAATCAATATTTTCAGTGGCTAGGAATAAGTATCTTGCGCAGCATCATGATACTTTGGTGTCCGGGACTAAGCTCAAAAACAGACATGTCATCATTTTGGGGATATAAAGCGGATAAACGTTATAAATTTTGCAGTAATCGTGACAGAATCACAAATAAAAATGTAAAAATAATTATTTTAATATATCTGTCTTGGATGTCGTGAAAATTTGAGCGTTGAAAATTCCCATCAAGAATTTTTCTCTTAGATTGATCATAGATGGTCAGTTAAGAGTAACATTTGATCCAGAGGGGGAAAACAAGAAAACAAAGTAACAATCTATCATTGAACCATTTCAATATCGATTGAGCGATCGACAAGTGAGACGCATATCGGTTTTCATATACTTGAAATTCAATCAGGAAATTCTTTCTCACGTTTGTCTTATGATTTATCCCGGTAGGAATTGTTTCTTCAGATAGAATATATTTTATAAATTATACACACAGACACAGAGACACACACACACATATATATATATATATATATATATATATATATATATATATATATATATATATATTCTTCTTTCGTAGTAAGAATTCGTTCAATATCAACGGACAAGTTTTGTCAATCGACTCAATTCCATGTCCCTGTATGAGTTGTATATGTCGATCAAATTATATCAAAATCTAATTTATGTTAATTATGATCATGTTCGAGTCATTTCAGCTATCGCTAGTCATTATCAAAATCATTAATTTTATTAAGTTCAATAGAGAGAATTTCTGTTAATTCAACCAGCGTTATATATATATATATAATATATATTTTGCGTATATACAGATATAATATATATTTTGCGTATATATATATATATATATATATTGCGTATATATATATATAATAAATTAATAGACTTAAAATATGGTTTTTCGCTACACAGTTCCAACCACGTTTTTAAAATGGAAGCTAAAAGCCCCGATTTCAATCCTGCAATTAAACCAAAGACATTAGTTCCATTTCACCCTCAAGCGAATTTTGGAGTAACTTTAAAAATTACTGGGTTTTAAATACAAAGCTAAAACAAAATTCATGTTTCCAAGGTTACAGATAAATCTATTTTGCTAGACTAGGGGTGTCTGGGTATTCAATTTGTCTATATTTTAATGTATCAGTTATTGTTACGTTTTGGTAGTGGGTAGGGATGTATTTTTCAATGAAATCTAACATCCGTTAAAAGCGTGTCGTCTGGATTTTTTTTTTTTTTTTTTGTTAACGGCTAAAATTCTTACGGCATTTTTTTCCTTCGTATATTTAAAGACTTTTGGGAGGTGTCTACGTCAGAATACTTTTTATTTAACTACGCTTTGAAATATTTTTACTTTTAATTTTTAATATACTATATTTCTTTCAAGAACAAAATGTAATTAGAATCCCCTACAGTTTGTAGAATTATTATCACATCAAGTATATTACTATTTTTAAAGGTTTTATATTTGAATATTATTTAAGTAAAATTTCCATTTCTCTGATTTATTAAACTTTATTTATTTATTTAATTACAATTTAAAAGAAGTTTAGGTTAGAATTCATTTTAATGAACTACAATTTTAATTTCAACTTTAAAATATTTTCATTATTAGTTTTTACACTATATTTCATTTAATAGAAGTAAATGTATTAGGTTGGGGCAGAAACAATGACGCAATGACGCCGCTCTTTGACGTTAAAAAATACGTCAAAAAACGACATCACTGCGCCACTATTTCTGCACCAAGTTGGTTGAGTTAATATTGGGTTGTTGCAGAAATAGTGGCGTAGTGATGTCGTTTTTTAACGTATTTTTTAACGTCAAAGAGCGGCGTCATTGCGTCATTGTTTCTGCCCCAACCTAATACATTTACTTCTATTAAATGAAATATAGTGTAAAAACTAATAATGAAAATATTTTAAAGTTGTAATAAAAATTGTACTTAATTAAAATGAATTCTAACCTAAACTTTTAAATTGTAATTAAATAAATAAATAAAGTTTACTAAATCAGAGAAATGAATTAGCTATTTTTGCCGTAAAAAAAAAAAAAAAAATTACTTAAATGATTTTTAAATATAAAAAAAAAAATTTTTAAATCTTAATATAATTGTAAAATAATTTTACTTACTGAGTAATTCTAATTCTAATACATTCACTCCTATTAAATGAAATTATACTATAGTCTATAAAAAATAATGAAAATATTTTAAAGTTGTAATTAAAATTGTAGTTCATTAAAATGAATTCTAACCTAAACTTCTTTTAAATTGTAATTAAATAAATAAATAAAGTTTACTAAATCAGAGAAATGGAAATTTTACTTAAATAATATTCAAATATAAAATCTTTAAAAATCGTAATATACTTGATGTGATAATAATTCTACAAACTGTAAGGGATTCTAATTACATTTTGTTCTTGAAAGAAATATAGTATATTAAAATTTAAAAGTAAAAATATTTCAAAGCGTAGTTAAATAAAAAGTATTCTGACGTAGACACCTCCCAAAAGTCTTTAAATATACGAAGGAAAAAAATGCCGTAAGAATTTTAGCCGTTAACAAAAAAAAAAAAAAAAAAAAAAATCCAGACGACACGCTTTTAACGGATGTTAGATTTCATTGAAAAATACATCCCTACCCACTACCAAAACGTAACAATAACTGATACATTAAAATATAGACAAATTGAATACCCAGACACCCCTAGTCTAGCAAAATAGATTTATCTGTAACCTTGGAAACATGAATTTTGTTTTAGCTGTGTATTTAAAACCCAGTAATTTTTAAAGTTACTCCAAAATTCGCTTGAGGATGAAATGGAACTAATGTCTTTGGTTTAATTGCAGGATTGAAATCGGGGCTTTTAGCTTCCATTTTGGAAACATGGTTGGAACTGTGTAGCGAAAAACCATATTTTAAGTCTATTAACTTATAATATTAATGCTCTGTAAATTTACATTGAGCACTATTTTGTAAAAATAGAAATATCTATAAGGACACCGGATTATATATCTTACTGTTCTTTCTTTTTATTAATATATATATATATATATATATATATATATATATATTGTCAGCATGTTTTTATTAAGACATGTCTCGTTTAATAATTTATACAAGTTTTGTCTAGGTTTAAACCAATAGCTTTAAATAGTTTGTTTTTTAAAAATATAGATAGACGTCTTAATAAGTAGTTACCTCCCTACACGCGCATCCTTACATCATAAAATTTTAAAATCGGACAATACATAACTTTATCATTTTTCACTTCATAAAGAAAAAAAATATTTTTCAGATAAACGCAACAAATTTGTTTTAGATAAAACGACACCCTTATAAAATGAGACCCTGAAGATGGCATTTTGCTAATGTCGAAAGTACTCGGAATAAATGAATAAGCATTATATGATCATTTTCTTACTTTAATAAAGATTCTAAAAGTAGAGGATCATATTAAAAACACGTAGGCAAAACTTGTCTAAATTATTTAATAAGACATGTCTTCATATATATATATAATCACTCTTCGTTTTTTAATTTTTCCAATTTTTTTTCCTTTAGCTATGTTTGTATGTTCATATCTCTGTCAAGGCGTATAAACTTCTGACAGCTCTCTTTTCGGAGACACACGTAATTACACACATATATAGCTCTCAGAGAAAAAAAGCATTCTAATCGACGGCTACTTGGAAATATTCCAGGTGTTGCTTCCTGTGAGAGAAAAAATACTTATCTTAATAATTAGATGTGGACGAATACATCGATAAACAAAAAATGTTTTCTCTCAATTTTCCAAGTGGAACCGGCTTGTCTGAGAATCAAACCCGTCATTTACCTGGTGTTGACCGTCCGTCAATGAGAACCATCGAAGTGATACGGCTTTTCCTATAGTTGACAGTCTCGTCTTGAAATTTGCGACTTGAATAAGGAAAGCAGTCTCCCTAACCATCATAAATAAAAACTATAGTTTTGACAACACAGACTTCGACACAAAGAATCATAACTACCACTCTCGCCAATACCAGATAAACAACACTATTCGGGATATACTTACTAACGCTAGAAATCTGTCTAAGAATAGAAACATAATCATAACTCCATCCGATAAAGGTGGCAGAGAAGTTATCATGGACACCGACAACTACATTGATACGAGAAAATCAAACAAGGAAATGGGCGCTAAATAAAGACGCACAAATATTCAACAGTCCAACTGCTAAAAAAATGAAAAAATAACCCTGGACAAAACTGACAGAATATCACTCCACAATGTGCACATTATACGGTTTACATAACTCCACCATGCCCATTAAACTCATCGTATCTAGCATCAACAGTGACCCCCACAAACTGGCTAAAGCAATGCAGCACTCTTAACTCCGTTCTTGGTAACCATCAAGCCGACACACATTAAACACTCTTAATCCAGCGAATAAGAAAGACAAACATTAAAAATGGCAAGCTTAGGTGTCAAATCACATGGCCAATTTAGATTAAAAAAATCCAAACAAAATCTCTCTGACCTTGTTTCAGAAATAAAATCGCATCCCCAGAGTAAACTTACCTGAACAATCTGTTAGGGTTCATGAGTGGAAGAAGAAATACCAGCAGAGTAAATCCTCGAATAGTGAACAAAAAAAATGACAAGTGGCAGGCTACTTGTGGATGGGTACAATAAGATACACGCGGATAATAGGACACGCGGATAAGATACACGCGGATAATAGGACACGCGGATAATAAGATACACGCGGATAATAGGACACGCGGATAATAGGACACGCGGATAATAGGACACGCGGATAATAGGACCTAAAATTAATTTTTTCTAGAATTTAAAATGTAAAGCTTACCTGAACAAAAGTGAGTTATCAGAAATAAAGAAGTGTTCCTGGAAATGCAGCCTTAGGAAAGAGGAAATGCAGCATAAGGAAAGAGGAAATGCAGCATAAGGAAAGAGGTCACAAACTATAGAAGGATAAACATAAAAAGAGGTGATCAATAAATTTAAAAAAAACACAAACATCTTAACATTTACTAAACCTTTAATCCCAAGAGAAATAAAAATTGTATTTAAGATTTAGAAGGTTGGACAATCCATCTCTAATCCCTTGAGGTCTTTAAGTATCAGAAATATGGGCATCACCTGGAGAGCTTCAGAGGCATGCGAAAAATATGGTGAAAAAAACCCAGATCACATGTAGAAAGAGTGTACTCAGGATAATTGTCAAGAGAACCACCCAGACTTATCTAAATATTGCTATATATATATATATATATATATATATATATGTATATATATAAAAGAAAGAGGTTATAGTAGTTCCAACGACAGAAAAGTGTGTATATTAAAAAGAAGAGAGGTATCGCAAACGTTTTTGTTGTAATGGGGATTTTTTTTTAAATATTATGTTTTATTTTCCATAATTTTACTACACGGGTTTCTGGTCTCGCGACCATCTTCAGGTAAAAGGTGGAGATATTTTTTTCTTTGTTTTTCAATGTTAAATGTTCACGATATGAGACATTCTCTGTTTTTGTGTTAGTAATCCGTTTGTGTTATATATATGCATATATTGTGTTATTATATATATATATATATATATATACATATATTGTGTTAATATATATATATACATATATTGTGTTAATATATATATATATATATATATATATACATATATTGTGTTAATATATATATATATATACATATATTGTGTTAATATATATATATATATACATATATTGTGTTAATATATATATATATATACATATATTGTGTTAATATATATATATACATATATTGTGTTAATATATATATATATATATATATATATACATATATTGTGTTTATATATATATATATATATATATATATATATATATATATATATAAATGAGAGAAAAATTCATGGAACTGAAGAAGAAATATATGATTCTATGAAAGGCCATAACTATGCTGATGTTGTTCAGAAGGTGAATCCAATTAGCAGCAATAATAACAAAAAAAAACTGACCAATATAGAGCACTAATTGATCAGTTGGTGTAGCTAAGGACTATTCAAAATTTTAAGAATTAGAAAAGCTCATTTGCAACCCACATACACATATGCAAAACTCTCCAACTAAATCAAAATTCATTAAATAAAAATTTAAATGATCATCAGTCCAGACACCAATTCTCGAAATCAATATCTCTAATAAATATCTAAAGAAAATCAAGCAAACCAAACATAAAGAAATAGTTTTATTCAAAATATATAACACCTAAAATAGATAATCTAGAAATGATATGCCTATACGTTTACCCTGGAAGGATCAAATTATAGACAAAACATATGTAAGTGAAGGCATAAAATTGCGTACAAAATATTTAGATTTCGGCTTTAAATAAATAGCCCAGTCAATCAAACCAAACCAAAAAACTTTATCCCTGCAACGATATCATCTTTCATAGGGTTTCTCTTTCGACCTCATTGGATTCTAGGATTGTGTTACTAATGTCGTCATTATGCTGATTAATATTCCCGTAATTCTAATATTCGATTCTGATTTGGAGAATTAGTAGTTATGAGAAGGTTTTAATACAGAATTTTAGATGTCGTGCTCTTGTTTAATTGTAGATAGTGTCAAATATTTACAAGGAGATTTATGATTAAAATTGTTTTTGTTTCAGTAATCTTTTTAATCAACGAATTTAATATATTTCCTTTGACGTCCGCTGCCTAATGATGGAAAGAATTTCTTTTACTTTTTCTTCTTTTTATTTTTCAACATAATCTCCTAAATTTTCAGTTCACTTAAGTTTTAGTGGCGTATATTTATTAGACAATTCGAATTTTATCAAGTGAAATTTTCGGTTCAAAGTTAGCTATGTATAGTGTTTATCGAATTAATGACCCACCCCCGTAAAAGTCAACTCATTAACTATCAAAAAAAATCGGCCATAAAATTTATTTTCATAATCTAAATAATAAATCTGATCTCTCGAAATATTCGTACTGTCGTAGGTGTTGTTTTCACCTAGTATTATATTTTTTTTAAAAGTTCTGTTTTCGACTTGTGACTGCATCGATGCTTCTTCAGTTGCGTAGGGCCGGCAGATCAGGATTATTGGTTCGTTTCCTTTGTGCTGTTCTTTGTCTTGAGGCATTTTGTATTGTTTTCCTATCGACTGTACCGCGTCACATGACCGAGTGTTGAATGACAGGCAACCATTACAAAGAGAGCAGCCACAAACAAAATTGACAATGAAGGAATGTGGACGGACTGAGTGTGAGTAAGAAGAAAAGAGAAGTACAGACGTGAATTAGAGAAGAATAAAATGGAAATAGAAAGAGAAAAGTTGTAATTAAGAGAAATTATAGAAAGAGGTAAAGAGAAGAAATAAAAAGACAAGGAAAAGTAGAACAGCGATTGCAGAGGAGAAAATTGAATAAATAGGAGGAGGAGTAAAGGAAATTAAAAAGGCGGAAAGAACTATGGAAGAAGAAGCAAATATATATTGGAGGAAAAGAGCGGGAAAAATGTGGGAAGGAGAATGATGCGTTTCTAGAAATGTTTTTTTTTTTTTTTTATTGTCCTTTCTATTTTCATCTATTTTATTTTCTTCTCACCTTCTATCAGTCTTTAATTTACATCTTTGCTTTAATCGACTTGAAAACCATCCAGCGGCAACACTTGACTTTTCTTCATAACATTTTATTTTTCTACTGTTGAACCCTCTCGATTTTATAAATTTAAGTCTTCGTTCTTTCCTCGTTATTCATCTTCCTTTTTATCCTTTTGTTCTACTTCAACATTTTTGCTCGTTTTTTAATTTCTTTCTAAAGTCACCGATTCTGATCAACATTTAAAGGAATATTTTCAGGTTAAAATATTCCACACAGAAGAATTCTATCAAAGCTAGCAAGAAATCCAAATCTTCTAACTGAATTCAAAATTACTTTCAATTTATTGCCGACGCTTATCAAGATAAGATTAACAATAACATTCGATTCGTGAACGCAAGTTTGAACTGAAGATAACAATAAAACAAGAGCAATAATATCAGAGGCTAGTTTTTAGCATATTCATCGCTGCTTGCATATCTTTATTTGTATAATATCCATATTAAACGAAACCATCGCGATTTTAGATTGAGGCTTTTACTCCTTTGTATGTATTAAAAATAACTTAAAATTTATACTGGTGATTATTAGAAAACTTGGAAAATTCCAAAAAACCTTACATACTATTTTAAAAACTAGAGAACCAAATACAGATGTTTTATATTTTATAGAATTGTGGAAAATGGTGAGAATGTAGAATCTATGGGGGATGAAATTCTTTGGGATATTTATAATAATAATAATAATAATAATAACTTACTATTGCTTTAATTATGACAGAATCTTATGTTTTAACTAACTTTTTTTTTAAATCCATAGAGAAACTTTATTTTGATTTAGAAAAAGTAACTATTTCGATTTCTCTTTTGCCAGGCTGATTTTTCTAATTTCATATTTGAGTGATTGGTCCCCAGAAAAGCTCATGAAGACAGGAACAACAACAAAACAAAATAATAATAATAATAATAATAATAATAATAATGTGGCACATGTGAACATCGAAAATCCCTGTTGTAAGTACAGCCCTTGGATTTGTTGGAAAAGATTCCAGTAGACTAATTGAAGGGATTCCTGGAAGCTAATGCCTCAAAGAAATACAAAAAATTGTTCTCACCAGTACAGTCCACACCTTACGAAGAGCTTTTTCTATGTAAGATATTTTCTTTATTTATTTATTTTTTTTTTGTGTGTCAGTGGAAATTGTCATGATGTCATTACTGACCTTAGGTCTCTGGGTGGGACCCTGAACGAAGTGTGTACACACCAAAAATCATAATCATAATAATAATAATATAGTAATATATTTATAATAATATAATTATAATAATCAGTTTCAGTTTCTCTTTTTGTTTCCTGTGAAACTGATGAAAATTGTGAGAAACGAACAAGTTTTGAAAACAATTATAAGTGAATTCGATTTAAAAGGAATTCAAGAAGGACAAAATGATAAGAGAAAGTATCAGAAAGAATTAAGGGCAAAGTAACATGGATTTTGATCAAAAAATGGTTTTTGAAGCATGTCCCTCCAAGAAGTAATTTTTCCGAATATCTGGAAAGTTCAATGAAACTAAGGCACCTGTTGTGAGTGTGTGCCATAACAGAGAATGAATATAACAGGGGGGTGGATATGATCCAGTTATCAAAATCATTCACTGGAGGTTTTGTGAAAAGTGATGTTTTCAGCGGGAAAAGGAATGGTACAACTATAAATATAAGAAAAGCCTCAAGTCAGAAATATGCAAGATTTTTTGTGGGAATTTTCAGTAAAAAGAAGAAACAGGAACACTGTAAGCCGGATATATTAATAGAAGATGGAAGAGAAAAAAGAAAGGTTAATGACTGAACAATGGTTTGCTTTTGAGAAAAATAAAAAAAAGAAAGTAATTGGCTATAACCCACTGAAGTTTGAATTTGCAAGACTTTGGAACTTGTAGAACATTAAAATCATACAAGTTGTCATTCGGACAGTTGGTAAGATGACTGACAAAATAGAAACTTAGATAAGGAAAATTGGCGTTGATTATCCAGTGAAACTATTGCTTCTTGAAATAATCCGGGAAGTGATGAACATTTAGAGTCAAGAGAAAATTGCATGATTACCTAAGGATGCGGATATGGCTTGCTATCCATGCATTAATTACCAGATATTGAAATCTTATCTGATAAATTATTATTATTATTATTATTATTATTATTATTATAAGAACCAGAAGGTGAAGCAGAAGGGGAAGAAGAAGAAGGAGGTGAAGAGAAAGAAGGAGGCAGAAGTGAAGGAGGAGGAAGAAAAAGAGGTGAAGAAGCTGAAGCTGAAAGGGAGGTGAATAAGAAGAAGGGGGAAGTGAAGAATAAGAAGGTTGAGGCAAAGAAGAAGAAGAAGGAGGAGGTGGTGAATAAGGAGAGGTGGTAGTGAAGAAGAAGCAGGACGTGAAGAAGAAGAAGAAGAAGAAGGCGGTGAAGTACACTGAACCATACTTGAATTAACATCCACGATCCTAAAAATTGGACCATCGGCATTAATGGGCTATATCTGAAAACCTAAAAAAAAATTAATACCTGATATTTTTAATTTAACACCGGATTTTATTGTAGGCATGAATGTGTTAACAGAAATCTGGTGCATGAAATTGATAACAATGCAAAAGCCGCTACGCACGACAGACGATGATGAGAGAATATATATAAGAAATGGAGTGAGGGGGGGAGAGCATTATGCCAAGTGTACAATCAATGGAATCGAAGAATACACAAGAGGGAAGAAAATAAGACGAATAACAAGAGCGAAAAAATCACTAAAACGAATAGAATTGTGAACAGAAACGCAGGAAATTCAACAAAAATTAAAAAACGAGAAGAATAAATTATATGGACACTTCAGAAGACAAATCGAAGCAGCGTCATCAAAATCAAAATGGACATGACTACGTAGTTTGAAATCTTTAGAGAAAAGTAGCATCGCTACGAATATCAGCCAACAACAAAGCTACAAAAAAAAAACAATTATGTCACGATAAGCAAAATACAGGAAAACAGAAGCTAGTAACCGTGTGGAAATAAAGATGAGACAGTAAACTACGTAGCCAATTGATATCGAAAGAATGGGCGATGGTGACACATTGGAAATTGTGCAAGTGACTTGTATTTTGTCTATGCAGAACAATGGTGTATGCACAGAGCAAAGTGTGTCTTAGAGAATGACATATTAAATCTTTTACGGTTTTGTGATCACTCGATCCAAACCAAAATACTGGATCAAGTAGTAGTAAACTAGATGAGAAAAAGATACTGCAAAAGAAACAGCAACATTAGATCTTGCTAGACTTGAAGATGCGGAATATAAATGTGACAGTCGTGCCAGTATTTACTGAAGCACTGGAAATGATTCTGAAATGTGGGCAGGATAAACAGATAATTAAGGGAGGAGTTGAAAGTACCAAGCCACGACAACAACTACAACACTAAGGATACTGTTTGCGCATTGATAGGGCATAAACTACTATGTAGGATACAGAGGAAGAGATTTGCGGAGATCCGCTACTGAGATAACCCCCGTATATTCCCTGTAATGTCTGAAGTAGAAGTATGCATATCCTAATGAGAAATGAAAATACTAAAATATTCTTGAAGCCTTCTAAACTAGACAAGAAACGTAATTATTGTGAGACCGGAAACTACCTACACAATAGACTCTTCCAGGTCTATATTAAGTAGGTGACATAGCACTTTACAGAGAGTGATACAGAGTGATACAGAGTGAGAGAGAGACAGTGAGAGTCTCGTACGACTACCAGTGTTGGACACTAACTAATAGTAAGCTCTGCTTACACTATCTCTGTAACCTTGTTAATATATCTTTCTTACATCTAATCCGTGTTCCGTGTTTTACTTCTGTGGGTCCAACTTTGGCACCCACATCAGTGGCGACGAGGATTCTAGAAACGCACTCACGGCGAAAACCTAAATACCTTACCAATCCCACATCTGTGTCGACGAAGAATTCGAGAAACGCATTCACGTCGAAAAATCGCAATACCTTGCCAGTCCCACAACAGTGGCGACAGAGAAGATTCGAGAATTTCGTTCTCACCGTATCAATAGCGACAGTACTCGAAAAATACACAAACTCCACGCGTTCCCACAGCAGTGTTGAACGTGAAATTAAGCTGGTATTAATACATTAGCGATTTAAACGCTAAACACCCAGCGTTTACAAATATTCCAATACCAAACGCCATTAGCGATTCGACATCTACGGAATATTAAAGTCTGTCCAATACGATAACGATTTCTACACACCCACACACAGAATAAAAAAACAGTTGTTCGTAAAAAAACTGACGACACAAGATTAAGTACTACCATTGTACTCAAGTTTTCGGAAAAAACTATCGAAAAATTTTTTATGTGACTGAGTTGAACTCGGGCATAAAATTATTCTTCCCTCAAATTCGCTGAGGTGAGTTTTCTTCTTTTTGTACCTCTATAAAAAAATACGTAAGTGTGGTGAAAAATTATTCAATTACGTTAAAATTAACGGAACCACGGGTAAAAAAAAGCTAAACACACATAATTAGTTTAGTTTAACTAGTGTCTGTCCATATTTTATTTTTTGCAAAAGAGAAAAAAAAGGAACAAAAATCTATCAAGATTTTTTGTGTACCTTTTCTTAGTACACGTGTTTCAAAGCAACAAAAAAAAACCGCTGTCATTTTTAAATATGGAAGATTTGCAAAAAGTAGTTGCCCAAATGTTAAAACTAAATTTGGACCAGTAACAAAAATCAGAAGAAAGACAACAACAACTATTTTTGGATTTACATAAACAGCAAATGGAATTCCAAAAAATTACGCTTCAGAATGCTGAACTACAACAGAAACAACTTAAAGAATTACTCGTAAATGCATTAAAAGGCTCAAACTCTGAAAAAGATACAATATTCTCCCAGAATACAATTTACAATTAAATAGAAACCTTTGAATAGGCACCAGAGAACAGCAAAACGTTCCAGGCTTTTTACAAGCGCTACAAAGATATTTTCAACGTAGACTGTGAACAATGGCCCAGTAGAAAAAAAGGTACGTCTTCTATAGAGAAAACTGGGAACTACAAAACATAGTAGGTTCGTAGACTTCATACTACCCAAGAAAACCACTGACTTGGGATTTTTCAGAGACGATTAAGCTCCTATCAGAATTATTCGGGCCTAACACAACCTTGTTCCACAAACGTTGGAAATGCCTGAACACAGTCAAAGACAACCAGCAAGATTTTCTAACGTTTGCAGCATCGGTGAACAAGCTATGTAATGATTTTAAACTAGCCGAACTGACTGCCGATAATTTTAAGTGCTTAATTTTCGCACAAGGTCTAGTATCTGCAGAAGACGCCGAAGTCAGACGATGGGTACTGACTAAGCTTGAGAACGAACAAGGATTGACTCTCCAAAAACTGGCAGAGGACTATCAAAGAGTAATATCTGTAAAGTGTGACTCAAACACTATCGAGGAATCAGGTGTGACTCAGATTAATAAAATCAGAAGCAAGTCTACCTCCTATTCCCCTCAAAAAGACAAAAGGCAAATCTCATGTCCTAAATTACGCAGTAACCAACATTCAAATAAGTTAAAGAAACCGCCCGGACCATGTTACCATTGTGGTAAATGCCATTGGATGAAATTCTGTCCAGTTAATAACAAAAAATATTGCAAAAATTGCAATAAATGTGGGCATACTTTAACTTCGTGCTGGTACGCCAACAGAACGAGAAAACACAAAAATAAAATTAGGCAAGCTCAATCTGACAATATTGTTGATAGGAATTTAAGAAAATATGTAACTGTGGATATTTTCAATAAGTCCATTAAATTCCAGCTTGACTCGGGTTCTGATATTTCAACCATTAACTGGCGTACTTGGCGAAAATTGAACAAGCCGACCTTATTAAAAACGGATAAAACAGCAAAATCCGTAACTGGCGAAAATATTAACATTTTAGGCGAGGTAATACTTACAGTAACACTAAATGGAGTTACCAAAAAGCTCAAAACCTACGTATTAAATCTTCAAACAACTTATTTGGAACTGATTGGATAGAAAAATTCAATCTTTGGGATGATCCAATGAGTACATTTTGTCGCAAGATACAAAGTACAACGTCCAATTTGGTAAATCTAAAAAAGGAATTCAAACAACAATTTCCCCAGGTTTTTTCTGTCGGCCTTGGGAAATGTACTAAAATGAAAGCTAAGTTCAAGGTGAATGACGGTGCACAACCGGTATTCAAAAAGAAACGGAATGTCCCTTTCGCTGCTCTAGAACAAATCAACAAAGAGTTAGATAGACTCGAACAAGCAGGTATTCTGTCAAAAACAGATTTCAGCGAGTGGGCAGCACCTACGGTCTACGTAAAAAGAAATCCAATCAAATATGAATATGCGCAGATTTTTCCACAGGGTTAAACGATGCCTTGCGATCACCACTATCCTCTCCCAAGCCCTGAAAAATTTTCAATAAACTCAATGGTGGAAATTTTTTTTCTAAAATCGACCTCTCCGACGCATACCTTCAGATAGAGGTGGAAGAAGAAAGTTCCAAATTGCTCTGAATAAACATCCATAGAGGGTTGTACAAATACAACAGGCTTGCTTTTGGAGTAAAGGTTGCGCCTGCAATTTTCCAGCAGGTCATGGACACCATGCTAGGCGATCTTGACTACGCCACAGCCTATTTGGATGATATACTAGTTACTAGTAAAACTACGGCAGAGCAACGGAACCATATAATAAACGTATTCGAAAAGATATAAGAATACAGATTTAAGGTTAAGGAGGAAAAGTGTGACTTTTTCTTACCAGAGATTAAATACTTAGGACACATCATAAATAAAGATGGTCGTCGGCCGGATCCAGAAAGAGCCAACGCGATCAGAAACAGCCGGACCCAGATAACGTTCCAGCGTTACAAAGCTTCCTCGGCCTAGCTAATTTTTACCAAGGGTTCATTAAGAACATGCAAACTTTGTGAGGGCCTCTAAACCAACTCTTAAAAAAGTACAAACCATGGTCATGGACCCCGGAATGCCAAGACGCATTCGAGACTTCTCCCTCACACATTTCGACCCTAGTCTCGACATCATAGTCGCAAGTGATGCAAGCTCGTACGGCATAGGCGCTTGCATATTACATAAACTGCCAGATGGTTCGCGAAAAGCTGTGGCTCACGCATCAAGATCTCTACTTCCAGCTGAGAAACAATAAATCCCAAGAGGAAAAAGTATTAACAGTTTTAATTTTTTTCTCTCCTTTTCAAAAAAGAAAACTCTTTGTATTGTGAGACCGGAAACTACCTACACAATAGACTCTTCCAGGCCTATATTAAGTAGGCGACATAGCACTCTACAGAGAGTGATATAGAATGATACAGAGAGAGTCTCGTACGACTACCAGTGTTGGACACTAACTTATAGTAAGCTATGCTTACACTATCTCTGTAACCTGTTGTTAATATATCTTTCTTACATCTAATCCGTGTTCCGTGTTTTACTTCTGTGGGCCCAACTTTGGCGCCCACATCAGTAATAAAATGCATGAAAGAGAGAAAAAGAAAATGTGACAGGAATCCAAAACATATGGATAAAAAAGAGACCGACAGACAGAAGAGTTGTTAGTGTTAGCTACTGTGACGTCTCAATCATTAAACGCATAACAATGTCAAAAGAAAATTAATCATGACAATTAGAAACTGAAACACAACTAACAAAAGGAAACGTAGACAAAATAAAAGAGACTTTTGTAAAGAGAAAGAGAATTCCGAAACAGAGCAGCCAAAATTCTATGCATTTGAAGAAACTGCAGCGACGCCAAAATAGACACGATGCAATAAAAGAATAATTGTGACCTGTAAGAAGAGAGAAGAAACCATCAATCATAGTCATGGTATAAAAACAAAAACAGACCTGATTGGATCGAATTCTATTGGAATTGGTTGAATGATTGGTATTTGAATTTGAAGAGAGTAAAATAAAAACAAACAAGAAGCTCTTTATGAATTTGGAAATGTAAATGTAAATGGTTCGCCATAAACAAGACAAGAAACTGGGTCATTATGTTCGACGTCGATGTTCCTAAAAAGAGTTTAATAGTAAAAAAAAAAAGGGAGTGAAAACTTGAAAATATCTTTCAAGAAAACTGAAAGCTCATGAAGGTCAGAATCGTTATCATGATTATCAGAGAACTTTTAACAGTTCAGAAAACCCTTTTATTGAGGACTGACAAATTGACCAGAATATGAGAAGAATGCTTGATTACTAATGAGAATTACTGTCACTTTATCTCGATTAATTCCGTAATGGTCGATATATTCTATGAGTACCAGAAAATCAAGAAGTAAAATCATAACCGTGCTTCAGGTAAACTCTGTTAATTGTAAGAAAAAAGAAATATGATACTTTAAGATTTCAAAATAACATACCTTACTGTAAGAATCACTGAAAGCATAACAGTGAACTATTCCACTGGTTACTGCCTCATTCGCATCCAACTCATATCTTCGAATTTCATTAAAAATATTTATGTCGGTCCCAACATTATTGTTTTCTATTACTTATTGTTGGAGAAAAAATAATGAGCTTAGTGGCCATTACTGTTATTTATTCAGGTGAATAATATGGCTTGCACATAAAAAATAATCAATCCTGTTTTTTATCTTTGTGTATACGTGTATTTGTGCGTACTTATATGTGTGTCTGTGCATGTATTCTCTATACTTCCTATTTTTGTGAGATCCTAATATAGTGTTAGATAATCTCAGCGGACAAACTGTGTGACGCTTAAAAATAAACAAAAGCATTCATTGACGCCAGAGGATGACCGGATGCTATAAGCATAATCAATTTAATGTTTAAAACGTACAAATGGATGGATACTGAGCACATAATTTGGATTGCATTTGCCTTGCTAGAAATTACTACTGGGCCACTGTATTACAGCGTCGAGTCTTCAGAAGTCAATTTACAGCTGCGAAGAGAGAATTGTTGGTGAAAATACACATCGTAAATCCGCTGACGTAATCCATTTTATAACTCGAATAGAACAGCAAGGTTAACACAGTGTATGATAAAATACAGTTCTTTGCGTAATCTCTGAGAGTTCTTATTTCCAAAACAGGAAACGTTACATTGCGTCTTGGGATCGCAAGATGTAGAGATTACGCGCTTAAACTAAACCCGGTATATCTTTGTCTCTCTTTGTGGGAACAGTATCTCTTTCTATCAGCCTGTTTCCTATGGTCTAGTCTGCTTAAATAAATGCAGTTCCTTTATCTTTCTCCTGTCAGTATTCATTTCGCCGCCCACTGCGTTGCAGCCATATAATTTCCAGTTCATACTTTATCTTGTAACATTTACCGCAATTCTCATTAGCACTTCATCACTTAAGGAAAACACTTATAGCAAAGAAAACATTTTTAAATAACAATCCGATATAATCAGGTGAACTAGAACTTTTATTTACACTAATGCAATTAAATATCTATATATTAATGAAGTTGAATGGAAGACATATTATCATCAGTTATAAAAATGTCTGCCAGAAAAAATATCTTTACTCATTACATCTAGCGTCTCTTAGCTCTTTTTCTCTAACTTTTAATATCCGTTATCAAAGATGGCAAGGAACAGCGGACATAGATGATATAAAATCAATGTATTCATGTGAAAAACAAAAACTATTTTTTACGATTTCTCCTGATTTTTAATCAATTAAAATGGTAGAAATTTGTTGTTTTTATTTAATAATAACTTGTATCTTGAAATGTAAAATTGACTCCGTTGTGACAAATTACTATTCGTAACAAAAATAGTTAAATTTTATCAAAATATTACTTTTTGCGCTTAATATTTATTATATTTCTTGTTTATTTTCAACCATTAAAGTCAGTAGTGAATGGGAGAAATGTTAGATAACTTTTAACGGATTAATCCAGTTAAAATGTGTATCATGGATCATGTACGTGCCGGGGTTTGGGTCGGCACTTTTTCGATAAATAGGAAAAAAAAAATTTATTACTATATGAAAATATTGAACAAATTTTGAAAGGGAATTCATGAATCTCATAATAATGGGCCAATAAAAATTTCACTAAAATTTTACTTGATTTTTATATAATCAAAAACCCAAGTAAGATTAAAAATGAAACGTTTTACTGTATAAACGACAACACTGAATCCAAAGTTTCTGTAGTTTTTAACATTTGATGTCAAATATAGTAAGGAACAGCGTACATGGATTATATTTATTGTATAAGGCAGAATTCTAAGGTGAACGGAAAATTTAGTGCACTACATGAGCTCATGAATAAAAATCTGATCAGGATTTTACGATTTACTAAGACTTTGGCAATACACAGAAATATCGAAATTTTGTAAGATTTCAGGATACACAGACATATGAAAGGACCAGAAATATTAAAATCTGAAGTGAAATCAACACTGGCAAAAATTAAAGAGAAACAAAACAGCAAGACCAGAAGGAATTGTAATAGAAATGCTAGTAGCCTTAAATTATTTTGGTATTGATAAGATTACAGGCATAATAAATGAAATATACAACAGTGGTGATATACCAGATCTACTAAGTAGATGCATTTTCTTAGTACTACCTAAGAAGCCAAGTGAAAAAGAATGATTCAAAGAATAAGCCTAATAGATTACACTGGCCTGCGATGTTTTCAAGGTCGAATATCTAATAGCTGATTTTAAGGCAGTTTTTACGCTGAATTCAAGGATCATACACATTTTTCAAATGAGATCAATTTTTTAAGATATAAGCTCTTACCTGTAATGTATAAAACATTATTATAAATCTATTTATTTTCTTGTTGAATTAAACAAATAATACTAAATCAATCATATTTGCTGAAAGCTCACATTGTCCCATAGTAAACTGAAAAATACACAAAAGAAGCTATTCATGGATGAAAGCTCTTTTCAGGGACTTCCTCCTGTGCTCAGTAGCCACCGCATCCTTTTCAGGCCACAGCAGTTGTCAACGAGAAAGTTTACATCCCATCGGCCTTCCATAATGCGAATGTCTTGGTGAAAGCGCTTACCATTCTGTTCTTTCAAATCTCCACAGTTCTTTGGAAAATAGTCCAAGTGTGACCGCAGAAAGTGGTAGGTTGACTGATATTCATGTCCTGAGTTGGCGAAAACTCTTCAGTAGCTCTTCAATTTTCTTCTCGTATTCCAAACTCCAATGATTTCCCAAGAAATTTGTAACTACTGACTTCAGTGACTGCCAGGTGGACAGTTCATCTTTGCTCATTGCTTCTTCAGACATTGGGTCCTTCATGAATTCTCTTATTTGAGGGCAGTCAAATATATCAGCCTTGAGTTTCTCCATGCTTATCCGTGAGGACTTCTTCTGAAGGAAAGCAAACCCGCTGCCTTCCATGTCCATTGCCTTAATAAAGTACTTCATTAATCCTAACTTGATATTTAGTTGTTGAAGCAGTATTTTGTTCGGTTCAACAAGAGTGTGAAATTATGTTACGTTATGCGAGCCAGGTTTTAACTTTTGTCTTAACGGTCACTGTTGCCTGACATAATGTTTATTGCCATCCCGACTGTCCCAGAGACATAGAAAACAAAGAAATTTTGTATACCCACCTTGGGGCCCTAAGACCAGTCCAACCACCTTAAGATCTTCAGAGATCAATAATTTGTACTCTTGGTAGTTGACAGCAGACAGCAAATGATCAAAGCTGTTGTGAGTTTCTTTTTATTTGTACTGAATGTCCAAAAGTAATAGATGAAAAACTATTTCCATTATGTAGAAGAACTGCTTTGAGACTTTTGCTGGAAGAGTCAATAAAAAGTCTCCATTCTATAGCATTATACTCTAAGCCTATTTCATTTGATCAATCCAGCAATGTTGTTGCAATATAGCAATGATGTCTTAATTCTCTCTCACGGTCTCACGATACCAGTAGGACGTTGTTCCTGGTGCCAACAGATGTTTCTCTTTGAGACGTGAAGCCAGCAGCTGAGAAGACTCCTTTGAAAGGTTTAGGTCTCGTGTCAGGTCGTTGCGTTCTGCTTGTGTCAAGGGAACTGGCTTGTTGTCCTCTTCTGGCTTGTATGCGTCATCCCCAGCTACGTTATGTCACTATGTTCGGAATCAGAAATATATTCCATGTTACCATCTAGTTCAGGATTAGGAAGATATAAGCCATGATGGTTTGGCCTTATGACAAAAAGAACATCGGGGTATTGGATATGGTGCTTGTTCTTGCGATTTATTCATTTTAGATTTATCATACAGAAATAGCAGTCCATAATGCAATCTTATCCTTACCTCCAGACAATTGAAATGACAAATGGCATACTCTTCCTTTTACCATTCCTCCAATCCCTAAAGTTCTCTACGCATATTTTACAGCAAACGTGGGGAGTGATTGGCTTATCCTGATCGTAATCGCTATATGCCTTCTTCACAAATTTAGTGATTTTTGCTTGACGGTTAGGAAGAACCACATTACTGCAGATATAACAAAACCTCTGAGGATTATTCTCAAACTTGTGACCCATTCTTACAGACTGAAAAAAAGAAAAAAAAATCAAGCTGAAAAGAGAAAATATAAATCAGCACTCAGATCGTCGTTAACACTTGACACAGTACATTAAAATCATCTTAAGCTGAGGAGCAAGCCCCGTTCTCTCTAGGTATGTGGCTGTTAACGAGTAGGGTGATACACTGTAGTTAGGTACACATAAAACATTATATGCTATATAAATATCAGGCACCCGCGATCAGCTGTGACAAGTAGAGTTCACAGGCTTTTGAATAAGTGTTATTATTGTGTACAACTTGTTGTGAAGTATTCAAGCAATTCTTAAAAACCAGACCTGACCAAATACAATGAATGATATTTTTTTAATTCAACATAAAATGGTGATCATATATCACTTGATAAACGTTTGAAAAAAAGGGACCTTTAAAAAAGAAAAAGACCTTTGAAAAAAAAAATTAATGCAGGCTAGTCTAATCATCCGAATTCTAATGAATAGATCGCACAGCAGAATTAATTCGGAAAGAGAAGAACAGTGCGTATTCTTTAAATACACTGCAACAAATAATGCGATATTTATTCTCAGAAAGTTATCAGAAAAAGCAATACAAATGCAGAAGGATGTGTATTTGTTTTTAATAAATTAGGCAAAAACGTTTGACGAAGTATGTCACAAAGAACTATTGGAACTGTTAGGTAACATTGACACTAGAAGGACATTAGAATAACCCCGAACCTATAGTGGCAGCAAACTGATAACATAGGGATAGAAAATGAATTCAGTAAACGTGTAAATATAGAACGTGTTACACCCCTTTCAATTTTTGTATATTTACTGAAGGATGTGTCTTCTCAGCAGACTTAAACTTATTCAACAGTGACGCGATTCTGAGAGAACTCAAAGTCCAGCCAAGATTCATTATTGTCGGTCACAATCTTAACGACATAAGATATGCAGATGACACGGCGTTGATAGCAGACACAGAAAGGAAACTACAAGTACAAGAAAGTAGTGAAGGAAAGCGAGAATAAATGATTACCATCAATTGCAAGAAAACAGAATGCATGGTTATCGGCAAAATGAACAGCCCAGTATGCGAATTGCAAATTGGCGACACAGGAAACACAATTTAAATATCTACGAAGTTGTTTTAACAGTGAACGGAAAGTGTGACACGGAAATACAAAAACGCATCGGCATAGTGAAAAGTGACTTCCAAAAGCTAAGCATCTTTTAGTGAATGCTGGGCAATTTCTTCACATATGAAGAAGAGACTTGAAGCAACAGAAATGTGGTTCTACAGAAGGATGATGAGAATTCTATGGAACGCACATATCAGAAACGACGACGTTTTAGAGAAAATAGAAACAAAAAGCACACTTACACTTAACGTCAGGAATAGAAGTTGAGATTTGTAAGTTACATTACGTGGAAAGAGGGTTTGGAAAAATTGATACTTACAGGATAGATTGAAGGCAAAAGGGACATTAGAAATCAATGTATAACTTCCCTAGGGAACTTGAGTAAATTGATAGCAGAACAAGGTTTAAGAGAGGTAAGAAAAAGTCACAGATTATTAAGTGCTACAAAGGACAGGAAATTGTGGCGAGCCACGATCGCCAACGTCCAGACGGGACGCGGCACACAGAAACAGAAGAATATTTTGGAAATGTTTCAGGTCGAGAATTTTTCAGCAATACTTTGTATAATGACATTTAGATTTTTTAATATATATTAATATAGGTACCTCCACAAGATCGCTAAGAAATCAGCATCCCGTGTTGAAAACCTGCTCCAAAATAATGAAAACATAGCTTTATCGTCAAAATCAAATTTTAAGCTTTCTTTTGGTAACATACACATTAATTTGGAAATTCTTGGAAAAATCAAATAATTCTCAAAGTCTAATGAAATTTTCAAGATTTTTTCACAAATGAATTAAATTATTTCTGAAATTTTTTTATTAGAAAGACTTTGGTAATTTTTTATGTATTTTTTCCCTTAATTTTATGAAAGCTTCCGGAATTCATCGAGATAATTTGTAGTGATTATTTTAGTCAGAAGCAGAATTTTTTAAGAATTTAAATCACAGATTTTATTTTGCAAAATCGAACCCGGTCTTACCGAAAATATATTCTGAATCGAAAAATAAAAAACGCAATAAAACTAAGACATTATTTAATTAGAAAAGCTTGTAATTGCTATTATGAATAATATAGATTAAAGTCAATATTGTCTGAAGAAAAAATTTGATGAAAAATGAATTTTACAACATTTGCTTTTATTTTTTATAATTTAAAATTGAATAATTTATAAAGTTTTTGCGTCTTTTAAAGTTCAATTTCGATCAAGTAATTTTTAAGGAAAATTATTATTGAGTAAAACTATATTTCCTAATCATATATGTTATTACAAGACCCCGACTATTTTTAAAAGAATTTCGATTTGTTCTGTATGTGTGATATACACCCATAATTTCAAACTATCGATATTCAAATGTAATGTTATCATTAAAAGGTTTCGAGTTATAAGGGTTGTTCCCCCTTACGATAAAAATCAAAGCCCTATGAAAATTGCACTATAGATAATTATGATCATGTTCAGCGGTCAATCCTCCGGAAATAAAATGAACACGTCAAAAAAACAAGACCCAGTTTTTAGGAAATAATTGACACAACATTTTATGCGATAAGTAAGTAATATTTGTTTTAAATCTTATTAACGGAACTTTAATTTGCCAATTTTCTTCAAATAACGTTTCAGAAATATATATCTTATTTTTGCAAGATTTTTAAAACGGAAAAATAAGTTTTGTTTACAAATATCTAAAAAATGGCTGACGTGATCGATTTTACTGAAAAAAGGCAATTCTATTTCCAAATCAATTTAATTTCTCTCTGAAATACATGAAGGTATTTTCCTTATCAGATATAGTAAATTTAATCCTTTAGATTTCATTTGAAGCTAAATTGAAAGCTTCAGGAAACATTTTCGTTTTTAAAAATTCACCGTAAACCTTACGTATACAGAATTCATGGAGGTAACTATATTAATAACACTTACAGTCATTGTATGTCGAGATTATATTGCCTTACCAAAATGTGTAGTTATAACTGTGACTCTAATTACGCATAACTTTTACATAAGATTCCATTATAAAATCCTTTGATTTTATGAATATTGAACAGGAGTAAAAAAGAAAGATTTTATACCTGGAATTAATAATTCAAAGTTAAAACTTGTTATTTATTGCTTCTTTGATCAATAGTCTACAGAAAAAATGAAAACCAATTTTTGTACGCCGTCGAAACCATGACCAGAATATACCAGACATATAACTCTAGTTAAAACGAAAATTGTCTCTTTATGAGTTGCTAGAAGGCAATAATGTTCCTCTCTACATCCGGAAGATGGTTGTGTTTCCACCTTCTATTCGATTCATCGGATAACCGAAAAGATAATTAAGTTAAGTATCGATTTTGCAGTTATATTTGATTTGTCTCCACGCACTGTGTCAAAAAACTGAAGAGAATTTGATTGAATACATCCAGTAAAAACTGCTTGCTGTATCTTTTCACTATCTTATGCAACCTCTAGAATCAAGTTAACTTGACAGAAAGACTTGAGCCTGCCACCGTAAATCTGATAATATTTTTGTTTTTGTTGACATAAGTACCTGGCTAGCAAGTCATACACATCATCTGCCGATCAAGTTTTAACAAATCCCCGCTTCGTAAATGTTGGAACAAATAATTTGTTTTCTTGGAGAGTTTCATATGTTGTTATCAACGATTTACCAATTTCTTTAGGAGCCATCTGGCATAAAACAACCGATTCCATTCAATCCTTTTCGCAGAGCCGGAAGTTTTGTTTTTCTGTCAATTATGAATACACGCCCACATACCTCTGTCATATTATGCCACATCGAGTACCATTCATACACAATACTCCCACGTACTAACAGCTCCCACGTAAAATCCCGACCCCTCACACCTAAATAAGAATGCTTCCAACTTACATATTTATCGAAAAATTAGTGATTAAATGCTGTCAATATTCGATAATTTATTGTTGGATCATTTTTATCGCATTATTTAATCCAACAATACAACGTAGACCAATGAAAGTTTCAACATTCGGGAGAAAAGTCAAATGAAAATGACAGAGGAATGAAACGGTTGTAATATATAGAATATAAATGGCAAAAAAAAAAAAAATGAAATATTCTATAAACACCTTTATAAAACATTTTACATACTCACACAGGGAAATATACCCATAAAATTAAATACATATACACATGTATGCATAGAAACCTATAAGTACATACACAATTACATATGCATATATAAACATAGATATATATGTGCACAACCCTATGCAGATATATGTCTATATTTCTAAGATGAGTTATTGTGACTATTTATACTGTTTACAATGTTCAGACTGCTGTGGCACGTGGAACGCGAACAATCTACTCCGATCAACAAAATAAAGGATTCGATTTGAAATTCCATTTACCCGAAGAAGACCGGTGCGTTCAACAACTGAAAAATCGGGAATATGACAACGAAGGTGAATAGTGTAAATACCTATCTAGATATAGATATATCCATATTTATGCACATATATATTTACATATATACATAAATCGCACAGACGCACATATACACTTTCGTTACAATCACGTATTTTACATTTAACGCGGCTATTAATAGATTTTGCCGTGTAAATAAACGTGTCTTGAAACCTAAGATCATCCAGTCAAAACTTTATGAGTTCGATTCTGGGTGTCGACCTTTCGATATCTTGGAACCCTGATATTTCATTAACTGAAAGAAAAATGAATCACCCACAATATGAAAGAAAGTGATAAAAAGAAGACACCAAAGCAAAATAGAAGGAAAAGGAAAGAAAGAATAAAAAAGAAATCAGAAATAATAGGAGAAAAAGAAGACGAAATAAAAAGAGAAGAAAAAGAAATATATTATTGTATATTAAGTTCGGTAATCTAATCAAAGAAATTGCATATTTTATAAATAAGCATTTTATCAGTTTCCAGTGGAGGACAGCACACAAAATGAATCGCCCCTTTTCTTGGCAAGAATTAGAATGAATCCGGTTAATCAGGCACCTTATGACATTATTATCCGAACGATTAGGAACAATATTTCGACTTTTGATTCGATTTTACAGAAGAAGAAAAGAACCTTTTAAGAATTCTTGCCAGCAACGAACACCTTTCATTTACTATTTTCCGTTCATCGATACCTGAGTTATTTCAAAAGAACTCTTCTCATCTTTCAAAGTGATAGACTCTTTATCTTTTCTCCCTGCCCTGAAGTCAATGCCTCAAGCAGCCGTTTCGAGAAATGCCAAAATTCCTATCCGAATAACGTATGGAACTGACACTGGCTGATCGCTTTTATTCAGAATGAACCTAAGTAAGTTAAAGATGCATTCTACCATTTCTAAGATGGTCGCCAGCCGGTGGGAGATCAAAGATTATGGTGGATCATTTGGGCCAATATTTATAAGTTGAGAAGAACGAGAAAAAAATTTTTTTCATTTTCTTCTTTCTTTTCTGTTTGTAAAATTCGAGAAAATATTTCGCTTTAAGGCAGAGTTTTTAAAAAAATAAGAATTCCATGAGTCGTAAGGAAAAGGAATACGTACGTGGGATTGAAAGCATCAAGTAAAGATTTAAAAGTACAGATTATGTGTATGGGCCCGCGAATGGCGTAGGTGATAGTGGTATATATTTGCACACTGCCCAACAACCACCTGTAAATATTAGGATTTCGAATGATATTTTTCAAGAAAAGTTTGTATTCCAGCATATTCGTGTAGTGAATAATATAGACATAACATATTATGTCTATTTCATTTTATAATAATCCTTTCTAGTTCTCTAATTAGCTTCTTCATGTTAAGTTGAAATTTATCAAGGAAGGTGCCGTAGTTTACCTTTACCCAAGTACTTTCCATCTCCTCTGAGATCTTCTCTGAGATCTCCTCAGGGATGAATTGGGAAGACAAACTTATTGTTACTGTGATCATTGCGATGGTGATTTTTGTAAATATGTGTGAACGCGTTCAGTTATAATTATTTCAAAAATTACCGTTGTAACTATGATGTTTATGTTGTTGTTGATGTTTTTTTTTTTGTTTTTGTACACGTCCCAATACAAGGGGAGATAAATAGGGATGGTAAGAACACAAAATAGTATTAACTGTTAAGTTTATCTTCACAATTCTCCTGTGCGGATGATCTCGGAGGAGATCGAAAGTACTTGGTTTAACAAAAAGTACGACGTCTTCTTTGATGAAATTTAACTTGACATCAAGAAGCTAATTAATCACAGAATTAGAAAGGATTATTATAAAAATAAGTAAACATAATATTATTCAATGGAATATAACTGAATGAAGATATGCAGCTTATATATATATATATATATATATATATATATATATAACCTATTAATTAATTGAAATTTAATTCCTACTAAATATAAATAATCATTGGTTTTGTTCAATAGCATTGAATAGAGTGCTCAATATTCCAAGGATAGAGCTACATATCATGTAATGTTATGTTTTTAGATCTTATTAATTTTCGATAAGCATATACGTAATTAAAAGGTTGACGGTAGTCGGCACGTGTCTGTGCTTAGTTAGAACCGATCGTCAGACCCTTCAAATGAAGTCAGTTCCATTTCCCCTTCAGTATTTGTACCTGGGAAGGATGATTACCGTCATCCCTATTTCCCATGAGGAGGAAAATTAAGCATTAAAAAGAAAAATCATTAATATGAAAACGTATATATAGTAATTTCATTTAATTTTAGACTAACGATTTTTTTACGCAAGTGTTTTCTTTGCGTTTCGTTGGAGGCGTCTACTTCATTCGCCTCTTGATCACGGGGGCCAAAATGTCTTACGTTACACGGTCACGATATCATATGCGATAAAAACTATGACTGCATAGTGTATTTAGCTACCTCGGTTGATGTTCCATCTTGAGCAGAGTCAGTTTTGTCACTAGGACCGGCTTTACAGTTGAATTCAGGTCAGTATGCCAAATTGAAATTATCTCTATCTCTTAAACAAATCATACTTTTTTCACCAGGCGAAAGTTGCTTTTGAGCCATCAAATAGTAGAACACATTATTGTATCTACTGACTCCTTTTACTGTTAAAACTTTGCCAACAACTTTTCAATGGCAAAGGGGGAGAAATGAGAGGGAGACTACTCAATAATAGCAGTTTCAGACACGTGTGTTCGATACAAAGTGAACATTTTCACTGGAATTATTGGGCAAGAGAAATTTCTTTTTTTTATCAGAAAATCTTCTTGCTAACTGTTGTTTCATTGATTCGTTAATTAACGGGCCAAAGGACCCCATCAACACCCCCCACCACCACCACCACATTAGCTATATTCTTTTTCCATTTTTCCTTTTGCGAGAATTGTCAACTGACACTTTCATGTATATAGCAAGTAACTGCTTATTAGATATTTTGGTGTCGTTTCTTAATCCTTATTCTTAACTCATATTCCCTCCACTTCACACACACATTATTACTTATAGTCTTCAATATGATGACTCCCACTTCTATCGACAATTAAACAAATTAGCGCGCATCTATTATTTTTCCTCCTCATCACTGTGGCCACGACTATGTTAGAATACATTAGTATTAGTCAATATCTTGAGAGAAAATTGGTCTTACCTATCATTTAACAGTGAATTTGATCAATTAAAATTAAAATTGTCATATGCTAAAAGTTTTGGGTAATCTATTTTTGTGACATTTTGTCAGACTGGACAACAGAAAAATGTCTGATCTGTTGAAAGATTAGACAACAGAGATTGAATTCAAAGAGTCGATAATAGATTTAACATAGCTTAGTGCTTAATCTATATAAATTATTTCTGATTATATATTTATTTCCGAATTCCTGTTCTTTTATTGTTCTCTCGCTTTAATTTTTTACTCATATTCTGTAACACTTGCATGTTAGTGGCTTTATTGCCTTGCTTGAGGTGAAATGATTAAAAATGCATTTTGAAAGTTTTAAAGTGAATTTTCACAATTGTTCTTTTATATTCTGTATGTTTAAAATAACTCTTGAGATCGACTTGAATAAGAAAAATATATAAGGAAAGAATTTATTCTTATCCTTTCAAACTACTTCTAATGAGAAGTCAAAGAGTGACATGGATCATAGATTCTTCTCTTTTAATGTACAATACTAAATTTTGTTTCCCTGATACTTGTAGAACAGACAATCATCACCAAGTAACTATTTATAGCCTTATGAGATGTTATAAATGATAAAAATCGAACGTTACATTCCACCGTTAGGATTCTCATTCAAATATTCTCCATCAATTTTATTCGTTCGATTCCTCTCCCGCATCTGCATCGGTAAGCAGCTCATCCAAATTCAAGGGGTGAAGGGATGGAATTTAATTCTTCAAAATCGAACGGCCCGTTATTAGAAATGAAATTTTCGAGCCAAAATCAACCACAAATTGAGCCTCTCCACCTTCTGTTGAATAGACAGGCGCACACATGGCATCATTTTCTTCTTCGTTATTAACACAGATTTTCTTTTTTTGTTTTTCCTTCAGGCAATCGTGTCTTAATAACAGAGTGTCATTTAAGCGTTCGCATTGAATCCACACCCAGAGGCTGACTCTTAGAATGATTTCATCAATGGGAAATCGAGTAACGAGTGGCCCATTGATAAAGTGAACGGGACAAAACGAATTACTGCATGACATGATTAAAAATTATATTCTCCCATTAATTCACAGCAAAACCAAGCTTTTTCATGTGAACGTCAGCAATGAGCAATTTGAATCAGTTTAACTCTTCGTACTTTGAAATTATGTCAAAATAATTACATCTGCTAATTAGGTCCTTTCAAATGTTCACGGTTAAAGGCTTTCAATATGACCGGCAATGATTGTCACATTTTTGAGTTCGATACTTGAATAAAAAAAATAAATCTTGAACAGGTTTAATGACTATTCAAATAATTAATCAACTAATCTTACTTTGCGATCGATTTTATTGGATAACAGAAGGAATAAAAATATTGTAAATCTAATTTAAACATTTTGAATCCTTTTTTAACATTATGTGAATGAAGAAGCAATCTTGGATGTGAACAATGTGATTCATTAAACAACATTAGATGATCGGGATTATAAATAAAACATCATTTTACCTTTGTCCATTAAGGGGTCTGTAATCCCCTATATCTCACCAGCACCAGTTTCGATCCCAGAACAAAACGACAATATTGCATCTTGATTATCAAGACAATTCCTTTGAAAGATGAAAGACGAAAACATATTTTTCCTTTTTATCTATGTGGCACTGACCAGTGTAAAATTAAGACATTAAAATATCAACTTTAGCTTTGATGTGAAGGATTTATTTAAAATCTTCAGATTCGGATTTACTTATTTATTCGAAGTCAGTCAGTCGGAAGAAATAATTTACGGAAAACAGTCTTCATTTACTTACTCGTGGTTCTGTCCGAGACTAAAGTAGTGAGAGGTCATTAGCTATCAAATCATGTCACGTGGTAAGTTCTGTAAACCTCTAGGGTCGTCGCAGTACATGTACTTACTGCATAGTCGACAGTGGTGTGTAGTGTAAGATAGACTGACATAGCCCATCTCCCACTTCGAGTTGTCTTTGAAGTCTGCGTTTTCTTTCTCCTAGAATGAGGTCCACTCAAAGATAGAGGACCCTGTTTGCCCCACTCCCCGGAAAGAAGAGATTGCTACTTACCTTAGCAAGTGTAAGAGTAGGAAACCAAACGTTTGAACTTGTTACGCAAATATCCCTATCCGCACCATACGCTACACGCACATCAATTTAAATAAAAATTTAAAAAAAAAACTAGTAAGATATTGGCGTAAAATCATCACATGTTAGGCTTAGTATCGTTTAGTACAGGGCAAAAAGTAGGTGAAAACCGAATCTGAAGAATATATTGGGCGAATTTTCCAAGTAAAAGACAAAGTCCCTTAGGAAAATAGACGTTTGAAGTTTTAGCTTTTTATCTGGGCTCGAACCCAACACCGACGCGAATGAGAAATAAGCAGATATCGTTTAACTCTTATATACTGATCTTTGTAACAGTTGTCTGTGATAATCCTTTTTATTATTGTTATTAGTAGTAGTAGTAGTATTAATATAAAATATAAATTTATAAGAATTAATATTAGGTTGGTGCAAAAATAATGTCGTTTTCTCACATAGTAACATATGTGAGAAAACGTCATTATTTTTGCACCGACCTAATATATATCGACATTAGTGAATTTAACTGTGTTATTTTCCCTTTACCATTTTATAAAAGAAAATATTTTGCTTATATTTCTTACTAATACATTAATATCCAAATGGTCGCAACGGAAGTAATAAAGAATTTACACTAATCTATCTATCTATCTATCTATCTATCTATCTATCTATCTATCTATATATATATATATATATATATATATATATTACGATTTTTCATCTAAAACTTTTCGTGGGTCGTAAGAAAAATATAACTTCAAAGGAGAACCAAGATATTTTATTGAATGATGGAAACGCAAAACTGAAAATTGTGACAATTTTGGACAGAAATCAGAGAAATGTGTAAAAAATTTAAATATTATAAAGACAAAAATAAAAACATAACTTTCAAAATATCCCAAAGAGAAAATAAAAAAGTATAAAAAGCAGGGAAAGCGGATGAGCAGCAAAAATGGAAAGAAAAAAAAAAAAAGAAAATTGATGTGAATGGAAAAGCAGAGAAACAAGATGAAGACTACTAAGGTTATTGACTAAAGCTATAAAAGAAACTTAAACCTAACCTTAAATTTATTCCATTAAGTAAACAGTAATTTCTAGTTATGAATGCAAACTTATATTGGGGTAGGATAGATGTCTGGGATAAGGTTTGACTCCTTCAAGTAAATGTTATGTAAAATGTAACAGTGAGGGTTAAAATGTTTTGGCCTAGTACCCGAGTGTGTAAAATTGTAGGTACCTTCAAATTTGATTATGTCAAGATAAATTCAGAGAATTATGATTAATATTGCGATAAAATGTTGAACTGTACAAGTCGCAATCTATAAGCTAAACAGAATATTCATAAAATTATTTTTCTTCAGATTTTGCAAAGCTTTTCCCATTCTACTAAAATGTTTCAGAGAAAGAAAATTAATGAAATGGTCTGCAGCCTTTTCACGTATTAATCCAATCATAAGATTGTGCATGATCCTAAAAAAATGGTGTAAACCAATATTGTACTTGGTCTTAAAAGAAATGGTAGAAAAAAATCTATTATTTGATCCTAAAAGAAATGGTGGAATCCTATATTCGAACGAAGATCTCTAACATTTAAAATAGTTGCAATTAATGTTGAAGTGAAAAAGTTTAAAAGTTAATAGACTATATCAAGTTAATATCAAGGGTTAATGTAAATCATAATATGATAATTTATTCGGCTGTATGTGATTTTACTAGACATTTATTTATTAGACACCGATTTCCCAATATTAGTTATTTTCTCCAGTATATCTGAGATGAGGTATTATGTAGACTATTTAAATTATTCAGACTATTGTCCTCATCTTTTCGCCATATTTATTACAACGTTTCGGCCGTTGGACTCTCCGGCCTCCTTCAGATGGTTGAAATGTCGAACTGAACCATTTATTTCGCTCACTGGGGTAGACTGATCTAGTTTCACGTACACATGAATAAAGGCGCTGGTTAGATCCAGTGACAGGACACAAAGAGTGTGAGTTCAATACCCTGTTAAGGCAGTGGAGAACTTGGAGAGAGGAATTAACAGGAGATAACTAATAACTGACATCCATTAAACTTGGCATGTGTGGCATATTCCGCATATTTTCCCCCAGCATGTATGCAATCGTCACATCTTCGGAGTAAAGTCATCAGTTCCCTACTAGATGGCACGCCTTCATTCAGTAAATTCCCTTGCTTTACCAAATGATAGACATAAGCTAACAAGGAATTACACAATTCCGTTTGATGTTCTGATTTTTCATCAGCATCCAACCAATTTACATTTAATTTCTGTTATAAAAATATATTTTCCACACAAAGACGTAGTAATGGATTATTCTATTAAACAATATGAATACACAACTGCATAAAATTTGTTTTTAGTGCTATTCAATCGGGACCCATTTATTGAGCATTTTTGTTGTTAATCACAATTGAATGATTTAAAATAGTTACACTGAATACATTATATTTGGTTGCAAGTCCTTCGGCGTCGGTTTGCGTCCGCCTTTCGCTGCAACCGTAAACATTTCTATACGGATTATTTCGGTTGATCTTTTTCTTGCGTTTCTAAATTGCAATTTTCTATATTAATATTTTACTATTCGTCCACTAGCAGCGTAGTTTCCAAATGCGGCATTCATATTTTTGGCATTTGCCTTCCATTAGAGCTCAACTTGAACACAGACAGAAACCACAGCAGTTGAAATATCTGTGTTTCGTATACAGCATAATTACTGGAACAAGATGAACTTTGATTGAATACTGAAAAACACTATATTATTTAAAACGCAATATTAATTTAAAATGTTCTCGATTTTGAAAAATGCTTAAAATGTCAAATTGAAAAACAAAATTCCCAGTATATATGAAATGTCTGAATTTTAGAATCAAAATATATTCATGATTTTTAATAAATAATTACATTCATTAAATAAGTCATGTTAGCCTAAAATTAAATTTGAATTAATTTAATTTAATATGAAGAAATAATGCAAGCCCGGAGTTAAACTGACTCGATAAGTTTCTATTTTATCTGAATATTTGACCGATCACATAAATAATAATAAAACTGTTTTTGAACAATATTTTGTCACGAAGAGTTTCTTGAAAATTAAAAAAAATACATAATATCCAGGTATGGATGAATTAACAGCATATCAACAACTCAACTTCGTTTTTCTTATCGGTAGTGAATTCAAAACTTGTTAATCTTTCCTTTTTATTAATGAGTGATAGTGATAATTTTGAATATTTCAAAGAAAACTGCAAAATACCAATTCTAGCAAAATTCTTTGGAGAAGCTAAACTTGAAGCAAGCAGATTTACAATTTTCTTATCATAATTTCGTGTATTTGTGCGTGAAATTTATAAAAAATAACATTATCTTGCCTAGTTTTTGGACCAAGAATGTACATGACAAGAAAACAAATTTAAATATTAAAGAAAAACCAACAGAAAGAACTCCTGTAAACCGAACATCTCGGATGTTCGGCATTGAGAGTACTGTTCGGATTCGGAATTACTGTTCGGATTCGTAATTACTGTTGCAAGCTTAAAATTTTTGTTAAGGTAGTTTCTAATATTGATCCGTTTTTATTTAAAGTGTAGATTGAATACATAAATGCATAAAAATAATTGACAACCAATAGCAATGAAAAAATTGTGCTAAACAAATATTGTAATTTGTGAAAAACTAAGAAACTTTATGTAATGCTTAAAAATTTATGAAATATCTTATTCAAAAACAATTAAAATCTGTCTAAAATAAGCATACACGGTACAACTCTTCTCTGATTTGAAGAAGAAAAGGCTTCATATTTATGTCAATACAAAAGTTTGGATTTAAAGATGAGTTCAAATTCGGATAGAGATATTTCTTTTATAAGGAGTTCCATGTATAGTTTAAAATATAAAGTATATTTCATTCATGGAGGAATGTGAATGATGATAAATGAAGAACTTGGTACAATCCCTTCCAGAAATTAAAATTTGTGTTCCTTCACATCCTCAAAGGAATCAGAAGGTTTTCAAGAGAATAGACCAAGAAAGTCAAATCACAGATCTGCATATTTCTGGAGAGATACTCAACATCTAATTCATGTTTGGTCTTAGTTGTTACCAGTGGTGAAAATATGTCGACTTTTTTGCCCATCTCAAAACTCTACTTCATCACCTCATTTCTCTGAAACCATTTTCAAAGAGCCACATTTTTTAAGCACTTCACCCCAAATGAATGCCACTAGCACGCAAAGGGGTTACAGTGAGTAAATGTAAGAGTAAAGAGGGGTGTTTGAAGAAAAGATAAAGAGAAGGACGGGGACCAAGATCCAAGCATCACAAGATGTCGATTGACATTACATTTAAATTTTTGAAGATTATAGTTATCAGGGACGCAAGTAAGAGGAAGGGAGTTTCACTGTCGAGAAGTGCGAGAGAAGCTGTTGGAGTAGAAGAACTGGTTATATTTAATTGTTTCGACAATAAAAGGGTTGGACTGAGATGTCAACCTAGTAGCACCCTTAAATTCATGCAGTTCAGGCACCAGTGAAAATAGCTCGTCAGAGTAGTTGTCATGAAAATATTTGTAGAAAAGACAAAGGGAAGCCACATCACGTCTGGGAGAATGTGCCTGGTGTCGAGATGCCAAGTCAGGACCCATCACATTGCATATCCGTCTTTCGATTTTGTCAAGAACCTCAAGATGAACTGCGGGGACACCAGACCTTATATGGCAACAGTATTCAATGAAAGGATGAATGGTAGATTTGAAGAATGGACTCAGACGAGAAAAAATCTACTGGCGCCACACAGATAACCAACTTTCCTTGCAGTAGATGTAGCTACTGATTCAATGTAGTTGTTCCACTTCAGGCCAGTGGAAAACGTGAGACCAAGAAGGTGACGCTAACGTGAAGTTGAGAATCAACCTGCCGATAGGAGGAGGCATAGAGGTTTCTCTATAGTGGTTGAATGAGAGCAGTTCCGTTTTGGAGGCATTAATATTTACACAGGGTCAGAAATATGATTGTTATATTTGACTGCAAATAAAAAAAGAACAGTCGGCAAGATATGCTTGTTTATTCTCATTGGTTTATAAAGTTAACCTGAAGTCGACACAGATATTTACAAATGTCATCTACCAGGAAAGTTTATTTCTACTGTGAGAAAAAAATGTTATTTTATGTAGAAATCTAACAGCACATTCCACGTGAAAAAAATATACAGAAGCGTTTAACAAGCTAGTTTCCTAAAGTACTCCATTTATTTGTAACGTTTTGCTAAATTCAGGAAATAGTTGCACATTTTTCCAAAACGTATTGTCTGTTACCGTGTATGCGCATGCGTACGTTATATTACATTCTTTTAGTCTGCTCTATTCTATCACATTCCATGGAAGCCAAAATATACTTGCACCCATGAATAAGCACGTGAATTTATCTCTACCTGGTTGAAATCATCTTGACGAATCCTTAAACTGTCGTCTGTTCTCTTCAATAATAAGGGCACCATATTTCTGATTACAAGAGTCAACTGCTGCCAAAAGGTCACATCTTGTCTCAGAGAAAGCACGCTGCAAACATGTGTGATTATCGGTGTTGTCTGTGCTACGTTACTGACGTCAGGAGGTTGCTAGGTAACCAGTCTGTGACTGTCATAAGTGTGAGAAATGATGTTAAAAGAAGGCGCCCAGAATTATTTAATGAACTAATATGAGAGGGAAGGAAATGAAAAAAAGAAAGAGGAAATGAAGGAAAGAAAGAGGAAATGAAGGAAAGAAAGAAGTAGGAAAGAAAATAAAGGAGAAAGGAAAGATTAAATGAAAAATGATTAATGAATGGATGAAGGAGAGAGATTAAATTATAAAAGGGAACAAATTAAAAAGATAAAATAAAAAATAACGAAGAAATATAAAAAGTGAAAGAAATTAAAATAATTCAACAAAGAAAACTCAGAGAATTAACCAATGAATGAATATATTGACTCAAAGAAAGGAGAAAAGGAACACTTAAAGGAATAATATATAAACAAAACTATCATCACGATAGGGTAGAAATAGAGAGAAAAGAAATGAAAACTACGGAGGAAATAAAGAATGAATGTAAAAAGAAGAAGAGAAAACGGAAACGAAAATAAACAGAAGAAAGGAAGAAAAAATGAAAGAAAGAATAAACAAAAGACAAGAAAGAAAAAGCATATAAAGAATGAAGAAGAAAATAAAAAAAAAACGGAAAACGAAAAAAGAAAGAAATGAAAAGAAAAGGAAAGAATTAAATTAGATTTATCAAACTAAGATTGATGAACACACAAATTATTCGAAAACGTGAAAAATGAAAGCTCAGACCGAGGAATATTTTTTCTGATAAAACTCTAACATTTTAAAAAGAAAGTATAAGAAACTTTTCTAAAAGAAAGAAACTTTCTAAAAGAAAGAAAGTAAATGAAATTTTCGAAGGAAAATGAAATAAAAAGAATAAAGAATAAAGAGAATCTAAAAACGTGTATAACAGAAAAAGATATATTAAGAGAAAATAATAAAAGAAAGAGGGAATAAAATAAGAATAAATGTAAGAGAAAATAAAAAAGAAAAACAGATAATGTGATGATAAATAAAGGAGAAATAAGAAAAATGTAAGAAAATATGTCTGAATAAAAATCTTTATGTGCGGAACAATGAAAAGAACGAAATTAAGCCAGAAAGAAATGCACGAACAAAGAGAAGCAAGCATGAAGGAAGAAAAAATGGAGATATGTGAAAAAGATGTCACGAATAAATCCAAAGGAAAGAGGAGCAAAGAGAATAAGGGAGGGAGGGAAGGAGATAGGATTGAAAAGAAAGAGAAAATTCCATAAATATTAAATGGGAAAAGTGTGGCCAGAATAAGAACCGAATTTACATTGCCAAAACCTCTATTGTCGGTTGAAAATTTGATCATTACGAAAAGCGATCAAATCTGTTAAGTTAATGAATGAATAAATGGTTCCAAAACAAACAAGTGAACTGGTAGAAAAGTTTCTGGGTGGAAAGAAATAGATGAGTCGTTAGAATAAAACATTTTTCCAAAACAATGAATTTCAATTGGGATCTTGCAAAACAAGCTAATGACAAAAAAGGGCATAAACGCAATCTATGTAATTGCCCTAGACGCCCTATTCAAGTTCAATATCTTCGATCTTAGTCTGTTTATATCTTTCAAGGATTCGATAGATCTGTCACAATCTGTTCATGTCTATATCATTCTATTAATCTCTCTTTTCTTATTTACCCATCTTTAAACATTGGACGGGAGACAAGTGAGTATAAACATAGTTGCAGTCGTGGGTTCAAACCATGGATAAGACAGTGGTTCAGCGCAACGAGAAGTGGCATCACAAAGTGAAATGAACAAAGTAACTGTGAGGCAGAAGAAGCCCTATCTCCCGTAGCATAGACAGCGGAATGAGAACAGCCTGTTCTTATGAATTAAATAAAGAGTTCTGTCCGAAAATTCCGGGAGTGTCACAGACAACTTAATAACATCGGAAGTTCCAATGGTCGACTGCTGTGAGATGTGGACAGAAGCCAGAAAATGATTACATTGTATTCTACTCAGTATACGATTCTGTATTTATTTTAACATTTTCATTTCACTTGCAGACGTATCGAGAACATAAGCCTGAGCGCTTCTAATCTGACAAGGAAATACAAAAGCACATCGTGTTAGTGAGACGAATCATCTGCCACAGCGACTGGAAGATATCCGTTTTCTTTAAAGTGAACATTTACACAGAAGGAACAAAACGTGTCTCATTACAGAACCTAGTTTGGTACCCACGGTGAAGCGCATCATGTTGACGACACCTTTGATATAGAGAATGTGTTTGTGATTGAGAGGGGGAGAGAGGGAGTATATGTGTGTGTGTGTGTGTGTGTGTGAGAGAGAGAGAGAGAGAAAGAAAAAGAAAAAACAAAACAATAAAAAATAAAAGAAAGAAGAATAAAAATAAATGAAAATATAGTGAAGGAAAGAAAGGCGACTTCAAGTTTCATGCAATGGTCATATTTAGATGGCGAACACTGCCACTGCATAAAAATCAAAGTCACGGAAAGAAATAAAAAATAAGAAACTGAGTACATAATCATATAAAGAAATCACTCTTCTATTATTTCTGTACATCAAAAGCAGTTACATTACTTTTACTCCTTATGTATGTTTAGTGCGCCAGCTTATATCATATATATATATATATATATATATATATATATATATATATATATATATATATATATATATATGATAACGATATATGAATATTGTCTTATATCAAGAAAAGTATGGAAGAAAGCGTAAAAAGTTTATTTATGACTCGTTTTGTCCTTCAGAACTTCTATTGTATAGCCGCTTCATGGGAGTCTTGGTCTTGGGGTGACGGCATCAGTTCAATAATAACGATGACTTCTTTCACAGCTAGTTTTTTTTTGTGGGGAGGGGTTCGGAAATGAAAACAACTTCAACAAAAGTAATTTTAAATTTAGCTATTTATTAAACACGTCGACATATATATATTTCTAACTAGCCAGTGCGCTTGCTATCCCACCTCACTAGGAAATCTCTTCATAGACACGAAGTAAACACGTCAACATTTTATGACGGTTTACACTCGACTCCCCGAAAAAAATATTCGCTATCTTTCCCACCCTAGTTCAGTCAATCAAAATCAACTTCCTTTGTTTTGTTCTGTATCTGACCGTAAAGGAAGTCAGAGCAGAAATACATTTCTCTAAAAAATAATAGTCTGCTAATTTGTTCTTTTACACTTCATCGGAATAAATTTGTTATGTTGGTAGGACTACACATGCGCACGACATGCTGGGAATTTTAGAATTTTTTATTATCTAACGAAATTCATTTAGAGACTTTATCTTTTTCTTTCTATGACTTTTGTAAGCAGATATTCCACACTGTGATATCAGAAGAACTGGCAGGAATATTGAAATGTTTTAAGAGCAAAGGGCAGATGACTTTGCGATTAAGACACTCTCTGCACATTTACTCCAGTACCCTAATTATTTTATATTTAATGCGAAACAAAAGCCCATAAAATCCCAAAACAAAAAACGGCCCTCATGAGAAAGCCAATGAATAAAAAAATATGATCATATCTACCAATTCTATCTCATCTACAATTGAAAAGAATCTATATATCAGCATTATTATTATTATTACATACAAAAAAAAAGTCTTAGTCAATACTAAACGAAACATTAAGCTAAAACAGGAAGGCGAAGTTTACTACATCTCCTGTAGTAATTATTGCAAAAAATACATTGGAGAAACCTCAATGAATCTAAATAAAAGATTATATGAACAAAAAGGAACATTTTACAAAATACGTGAATGCCCAACGCATTTGACGTAACGAGACTGACCACAGTTTTGACATAAGAATGTTATTCTGATCAATGGAGAAAATAATTCACTACGACGTAAATATCCAGAGAGTGCCTTAATCGCAAGGTCATCTACAGTAAATTTGTGGCCTGGCTCTTTCAATATTTCATCTTTCCTATCAAATCTTCAATATTACAATAAGGAATACACACTTACAGAAGTGATGGAAAGACTCTAAATGAATTCGGCTAGATAAAAAAAAAAAAACAATTTTTAAAAAATTCTAAAATTCCGGTCGTGTGCATCTGTCGTCCTACCAAGATAAAAAAAATCTAGTCTGACGAAATCCTGAACGACGAAATGCGTAAATTTTTCCTCTTTGTGATACCATTTCCCCTATTATATATATATATATATATATATATATATATATATATATATATATGTGTGTGTGTGTGTGTGTGTGTGTGTGTGTGTGTGTGTGCGTGTGTTTGTGTGTGTACACGCGCCCGCGCGCACGCGCGCGCGTGTGTGTGTGTGTGTTTGCTTGTTCTTTTTAGGCTGCAGTCCTTCATCAATACATATTTGATTAAAGGCCACACTTCGATTATTATTTTAACAAATTTACGTAACCTTTCCTCTTTTTGTATTTAGTGTCAAAATTTTCCATAAGGTTCTGGTCGAGGGCTTTCGACTATTTCTTTCGTCCCTTCCAAAATTCAACATTAGCTGTGGACTAAAACTACAATTAAAATGTATGTTTTTCATTCAATCGTTGTCGTTATAAAGTTCATGTTTTTAAAATGACATGTCACAGGAGGCGTCCCTTAAGTAAAATTAGTTTTTCAACAGAATGCATCTACCAGAATTGTAAACGCGTATATCCCCCATTACATTGATTCAGGGTATTCCGTTGCTTAATTTTCTTTATTTTAATTATAAAAACTTGAAGAATGAAGATAATGAATGCACATTATCAACACATATGTGACATATACCAACGAGATAAATTACACGCAGTAGTCTATATTTTTAATATGCACATAGACTTTTCCCTGACTTGACATGTGGCAAGTTGCAAAAGCAGTAGTGTTGTAATGTGACGGAGAATATTTTCCCTCCAAGTTTAGAATCGGCCATCGGAAGAAAGACATAAAAATATTTCTACATCAGTAGGAGTATCAGGAGGAGCTGTAGCCTTTGCTGAAAACAGTTATGCACGGTTAAACATTTCTATTCTATATTATGTTTCCCTGTACCAAAAGGTGATAAACTTGTTTTTAAAACAATTTCGGTTTTTTACTGTTATTTTGATAACTCAATTACAACACTCATTATAAAAAGAAAGCGTATGTGACATTAGTATGGCGCAATATTTTTTTGTTTTTATATGTTTTTATGGAAGGTAGGATAAGAAATAAGATTAAAAGTTTTAAATATTTTATCGTAAAATTGCAATTCCTATTTATCAAGTTCATTTAAAAACTATGTATATTTTGGTGGTTGGTTCCTCTTACTAAGAAATGATGAGATGTGAATGAGTTTTGTATTTTAATATTAACAAGACAATTAAAGTTTGTTTCTTAGTCGGATATTGATGACTTAAAAGTATTTTACTAGAAATTATAGGCTGCCTTTTTAGTTTCAATTAGGTTAATCCACTGCTTTATATATAATGGGAAAAGAGATCGGAGTTAAACAAAAGAAAGAAAGAAAATGAAGAAAACGAAAGATGAAAAGTGAAAAATGAATCTAAAGAAAGAAAAAGTAAGAAAGAATAAAATACAAACACGAAAAAATGAAAAGTTACAAACTTATTAACATGAAGAGCATTCTTGTTATGAGGAACGTTTTTCTCCTCTTGTCCTAAATATATTTGTCATTGATTGAAAATCGGCGTCTAGTTGGGGTAATAAACATATATTTTGGGGGAGCAAAAAATGTCGATGGGTAGTTGATCCAACGAATACAGACAAAAAGATATTCGAAAATGATAGAATAATCAGGTGTTCTCTTCTTAGAATATTTAATCAAACCCAAAAGATACATTTATTTCATCAATGTTGTATCTAAGACAATAAATGACATTTACCGTCATTCTCATCTTCAGCAGCAGCAACAACAGTGTCGACTTTGCTGAAACGAACCAGTTTTGCACATAAAACGAACAAAAAAAAACGTTTTTTCTTCTTTTTTTTTCACAACTGTTTAATATGTTGTCATTTCCTGAAATCTAACAACATGAAATTTATTAAAATTGTATGTATGACCTCATCTCACCTTTTCCTGGACGAGAGATGTTCTCCTCTTAATTCTTGCCGAACGATTTTTCCATCTTCATTTGTTTATGTTATTTAAATAGACGAGAAAAACAATTTGATGTATCTTACTACTTTACGTTCATTCTACAAAACATGTCATATATAGTGTTGAGATAACTTTACCCCCACCCCTTACCAAATGAATATACACCACGATTAGCCGCATATGTGACCCATAACCTACAATCAGCGAAGTTCCGTCTTTGTATTAGACATTTTTTTTTTTTTGGTAGACGTCAGACAAAGAAAATGTCATGACATACTGCACTTGTGAGTAAAGACAGACGTTTGTAACATCCACTAGTTTTCTATTTAGTGTAGGGGAAATGCGTATAATACATTGATATACTTTGTTAACACGTTATCTTTCAAGAAAATGAAAATTTTCTTTACGTTCTTTCGATTTCTATGTAGTTGTATTTATTTATTTTTATTATAAAATGATTAGATGATTATTTGCTTTCCACTGCCAAATAATAGCAAAAGCCGCCTACATGTATATTTGGTAATCTAACAAAGCTTCGTTACGGTACAGCATTGTGGTATTTCTCATTTACATCTTCTGTGAACATTTTATTTTTCCTCTAAGGTCTTCATCCCCTTCAATGGTGAAACGTTTGATCGTCATTTGCGTTAAAGCTGCATCTTTTCTCTGCCTAAAGGAAATTCCATGACTCTTCAGCAGTGAGAATCTTTTGCGTCCAAAATTGTAACAATGCCACTCATTTCTCTAAAATATGATGTGTAATGTGGTCGCTTTTCGAAGGCACCAAATTCTGTTGATGCATCTTATAAAAAACCCACGCGGACGCACATTTGTTTAAAACCTCGATTGAACATCTTCCTGGTTTATTTTTACGCTCGTGTGAATTGTCAAGTGAGAGAGGGGAAAACAAATAATGGCGGTTCTGGCAGCAGGTTATTAAACTACTCTCTACAGGGTTGATATCTTAATTCTGTCCAAAGTCCGCCGATCCACGGGTCATTTCGTACGTTTCATTTACAATCGTCTCCCTCTCAGTTTAACTGCATCCGCGAAACACGCCAGCAAACTCTGTCGTCCCCAATTCATACCGAAACTCTTCCTTTTGTGTGGTAGAACACTTCCGGTTCCGTCACGAGATGCTTCTAGAAACCCGTAGAAAGGACCAGATTTCTCCTGAATCATCTCGAATTGGAAGTTCTTCGTCAATTATTAATTTAGCGGATCAGATTCCCGACCTAATTATAACTAGCACTGGTCGATCGCATTCACCCATGAAAGACTGGCGTGCCCCTGAGCATGTTATAAATATTTTCAAATCAGAAAGACAATAAATAAACTCTATAATAGAACACTCGTAAAGAATCTTAGAAATGTAACTTACAATCTTCATATTCTTGAGAGTTGAAAAGCTTAGCTTCCGGCGTAGCAGAAAGTCAAGTTTGAGTAAAAGAATTAGGAATATTGTCTTGCGCAAATCTCTGTCTAAAGGAGGAACTAATTCAGGTGATAATGGCAATTTGCTGCGTGTCTGGTGTTTTATCAATTCCTCAGTTCCTTCGACCTTTTTCCATATGAAAATTATTCTTGCATTGTACTTTAATTTTCTTAGAGTTCGTAAATAGCAAATGTGACATAGCAAAATTCTAGCTTTAAAAAAAATTCAGAATAAGAGGAAATGGACTGTTTGCAAGATTATTTAGTTTGTAATCTGAAGAACGGTTGTTTCTCTATCAAAGAGTGCCTTCCTATTGCATTTTACGAGTATACTTTGGTCTTTTGCATCAAAGATTGCAGGAGTCACTAAAAACGACAAAATCAAACATATTTTTTATATGTCTCATGCTGCATTGTCTAAAATGTTGCAGACATTTTGACAGTTCGCTGTTTGAAATATTTTACTGTAAGTAGCAATTTGTTTATTGATAAAGTCTATCACAGATGGTTTTGTTATTGTCTGAAACATTTCTAAGACAGTATATCAAAAACTGAAAAATTACGTGATTTGGTTATGTTTTTATTGCATCTCTCGAGTTGAATTTAAAATAAGAAATTTTAAAATTAAACATTTCTTCACAAAAGACTCGCGATTATTGTTTATCCTTTTGATCTTATAAATCTCTGGTGTGTGTAGGTTAGAAATGAACGGGAGCAAATCTCTTTAATTCTTTCGCCATGACGTCATCTGGATGATCGTAACATTGCTGATCTAGAGATCACCAATCCCTTCAATTTACTTCCTAGTGTATTTAAAACGGTCCACGGTGAGTTAGTTTTGAGAATCGGATGTTTGGAAATTCAAAAATTCATTCTCATCATCTATTATGTCCACATTTTTATTAACGGCATCTTATTAAATATTTCTTTTATTGCCGAAAATAATACAGGAAAATTCTAATGGTTTAGTTTGGTTTATTTTGTTTTATCAACACCTGAATGGGTTATTTAATGCCGACAAGATTTTTAGGATAGGTTCGTATAAATAGAACAAAAATGTACTCTTTGTAAGAAATCATTTTGTAGATCAGGTTTCATTAACGTATTTTTGTAAACTTAGTTTTTTGTGGAGTGACAAATCTATTACTAGTATTATATTTTTTTTTTAAATCTATCACTGGCATTTTTACTATAAAATATCATAGTGTTTTGTTACCAGTTTTTGGATTAACTATTTGCCCTTAGATGGGACCCTAACATGTGCTACCACCCTTGGTCAGGGCGGACCTGGGAACAACAGCAATTAAGAGGTGGTTCAATGCTCCTCAACTGCCTGGTCTAGGTTATCATCATACCCCCCCCCCCTGGATGAGGAAATTGCTAAGGCCCACAGTTTTGTATTGATTCTTTTTCTGTCCTGACGTATATGTTTTTTTTCATTGTTTGGTCAAGTTGTTACAATGAGATCGAAATCCACCTGTATCTTATTAACTTTTATTTATCTGCTCCAAGACAAATTTAAATGACAAGACAGTGGAGCGTGCTCTTAGTTTGTCTTCTTAAATGTGGATGTCAGAAAACCATTTAAAAGGTAAACAAGCGCGAAATTAATAAAAGGTGGGCGGGGTATCAAAAAATGACTTAAAATGAATAGATAAACGTTTCCCACTACTAACAATTACGTAAGAATAGCAGAATATATATAATATTCATGTTTTTTTCAATATCATATATAATTGTAAGAAATGATTTCGGAGACGCCATACGACAACGTGTCTGCTGTTACTTCCTCTTAAGTTTCGTTTTCTTTTCTTTTCTTTTTTAAGATTGTGTTGCATCGGGGTCTCGTATGTAAACGTCTTTGTTTAATTTTGAATGCTGACTCAGTGAGACAAAAAGGCAATATTCTTTTAAAGTTTACGCAAAAGCTCAAAGATATTGACACTGTGTTGCATTATAAATGGATTATAAATTATATAGAATTTCAATAGTTTATTTTTCTTTGTTTTTGTCTATTTTCTTTTCGTTTTTCTTTCATATTTTCCATTATTGATAGAATTTGTGTTCGTCTATTTTCTATATTCCCAGCTCGATTCCCCACCACTGGGGTTTTCCATCCTTTTTCACTAAATATACATGGAGAAGTCTTAACAATGAAAAAACTGAGGGAGCGAGAAATAGAGTAAAATAAAAGAGAGCAAGGAAAAATAAAGAAAAAGAGAAAGAGAGAGAAAAATGTATCAGGCTTTTGAAGCAGAAATATCAAAAATCAAATAAAAGCAGTCACTTTGGCACAAAGAGAATTTGAGTCTGTTCTCTCCTGAATTCTTCTAATGTAAAGTAATAAGTTTCGCTTACTTGGGAACATCGTTTTCTATATTTTTGACCACATGAAAAATGTTCGCTCGACATTTTATGTGATACTAACTTTCATTTCTTCATAGAATATTCGGGAAGGATTTTTACATTATGCATCAAACTTGATACCTTTCCCAATCAGACAGGAATTGGAACCCGGCTCCCCCAATTTCCAGATCCGAGCCGTTATTCATTACACCACCTAAATATCCAATCATATAGTACTTAGTATCTTCAAGTGGTTCTCTACTGACCAGGATCGACGTTGCTTAACTTCGAGAATCGGTGTTTCAAACCGGATTATGAATCAATGCGTTTAACAATTTTAGGTTATGCTAATCTATTCTAACTTTAATTATTCAACTTTGAAATAACATAATATAAGGAAATAGGTATTATTACCATACATATATATATATATATATATATATATATATATATATATATATAGAGAGAGAGAGAGAGAGAGAGAGAGAGAGAGAGAGAGAGAGATACGTTATTATTATACGTTATTTTTATGGATACAACTTATTTGAGTAAATGCTCTGTTTTAATTAAACAGTATTAATTACATTTACCGGCCTGAATGTTCGAGAAATTGTGTAGAAAATATGCGTTCTCCGACAAAAATAGAACCTGTATCCCATATGGAAACCGTCATTTGGCCACAGAAATCTTTCCGGTTAAGTGACGTTTCGGAGCAGAAATCATATTTCGGGAAAGATCGTCGAAGATAAGCGGTAATTTGGACTTTGCTAACGTTGTGGCGCTAGTCGTAACTCGAATTTCACGTTCACATAATCTTTAGGAGACTTGATGGTTCAAACTGTCTGAAGATCACGTAAGCGTGAAACTCGAGTTATGACTAAACCCTTCCTTTCATAGGATTTAATGCTGTTAGGCGAAAATGGCTCGGTCGAGGGAATCTAGTCTTCGGAATTTTTATTTCACTGAGTAGGTAAGTTTGGTTTCAGGATTTTTTCTCTTTCTTTTTTCAGTATTGTCGCTTTTATTCGAGACTGCATCTGGGTAAAGGGTTTAGGTTTTGGCAAGTTGTCCTATGATTCCATTAAATATGTAGATTTATTAATATACTTAATAGCTGTGTTGTAATACATTGAACACTATTTTATTAACACCAGCACTCAATGCGCGGTATCATATATATATATATATATATATATATATATATATATGTGTGTGTGTGTGTGTGTGTGTATAAATAAAAAGAAAGAACAGTAAGATATATAATCTCGTGTTCTTATTGATATTTTTTATTTTTATTTTTACAAAACAGTACTCAATGTAAATTTACAGAGCATAAATATTATAAATTAACTGATATAAAATATCTTTTTCGCTACACATTAATAACCATGTTTCAAAAATGGAAGCTAAAAACTTTAAATTTAATTTTATGATTAAATTAAACGCATTAGTTACGTTTCATCTTCAAGCGAATATTGGAATGAATTACTTTTAAATTTACTCAGTTTTAAACGCACATATAAATTCATAATTTACTGTTTCCAAGGTTACAGAGAAATCCAATCATTAGACAGGGGTGGTAGCGTGTTCATTTTTATTAACTATTGCTGTATCAATTATGAGTTACGTTCGAAAAAGAGGTTATGTTTAGGGAGATAGGGGTGTATTTTTCAACAAATTCTGACATCCGTTAAATGTATGTCGTCTGGGTTTTTTTTATTATTAACGGCAAAAAGTTTTTCGACATTTTTTCTTACTTGTATATACTTAAAGATTCTCTCTAGGAGTGTTTAACGGCTTAGAATACGTTTTATTTAACTACAATTTTAAAATATTTTTACTCTTAATTACTAATAGTCTATATTTCTTTTTAAAAACAAGTAAATGTAATAGAATTACTTACATTATTTAAATTTATTTTTTCATATCTAATATAAGTATGTATATTAGCAGCTCCGATTTTTAATTTTATTTTTAAATATTATTTAAGGAAAATTTATTGACAATGACTGCAAAATATAGCTATTTCATTTCTCTGATTCAGTAAATTTTTATTTTTTATAAACTTAGTAATATATAGTTTCTTGCATATGCACAAAGGAAATGGGTCATTTAATGACCTACATATTCTAGCTTTTCTTATTAATTTTCATTTTACTGTAGGTGTTTTATTGGTTTCTTGTAAGTGCCAGAAATACTTTGGAAGCGATATCTGATTTCTTTATTTATTTATCCTAAATGAAGTTTTATGTTGACTGAACCGCTTTTTGAACACATGGCTTGTGCAACCTAGATAGATTTTTTGTTTTCGCGATTCTCAATAGATGAGATATTGCATTGGTATACTAATGATTCCGTGCGACATTTATTTTGTAAAGGACAGTTACTAGGCTTTCTACAGTTACATAATTTTTGTTTATCTACATTTGTTTTTATTTTTATATTGTTTTATAATGTTTATTGAAGATATTAGCATGATGTTTCCTAATAATTTTTTCGAAGTTTTCTTAAAATATCTTAAAATTACCGTGCGTCTTTTATGCCATATGTAGGTTTACTAATTTTACTAATTACTAATTTTTTCTTGATTTGCCCTGCTGAAATTGGGGTGCGTCTTATATGCCGGTGTGTCTTATATGTCGTGAAATACGGTAACTTTTATTGGTATCTTAAGCAAGAGTTTTATTTGCAACTTACTCTGGCATATTTGAAACGTTACATTTCAAATTTACATTCAGCGTCTGAATGACGTCATATGTACAAGTATTTCCTAAATCTTGACAGCAGTACAAACGAGTATATTTAATATTTTGTGCCTATTGAAGTTTACTTTCTTTGCAATTTCTGTAAGAAACTATATTTTACATTACTTTATATAATTTTTCGTTATTTATTGCCTTCAATTGTTTTGAATCTTTCTTAACAGTTTATGCTGCCTAATATTTTCGCCTTATCTACTATCTTTAACTAGCTGTGTATGTTGCTTGTTTCCGATGTGATGATTGATATATGCACGAATTTCGACAAGTAACAGGTTAACCTGTGAAATAATCTGATGCTTCCACGGACATCATACGAATATAAAATTGGTTGTTTTTATTATTGATATTGGAAATGCAGTCACTTTTCGATGAATACATTTCCCAAAATTGTTTTTACCGAACCTGGATTTTTGAAAGCCTGAGTTATTGACAATAATTGGATTATATTTTTTAACCATTTCATAGTAAATTATAAATCTAAATGTATTTTTGATATTTTTTCACCTTGCTTATAGGCGCACCTGGATACGACCAAATAGGTTAATGATATATATTTTTTATTATTTTTACTTATATGGTTGTTGTTTAATGTTTTAATAAACATTCTTCAAGTAATTTTTATTTGCTCGTTGCCAACATAGGGAAAAGATTTTGATATGTGTTTATTGCTGCTTGTTGGTTGAATTAAATAATTTTTCTTTAAATTAATTCATACTGATTTTATATTGCCTTATTCACACATATTTTAATACAGAATATTTAAATATATAATTAGATTATTTTATTAATAACATCCATCTAAAAATTTATGACGATTTATCAAGTTACTAGCTAAATCTTGATTGAATAAGCTCAAAAAATGTCATTGTTAACTAATTGAATGGAGAAACCTTTCTCTGAACTAAAATCTCCCAATGGCCCTTTGAAAGCTTATAATATTTTATTTTATTTTATAATTTTCATCGAGGAGCCTACAAAAATAAATTCGTTCATACCTTCGATAAAAATAACTATGGTGAAAATAATTGGTAAAAACTAAAAAAGAAAATAAAGTTCGATCTGTGAAATGAACAAGTCATATTTATCTCAGAATATTCTGGTTCATTTGCTAAATTGAACTTTCTTTTCAAAATATCGCTTTTAGCGCGAGTGTAGATAAAGCTAAGATTTTAGCCAGAGTGTAGCTAACGCTAAGATTTTAGCGCGAGTGTAGATAAAGCTAAGATTTTAGCTCGAGTGTTGATAAAGCTAAGATTTTAGCGCGAGTGTAGATAAAGCTAAGATTCTAGCGCGAGTGTAGCTAAAGCTAAGATTTTAGCTCGAGTGTTGATAAAGATTTTAGCGCGAGTGTAGATAAAGGTAAGATTTTAGCGCGAGTGTAGCTAAAGCTAAGATTTTAGCTCGAGTGTTGATAAAGATTTTAGCGCGAGTGTAAATAAAGGTAAGATTTTAGCGCGAGTGTAGATAAAGATAAGATTTTAGCGCGAGTGTAGATAAAGGTAAGATTTTAGGGCGAGTGTAGATAAAGCTAAGATTTTAGCTCGAGTGTTGATAAAGCTACGATTTTAGCGCGAGTGTAGATAAAGGTAAGATTTTAGCGCGAGTGTAGATAAAGCTAAGATTTTAGCGTGAGTGTAGATAAATCTAAGATTTTAGCGCTGTGATTAGCGAGCTATTGTCGCGAATTTCTTTCATAAAGTTTGAATTTTGATTTCTAAAATAGCCCAGCTTTAGTGACTTTGTTAAACCTCACATAATATTTTTATTTTGTTTTTATCGACAGCAACAACTCTGCTAGTGAAGTTGACGGTTTCAGTTTCATTTATATTCTGAAGCAACATTGATTTGTACAGGCTGAAGGGTGAATAACTGATTACGCGAACTGCAGAATTCAGCATGCCCGATTTATCCATGTGAATATTATTTGAATATCTCAAATCTGCTATCAAAAGTGCGCTAACAAGAACAGTCGATTTAAAATTCACAAAACTAAGAAATATTTCTTGGCTAAGGATGAAAAGATTTCTCTCAAGACTTTAGAAAATAATTCTAGATTTCGGTCTGAGTTCTATTAGTACATTTTGATTTAATTCATCTTTGCCTGTATTAAAATAACCTGATTTCTTCGGAAAGTATAGAGACGTTTTGAATAACTCAAAATCTATTTGCCTTGTTGGAATTTAACTTGGCAAAATACAATTGAAACATTGAGCTCGCCTGAATAGAATCTTTGCTATGACAACTTACTACGTTGGGTATGAAACGTTATTATGCTAGCTTGTGTGCTGTGTGACCGCACAAAGCACAGTGATTATATTGAGCGTTCGCCATTAAAACCCTGATTAAATTTTATATGAATTCACAAAATCATAAACAAATATAGGAATTACATAAAATTCTATTTTTACTATATTTTTATTCTCTGAGAGAGAAATCTTTTCTTTTTTTCTAAAATAATCAACCAATTTGCATAATTAAATGAGAATATTTTCAATGCCAGTTGCATAATTTATTCCTTTCCAGTTTTTTTTTTTTCAAAATCAGATTACGATATGAATACAGATTTAATTTCAACTCAAGCTACAGATTCTATTTTCCGATTTGCTACCATTTGTTCACTATATCCAGTTATATTATTGTTCTTAGAAATAAGCATTTACATATAAACAAGGCGTTTCCATTTTTTCTATGATATGTAAATGATGTTTTAGGGAATATAGATAGAAGGAATCCTTCATTCTAAATTGAAATGCGGTAAACTCTCATGACCTCGAAGGTCATTGAGATATATTCGAGTTAAAGACGTGAGTCAAATTACCATTATTAACTAAATAACAATCAAATATAGATTATTTTTATCATTAAATTCAACATTGGTGAACTATGTCTAACTCTTTGGTAAGCCCTGATTAGTTGAATCATTTGCCATAACAATCCGATTCAATTTGCTTTCTTCTTATGTGTTATCATCGCCTGTTGGATATTTGTTGTAACGATGATAATCTTCGCTAATACAATGGTAAAGCTTCCTTCAGACTTTGTCTAATATGGTTTCCATCACTTATCAAAATCATCTTTCGAGTCAGTTATTTGCTGATTGCTGTTGTTGTTGTTGTTCTTCTTCTTCTTTATTATTATTATTATCATTATTATTATTATTATTATTATTATTATTATTATTATTATTATTATTATTAACTTTAATTTCTAGTATATGTTCATTTTTTCCGAGTCCCAAGCAGAGACCTAACGTCAGTAATGACATAACATTTTCCATTGAATATTTTTTGTAAAAAAAAACAAAAAAAAACGCATAAATTACGTAAATTACGAAGACCTTCGTAATATATAAAATATATTTGTGAGTACAATTTTTTTTACTATTTCTTTATGACGTGGGCTACCAGGAATCCTTTCAATGGGTTTATTGAAAACTTTTTCCAGTCAAACTGAGGACTCCAACTACAACTGGAATTATTGATGTCCTAACATGCAACGTTGAGTTTTCCACTTAAAGATCCTTGAATTTCGATAGTTTTTGAAGATCTTCAAGGATACATTACAATCTGCTGGGACTGCCATTTCAATAAGAAGGCACATTTTTTTTTTTTTTTGTGGTCTTTGATCACGATGTCAAGCCGATTGGTTTTCATTACTGTCTTTATTTTAAAGTCCTATGAAATTGTTACAGGTCCTATTTCTGTAACCGGCTATTAGTGTTTTTCATACCAATTTTTTGCAATTTCTTTTCCATAAAAAAGTTGTATATTTTCCAATACAGACATTGGCCCACTCTGTCATGTTGAGTTTTATATTCAATGGGTGCAAATACCGTGCAACCTGATACAAGATAATCAACTGTTTCTGGATATTTATCACAGAATTGGCATCTGGGGCTAACAAAATTTTTCAGTATGTGTGCAACTCATTTTTATTTGCCACTCCAGATTCTTTCAAATACGGGTACTTTTCTAGTAATAATGAATGCTCTTTGAATATACAATTATTATTTTAATTTTTTCCCTTCCGTTTAACATAATCCTATACTGTGTCATTATCTGAGACCGAGGGTATAGGAGAAGATTTATAAACATATGTATTATGTTGGCACAAATTCTGATGTTAAGTGGTAATTAACATCTGCAGTGTTTATATTTTCTTTCCATTGAACACACTCTCTTGTTTAGCTGAGTGGTTTCACACGGTGCAATTTAAAAACTGTAAATTAAATCTCTTTTAGGCGGGGGTGGCCTCACCGTGGATGTTGTTAATGATTTCACGGAAGCTTTCATGATCGTACCCCAGGTTCCAATCATTTTACATAGAGCAGTCGTTTTAAAGCGCCACATTTTGGGACTAGGGATTACAGTTGCAGTTTTTGTTCAACAAATGTATATTTTCTGATTGCAATGCTAAATCTATGAGAAGAACTTTTTATAGGTTGTAATCACTAATTAGCATTTACATTCCTTTTAGTAATGGTAAAATCGAAAAAATACTAACACTATGACCTTCCATGTTTGGCTCTGCGCGATCTTCCTACTATTTTTCATCACGTGGTACGGAATAATAATAATAATAATAATTATTATTATTATTATTATTATTATTATTATTATTATTGAAAAGACTAGAAGAACTGACAAACTCCTCAGCTCTACTCGTAGTAATGAGAATGCTTTTAGAACTACCATCTTGTTTTATTGGGTGATTTTTAAAAACTCATTTTACTTCAAGCAAAGCAATAAAGCCACCAGGACACAAGGATTTTCTGGGTGTGAAAGAATAAGAAAAAAAGTAAACATTATTAAGGAGCAAGAACAATAAAAGAGGGATCAATAATTGAGATTGACATTGCATTTAAATTTTTTGAAGTTGGCTTGAAAAGCCAGAAGTGAGTTTCATAGGCAACATGTGCGAGAAAAGAAATTATTAGCATAGAACTTACGGTTATATCTAGCCAGTTCAACTCTAAAGTCATGAAACCTTACGGCAAAATTATTAAAGTACATAAATTAATAAAGTCTAGGTACCATAGGAGAAAGCTCATCAGAACAATTACCATGAAAGTATATGTAGAAAAGTCACATAGAAACTAAAATACGTCGGTGGGAAAGTGACTGAAACCATGTTGCCAGATCAGGAGGGATAACACTGCAAATTCTTCTTTACATTTTATCAAGAATCTCTAAATATATAACAGGAGCACCCGACCATATGTGGCAGCAATATTCGAAGCATGGACGAATGGTAGATTTAAAAATATATCAGATATATTCTGGAGGAAAATATTGTTTAGTACGATACAGGGCACCATTGTTGTTTACGAGACGAGAGAAAAAGGACAAAGCCGCCTTTCTACCTGCAGTAGTCGTGGTGATGATTGTCTTATAGCCGCGTATTTGGTTCATTTTCACCGGATTATATTTTTATGAAAATTACTTCTTAATTGACCTCCGTGACTGATGTATCTAAGTTTTTATCATCGACGTTTTTTTTCGTTTGAAGCAATAATAATAACAAGAGTACAAAAATACAAAAAGTGTACTCACAATACAGCTCACACACATTACAAAGGGCTTTATCAATGTGAAATATGTGTGATATTAGGGTTCTTTTTTTTTCAAAAACTGCTCAGTGGAAAATGTCAAGATGCCATTTCTGACCCGGAAAGAAATGAGTATACGCCAAAAATCAAAGGAAATAATAATAATAATAATAATAATAATAATAATAATAATAATAATAATAATAATAATAATAATAATAATATCCATTATATCCAAATTTGAATCTCTTATTCGATTGTAACAAAAAGAAAGACCTTCAAACCTGGTAATTTGCTGCAGGAGTCATGTGATGTGATTTTTTTGTAGAAAGGAATACATTTGAATATACAACATACAAATATAGAAAAACCAATTAAATCCCACAAATGATAACGATTACATTGGAACTGGGCATTTATGGCTGTCAATGACCATAGTTTTTGCGATTCCAGATTTAATCAAAGAAACAATGTTATTTTACATAATTTACCTTCACTTTCTTGGTTTCCTGCATTTTTTCAGGCAAAATATGTGTTGTATTTATCATAATTGTTTTGTTTTTATTTCTCATCTAAGAAGCATTATTATCTTTATTGTCAGGCGTCGTAAGATTCTTTGATACTTGTTATATTTAAGTTCTTCCTCTTGCAATTATCTTCACTAATATCATTAGATCGAAAGAGCTGAAGCCACGTTCGAAATTCAATCAGCAATTAATTTCATTTGCCAATTTACTCTTCTCCTCTTCTGCAAAAGAGAAACTTATTGATTTGTGTTAAATTTGCAATCAGTTTTCGCTTCTGGGATTCGTGTTTTATTCAACAATGCTCTCAAAACTCTTTCTTTTCACTGTAAATGGAAGTAATCTATTGAACTCCCAAACTAGGCATCTATCCACGCAGTCTTTTTTATCGTCTTCTTATAAAGGCTTCTTTCATGACGAGTTGTTTATCATGAGAATTTTATCAGTACTTTCTAACTACATACAGACATACATTCATCTTTGCATAACAAACACACACACAAACATTCATATATATATATATATATATATATATATATATATATATATGTGTGTGTATGTGTGTGTGTATGTGTGTGTGTGCGTGTGTGTGCGTGTATGTGTAATATTAATTAACAATTATAACGATATCATGTTATAAACCGTTACATAAATACAATCATGTTTTAGCATTGCATGTGCTTCTTCAGGCAGTGGTGGTCAACTGGAGAAGAAACGATCATTTTAAAGTTTAAAAGAAGCGATACCCTCACATGAACACGGGATGTTAGTTTTTTTTAATTAAAACTAAAGAATATGATAAGCTTGACAGTTAACATCTAAGAATGATTTCAAATGACTTGTACGGCCAACAAGAATCCGACATCTGATTAGTTACTCGAGATCACCTCGTAGCATGTTAGAAATTTATTTTTTTCCCTTTCCCCACTCCTTGTGAGGGCATTGCTGCTTTTAAACTATAGAATGATTGCCTGAAGAAGCACATCCAATGTTAAATCATAATTGTTTTTATGCAACGGTTTATAACATGCTTTTTGTTATAATTGTTATGATATATTATCAATCTCTACTCTATATTGAGCACTTTTTTAAAAAATATAATTTTTATACATTGGTATTAACCTTACACTTTGATGGATATATATATATATATATATATATATATATATATATATATATATAAAGATATATATATATATATATAACTGAACAACATGCAATGAAGTGTACCAACTTTGAAAAAGGCATTTAAAATCCTAGTGTCTACCTAAGAAAAATACACCATTACGTCAACACTACAGTTAGAACTCAAACTTATAGTTTATTCTTCTATGAAAAGACAGGACTGAACTGGAATTTTTTGTTGTTGCTTATTTTAATATATTCGTAAAACTTCCATCTGCTAAGATTTTTGCCGAAAGGTAATTTACAATTACTTGCAGCTTGAATAATTACCTGTGATATAAGTTTACAATGAGCTCTTTGGGTAAAATCACGAGTTATTCTGACTTATCATCTATTTACTGCTACACAGCGGCAAACATTAAAATGACTATTTGATATTAACTGTGTACCATTTACTTGTACGTTTGCGCACCATTTGTCTTGTTTGGTAAATTTGATTAAAATTAAAACTGTGAGAATTCATTATAAATGAGGATCACTATGAATTCCTTTTCTCTGACATACAGACATACTATTGCAAAAACGAGGGCGGTGTTCATTTGTTTATACTACAAATTTTCATATCTGCTGCTATATAAAATATTAAATCCGTTTGATGTCTAATAGAAAATAATTGTTAGAAGTAATAACATTGAACAGTTCTCGAGTGGCTGTAGTGGATCACGACCAGTGTATCAGGCGAATCTTTTTATTGGAAAGAATACTTCATGTGCACTTGTACGCTGCTATTCACGCTAGCATTCATTCAGATCAATATGTCTGTCTATTGATAGAGTTTCTGGCGCGCTTTTTAATTGCAACCAATAAGATTCTGTCTCTCGGTGAGAAAACCAAAGTAGATGATTTCAATGAAAAGAGTAAACGGTAGAATCCCTATGATGACGCTGTTAAAAGAAAATGGCCATTTAAACACTGGAAGATGTCAATTTACCCAGGAAATAAATTTAATCTCCAAACTTTACTTTTTGTTCGATAGACAGCAGAATTAGCAGATTTGTAAATCTTTCCATTTAGAGCAACAGAGATTTATGTCTCAGTCTACCGATCTACATATAACGTATATAAAAATAAAAATGTATATGTAAGACTTGTGTGTGTATCCGTGTATGAGTCCGTGGTGTAGGGGAGGTATGAGTAGGTGTATATGTGTGTGTGTCTGTTTTGTGCTGAGCCCCCAAACATCAGGAAGAATAAAATGCTCTATTTCAATGAAAATAACATTCTGTAAATCAACATAGGCATGTATGATTATTGAAAAGCTCGAAATACTCACAGGTACTAATATTATTTCAATGAATATCGTTAGCGTGAGAATTGTGCAGGTAAGAAAACACCAACAAACTGACAAGGTTTCCTCTCTGATTCAAGGTTCGATGTTTTCAATTTTCATTTCAACATGACCAGAAATAATCGCCAGGGAAATGTTTTGGTTTGCTAAAGAATTTCTATCTTTGTTATTAGGTTTTATCTTTAAGAGTATTTCCTTTCAAATTTTTTGGGAAAACAATGTTACTGAAAAATGCAGGATTTTCAGAAGGAACTGAAACAATAAATATTTATATTCATTTTGCCAAATCAGAATTTTCTTATGATTCCTTAACATATATATATATATATATATATATATATATATATATATATATATATTTTAAACATTTCGCCCCAAGCAAGGCGGGGAGCCACTAGGACGCAAGAGGTTACAGAAAATTTAGAGCAAGATCAGATAGAAGTGATAGAAGAAAGGATGAATGTAGTGGATAGATCAAGGCCACTGGAGATGTCGATTGACATTACACTTGAATAGCTGGAGATTATAGCTCACAGGGAAACAGGAAAGGGGAAGGGAGTTCCACAGGCGAGAGGTGCGAGACATGAAGCTATTAGAGTAGAAGAGACGGCTACATTTAGGAGTTTCGACAGTGAAGGGATGCTTGCAGTGGACGAGGCAATTGATTCAATGTATTTATTCCATCTCAGGTCAGCAATCAACGTGAGACCGAGAAGCCGCAGAGAGTTGCTCTCGAGAAGTTGAGCGTCAGACATTCTAATGGAGGGAAGGGAAGGATCTCTGTGATAATTAATAGAGAGCAGTTTTGTCTTGCAAGCGTTGAAGTTGACCAGCCAATTCATGCTCCAGTTCACAATCGATTGGACCTCCTTTTCGAGACGCACGGTCAGGCGAGTTTTGTCAGCGAGACTAGATTTGTTTTTGAGGCAGGAATAAATTGTGGTCTCAGCTGCCTAGATGCGAACTTGTGAAGTTATTGCGTCAGGAAGGTCATTTATGTAGATAAGGAATTGAGTGGGGCCTAGGATGGAGCCTTGAGGAACACCTGCGTTCGTGGGATAGGAACTGGGGGAGAATCCATTGAGAACGACCTTCAATTTACGGTTTGACAGGAATTATCGTATTAGGTTATATAATCGACCCGTAATGCCATAACCCTGGAGCTTGCGAAGAAGGCCGGCATGCCAAATCCTATCAAATTCTTTGGAGATGTCTAGTGCCCCGGCTCGGGCTTCCCCGTTATTTTGAAGAGCTCGGTAGACTGTTTCAGTGATGGCCGTAAGCACATCGGCTGTAGATCGGGCAAAGCGGAAACCATATTGCTTGTCTGAGAGCAGATTATGGTATGTGAGGTGGTTAACCACCCCGGTATTGATTAGGGCTTCGCCGAAGAGGGGAAGGAGACTGATAGGACGGTAGTTGGAAGGGTCAGAGGGGTCGCCGGAGTTCTTGAAGACAGGAACGATCGAAGAGGACTTCTAGCAGTCAGGAAAACAAGATTCCTTGAGGCAGTAGTTGTATAGTTTAGAAAGGGCGGGCGCCAGTTCAGGCGCGCATTTCTTCAAGACAATGGCTGGTATCCCGTCTTCACCACTAGCCTTGTTGGGGTCTAAATTGGAGATAACGCCCAGTACCAAAGATGGGGTTATGTTTAACCCACTCATTATGGCCTCAGTTCTAAGAGGGAAGTCGGGTATGAGTACACCGGAAGAGTCGAGCGTCGAGTTGAATGAAAATTTCCGAGCAAAGCATTCAGCCTTGTCGGTAGAGGACGTCAGGACTTCGAACTGGTTGAATAAAGGAGGTATAGAGGGTTTTCAATTGTTCAATACGCTCTTGCAGAGACGCCAATAATCTTTGGAGCCAAATTTGCGAGATGCAATACGTTCCTTCATCCGAGCCGCACATAGTGACTTAGCATCGTTGAGGACACGCTTACATTCGTTACGGGCGGAGGCAAAGAGATGTCTATTGCAGTCAGATGTCGCTACAGAATAGGTGGAAGTAGTGGTTCCTATGGGCGATGGCGGCTGAGCAAGCAGCCGAGAACCAGGGGGAGGAGCGCGACTTGACCCTATATTTCCTTGATGGGATGAAAGCGTCGATTCCAGCTTTAACCCAGGAAGAGACTCCAGAAGCACATTCTTGGACGGGGAGATTAAAGACTCCATCCCAGGGGACATCGCGGAGGAAATCACGGAACGCGCCCCAGTCAGATCGTTGATAGTAGAACGAAGTTCTAGTGGTAGGAGGTTCTTTATAGGGGGTGGAGTTGAAGGATATGTTAACTGATACTACTGCATGATCAGAGTTACCAAGAGGGTAGAGTTGCGAGGCGCTGCAGGATTCGGGGATGGAGGTAAAGCACAGGTCGAGAAGAGAGGCTTTACCTTCCCGGTTGAAGGCAAAACGAGTGGGGAAGTTAACTATCTGTGTGAGGGAATGGGAGATCGAAAAATTGAGCGTTTGAATGTCTGCGTGGTCAGTAGTAGCATTCTTAAGCCACAAGGTGTGATGGGCGTTAAAGTCACCAAACACAAAAATGTGAGCAAACGGGTGGAGGGAGAGAGCCTTGTCTATGCTGTCAGAAATGCCATCGAGTATCTCACAGTCTTGAGAGGATGGAGAGCGGTAAAGGAAGAAGAGATAGCTTACCGTATTGAGGAGAGAGTGTCGGAGACACATGTATGACTGGTCTGGCGATTCGAGAGAGGACTCTCTGGCCAGAGGGAGATGTTCCTTGACGTAGACACCAAGACCGCGCATGTGGGTTAGAGAGTCTTTTCTGAGGAGAGGAAGATAGTCGGGGATCGAGAGATCAGAAGAGGGGATAGACGAGACAAGGTTTGTCTCACAGAGAGCCAGTATATCCGGGCCGTTTGCAGTGAGGAAGGATTCCAGACTGCAGAAGTTTGTCCTAATGCCCCGGATGTTTGAGAACGAAATGTTGAGGGGTTTAGGTGGTTTTTGAGAGGCTGGTTTAGGGTTAATCTTTCGGTTTTTGTAACTCATGTTGAATTTTGTTTGTAAGATGAGAAGGCCCGAAGTAAAAGAAACAGACAGTATCGACCGTGACGCGAGCAGAGAGGAGTTGGCAAAATCTGCATCATTATGTGGCCTCAGGGCTGCCCACCGGAGGTGACTGCAGGGACACCTTTCCATGCGCGACGTGGCATTACAAACACCCCGGTATTATACAACTGTTGATCAGAGCGGCCGCTCAAGACGCAACGCAAGAGTTAAAGCTCCTAACTACCAGTCGGAAACAGCAACCAGAGAACTGTCAACCGTGTACCCTCAGAATGAAGAGGTGATGCCACAGACTGCACACATCACGGGAGAAACAGAGCTGCACTAATACAGAGGCCGGAGAGAGAAAGAGTACCGGGAAGCCCTTCCTAGACAAGAAACAAGGTGTAAGCCTCTACTCATGTCCAATAGAAGGGGGAAGAGTGTTGACCGGGCGATAGAAGAGACTACCTACTCCTATTACAGATAACACAAAAAAGGACGACACAAACAGAGGGAAGGATTGGGTGAGGAGACCTGGATCACACTTGGCTATACCCTATCACATTAAGTTTTAACTTAAGTCCCATTGTCTATTCTAAAAAGAAATTGAAAATAAGGTTACCCGGATTATTATCGCATCTAGCCAAAGACATTTAATTTTCCATTTTTCCTGTTTTTGTTTTTTTTTCTTTCGAACCGGGATTTCTTACTAAACTATCAAATAAGGGAGAATAATTGGGACAAAATGTCTTTGCGTGGGTGGAGAGAAAAAATAGATAAATTTAAAAACAAAGAAAACAAAAAAAAAACAAAGAAAAATGTAAATGGGTTTC
>OZ010597.1:70421659-70474159 GCA_963932145.1 Acanthosepion lycidas | reverse complement strand
TATATATATATATATATATATATATATATATATATATATATTCAAACAGCTTTGGTTAAATAATTTAGACATGTCATGTAGATTAGTATTCGTTGTGACACTTTTTAGTTCGCAGTTTGGTAGCTGTACTTATATTATTTATTGCTGCTTATATTATTTATTGTTGAATTAAATATTTTTTCTTTAAATTAATTCATACTGATTTTATATTGCCTTTAATTTTATTCACACATATTTTAATGCAGAATATTTAAGAATAGAGTTAAATTATTTTACCAATAACATCCATCTAAAAATTTATGACGATTTATCAAGTTACATGCTAAGTCTTGATTTACTAAGCTCAAAAAATGTAATTCATTGTTAACTAATTGAATGGAGAAAACTTTCTCTGAACTAAAATCTGCCAATAGTCCTTTGACAGCTCAAAATATTTTATTTTATAATTCTCATCGTGAAACCTACAAAAATAAATTCGTTCATACCTTTCAATCTCATTTGAGACAATGTTCAGGGTTTAATTTGTCTGTGAGTATGTATATATGTTTCTGTAAATTCAAAAGATTTCAGTGTCAGAGAAGTAACTTTTCCATTTTTGTCTTTTATATTAAGAGATTTAAAGCTGAAAATAAATAATATCAACTATGAGTATACCAACAAAAGTCATTAACTACTTATAAAAAATTATATATGTATGTGGAAAAATGGAAAAGCTACTTCTTTTCTACTGAAAAAAGGAAAAAGACAAAAACACGTAAAGTTTGAAATCTAGAACGTTGCGAAAGTTGGTCTCAGATGAGATTGAAAATACTTGGGAAAATAAAAAAAATTTGAAAGAAAATTTTGGTATTTACTTAATCAATTTTCGAAGGCTACCAAGAAATTAATCCACGACCTTGAAAGGATCACAACGAAAACATGACATGTCGAAATTATTTATTATTTAACCAAACCTATTCGAGATAAAATATGCTGCGTAAATATACACTATATATATATATATATATATATATATATATATATATATATATATATATAGGGGGAATTGTATGAGAAAGTGGAAGAAGTTTACTTGTGACGGGTTTTGTCCTTCAGGACTTAATCGGACCAAATTTGTTATGTTGGTAGGATTACACATTATCTTCCCTACTAATTCTAACACATCTCCAACAAAAAGAATTTATTTAAACTCAGCATAAAAGTTGTTACTACTACATACAAAATAATAAATGACTTAGTACTAAACAATACAATACGCTAAAACTTGCCTGTAATAATCGTCATAAAATTGCATAAAAGATTATATGAACACAAAAAGGACATTTTACAAAATAATACCTCAAATGCGTTGGTTGTCCACCGGAACGAGACTGACCAGACCTGTGATATAAAAAATGCTACTCTGATCAAAGGAGAACGACGTAAATGTCTAGAGAGTGCTTTAATCTCAAGGTCATCTATAGTAAATAAGCGCCCTAGCTCTTACATCATTTCGCCATTTCTGCCAGATCTTCTAATAATAGAGCGTAAAATACCAACTTATAAAAGTGACGGAAAAGAAAAAGAAAATGAAATTCTGCTAGATAAGAACAACTATAAAAAATATAAGCATAACAAATTCAGTTAATGAACTCCTGAAGGACGAAACGCGTCACAAGTATTTTTTTCAAATTTGTCATACAGTTTCCCCAATATTGTTCTCTCTCTCTCTCTCTCTCTCTCTCTCTCTCTATATATATATATATATATATATATATATATATATATATATATATATAAATGACAATAGGAAAACTGTAATAGTTGCCGACGCGTTTCGTCCAATGTGGACTTTCTCAAGGCAAAAAACGAAATGAATTTATTTCAATAAAATAACTAATAATAACGAAAACAAAATGTCCTTAGCAACTGGAAGAATTTAGAGAACGCAATCTTAATACTGTTAACTGAAAATTACGTCAATTACTGTCACGTGTGGAGATATTGTTATTATTGCTGTGATGACGGATTCAACCATTTTCTTTTGATTTCACGATATTGTTGTGTACGTTTGTTTGGGAGAGTAATAATTCTGTTGAGAAAGGTGAAATAGGAAAAAAGCCTGGGCGTAGATTAAATTTTGGGTAATATTCAATGGCGGCACTCTCTAGGATTTTCCTTCTGAGTGAGTTATTTTCTTTTTTTATTAGTGTAGCATTTTTAAAATTAAAATTGTAGTTGAATTTATTTCTATGTATGAATTGTGCATTAGCTAAGTTGTTTTTTGTCCTGATAAATGCGTTTTTTTTTTTAATTTCTACTTGTTTCTCCAATATATAAGAGATCTCATATAAAACAACTTAGCTAATGCACTAGTCATACATATGTATGTGGAGAGGATTTGAACTAGTGTCCGATCTTTGAGATCATATAAATAATTTTGAACGGAAACGGAAGCGTGAAGATTGTGTTGCGTCAGTCTTTTAGATGGTCCTCTCCAAGTACCATCTAAGCTTCAAATCAGAATCGGAAAACCAGTATATTAAATGCATCATATGCAAAGGAGTACAGAAAATTTCTGAAAAAATCTATGATGTTTGGTCAATCGGTCAGATCTTGGAACGTAGATGGGGCCGATAACTTTTCTGCATTAACTCGTATTCGTATTCGAATGTATTTTATATATGCATGTATGTCTGTGTTTCAAGTGGTTTTATTTGTGAGCACATGAACGTACACAAAAATAAAATATGTGCATGAATTTGTTTTATGAATAAACGCAGTTATGTGTGTACACATAATTCTTTACGGTCTATGCGTGTGTATTAACAAGTATAGTACAACACACACACACACATATATATATATATATATATATATATATGTATGTGTATGTGTGTGTGTATGTATGCGTGTGTGTGTGTGTGTCTGCGTAAGTATGTGAATGTCTTTGAAAAACAAATATGTGTTAATATATGTGCATTAGGGAGAATGATTTACCCTCTGATGACAGCCGCATTTCAACTGTGACCCCTGACTTCTGAACTTCAAAAAAATGATTTGTCTTCAATTCAGTCCGATCCTGGATGTGCCACAACTGATCGGTGCATCACTATTTTTGATCTGGTCTCTTTAGCTTTACAAACATCCTTGAGGCTGTCAAAATCTTCCTTTTTTATTACTTCTTTTTTAAAATGGTTCCACTTGATGGATTTTATATTTTGATCTCACGCTGTCAGGATATTTCATTCACTGTGCATGCATCAAAGTTGGTGTCATTTTCTTCATTTCTTCGCAACCAACGATTACTTTATGTTATCATCAAATATGGACACTGCAAAACACCTTTTGCAACTAGATCTTACGCCGAAAGTTTTGCTTATATTTCATTGCTATATTTTTTATGTAAGAATCTTTGCAATCTTTTCAAAACCGCCTACCACCAATGTTTTTCCAATCTGAGATATTTTAACAAAATTGCTCAGTCTTCCCTTATTTCAAATTCTTCTATATCTCATCTATGTATTGGTATGAAAAAGAATTTTCTCAAATCCTCAACCGTAACAAAAAATGATTATCATCATCGACATGAATAGAGCGAGAAAAAATTAAGAGAATATGCTGTGCCCTTAATAAAAGCACGAAACTATAGAATAAAAAAAGACTAGAATAAATAGAACTCAAGAGAATAGCATATGACGTTGAGTAAAGACTCAGTCTGAGCGCAATAAACAAAAAGAAAAAAAAATGTCAGTACCTCGATCTCACCAGGAAATTGAAAAAAGATGCGGTCGTTACTATAACGCTTGGAGGTGCTTCCGAAGGTCAGTATAGGAAATGACACTAAGAAGACGATCTAGATGATAGCATTACTGAAAATAGCTTACTAAGAAGAGCTCACGAGGATCAAGGAGACTTGATGCTGTATTTTAGGAGTTACCAGCTATTAAAAGTGTAAATATTCGATGAGATTGTAAAATTAACTTGGTTTTGATCAGGTATATGCTAACAGTGAAATCACGCATTATCACAGTGAAATGTGAGCAGTTGTTAGACAAGGAAAGCAGAAATAGATTGTAGATGTGGCAGTGATGGGAAAATCTTTAACCTTTAACAATTTAGGATTGTTCTCAAAATGGTAGAAGCACTTGCAGCATTGCCCCAAAATCTACCAAAAAGATTGAATGAATTAAGAATTCGTGGGAAAATGGGAGTGGGTATTAATGGTGTCTACTTTTATACTAAGCAAATTACTCGAGATTTGAGGAGATATTCTCATTCGCCACCCAGTGGTAACCACTCATTCAATTCCCATCGGACATCTGGTGTGAGTATTCAAATTGCGCCAGGTCGGCCTGTATCCCTCACAGTAGGTAGGATCAACGTCATTTAATTATAGAATTATTACTTTATTTATCAAGTCATAGATAAAAATGTTTCAAGTACCCGGAATGGCGTCACTTACAAGAGTGGAACAGAATAAAAAAATGAATTTCACCAATAATTCAAATATATTGGAAAGCATTTCTAATATGAATAAGAAGTCTTTCCTTAAATTCCAATTTTTTTCTCATTTTTGTCATTCAATGACTCCTTTTCTTTTTTTATAAACGCCTTTATGCTGTCTTTTCTGCATGATTTCTCTGATACAGAAAAACTGGTACCCGTGCGCCTCTCAAGCAGAGAATAAAAAATCAGTTGTTAATATTTGGTAAGAGAACCATATGATATCTGAATACTGTTCCTTTGTATAACTTTATCTACTTAGAATTTAAGTGCAGATTTCTTCAGACAAGTGGCGAGGTTCTTCTATTTGACTCATTTGTGAGAAAGCCTAGAAATTGTCACCATTTTCTATCGAGGCGAGAATTAAGCAGTTTCCACTTTGAAAGGGATGGAATTTAGCCAAAAACTGACATTCGAAAAGTAGTCAACGAACCAACAACTCTTTCAATGCACGGGGCGCTCAGTACGCTGCTAATGCTTCTTAGGATCATTAGTTGGACTTGTTAGAAAACCATATTCGTTAGACACTCAGTGAATCGATCCAATTGTCAGAACAAACAAAAACAATCAAATTAATAATCTAGAATCTAGTATAATATTTAACCCAGGTGTCAGTATTTTTAATTAGAAGATCGAATTATCTCCTTCATCCACCTACCTCTTCTTCTTCTTCTATTTTTACTACTATTACTATCACTATTACTATCACTACTGCTACTACTACTGATAATAATAATAATAATAATAATAATACGAAGAAGAAGAAGAAGTCATAAAGGATAAATGGGAAAAATGTAAGAATTGTGCTATGGTGAAATTATAATAATAATAATAATAATAATAATAATAATAATAATAAAGATCTAAAAAAAACTATCAAAATACAAGGATCTTGAAGGGTAAATCTCAAAAATATGGTACATAAGGATTGTTTGGAAAAATTTCTGATAGACTCATTGAAGGGATTCCTGGTAGAGTGTCACTTAAATAAATGCCAAAAAACGTACTCCCAAGTACAGCTTATATATTACGAAGAGTTCTAGCTATGTAAAATGTGTAAGAACTTAGTTGTTTTTTACATTGTAAAAAAAACAACTAAGTAAAATGATCAGTAGGAAATGTCATGAAGCTATTTCTGATCTTAGGTCTCTTGGTAGGACCCAGGAAGAAATGTGTATAGAATAATAATAATAATAATAATAATAATAATAATAATAATAATAATAATAATAATAATAATAATAAACAGACGAGACTGAACTATTCACCCAAGCCAACACCAAAAATGCTCAAAGAAAGAATTGTTACAAGTAGATCAGGTTAAACTAGAAGTAGATCAGGTTAAACAAAGGGAAAAACGTAAAATAATATTTCCAAAGAACGCTAAAAAAAATATTAGATATCAAATTCTGCAGTAGAAGCGTAATAGAGATAATAGCTACCAGGGCATTTTCATCGTGTGATAATCTGGGCCCATTTTAAAGTTGGAATTCCAAAACCTACATCAGAAAATCAAGAAAACTAATGAAATTAAGTATAAGACACTACACCTGAGAGACGATATCATGTAATTGTATGTTAAAAGAAATGTGAGAAATAGACAGCGTGGAGAATTGTTTCGACTCTATAAAGGACTTGGAAATTATTCAAGTCAGAGCAAAGAAAACGACTAACAAAAACAAAAAGCGAACAGCAAACAGAAAAATTAACAGAAACCGGAGAAGCACAAAAAAAGTAAAAAGTTATGTGGACTTTGAAATTGACAGTGTACATCGACATAGACGCGGCTACTTAGTAGAAACTTCAAGAGTAAAAGCAGAGTCGCTGTTAACATCGACCTAAAGCAACAGCATAAGAAGCAATTAAATTAACCTCAAAAGTAAAAACACAGGAAGACAGAAAATGCCGACTGTGTTGAAATAAAGATGTGGCAATAAATTTATCAGCGAATGTAGCAAATTGACATCGAAATAATGCAAGATAGTTGGACGGTCAGATGATTCAATGGGAGCCGGCCAAGCGACTTCGTTTTAAATATGGCAAACTATATACTGACCAGGATAATTTCTAGAAAATAAAACATAGAAACAGTTTTTGAATAATGAGATTCAAACTGATAAACGAATCAGGCTTAGAAGGTCGGGGTCTGTTAGTCCTAAACAAGAGGAAGACATGTCGCATGTTATATTTCGCTGGTCTGCGGATCTGAGATGATCTGGAAAAAGAGCTGGCGAAGTTGTAAAACATGAAGAAGGCTAACGGGCCAGTCATTATCGGCGCACCGTGTGCCGACTAAACTAGAAAATATATTCTGAAGCAACTGGAAATTAGAAAACCTTGAACCATCCAAGTTCCATCCAGGTATTATTGAAAATAGCGAAAATACTAAAATGAGTAATAGTGTATTTACTAAACATACTAACACTCAATTTCCAGTGTAATCCACAAGTTATGGACGTTGAGGAAACTCATTGAATCTATAAATATAATAAAATGGAAATATTTGAATTATGAAATGGAAATTATTGGAGGAGAAACATGTCAACCACGACTACCAGCAACATGACTGGTCATCGACGACTAAACCTGTCCCTCCACCAGGGTTTTTTTTTTCCTTGAGGAGAATGGCTAGATACTCCACCCAGGGATTGGAAACATTACCTGTCCAAGAGCAGATTAATTTACCATCACAATGGTATAGATTGGGCTCCATAGATACACATGCAGCTAGTGCGCTGATGACACGGCATCACTGGGCGGGGGGCTTCCTATGCTGAAGTTAACAGCCAGAGCGCAGAGTTCTTCTTATGAAATCAGCGATCACATATCCATGAGCAACGCAGACCTTTGAAGGACATCTGCTCTGTTTTGGCCTGAAGAGCGATGGGTTTCGCCTGGTTTACAAGGACTACATATCTGGGTTTCGATCCAGATAATACGGAGGAAACTAATGAGGTGCCGTTTCGCAGTGACCCTACAGCCACACCTGATCAAGGAACAGATTATGATGACTTAGCAGAGTGCTAATTAAGATTTGCTAATACTTTATCCAGGGAGAGTCGGTTTTAAAAGTAGAATATTAAAAGGAAGGATATGACATATTTATTTATTCAAACGTTTTTTTATACCAAAGGCTCCAATAAATGAAGGAGCAAAACATGAAAACTTGCCGCATATGGAAGGAGGCACGGTGGAATAATGTTATAGGCTTGGACTGAGGAATCGAAGAGCCGAGTTCGAATTCTAGTCGAATCCATTACAATCACTTACGTGCTAATACCCTTGGGAAAGGTATAAATCCTCTTCTTCTCCCTCCAGCTATGGGTAAAATAGCAGGACAGGCTGGGTTCTATAGCCTTGGATGGCAACTGGTCTAGGAGAAGGACAACTCTGAATTCAAAACCTGCGGAGAGTCGTTTGGGGACCTTGTAGCACGTAGTGCACCAGGTCTTTCTATTTGGCCCTTTAAAATGTGTGGATGATACTACACGAAACCTTCGCCACTATAATCAAATCTCATGTGCTGTTGTCGGGCTGTCGGTTTCCTAGGAACCGATATGCTTGATCCTCATACGTCGAATTCGACGGGGAGAGTCGAATATATATATATATATGAAGAATATATATATATATATATATATATATATATATATATATATATATATATATATATATATATATATATGAAGAATGCAGTATAATTATATATATATATATATATATATATATATATATAAAATAATTAACAAATGGACAACCTTATGTTTCCATGACTATAATATATTATAATATAATATTATAGTCATTGAAACTTAAGGTTATCTATTATTTAATTAACATTTGCTCTGGTTTTATATTAAGCTCTCTAGATCACATACTCTTTGGAATTACTCACACGGATTACCAAACCCTTCTTTTCCTTACTATATATATATATATATATATATATATATATATATATATATATATACGAGGGAAAGTAAAAAAAAAATATACGCATTGTGGCGAAAGGATAATTTTTTACTTACCCTTATATATGATTTTGATAAAAACATTCATTTATAGAAATGCATAGCCTCATCATTATTCCATTAAATTATTTTGTTTAATGTCCTTTAGGCCAACTTTCCGATATTCTATAATGTATTAGTGTATTCCATCTAATGTAGTTTGTATTTTTTGAGCGTATGAATTTTTCATGGGATTGTTTTTAACAATATCATGAAATACTTGGAATCGGTGATCAAACAAGAAAACTGTTGCATGAATCTATGAATTTCTATGTTGCATGAAGATATGTTCCAAGGCTATCAGATTTGGAAGAATCCCTTATCCCAGCACCTTCATGATTTGCAATTTGATAATGGGAATTGTTATGCATCAAGGTAACCGGGCAAACATCATACCTTACAAAAGTATTTATGTCAATCAATCGAGCCAATTACACATTGTAGCATTTCGAAGTTATACATTGTCCATATGAATTTTTTCTATTGCTTAAGAAAACCATTGGAGTAATCTAATGTGAAACACATGAATTCTATATTTTCATAACACCTGAAAAAATGTACAATAGGTGACTGATTGCACAATCAAAAATATTGGAGTAAGCTCCAAAGACACTTCTAAGATTTTTAAATAATGTAAGCAGAAACTTTATATAATAAAGTATAATTAGCTTAATATGCGGCACAACTTGCGACATACACACATGCTCTTTAGGTATAATAACCAAACAATCCAATTGTTTTGAAATAATCTCTTGGAGAAGGGAATTGTTTTACTTATATCATTAAAATAAACTCCCTTTTCTCTTCAATGTTTATACTAAGTGAACTGAGACAAAAGATAGCTAATTTTAAGATCCGAGCGGTGGGCTTTCCTCCAGTATAATTCAGTCCCTTTCAAACGATCGGTGTCTTGTCTTAGTGCCAACAGTAACGAGCTGAGGTCGACCCGTGGGAGTGTATCTTCAAGATCGATGGACAAGATTTTGCCACCGGATGTTCCAGTGGGAATAATTGCCAAAAAATCCATTGTTCACAACTAAATCAGAGGTAATTGTGATTTAAGAAGTCGACCGCAATACTTAGCAAAGCTGCGTGCCAATTCCGTTTCTACAAATTAGCTTCTATATGGTATCATTCCCGTGTTTGCCGAACACTGTAAAAGCGTTCAAATATTCGGACGGTGTTTTAAAATTATAACCTACGATATTTTAGGCGCTTCAAAAATCTCTGGTTAATTGTTGATTTTGGGAGACATGTATATGAGACTTTTCAAAGAATTGTAAGACGTAATGAAGGTATTTTATTAAGTTGTTCAACCTACAGTTGCCAAATATTATTGAGTTGGAACAAGGGTTCGTGCAGTTTTTAAGTGAATTTAAATAGAATATTTATAGAATTTAAATAAAATATTTATATAATTGGGCATTAGCCATATTTAAGCAGGTATGTGTCATTTTGTTGCACCAACGTTCATCATTCATCAGCTTCCTGATTTCATCTTCTCAGGACTTATCATTTTTCTGAGTAATGAACTGGTAAGAGTAGATTTTATAGGCTTCCAGAGAACCGTAGTTCTTCCCATTAAGACAATTTTGTAGGAATCAAATGTAATTCGAAGGTTCAAGTTCAGGTGAGTACAGCAAGTGTAGAAGGATTTCTTAGACATGCTTTAACAATTTCTCCCGAGTTAACAAAAGATGTGAGCTCTGGTGTTGTACGAGTGAAAGAGAAAACCTTTTCTGTTGGTGAATTCTGGACGCTTTTCAACGAGGCTTGCTTTTAATCAGCTCAATTAGAATCAATACATGTCTGAAGTTAACAATCTGAGTATGCAGAAGGAACTCGTAATACACAATATCCTTTCAGTCTAAACTAGATACACAGCATCACCTTCTGAGGATGCCAACCAGTTTTTGGAGTGACTAATAGTACTTCATTTTCTTCTCTCCACATTGTTGTAAACAATCCATTTTGCATCAATTATTTATCGTTCTTTTCAGCAGTGGGTTGTATTCGTTACGATTGAGCAAAGAATCACACATAAAAATGCGGCTCATTTTTTTTTCTTTAAATCGTGAGGCATCCAAATACCGTATCAATTCACATATTGATATGCTTTCAAATGTCCTACAAGGGTCTTATGATATTTGTGAAGTGTTTTGCAATAGCTCAGAGTGAATAGTGCTGCTAATCAAATTGAAACTGATCTAATGAGAGTTTTGATTTGATCAACATCAATGACTGCAAGTTTACCGTAATATTCTGTTTTCCAGATTCAAATTTCGCCGACTGAACCTAGCAAAATATTTACGAACAGAACTTTCAGCTATGGCACCATCTACGGAAATAAGAGAGCATCAAATGATGAAAAGGCATATTATTTTCATTCATTTTACTTTTAACGGAAAAAGATTTAAATTAAAATTCCTAACACGGGTCATATAGAGAGAGGAGGCATTTAAATGTCTCCTTTCAGAATATGTATATTTCATAAATTCAAACGAAATCTCATGTTATACCCCAACTTATTGAAAAACACTACGAATTTTTCTTCCAACCCACTATTAATTTTCAAACAGGAATTTTTTATTTGTCATCTTAAATAAAATTGAAAACAGTAAACTTAAACCAAATTTAGTCATTTTCCTATTAGACCATGCTTAATATGAAAGCTTTTCAAATGATGATCAATACCTACTCTATTGTCTCTAATAATCATAAAAATTCCAAATAACATATTCAGTTGTGTAACTTGTAGTATTTCCTCGTTATTTAAAATGTAATTTCATATGACTGAGAAAATGAAGTTGGAGATAACATTTTTTTATAATGATGTCCACCTTGTAGAAGGCTCACAAGACACTCGCGGTCGGCGATTACAGAGAAAAACGTACCACCGCAAGGTGATAATGCCACCAAAACGCAATGGGCCACCGAAAGTGAAAAAGAAGGAAAAGATTTTACAAGGACCCGGTAAACCAATTCTAAACAGGAAACAAATGATAAACCTCTACTGTTCAAGAGATCGAAGAAGCGCGTCAATCGGACAGTATAAGCGAACTTATCTAATCTTATTGAGGAAAAAAATAGTAAATAAAAATTTAACATTTTAGTCGGAAATGTTAGAAGTATAGAGTTCAAGTAGACTTTTACTTCCTGTTTAAACTTTAGAAACCCAATCTTAACCAGGAAACAAAAGAATACTATCGAGGAGTATAAACCGGACGATAGGCGAATCTATTTAGTCCTATTGAGGAAAATAAAATAAAATAAAAATAAGCAAATAAATTAATAAATAGTATTTCAGAGTTTAGGTGGACACTTTAGAAGTGTAGACTTAAAGTAGTTTATTAGATTAAATAAATATTGCAATTGTGTGAAATTCACATGTGAGTTCATAATTCTGTCCTGTTTCGTCTCGCTTGATCAATTACGACAGTATAGAGAGTTCGATCCTCACTGGGTGCCCATACACTCGTCCTTGAGCCACATCTAAGCTATGCTTAGAAAATCACCATAATTCTGTTCGGATTAATAAGGTGTTAGCTACCAATTATCGGATACTTGATACGCGTGTGCGCACAGAATTTTTCACTCCACTCACCAAAATGGTTCGCAGTATAAAATTTTAACAACCATTAGGTTGTTCGGAAAATCATATCCGGTTTTAAAATCAATTTTCATTCTTGAATAAATGTACAGGATGCGGCAGAAATATCTCCCATGTATACCTCCCAGAAATACCTCCCACATATTGGTTAGATATTAGTGGTACCCTGTATTTAAATTAGTGAAAAGAAGAAAAACATGAACATCCATACATTTTTGTCATCGAGTCACAAGTTTACAATAAATGTTTGAAAGCCATAAACCTTTGAATACGGTTTCTGTATCTTTCTTGGGACGGAATGTCTTTAGGCTTCGAAATTAAAAATTTAAAAATTTGCTTGAAAAATTGGTAACCAGTGGGACGAGAAGTCAGGGAAATATGATGGGGTGTGGCAAAGTCTCGTATCCGAAGTCGGTGAGCTTCTTCAGTTTTATCATGGTAACATGTGCCCGAGTATTATAATAAGGCAGAATTGGACGGTATAGATTAACTAGTGCCGGCCTTATTTTGCTTTACTGTATGTGTATTTCGCCCATTTGCTGGCAATAAACTTCGGCAGTGATGCTCTGGTGAGATCCCAATGGATAACATCAATGGCAGCACCCCCCCCAGGCAGTCACTATAATCTTCTGTTGATGAAATTTCGGTTTTGCAAAATGTTTAGGTGTTTCGTCATGATCAAGCAATTGAGCCGATTGTTTACGATTGTCATAAAGAATCCATTTCTCATCACATGTCACAATTCGACCAAGAAATGGATCATTCGAGTTTCTCAGATGCAGCATCGAACACGCTTCAAAACGTTGAACTGTGTCTAAGTGACTTTATTGCCTTGCATAGGGTAATACTGATAAAAAATTCAAAACTGGACAACAAAAATTATATCGCCTATTACTATTTAAATCTGAAATAATGCTCTGAATATTATGATCTTCTAAGGAAAGAGAGACAAGGGAAAGCAACTCGTGACATACATTAGCGGTTTTAAGCAAGTGGATGGCAAAATACGGTCTAAGAGACGTAACAAAAGGACAAATACTGAGAACTATACAGGATAGGAGGAAGTGGAGAGCCATGAAGAGACACAGCACATAAAAGTAGAAGTCTACTATTCAATTGTAATGAAAGCAGAACCAATTGAGAAAGCATGTCAAAATGGTAGAACAAAAACAATATTACTGATTAGCATCATTGAGATCTCAAATAGTAGATTATATTATTATATACTATCATGTCTGAAGGATTTTTTTGTAAATATTCAGAAAACAAATAATGCAAAAACACGAACACGGCATCAATAATATCCGATTCTCTCTTGAACAAATAACTTTCAACGTAATCCAGAATTTGCTTTATAACTGTTTTAAATGAAAAGTTACTGGACACATTGTAAAAGATTTAGATACCAAATGTTTAATTTCAGTATTTTTTATAAACCACCGTTTCAACTATCTAACCCGTTAACCATTACTATGGGCAATCACTCCAGGCCATCATATCAACGAAAAAGTACGGAATACATTTTATGAATGTCAATGAATTTTTGTTGAACCTTTAGGAGACTATTCCAAATATTTACTACTTGTGATATTCCTACGAGTCTGGTGAGATTTCCACCAAAGTCTCGTGAAGAATAACAAATGACAAAAGAAATTAAACATATTTTTCTTTCTCTCTTCAACCGGGAGTGAAATTCGTGAAATATGAATGAATTAAAACCATTCCCTTATATATATATATATATATATATATATATATATATATATATATATATATATATATATATATATATATATATATTGTGTATATATATATATATATACAATATATATATACAATATATATATATATATATATATTGTGTATATATATATATATATACAATATATATATATATATATATATATATATATATATATATATATATATATAAGTGTTGCATCATGAACTTTTACAATTGTGAGCTCAATCTTTGGACCGGATAATGTAGATATAGATTCAATGGAAATACAGTGAATAATAAATGGACAGTACTAAATAAAAATAAGATGAGATATCCCTAGAAATGAACTGCAAAATGAGAAAAAAAAATAAATCAATAGAATAAAAAAAGGGTTTATTTCGAAATTTCCTGAAGTTCCCTGAAGGTTATCTGTATCGACAGATACTTGCCGAATACCGGCGGGCAAAACGGCCGAAACGTTGGATTAATAATAACAAAAATGAGGATATTAGTTTGAAAGTAAACAAAGATAAACTCAATACGGGCATCTAAAACTAAGAGTTTCTATTTTCCCACTGGTTCTGCTATCATAGAAAATCTAGAAATATCTCGCAATTTTTTTTCAACTTCAAATGACGGAGTTGAAACCCATTGCAAGAAGTATAAAAATGCGGAACATTATCCCAAGATGAAAATCAACTCAATGTACGAGTATTTAAAAATGACAGCGTCTGTTTATTGATATTGATGAAGCTGAGTTTGATATGAGATTCAAAGTAATTTATAGCTCGATACTAATCCATGACAAGTAACACTTTTTCGCCAAATTTACATAATTATGAAACGATTAGGACACCTGGTGACCATTGATACTATTATAAATGTTCTGCCAATTTTTTGCATTACCCATTAAACAAGGATTATATTTTCTAGGCTTATAATTATAACAAAAAACAGACTTGTTAAAGTGTTTAACGATCTTTTTTAATCAACCGAAAGAAAATACATTGGTGTCTTCCATTTAAAGGCAAATTAAACAAAGTACAGTTTTAGTTTAGTTTTCCTTCCGCTTGTACTGTTAAGCATCGCGGGGAGACACAGTCGTCTGTCAGCGGCAAGGCGAGTGGCCTTGAGAGGAGATATATCGTGGGCTCTGAAACTGTCTGCCACTGAGTGGCTCCAGCGTCTTCTTGGTCTGCTTCTCGCTCTCCAGCCAGAATACCTGAGGGGGTATGCTCGTAGGGATGGTTGGTTGATAGGCATACGAATGAGATGTCTGAACCACTTGATCCCCTGTCGTTCGATGTGTTGTATGATTGATATTGTTCCTACCATATCTCTTATAGCCTCATTCCTGATCTTGTCTCGTCTGGTCTTTTTCACTGCTTTCCTCGGGATCTAACAAGTGATCAGTTTCCTCTCATGTCAGCGTTGGTAGGAAAATTGCGTTGATGAGATTTGCCTTGGTGCTCATGGAAATGCTAGAATGTTTTAGAAGAGGAACAAGTTGGTAACTGACTTCGTTGGATTTCTGATATCCGGTCTCGATTTCTCTGTCTACAGTTTTCAGTAAATATACTGCCCGGATATTTGAATTTAAACAAATACTAACCAAAACTAGTTAACGAAATATATATTCGTTTTTAAGTAAAACTTGGTACTGCCGTAAAATAGGCAGGGCTAACTTCCCATGTAGGGGAGAGGGCGTTGCTGCAGAAATCACCAGATGAATTTCTGAATTCCAAAATGAGCATTATTGCTAATGGAAAATCGAAGAATATTAACGACAATGCTTAAATTAAACTGGCACGTGGCATCAACGTTTGAGTATCACGTGATAGTCGAACACGCGGCAAAAGCGAATGAGTTGGTGAGAAGTTTCTTTTATATATTCGATTATCTGTTTTCTTCTCATTTTTTTTTTTGTTGTTTTATTTGTCATTTTTATTGTTTTCCTTTTTTTAATTTTTACTTTTCTTTCTTTGTTTCTCTTCTCGTTTTCCTTTTCTGCTTATCATTTCTGTTTTGCTTCTTCTCTCTTCTTTTCCCTTTTATTTTTTCTCTTCTTTTTCTTTTATTATTTCTTTCTTCTTTTCTCTCCATTGTTCTTTTGTTTTTCTCTAATTTATCCTTTATCGTTTTTCTCTTTTTTACCTTTTATTGTTTTTTTCTTTTGAATTTTACTTTCTTTCTTTGCTGGGCTTTTATGGATTGCCCCTTTCTTATTCTTATTATTGTTGGCTAAATTCCCATATAGATTTTATACTGTTTTCCTTTTCGTTGTTTTATGCTTTTTGAACATTTATCATTTCTCTTCGGTTTTTTTTTTTTCTTTTATGTTTCTTTATCAATTTTTTTATCTGCTTTTCGCTTTTATTCTTTTTCTCGCTTATCACTTTTATTTTTTTATTTTTTCATTCTTTTCTATTTTTATTGTTTTTCATCTTTTTTACTTTTTATTATTTTCGTTAGTCTCACTTTTATGTGAATTTCTTTTTCTCTTTTATTGTCTTTCTTTTTTCACTGCCTCTGTTCTCTCTTTTTCATTTTAGATACTTTTTCTTTTTTTCAAATGTTATGTATTTATTTCCATTTCGATTTTATCGTCTTTCTCACCTTTTTTATTTTTATTTATTTATTTATTTTTAGTTTTGATCTTTTATTTTACCCTTGATCTTTTCTTTCTTTTCTTCATTTCTGTTTTTTTTTTTTTTTCTCCTTTTGAATTATTACTTTATTTTCCTTCACGTTTTCCATTATATAATTTTCATTTTGAGCATGTATTTTCCCTTTTTATTGTTTAACGCTTCTTTCCTTTTTCTTTCTTGTCGTTTTATTGTTTTTCTTCTTTATTGCTTTTATTTTTATAGTCTTATATGTTTAATTATGTTTCGAGTTTTCTATTCTCTATTTTATGGAAATTTTTTTCTACGTCATTTTCCCTCTCCTTCTTTGTTTCGAATTCAGTGAAAAAGAACGAAGAAACACTCTCGTGGATACAGTCCCATGTCGACTTTTTTTTAGGGCCATATTCTCCCTTCATTGATAACTGTCGGCTTTGAAGAAATTCATTAGCATTTTTAAAAAACATTATTCAGCTCTTCACCATCAAATTATTTTCCATATTTCCATCATAATTGATGCAACAAGAAACAGTGAGGCTTTAAGTAGAAACGATCTGATAAGAAGCGGCACAAAAACCTGAATAGATAGAAAATGATAAAATATAAAATTAGCAAAATACCTTTAATTCGCTACCACTGTAAAATTTTCTTTTCTTTCTTTCTTTCTTTCTTTCTTTCTTTCTTTCTTTCTTTCTTTCTTTCTTTCTTTCTTCTTCTTCTTCTTCTTCTTCTTCTTCTTCTTCTTCTTCTTATTATTATTATTATTATTATTATTATTATTATTATTATTATTATTATTATTATTCTGCTTCCTTCCTTAGTTACTTAGTCCGTCCGTTACACTCTTCAATATTGATCTGTATTCGGCGTCTCACTAGCGGCGATTTTCGAAAAAACAACACTCTCACTCACTCACTCACTCACTCACTCACTCCATTTCACATTTGCCGTCAACAAATGCCGGCAATTTTCAAAGAAACATAAAAGTTCATGAAATTTTGACAAATTAATTTGGCCTCATTATTTATTTATTTATTTATTTATTTATTTATTGTTGGCCTCTAAATGACAGTATCATTAAAATCTTTTAGGGTTGCCTCTAAATGACAGTATTGTTAAAAGGTCACATTCTATAAGGGTCCCCTTAATATTTAGAAAAAAACTAATTTTTACTTTAACTTATCAGAGTTGTTTTAAAACCTTGAATATCTTTACTGAGAAAACCCACTTGATTTTTGGGGGGCTGGGATTCATTCAATTCATTTCTGTGTTTCATCGTGTCTCAACAGAGGCTTTGAAAATCATCCCTTCAAAATTTTAAAGCTAGTTTTACTTTTTTGAATTCATGTTTCACGAAGTATTTTTATTTTTATTTTATGTATTTATTTTATTTCTGTGTGTGTCATACTTCAATTCATTTTATTTTTTTAGTTTCACTTAATTAATTAAAACCTAATTCCAGAAAAATAATTTTTACTTAAATTTATCTTTCTTATTAATTTTCTATTTGAAATTCTTACTTTTTAATTTGCATGTCATTTTGCAATTTCCTTTCAAATTAGTTTTATATTTAACTCCTATTTCATAATTTTTTTTTGTTTTACACCAAATACGTGTGCACAATCATCTAACCATGCAAGAATACTACAGCTATTGTCTTGCATTCAGAGGTGGGTTTAGTGTTATTCACAAAGCTAGAAAATTATTTCAACAGTATGTTGTGGATGGATATGTCAAGGTTGAAGGTTGCAATATCTTAAGAACAATCAGGCCCAGTTGCCAGTGGAAAGTTACATCGGATCGATGGACTATTTGAACACAGGAGCAGATGAGAATATTGAATATTGAACCAGGTATGCCAGTGATACTGCCTTTCTCATTCACAGGCAGTCCAAGGAATATGTATCAATATTTTCAGTATGTCATGTCAATTGTTTCAAAATATGGTAAGCCAGACTTGTTCATCACTTACATTTGCAACAGCAAAATGAAATACCTGAAAATTGGCCAGATTTCGTCGCCTGAGTGTACAAGTCATACCTTGCAGAAGTTGAGGTGCTAGTGGTTCATGTCCATGTCATTGAGTTTCAGAAGAGAAATTTGCCCCACTGCCACATATTGGTAGTGTTGAGAAATGAGGATAAATTCTGAAACGGTGATGACACAGGATCGTAAAAGCTGAAATTCCTCATACCAATGATGATCAAGTCTTCCATGATTTAGTAAAAATGTATGATACATGGCCCTTGCCGAACAAATAATCCTTCTTCCCCTTGCTTGGAAAATGGCCCATGTCAAAAGAACTTCCCAAACAACTACAGATACTAAACGCTTCTGAATTTGAATACCTATCCAGAGTGTAGACGATGCAATACTGGAGTCACAGTTCAAGTTGTACGTCACTCAGTTGACAATAGGAATATTATGCCACACAATACCTACCTGCTGAAAAAATACAGAGCTCACATTAATGTAGAAATTTATTTATCAGTGAAAAGCATCAAATATATCTTTAAGTACGTGTACAAGGGATATGACTGTGCTTCTGTTGAAGTAAGAGATAACCCAGCAGCAGATTGTGAATAGAATCAAGCTCACAATGAAATTACTAATTATCTTGCTTGCCGATATGTTTCTCCTCTGGAAGCTATGTGAAAACTGTCAGAGTTCAAGCTACATGAAACATCTTACAATCTCTACAGACTTGCTGTACATCTTGAAGACCAGTAAAGAGTTTACTTTCACAAAGGCAACGCTCAGAAAGATGAACACCAAGGAAAAGTAATGCGTATATCATCAGTAGAATGTATGCAGTAAAAGCCGTAGAGACACGGGAAAAATGCCATTTGCGAATGTTGCTGATGCATATATCAGGTACTGTAAGCTTACAGAATTTACGCATTGTAGAAGGAGAAATCTTGCCAACATTTAAGGCAGCATGGCTTAGATATGGTCATCTCTCAAACGACGACACACTGGAACATGCATTGCTAGAAGCTGTTGCCTGTCGGATGCCCTTATATTTGTGTGTAGTTTGATGCCCTGTGCACTTATATGAACCCTGCAAATACTCTTCATGTGTAGAATACTCACAAGGAGTCCATGTTTGAAGATTTCTTGCACCAAGGTTTTAATGCAAACCACGTAGAAAATATGACACTGTAATCAATTGATGAAATTTTGACAAAGAATAGCATTAATCGTTTAGCAACTGAGCTGTCTGAACCTATTGGAATACCACAGGTTAAACATCATGAACACCTCATTCACCCAGGCATTGCAACACTTACTGATGAACAGAGACCGATTGCTAATGCTGTGCTTGAATCTGTAGATAAGACGGGAGGCAAGGTGGCCCAAAATTCCTGTTTCTATGTAGATGCACTAGGAGGTTATGGTAAAACTTATATGTTTAATACCATAATTTCATATTTGAAAAGGAACAACTTTCGGGTGGAAAAACTATCCATTCAAATTGCCTGGTCCCATTCACGGAGGCCAGTGCTTGTAATGTACCAGCCACTTGAGACTATGCAAATTATTTATGAAATTTGGATGAACCTTCTCTGATCCGCTTCATTTGCTCTTCATGCTATTGATAAAGACCTGCAAGATATCACTGCCATTACTGCTGTTTTTGGTGGTAAAGCTGTGCTCTTGGAGGTAGACCTTAGGCAAGTCATATCCATATTGCTAAGAGAAAGTCGTGAGACATTCATTGAAAACTGTATTAAAAATTCTGATCTATGGGTGATTTTAATTCAATATACATTAAACCAAAACATTATGACAACAGTAGATAAAGGGAATTTGCAGCATGTCTCTTGCATCTTAGCAATGGAACATCAGCAGTTTCACAAAACCCTAATCATACTGTTGATGACATAGAAGTGCCTCAAATCTCATGCGTTCATAGCTCTGTAGTGGATGATATCTTCAACAATACATCTACGAAGAGAGAAGGAGGAGAGTAATTCTTCCGTCAAAGAACTCAAACTGCCTCCTGATCAATGAAGTTTTGAGACACCTTCCAGGTGGTTGAGGCTGAGCGCTACACACTCTTTCATATCATCAGGAATGCCTCCTCATAAATTAAGCTTAAAACCTGGCTCAATAGTAATGCTTCTTCGTAATATTGCTATCCAGAATGGAATCTGAAATGGTGCAAGACCGGAAGTGGTGATATGCCTCAACATTCTACTGAGACTTCCTTGATTAGTGTCCCACTAAATGGGAGACTTGTTCTTATCTGCGGAATAAAGGTGGCTCCAAGCGGCTCTAACTTGCGATTCGCCTTGGAGAGAACCCAGTTCCTGTCCGTTTGTCATATGCCATGACTATTAACAAGTCACAGGAGCAGACATTTTTGAGAAGGTGGGATTCTTCTTACCTCAGTCAGTGTTCAGTGTCATGGGCAATTTTATGTGACATAGTCTAGAGCTCGAAAACTCCCAGATGTAAGGGTTAAGATGACAAACAGACAAGGAAGGAGAAGAGGGAGAACTGTTAAGAACATTGTCTACAGAGGTGTACTGATTTGAAGGAGTTGAGTGTTTGCAGAAATTCTGGAAACCCTTGATTGATTTAGGTATGTGCTCTTGGTTTATATGTATATATGCATACACACAGAGAGGCATATCTATCTATCTATCTATCTATCTACCTATATATATATATATATATTAAATGAATTTTTTTTTTGAAAAGAGGAAACTATATGTGGCACATATATAGTTTTGTACATATATAGGTATATTTTTTGGCATTTATATTGAAGGAAATTTGAATGGCTCTATGTTGGGAGGTCGGAGTTACACGGACTGATTGGCATTGGCAATCATGGTGGACACTCCCAAGTATCTCTGCCTCGTTTATTTTCCCAGTCTATGAGTATAGTATGTTAAAAAATAATAGATTTAATAGCTAATCTTGTATTTGTAAATAAACCTGTACAAATATACGCAATTTTACTATTTGCTGCCTAAGTATCTTATTCTGTATGGAGAGATTTTAATTGCTCCTTCTTCAATGCGATATATATATATATATATATATATATATATATATATATATATATATATATATGATATATATATATATATATATATATATATATATATATATATGATATATGATATATATATGAAAAGTGTGTGTATATAAATATGAATAAATACGTTAATAATTATAGCGGGGCACGTAAACTACCCCCTCCCCCAGCATATTAAATACCACCATAAAAAATAACCAATAAGGATTACAAACCGAGATTACATATACACAGTCATCAAAAACAAGCAAATAACCAGCTTTAAAATAATAACAAATAAACCCTTTTTTTAAAAATAAAAATAAAAATAATAGTAATTTTTACCTATCATAATTTTACACAGACCGGACCACACGTATATACATACATGCGAGGAAATATTATTCAGTGAAAAAATAGAGAAATGCTCTAATTGTTGGCATGTGTCACACTATTTACGACGCTAGAAAGAAAGAAGAAAAAAGAAAGGCGAGAATTAAATTTAGGTGATAAGAAGCCATCACGAAAAGGAGCGGTGTTATTTTTCTGACAAGGAAAAGTGGTAAGATTTTTATTTCCATTGTCGAGAAGGTAAAACACAGAATTTAATCTGATTTACGTTACGGGGCGGCGAGTAAGATATATACAATCTGCCCATGGCAATGATAAAAAAAGATTTTTTCAAGTTGGACAAGAGACCTCCTGCAGAATTCTAAAGAGATAAAAATAAAAATTAATTAAGCACGGACTGTCCGAGAAAAACAAAAATGTCCGCTGACCACCATGAAGGAAAGATTAAGCCTTTGTCTATATGCAGAATATCATTGAGAGGAGCATCTGGTAATTATCAGGGCTGGCTATGATAGCGAAACTATTTTATCGGATCAGTAATTGGCACCAAGAATGCAAATACGACCAATTGACCACCCACTTGTTTGGCGAAGGCCCCGGGTGATAAAGTCCAAGTGACATTTGGCTAAGATAAGGGTTTGTGGTCGGGCAAAAGGAAAGAAAGAGAAAGAAAAGAAAAAGAAAAAGAAAAAAGAAAAAGGAAGATAATTTTTTTTTCTTTCTTTGAGCAAGATTTTTTAAACCGAGGCTAGTCTGGCCACACCCACTGAGTGCCCATTGGCTGAATAGTGGCATGAGCGTTAGGCAGAGGTAATCATGTGAAGAAGGAGGGGAGGCCTGTTGCGCCCCCCTGAAGGGATAGGTGTGAGATGCCACTGTGAGAGAGAGGGGAAACCCGTTGACACCCTCTGAGAGCATGGTGAGATACTAATATGCGAACAGAAGAAGGTGGGAAGACGAAAGACTTCCAAAAATGGAAAATAATAAAATTTTCCTGACCGAAAACAAAGAAGTGGATTGTGGGTTTAGAATTATCAAGGAACCTCAAACCCCGACAAGCCCACCCCGGTTTTGGTCGGCGTCCATATAAGCAGAGTCGCAGCGAGTTCGAGTTCGAGTTCAAGTTCGCAGTTGGAGTTGCACCCGCGCCGCAGAAACCTAGCCGAAAGATTCCACGCAAATCACGACTCAATTTCTAACCAAGAACAATTTATTTTTGAAGAACGACTTAGACTCACACCACCAAAACAAGTTTTACGAATATCACCTGAAGATACACCAAGAACCAGTTTCTTAAAGAACAAACAACTTGCATTACGGCCCGGCGACTGATTGATTTCGTCTGCCTAAGATCAATTCACAACGTGGGTAGGTTAGACTGGAAATCAAAACAGTTACTTCGGTAACCAGGCGTTGGAGGCGAGCTGGGAACGACAAGGCTGATACCGAATCTAACCAGATTCCCATCCGAATCACCAAAAGGTTAGAACGTCACATTTGGTGCCGCGACCAATACCAAGCCAGTTGGTCGTCACAGGACAGTATAGCACGACGGACGCGGCTAGGCAGACGTCACATTTGGCGCAGCAACACCGGGGGGACGTCACACATGTATACATTCACGAGAAATTTTCGCTACACTTCCAATCTTTGAATTTCAACATACAAATGCGTATGTATAGACACAACACCACCCGTATACATACATATGTCATATCCGAAACTGCCCACATATGTTTATATATGTATGAGTCCCGACAGACAAGCAAGTGTTTATGTGTGCCTGCGTACCCCATCGGGTGTACGGACATGCATCTATGTTTGCGTTAGCATGAGTGACATCACACTGACGATTCCCTCCACTTCCATAATAACACCAATACACGCAATCTACATAAACCCAAATTTAAAAAAAAAATAATCAGTTTGTCTGACGATCGCAAAAGCGTGAAACCCTGGGTCACAAACTCACATCAATCCAACCAAATATATATATATATATATATATATATATATATATATATATATATAAGCAAATATATGGATATAGATCCGACAGTATGAAGAAAATACTATAAATTTATATATAAATTTATTGTTTAATCAAAATTCTACTATTCGTTCCGTGAAAATTCCACGTGTCCCGCTAGTTATTATTATTTAAAGAAGGTAAATGAAGACAGAGTTGAATTATGGGTAGTTGTGATGTTAAAGGAAAATGAATAAATAAATGAAATATATGTAGAAGGGAAGAAATAAAGAAAAAGAAAGCAACACATTCAGAAATATAGAAAAAAATACGAAATAAAAAAAGATCTTGAAATATATTAAAATCAGAAAGTGATAAAAAGTAAGAATTGAAGAAAAAGCGTATTATACAGAGATGAAAGAAAGAAAAAAAACAAAGGAAGAAACAAATAAAAGAAACAAAGAAACCAAAGAAAGAATTGGTCAACGCTTAATAAAAGAATATAAAATAGATAAAATTGTCTTGAGTTTCATTAAACAAAAAAGAATCTTGTAAGAAGGGAAATTATGGTTTGTAGTTGGCGGTGAAAATAATCATGATTGATCCGTTATGATGTCTGATTGCAAAACGTGGAAAATTGAGCAGCTCAAGATATAACTCAAAATAGTTATTTTGAATATTAAAAAGAACAATTATTTGTTAACAGGGTTATGAGAGATCCAAGGCACATGTAGAATGATGAGTAACAGAAATATGGAAACTAGTCGCCCCTTTTGAGGATCGAAAGCGTTAAAATAGAGTATACTTCGCAAGCTCAGAATGCATAAAATTACCCTATTGGAGAAGGTTTCATACTGACAGAGTGCCCTGGTAAGAATTGATCAGAATGCTAATAACTTAAAATGATCTAGTTTGTGAATTAGATATATATATATATATATATATATATATATATATATATATATATGTGTGTGTGTGTGTGTGTGTGTGGATGTATGTATGCCTGTTTGTGTTTTTGTATTAACATTCACCCAACACAAGACCCCAACCGACAGTCAATGGTGTTACTGAATGTTGTCGTTGTAAGAATAGCAAAAGAAGGCGGTAAGAAGTGCAGCTTATTAGGAAAATAACGACTGAGATTAGACTTAAAGAAGTTTAAATTGTAATGATTAGTAAATCATCAACCCGGGAATCTCCTCCAAAAAGTAGCGGTTCTAAGTATTTGTCCGAGTGGAACTTCATTCTTAGTGATGGTATATGAAGGTAATGAGAAAGAAATAGTTCTTAGCTGGGAAGATATGCATTTTACATATGTGTACGTATGTATGTTGTATACATTTACATTACACACACACACACACACGGTGTACGGTGGGTATACGTAGATTTTGTGTATCAGGGTACAATTTGTATTGTATATAATTATCCACTGTATATATGTACGTGTCATCTGCCAAACCAGCAAGCAACACCAAAATTGAACAGGTTGACACCATTTATAATGTTAATCTAGGATAATCACTTTTCCTCGTTTTGAATCCTGTTTCCAGCTGTTTTGCCGATTTGCCGACCCAGTTGTGTTCTTCTCAATGTTTTTGTTTCTTTCCACGTGTTTCTCGACTGCAGCTCATTCGTCAAACGGGCAAAACGTCACACTAGAATATTTGATCACAAAACATGCCTTTAAGTGCGATAATCAAAGAACAAAACATTAATTTCAGTTTTAATACTAGTGATTTTTTGATTTTATTCATTTTTTTATATGTCCTTGCAGGGAGCTTTCAATTGTACGATTATGTCAGTAACGAATGTGTACGCCCTTCATCATTCACTATGAGAAAATATCAATTCAAATCAGTTTAATTTCTCTTGCCCGAAGACGCAGAGACATTATCCCTAAATCCCTTTGAGAGAAAAAAAAAAGGATCGTGACTTCATCAAAGAAAACCCTTAATTTACATCACTAGCAGAATTTTCTCGACAGTCATTTCTCCGGTTAATTAGAATCACTTATTTCCTTATATTCACGGAATTTCTTCCCAAGGGTAATTTATGGGGTTTCTTTACATTAATCAACTCACGACAACTCATCATAAAATTTATTCTTTACTAAATATAAGAAAAAAAAAAACTGTCGGTGAAATTGAACCCTTTCTATCATGCATGGTGTTACGTCTACCAAATTATCAGTCCATTATTCATTTTAAAAGGTTTTTGTCTCGTATTTCGTTCTCAATTACTTGCTTTTTATTGCAACCTTTTTAGTTCCATTAATATAACGCTTCAATCACAAATAAGGAATAACCTTTCATCAAGATTCGAACTAGCATGCATTTTGCTCGAGAAACCATAACTTATTATGACAGCTGCTCTAACTGACTACAAGATAAAATATTCTATATTCTATATTTTCCTCATAACTATACCATTTTTTTTAATTTAAATTTTATTCACAAAAGTTTTCTTTCTTTATCTTGATAACCTTAATTTAAAATGTGTGTTTTTTTTCTGTCCCTTAGCTTTCTCTTTATTTCTGTAGTCTATTGATTTCAAGCATTCTCTACGCCTGTCCTAGATTATTGAGAGGAGGAGAGCTCTTTGGATTCCTGCAATGCGCTAAGGCCGAATAAAACAGAGATTCCTGTTTCTAGGAACAAATTCTATTCTTGGTGCGTGAGTGGAAAAAATTCAAATATTGCTTATTTTGCTTTTTGCCCGTCGACAAGCAAATCATATAAAAATCTGAACTGCATTGCTTAGTCAACAGGTCAACGTTGGTGTCAAGGCTCAGTTAGTAGTGACGTTTATTCTTTTAAATGCTGACTTTCCTTAAAGGGAATGATTTTCAGTCACCAAAGGTTTAATGCATATAAAAAATATTTGACCAACAGGGAAAACATGGGCTCAAGCACCTTGGTTTGAAACAAAAGGTAAAATCATGTACGTTTAAGCCTTTTAAGTCATTGCTATTCTCGATAATTCAATCATCAGATTTCCTAGCTTGAAACAATTTGTCGTTGAATAATGACTAACAAGTTGTAAAGAGTTAATGTAGTGAAGACCTGGGTATGACGATAAACTACATCCGGCTGCAATTGAAGGTTTTGAGGAAATTGCAACGACCATTATATTTCCCGGTTTACATTGATCCAGGTTGGCAGCACAAAAGTGAGCCCCCAAATAAAAACAAAACACTAGAACTATAAAAATATATAATTCACGTTTCCAAGGATACAGAGAAATCCATTCATCCAGACAAGGGGTGGTTGCGTGTTCATAATCGCTGTATTTTGTTGTATCAGTTATTAGTTTAGGTTTGAAGAAGGGTTTTCGTTTAGGCAGGGATAGGGATGTATCATTCAATCAAATCTGACATCCGTTAAATGCATGTCGTCTGGATTTATTTTTTTTAATTTTATTGTTAACGGCAAAAATTCTTACGGCATGTTTTTCTATTTGTATACTTAAAGATTTTTGGGGGTGTTTAGGTTAGTATACGTTTTATCTAACTACGATTTTAAAAAATAATTTCACTTTTAATTTTTGATATACTATATTTCTTTTTAAAACAAGTAAATGTATTAGAATTACTTACAGTATGTAAAATTATTCTCACATCAAGTATAAATATGTATATTATGAGGTCACAATTAAAAAAAAAATTATATTTAAATATCATTTAAGTAAAATTTATGACAATGACGGCAAAAATAGCTATTTCATTTCTCTGATTTAGTAAACTTTATTTTTTATAAACTTAGTAATATATAGTTTCTCACATAAGTACAAAGGACATGGGTCATTTAATGGCTTACATCTAGCTTTTCATATTATATTTTACTGTAGGTGGTTTATTGGATTCTTTTAAGTGCTTGTAGTACTTTGAGAGAGGTGTTTGGATTAGAATACGTTTTATTTAACTACAATTTTAAAAGATGTTTAGGTTAGAATTCGTTTTATTTAAATACAATTTTAAATACAATTTTAAAATATTTTCACTGTTAATTTCTAATAGACTAATAATCATGTGCGCACTAAATCTGAATATCATCTACCATGTATTGTACTGTGAAAGTAAAATAAAATGTATTATATTTTTATTACTTCAATGTTCCCAATTAAATTAAATTTTGGCATTAAATGACCCATGAAGGAGTTGATATGCCATTAAAAAAACAAATCAAATTCAATCCAATTAATGTAGTAAAAGTATTACTATTTATATTTGTATTCATCTTATTTCTCTGAATCATTTGATTCCTAGCAAAGCAGTAAAACCACTAAGACGTAATACGTTAATCAGGTGTGAAGAAATATGAGAATAAAAATGTTAAGAGGAGAGGACAATAAAATAACATGAATTAAGAAGACATGATATAACGACTGACATTGCATTTAAAGATTTGAAGATCAATATTGAATGGAAAGCAAGAGACCGGGAGAGAATTCCAAAAGTGCGAGAGAAGAAACTGTTAGCATAGAATTGACGGTTATATTCAGCCATTTCAATTGTAAAATGATGATACATCGCTATCAATCTAGTAAGTCAGTTAAGTGCCATACCCCGTTTACATGATAGGGGGATCATGTATTTTTCCAAGGCTAAAGAACCCAGCTTGTCCTGTTATTCAACTCATAGCTGGAGGGAAAGAGATGGATTTCCCAATCCCAAGGGTATTTGTGCGTAAGGGAATCCAACGAATTCGACTGGAATTCGAATTCTCACTCTGAGCCGATATCCATTATACTACAACGTACTGAATTCAAAGATATAACATAATGTATAACAATTAAATTCGAAAAACCAAGGCACCAAATAGGAAAGCTCATCAGAAAAAAATACCATAAAGAGAAAATATATAGAAATGGCAGAGGGAAGCTATGTTACGGCAGTGGGAGACTGACTGAAGTTGGGATGCCAGGTAAGGACTGATAATATTGCAGATTCTTCTTTGGATTTTATCAAGAATCTCTAAATACACAGTAGAATAACCAGACCAGATGTGATAGCAATATTCAATTCAATAACGAATGATAGAATTATAAATGTGTAGATTCTGGTGAGAATACTGTCTAGCACGGCAACTTCAACCAACTTTCCTAGGAGCAGACGTTGAAATTGATGCAATATAATCTTTCCACTTCACGTCAGCGGAAAACGTTAGCCCTAGCAGACATAAATAGTCTCTTTCCTGGTGTTTAGCATCAGTAATGATGATGGAAGATAAAAAAAAATCTCTCAGACGATTAAATGAAAGCAGTTACGTTATGGAGATGTTAAAATTAATTCATTCATTTCTTTTCACCAGTTGTAGCTCGTTCTTTTTAGATCAGCTCCCAACATGACCTTATCAAACCGATTAAAACTTGCCATTAAGACTTAAGTAAATAGTTGTGTCATCAGCATTGAGACCAAGTTGATAACTGATGACATAGGGATGGCCGTTGGTTATGTAATAGTGTTAGTTAATTCTCCAAGGTCTTGAACAAAACTAGCATTAATACAAAAAGATCTAGAAGAATGACCGTTCAAGATAATTTTAATTTTGCAAAATGATAACAAACATTGAATCAAATGAAAAATTCGTCCAGAAAAAAACACCATAACATAATATTATAAAATGTTTATAAATTGATGAGTTTGATATTTGATATTTGCAAATTAGAGAAGAATATATTTTATCTTCACATCTTACAATGAGTGCAACTGTTGTAAACTTGTTTTTAAAATGATTTATCTGAATTTTTATGAATCCTTCTATTTGATAATCCTATAAAAATGCTATAAACTGACATTAGATAAAATTAGTTTTCTGTCGTTTTTTAATATATTTAACAACGTGTTCTTAATATATTTTCATTAGATAACCTACACATCGATATGTCAGATGAAATTAGTATAGTTATATAATTAATTTTTGATGATGATGAATACATGTAAAAAAGGATTTTCGGACAAGCGGATTCTCAGAAATGGTTCAACTTATTTGACCTTTGACCATTAAAGCGAGTGGTTGTCAGAAGCCAAATTGAGCGGAGTGTCAACATCAACAGAAGCGTGAGTAAAATTTCCCTTGGAATCAATCAAATAATATTCTGAGAAAGATGTTTCTTAGAAATTAATATCGATAAATAATCTGCTTCGAAAATATTTTATTACAGTGTACAGAATCATTAACCTTATCAATTGGCCTATCAATTGAGCCCTCAATTATTTGAAGATCGTCATCTTTGTTGTTACGGCCACTGCATTTCGCCTAGTCTGCACTTTCCTGGTGATATTTGAAGTTCTGAAGTTTTCTCGAATTAAAACCTTTTAAAAAATATTAAGCACATAAACTTATCCCGCTGGCAGTTACTATTTGTTTGCGATTGTAATTTAATTTGTCGCTAATGTTTAACAATTTTCTTTCGAGGAATGTCAATGAATATAACGTCACGGATTCAAGCTTAACGGATGTAACATGAAAGTAAAAATAATCAAAATCGAAACAAAAATTGATGACAGTTAAATGAACAGATAAATCAATAATTAGTTACAATATTACATCTCAGAACTGTAAACAATGCAGGAAAGCCGGAGAGTCAACCGGCCTAAGCATATTTTCTTAATAAAATACGTGAAGATATTAATAGAATAAGAAAATAATGAAATATTAAAATAAAATAAAATAACGTCAAAGAATTCTTCAAGCAGATAAATGAATTCCAATAATTCTTCAAGTCGTAAGGTCACTTCAAATAATGCTTCAAGTAGCAATGATAAAATTTAACAGTAGCTTTTACGCAAGTAAGCAATTAGATTATCGTTAATTATGAAATGTGCAAATTTTCTTCGAGAAATACAAAAATATTATAATTCATTATTGCTTTATATTTAATTTGTGCATCTGACTTCCAAGTATTTTTAGGATCACTTTTTGAAGATTCATTGAGCCCCTAAATTTATTCTCTACTGCCTGCATTTTTCTTTTAATTTAAGCAATCTTTGTAGCCTTGATAATGAAAACAGCATTGTAATTCCCTTTTTTTTTTTACTATCAAGCCTTAATTTTGATGGATATCTTTAAACACTAAAAGATATTCCATACAAGGAATTCAGAATTAAAGAAGTTTCATTTGAATTCGTATCTTCGATATTGAGAATAAACCTTAAGATTTGAACAAACTAGGTAATTACAAATATTAGTCTTTTTCATAATCTTCCTATTTTTCAAGGCTACATTATTCTACGCTGCATTGTTGATTATCTTGTTGTAATAGTAGAAGGTTTTTCTTATTTCTTATTTATGTGTAAACTTTATTCCTCGTAATATTCAGAATATATGCGTTATCTTTCAAGCTGAATAACGATGTGTAGCCAACAAACTGATTAACAGATAAAAATCAAAAAGATAGAGAACAAACCATGATAAACACATATTCAAAATAAATGCACATTTTAATTTCATATATACACAATATGTACAAAAGATATTGGGGAAATTTGTATGACAAACTGGAAAAAGTTTACTTGTGACGTGTCTCGTCCTTCGCGACTTCATTGGACTAAATTTGTGGTGCTGTTATGACTATACATGCACACGACAGAGGGATGCTGGGAATTTTAGATTTATTTATTTTTTATCAGCTGAATTCCTTTATAGTTTCGTTTTTTTCCATTCAATCCCTTGTGATTAGGTATTTCACACTGTGATATTAGAATGGTAAAATGTTGTAAGAGTCAAGGCGCAAACTTACTGTAGATGACCTTGTGATTAAAACACGCTCTAAACATTTACGTCGTAGTGAATTATTTTCTCCTTTGATCAGTGTAACCTTTTTATGTCAAAGTTGTGGTCAGTTTCTCGATATATAAAAATATATATGGTTATCTTACAAAAGACATTATAATAAATGTATATTCACAATAATAATTATTATCAACAATCATGTCATGTAAGTCTGCAAAAGACAATGGCAAATGGTCGAGTTCTAAGGGGGCATTCAGAAAAAAACAAAAAAAAAACATGTAGCGGCAAATGAAAAACATTGTTGTTGGAGAAAGGGATCAGTGGTGTCTAGCCTTCAGTTAAAATTAGTGTCACGGATTCAAGATTATCGGATGTAACTTGAAAATAAAATAATTAAAATCAAAACAAAAATGATGATAATAGTCATCAGTTAAATGAAAAGATAAATCAATAATTAGTTACCATATCACATCTTAGAATTGTAAACAATGCAGGAAAGCCGGAGAGCCAATCGGTCTAAGCATATTTGTTAAATAAAAAAAGGTAGAGTAAGAAAATAATGAAATATTAAGATGAAATAAAATAACTAATAATAACTTCCCACTTGATCCGAAATTCTAGTTTCAACCTGCTGGTTCTTCGCCATTTTGAACCGCGGTTGACCGGGTTTAATGATATCTCCGATTCCAATGTCCCGGTGGTCAAAATTAAAATGTTTTTATTGAAAACTTGTCTAGAATCTAAAGTCATCGGTGTTCTGAATATTTTTCTTCTCAGTCGATCGCTATTCCTACGCTATATTGGTTAACCCATCTAGGGTGGTGTCTTCAGTTTACTATTTTATACAACCATTGGCTCAATTCTCTCTTATCATCATCCAGCACGGAAAGATCGTCTTTCTTACGTTCTGGAAACATCAACTTTCGGTTAATCAGTAAATCTGTCATGAAACTATTCCTGCTGTTTACCATTTTCCCTAAAACCCTTTTTTCTACGTAGGTGAAATTTAAATGTTTAGATAAAAAGGTTTCTGTCCCTATGGTAACAACAACTTTTTTCTAGACGTTCTGAAAACTTTGGTTAAAAACAGAAAAACAGGAAACTCGAAGTACTTTTAATTTAAGAATAGAAAGTGGCGTTCTTTAATAATTTAAAATCAAGTTTTTTTTCTTTCGTCTGGAGGTAAAATTAATAAATAAATAATTAAGCGTTCATAATCAGTGAAAAGTACATTCCTTCCTTTGCTATTCACATTGAACCAGATTGCCATGTCTTATAGAGGCTTTCCAAGTATTTCTACATGCAGGGTTTTCTTTGATGGAAAATAGGAGCCCATAATCCGCCCGGTGACACATCCATCAATACTGAGCCTCTGCCCGCTAAAACTCTTGTGTTTATGAAAACACCTCACGTTTCAGGACTTAAGTTTGTCTTTTGCAGAAAAAAGACTTTCTTCCATCAAATCTTAGTGCGAAATCAGACTTTGTTTTCTAATTAAAACATCTTTCGTCTTTTTTAGCTACTCTTAGGATCAAAGTTTATAAAATTTGTTTTCTTCACATGAAATTTATAAGATTAACCCTGCTACCGCTATTGGTAGATTATAATTCCTTGTAAAATTAGAAATGATCATAGAGATTTAACCGAAAGGTCAAAACATTTGCAGCAACCCACGTAACACAGGAAACGCCATATTATACGCAGGATTGCTATTCAATTTCTTCCTTGACAAACAAAGAAAACTCACCGAAATCCAGCAGGCCAAAACATCTATCGTCTTTCCTTCAATCTAACAATATCAATCTTTTTGTATCAATCTGTTTGAATCAATCTGTTCGTATCTATCTATCTATCTATCTATCTATCTATCTATCTATCTATATATATATATATATATATATATATATATATATATATATATATTACGATTTTGCATCTAAAACTTTTCGTAGGTCGTAAGAAAAATATAACTTCAAAGGAGGATATATATATATATATATATATATATATATATATATATTTGTGTGTGTGTAAAGAATTAACTTTTTTTTTTTTAATCCGACATATATTTTTATTACTTCAAACCTTTTTTTTATACATGTCGGATTTTTTGGGAATTGCTTTGTTGACGTTTCGGAAATGAAACTGAACAGGTATGCGTTTCGAGAAAAGTCTGGACGAGAGAACGTGCATTAAAAACTTTAGAATGTGCTTTTAGAATTTTGCTTGATTGTGAGGCTCTACGTGGCAAAGCAGCCAAAGTTTTTTCGGATCAGACGTGATTTTCCATGCAAAGCTGGACGCAGGTTCGAATTAAGCCAAATTTTATTAAATCTTCTCGAGTAGACAGGCCGATAGATGATGAAAGAAATATTGTTTAAAAATAAACGAAGAGTCTACTCAAATACGGCTGTCCACTAAAAATAATGTTTGAAGTAACAAAACACACGCACACATACATACACACACATATATTATGTATGTGTGTTACATATATATATATATATATATATATATATATATATATATGTGTGTGTGTGTGTGTGTGTGTGTGTGTGTGTGTGTGTGTGTGTTTGTGTGTGTGTGTGCAAAATGGAATATAGAAAAAGCAATCGGATGTTGATATTTGTTTATTCTGCTGCAATATTTCGTTCATTTGGAACATCATCAGATGAGAATCAAGCAACCATTACTTTGAACAATTTTTGAGAATTAACAAAATTAACAAAATTAATAATAAATATTTGTGAATCAATTAAACATTTGTGAAGTATCATTTATACAATAGGATAATTGTTAAAATAAATGCTAAATATATTGATATAGGAAAAATTCAAAACAATATATATCTAAAAAGAATAGTGAAAAATATATTAATACGGAGAGAGAGAGAGACATACCTACAAACAGACAGACAGACAGACAGAGAGAAAGAATGTCTTTATGGGAAACAATTTTGTAAATCCATTTTTTTTCCTAATTTCTATTAAATAATTGTTTTAGTATTTAACTAATATCTCGATACTTCACTCTTCTAAATTTACAAATAGAAAACTGGTCACATTTTTCACGCGCAATATTCAGGGTACGGTGACTAGAACTATACTCTCCCGTATAGAAAACAAAATATTCACGATACATTCATTTGAACTATTCTATCCTGCATAGAATACAATACATACGCGATTCGATGACTAAAACTATTCTCTCCTGTATAGAAAACAAAATATTTCTGAGAAGCTTCGATACAGAATTTGAAAATTTGCAACTTCTAATAACGTCACACTGTACATTTATCAGCCAACCATCGGATACCACAGATTTACTTACGTTTTAGAAATTCATGTGATTTGAAATGAATTAGATCTTTAATCGAGGAATAAATAAAATCAATGTGTTCAGTATTAGAAGAAAAGAATAGATGAAAATAATACAAATGCATATTTTTGAAAGAATATCAATCAAAATATGGAAAGGAAAAATGCAAGATAATGAAGAAGAATGAATGTGTGACTTGGAAAGAAAAGAAATGAATAGAAAAATAAAAGAAGCCCGACTCGAAAGAATCGATAGATTGTGGGATCAGGGAAAAGCGTAAATCAGGAGTTTTATACAAAATCCAGTGATGAGAAACAAAATAGAGCATCAAGTTTTGTGTTAATCTCATTTGAAAAGGTCAGGCTGATAGGATAACAACATAAATACCACAGTATAAAGTTTCTGAAGATGTCGATGGTTATTTATATATATATATATATATATATATATAGGGTGTATAAAAATACTTTTACAAATTTGGAGCGAATTTCTTACACCAAGCCAAAGCCAAAAGTCCACATAAATATATGTCGGCAAATCCTTCGTTTTTGAGTTACTAAGTTCAAAGAAAGTTTATGGCAGATGGCGCTGTGTTGACATGTAAACTATATATATATATATATATATATATATATATATATATATATATATATATATATATATATATATATATATATATACACACAGACACACACACACACACATATATATATATATATATATATATATGTGTGTGTGTGGCCGCGGATGTGTTTATGTGTGTTTTCTATGAGAGCATTTCGCCATATGTTTTTCATCGGCTCTTTCAACATAAACTTTGGGACTGATAGCTTTATATTTGGTATTTGTTTATATGATTTATACTTTGTTTTAATTGGTCTGATTCGAACTTCGAAGAAATATTCCTGTGAGAGTTTTCCAGTTCATTTTTGGATTTTAGCTTTTATGAAAGTCAATATTTTTTTCTGTTCTTCTGCGTATGAATTTAGCAGAGACAATTGGAAAGAGAATAGTTTGAGAATAAAACTGCAGTTTTCAAGAAAACAAATACCATTGGCAAAGAGATTGATCTGAAGGTTTGAAAGATGTCATTTACTGCGGCTGAGAGAGTTAAAAAGAGACAGACAGATTTTGAAAAATAAAAGTAAGTAGAAATCCTCTAGGAGATGACAAAGCTAAATATCAATTGTGATTGCATTTTCCATTTGGTAATATGAATAGAAAAAAAGAACATAAAACTCTTTTTATTTGAAACGAAAAAATGGCCGACAGAAGCAGGAAAATAAAAATAAGGAAAAACGTTTACAATAAATGGCAAAAGATGATTTTTCACTCTTCAACAACGCCCAGTAGAATTATGTTTTTCTCTTTCAATATAATTACTGATTACATGTGTCATTTTCATAGATTTAGTGATCACAGTTTAGTCTTTTGCATTTAATGTAAATATCGATCATTTACCAATAATGATTGATTCAAAAGATATCATACATTTCAGTTTTGCTTTCAGAGAAAACCAGACGGAATAAAAGAATGTCTCAGTAAAATTCTCAAGAGAGATGTAATTTATGGTTGCAACATTAAATCAGTCGGTCAAGGGAAAGCAAAGAGGAGTGAGGATTTAGAATTTGGGAAAAAGAAAGTATGGCCATTACTGTCAATATAAAGTAGAGAGTGAATGCACTCATATCGGATTATATACTGTCTGGATGACCAACGGTTAGTTATGATAGAAAAGAAAAAATGTTTTTAAGAAAATGAAATTTATAAGATAGAAAGAAAAAAGAGTAAGAAATGAAGAAGGAAAAAAAAGGTAGAAAATGAGAAAGAAAATTGGAAGGAAGAAAAGAAGAAAAAAGAAAAGAAGAACAGAAAAATAGAAGAAAATAGACAACGGAGATGAGAAAGGAAGACAAAACGAATCGAAGAATAAATTAAGAAAAGGGAAAATGTGTAAAAGAAATAAAGAGAAAGGGAAAGAGAAAGAAATATAGAAAGAAAAACAAAAAGAAATATAGAAAGAAAAACAATATGGTTTCTGATATCAGAATAATCTCTATCAGAAAAGAAGAATAAAAGAATGAAATGTTTTCAAGATGATATGAATATAAAAAGAAAAAAGAAAAGAGGAATCACTTTGAATGAAAAATAAAGATGAAGAGTGGACAAAAAAGAATAACTTCTGAATGAGTGAATGAAGAAGAAAGTAATGAAGAACGTACTTTCAAGAAATATTCACGTCTTAATAAAAGGAGTTGCAAAATGTCAAGTGAAAATACAATAAAGATTAAATGGGAAAAAACAGAAATAATTATGAGAACCTATAAAAACCAAAATTAACAATAGAAGATTTTTTCAGATAACTTCAAACCCACTTGAAAGAATGTTGTAAGACATTCTTTATAACAAAATCTAACGTTACCGTGCATGAAGAATCTAAGCTCAGTCAATAGCACGGTATTAGGTAAGAAGTTGATAATAGGACCTAATATTGCGATGGCTTCTCAAGAAACAGATGAAAACTTTTAAATGTTTTAGAATACTACACAATACAGTGAGGCATGATTTAATCAAATATCTGAAAAGCAAGATACTGATAGTAGCGAAGCAACTGTTTTGTAATACGCTTAAACTCATATATAACACAAATATATAATGTATAATAAAGCAGGAAGAATTCATTCAAATATGCTTTAATGAAATCAACCGACAGGATCTGTCTGTTTCATTTTTCATTATATTTTCGATACTTGACGTAAAAGTTGGCATTGGAGACTTTTGAATGCAAATTGGGAAATATAATAAAAAATTAAACTGACAAAAATAATAAAAAAGTATAATGAAATCACCCAACACACACACATTCATACATATATATATATATATTATCACTCACCGATAGCACAATTCGGCGTTTCATGCACAACAGAATCTTCAAGTGCTGAGTATAGACAGTGTTACTTCCATAATTTAAATGTTAATAAAAATATCTGATTATCACAATTTTGGTACATTTATACTTAGATTTCCTTTTTTTTAAATTTGAAAAAAATATATTTGGCATTTAATATAAACGGGATTCATATATATATATATATATATATATATATATATATATATATATATATATATATGTGTGTAATTTTTTATATTAAACATAAAGGGAGATTACTTTTTCTTAAAAACATAATTTACATCAAAACTTAATCTGGATCAATGTATTTGAACATATATTTATTTTTATGTCAACATGTATTCCTCTTGTTTAATAAGCTAGGGTTATTTACATATTTTATGATAACTATTTTTTCAACAAGATAAATTACATCTACTGTCTTTCCATTGTAAGATTTGGCTCTTGTTATAATATCCCAGGTGATGAAAGGCATATTACCGTCATTCTTTAATTGCCAGAAATAATTAAAGAGATCAGTGCTGTTTTGTATTTTATATTGCCTAAAGTCATTGCCATCCGATGATGTAGAAACGAAATTTCCACTGAATTTTAATGGAACCAAAATAAAATTTAACATCGTTACCGGAATGTATGCTAGCTCGGTATACAGTATTATCAATTATACATTGACCGTTTAATGGACAGATCATATTTTTAAGCTGTTGCATTTATTTTAAAAAATTAATGTAATCTTTCTTGGAAATATATTTATTTAATATAATATGGTCATGTTGGGATATAGATTTATCGATGTTGCTAACGCAGATATAGCTGACATTAACATTATTTATGTTAAAAATCTTTTTAGAGTTGTGAATGATTAAAGTGCTTATGAATTAAATTTAGGAAAATTCTTCCGATATTACTTTGAATATTACGATTGAAAGGTGGATTAAACCGTATGATGTTACGCGTATGGCGGTTTATTTTTACTTTCTTAGATTTTTCTAAATTCTCTAAGTTTATGTTTGCTTAGTTCTAAACTTTTATATATTTAATTTTATTATTATCAAATATTGTTTTATTGCTGGCGTTAGTATATAATCTAACTTGATCTGATTTATGTAAAATATCTGGAATTTTATGCTGGTGGTTTTTTATATATATATATATATATATATATATATATATATATATATATACACACACAGAGATGTAGAAAAATAATTTGGTATACGCCCCCATACAACCAAATGGTAAAGAACAAATTAGGACAAAAAATCCTCGCATTAATAGTCAAGCATTTTCCTAGTGAAAGTAAACTAAGTACTATTTTCAATAAAAACACACTAAAATTGAGTTACAGCTGTACGGAAAACTTAGAAAAGTTTATTAAGAAACATAATGCTAATATCTTAAATAAACACTAATACCAAAACCAAAAAATTTAGACAATGGAAAAATAAAAATAAAAACTGATGACGATAAAAATGATGTAACAGTAGAAACCCTCTTATTTGCCATCTACAAAATAAATGTCGCACAGAATCATTAGTATACCAATGCAATATATCTTCGATTGAAAATCCTGAAAACATAAAAATATATATAGGTTGCACAAGCCATGAGTTCAAAAAAAGATTCAACCAACATCAAAGTTCATTTAGGATAAATAAATATAAAAATCAAACAGCTCTCTCGAAGTACTTCTGGCACCTAAAAGAATCAAATAAAACACCTACAGTAAAATGGAAGTTAATAAGATAACCTAGAATATATAGGTCATTAAATTACCCATGTCCTTTGTTCATACATGAGAAACTATATATTACTAAGTTTATAAACAATCAAAATTTACTGAATCAGAGAAATGAAATAGTTATTTTATGCTGTCATTGTCAACTATTTTCCTTAAATAATATTTAAAAATAAAAATAAATTTTAAAAGTGCGATCAGGTAATGTACATACTTATATTTAACGTGAAAAAGTAATTTTATATACTGTAAGTAATTCTATTACATTTACTTGTTTGAAAAAAATAGCCTATTAAAATAACAGTGAAAATATTTTAAGGTTGTATTTAAAATTGTAGTTAAAAATCTTTTAAAATTGTAGTTAAGTAAAGCGTATTCTAACCTAAACACCTCCCTCAAAGTACTACCGGCACTTAAATGAATCCAATAAAAAAACCTACAGAAAAATGAAATTATGATGAAAAGCTAGAAGATGTAGGCTATTGAATGACCCATGTCCTTTGTATATACATGAGAAACAAATATATTACTAAGTTTATAAAAAATAAAGTTTACTAAATCAGAGAAATGAATTAGCTATTTTTGCCGTCATTGTCATAAATTTTACTTAAATAATATTTAAATATAATTTAAAAAAATAAAATAATTGTTACCTAATAATATACATACTTATACTTGATGTAAAAATAATTCTACATACTGTAAGGGATTCTAATACATTTACTTGTTCTTAAAAGAAATATAGTATATTAAAAATTAAAAGTGAAAATATTTTTCAAATCGTAGTTCAATAAAAACGTATTCTAACCTAAACACCCCCAAAAATCTTTAAATCTTTGAATTTTTGCCGTTAACAATAATTTTTTTAAAAATCCAGACGGCATGCATTTAACGGATCTCAGATTTCATTGAAAAATACATCCCTACCCTACCCTACCACAACGTAACTAATAACTGATACATTAAAATACAGACATAATGAACACGCAAACACCCCTTGTCTGGTTGAATTGGATTTCTCTGTATCATTGGAAACGTGAATTATGATTTTTGCTGTGTCTTTAAAACCCAGTAATTTTAAAAGTTACTCCAAAATTCGCTTGAGGATGAAATGGAACTAATGTCTTTAATTACAAAATTAAATTCGAAGCTTTCAGCTTCCATTTTTGAAACATGGTTAGAAACTGTGTAGCGAAAAAAACATATTTTAAATCAGTTAATTTCTAATATTAATGCTCCGTAAATTTACATTGAGCACTATTTTGCAAAAAAAAAATATCTGTAAGAATACCAGATTATATATTTTACTGTTCTTTATATATATATATATATATATATATATATATATATATATATATATATATATATATATATCAGAGATGTTTCATTAAATCATCTAGACTAGTTTTTTCCACTTATTTTTTACAGGAACCTCTCATTATTACGGACACATATCGTAGTACCCTTATTACAGGAGGAATGAAAATTACCATATCGATGCATTTTACTTTCGAAATTAGCAAAATGCTATCATCACGGTGTTGTTTTTGCTAAGAGGAGAAATTGCTGTATTCATCATTTTTCTAAAATAAAATCGCTTTGTTCAACTGAAAATTAAATGAAGTGAATAAAACTAAGGTTAAGTACTGTACGACTTTTAAATTATATGAAGTAAAGTTATTGAAATGTCTACATATATTTAAAATATATATTGGTTTGTACATATCTACGTATGGGAATATATATATATATATATATATATATATATATATATAGATAGATAGATAGATAGATAGATAGATAGAAACAGTATTTTCATCTGATATTGTCACTCTATAATGTTCCATCGATATGATTTATAATCATAAAATGACGAATTAAGCACACTCAGAAGATAAGGTAATATCTTAAAATGAGCAATATTGCGGCAATTTTGATGTATGTGTAGGAGAAAAAAATGATGATGAGGGATTTTTTTTCTTTCTTCTTCGGTCGCCACAAGGAAATGGATTGCGTGACTCTCTTTTTCAGCCGTTAGACTGGGCAGTTGTGAAACAGACTCCAATTCAGTCGCCCCTACTTCGACTTCCTCTTTCAATCCGTACGTTCAACTCTATTACACGCAGTCCGCCGAATATGACTCCCTGACAGTCAGAGCTTCAACATTCGGTGCCCGTCGGAGTTCAATGGAGATCGTATCAGGGAACCCCATGACGAAGGCTAGTTTGATAAGTTTTTCCATCTCGGTTCCCTCCAACCTGGCCAATCCAACAAGCAGTTTGATTTTGTTCACGTAGACGCCCCCACACGTTCGCCGGTCCACCTGAGCATGGCCAGTTTTCTGTACGCTGAAAATGCCTCCTTCCGTAAATCCCTCCTTCTGCCTGGCTTCGATCTGATCAACATCTCTCTGATCTTTATCCTCCATTTCCATGTAGAGGGCTAGTACGCCCCCCTCCAGGTAAAATGGCAGCAGGCTAGCCACATCGTCCACCTGCTAAGGCCTTGCCACCAGCCTGACCGTTTTAGCCACGCCACCACATTGCACTGGCTGGAAAATGGTTTTATAACGTCGCTGCTTATGCGAACCTTTCGACATACCTGCCGTAATAGCTTGTAGGAGAAAAAAGAAAAAAAACCCTCATCATCTTTTTTTTTCTCCTACAGTATGTATATTCAATGTTGGATTGTGTAGTGAATATCTTTCGTCAGTGTCAATGCACATACCGTTCATCTCTTTTGTTCGTGGAATAATGTTTTCTCGCGCACACATATATCCGTGTGAACACACGCGTTCACAGCACTGTCCGTCTTTTTTTCTTTCTTTTTTATGATGGTGTCTGTGTAAGACTATGGTAAGTAAAATTGCTATTATTTTAAAAAAAGAAAATAATGCTGTTTTGTTATTATTTTAAAGCCGGTTATTTGCTTGTTTTGGCGATTGTGCATATGTAAATGGCAGAAACTCTAATTTATAATACTTATTAGTATTTATGCGGAGATATTTATTTTGCTGGAGAGGGAGAAGTAAGTATAATTGTAGACTGATACGGTAATGGTAATCGTGATGCGGTGGTAATTGTGGACTAATGCGGAGATGCGGTAGTAATGGTGGGAGAAGCGATTAATAATAATATCAATTGTAGTAGCAAATAGTTATTGTAAAGTTGTAGAAGTGATTGTAGTAATGGTGGTAGGATTGTAATAACTATAATTATAATTATTATGATGGTAGTTTGAACTAGAAAATAATTGTTGGCGTTATGGTGTCACTGGTTTCTATTTTCATGTTCATCGGGCCAATTGTGGTTTATGTAGTAGTGTTGGCTGGTATTTTTTATTTTATCCGTTTGGTATAAATTGTGATAATAGGCATTTGTTTTCATGTCTGCATTTAGAAATTATTTCTGATCTTATGTATAGTAATTTCTTTTGTTGGGTATGAGAAATTATTGCTACCTTTTCGTGTAGGCAAAGTAGGTATTTCTTTGTAATGTTGTTGTAGGCAGGAGCGTTTTTCAATATTTTCCAATTTATTCTTGGTGTAATATTTCTGTCTTTTAGATGCCATATATATGTGGATAGTGTAGTGAACAGAAAAAGAAACATTATCTGGTTTAACACACCATAGAATAAAACCATTCAAAACAAACATTGGAAGGACATTCCCAAACTTAATAGAAAAGCATTTCCCCGAAACAAACCGATTAGCAAAAATATTCAACAAACATAACGTTAAGATCACGTTTTCTGCTGCACACAAAATATAGCACAAATAATAAAAAGCCACAACAAAAAAGTAACAACCTGCAATGACGCAACCAAGGAACCTCAATGCAACTGCTGAAATAAAACAACATGCCCACTCCAAGGAAATTGCCAACAAACAAATATAATATATAAAGCCAAGGTAAGTGCGAACAACACCACAATGTACAACATCGGTGATATTAAGGGTCCATTCAAGAAAAGAAAAAATAACCACGACCTTTCATTTTCCGACAGAAAATACTCAAACAGCATTACAATTATATACAGTGGGCGAAAATAAATATTCGTACACTTGAAAAATTGTATTTTTATAAATGTAAAAGCCTTAAATAAAACAAATCTCGACACATTTTATGTATAAAGACACATACTATTAAAAAATAATCATAAACTTGATTAATTCTTATTCTAACACAAATTAATACATTTTTTTATTCTAACTGGTGAAAAAAGTATTCGTACAAATCAATTATTAGAATAAAATAATCAATTAATTATGAAAAAAGTATATTCCAGAATGTTCCAGTAATGTTATCAGTAATTATAGTTAACGATATTAGCCATTATCAGAGCATTCTGCAATTTCTAGTCTTACGAGAAGGTTCTAATAATGCCTAAAGGTAAAGAATTGACTATTTCACAAAAACAACACATTTTGTCTCTTTGGAAAGATGGGAACAGTTACAGAACGATTTCTAACAACCAGAATATTCCTTTTACTACAATTGCTTCGTCCATTGCAAGGTTTAAAACTCGTAACAGCGTCGAAAACCAAAGATGAACAGGTGCTCCGAGGAAGATTTCACTAAGATCAGCAAGGATATTAGGACACCAGATCCAACAAAATCCACAGGTTACCCGAGAAGCGCTGCATTAGGGATTAAAGTAACCAAGCGTACAATAAGTAATAAACTACACGCATCCCGAGGAAGACTGCACTCCTCTTGAAACGACACAGAGATGCTAGGATAAAATTCGTTAGAGAGCATAAGGATAAAAAATATTCGTTTTGGGAAAAAGTACTATAGACAGATGAAACTAAAATTGTTGTTTGGTCATAATTATCGAAATCATGTGTGGAGGAAGGACGGTGAAGCCTACTTACCAAAGAACACCTTGCCAACTGTAAAGTTTGGTGGTGGCAGTATCATGATCTGGAGCTGTTTTTCTGCAAAAGGTGTTGGCAGAATATCAATAATAGATGGCAAGATGAATGCCGAAAGATACCAGAAAATCCTGCAAGACAATTTAATGCGTTCTGTTGAGAGACTTCGGCTATTTATTTCCCCCACTATATATATATATATATATAAATTATGATAAAGTTAATTGATAATCCGTATGGATAATTCCAGGGAGGATATAAATTTGGAGAGCTCAATGTAATAATAGAGCAAATGATAATTAAGAAATTGGAGACTTCAGAAAGCCATCGTAATATTCTATTTCGCAAAATCGAGACTTCGATTTTGCTTCCTCAGTCCAGACGGTTTCAAAGAATCAAGCGAAAAATGAAAATTAACAGAAATTGTGTTTTAAAATAGGTCCAAAAATGTGGGAAAGGAAAGGGAATTATGTTTAGTAGAATTATATTTTAATATTTATATTTAGCGATGAGCTTAAAGTTATCGTAGCATCTAGACAGTCTATAGTACTGTATAATAACTCTTCCTGGATAAAAAGTAACAATAATAACTTCGATGTTCCTACCACTCTGCTCAAATAGCAGACTTAGTAGGGATATATATTAGACACACTCAGTAAGATTGTTAACCACAACTGTGTAGGTCTTTACAGTGACTAAGGACTCATAGATATAAAATATTGTTTCAAGGTATGCTATATTTATGGGTTAAAATTGAAGTCAAAACGCATAGGCGTCTGTGTGTGTGTGTGTGTTATTCCAGCCCAATTCAGAAAGGGGCCATCCTGAAGTTCCTCAAATTTCATCCAAATTTTCACCATTTGTTAACATTCATCAGAGGAGTTGATCCTGAAGGTCATGTCTAACAATTTTTACGTCACTTTGAATATTCTAATGTTATTGAACATTTTCAAAACATTGACTTTTCTAGTTTTTGGAGACCTTTCACTGAAAACTAATTTCATTGGTTGCCTTTGGAACCCCTTTTCCTTCATCACATCTATTATGAGTCATTCATATTCAATCAACTAATCACAATCTTCTATGACTTGTTGCAAAATTCCTTTTACACTCAAACTCTTTCATTATGGTTTGCTGACACTGCATAAAGACCCGTTAAAATCACCTCATCTTCTCTTGTCATGCAGTTTGTATCAAAGACTTCATAAAAAAAACAATAAAACTGACCCCCTCACGCTGCATTTCTGCGCAACAGAAGTGCAAATAGGGCGAAAAATGAACGAATCCATTTTTTTTTTTTTCATATTATGTCTATTTATTTTTATAATAATCCTAGCTGGTTAATCGTTAGGTTTCGATATTTTCACAATACACGAAAATCCTTGTTGACAACACCAATAAATTACACCAGGAAAAGAATAAACAAATATTTCATAAATCTTGAGATCTTCTATATCAAAATCAACCAACCAACACTTAACAAAATGAAGAAGCAATGCTTTTGACTAGACTGACAATTAACATTTGCATTTTGCCATGTCTAATTCTCCCGCAACGACTAATTTTAAAGTAATTATAACAGAGTGTGCGTTCATGCGTGTTAGCAAAAGTCAGCATCACAACGATTAGAGTTATATTAAGTTTAGCTTTGCAATTCACCCCGAGGATGATCTCGCAGGAGATCGAAAGTGCTCGGGTTAAAAACAAATACGGCGTCTTCCTTGATGAATTCCAATGAATGAGCTAATTAGACAACTAGAAAGGATAATTATAAAAACAAATAGACATAATATGTTTATATTAAAAGAAATATGTTTGAATGAAAATATGCAGTATATATATATATATATATATATATATATATATATATATATATATATATATATATATATATATATATATATATATATTTTAAGGTCTTGCTTGTATTTTACTATTTGTGCATATATATATATATATATATATATATATATATATATATATATATATATATATATATATATGCATCATGTTTCATTAAAAACGACACACAAGGTACTACGGTTAAGCTTCTTATTTAATTTTTTTTGTGTTCGCACAAGAGCTTCTATTTTGGACACAGAGTGTATTATAAAAAGTGTCCAAATGTTCTATAAGAACTCAATAATGTCAAAGAGACACTAATTATCAATGACTTCTACAACCACCTTATAGACTACCAAATTAGACTATTTCTCCCCAAAGTAAATAGCAATGATAGTGAACATAACCTAATGCACATAAAAAATTTCTACAAAAAACAAATGCACATACAAACAAGACGAATCTTCACTTAGAAATTTTATAGACACACTCTACACCAATCGACCCGAATAAAAAATCAAATTAATTTCAGACGGCTAACCTTTTCCTCGAAAATAACAACACACCAGCTGTCAAAATTACAACGAACGAATATTATCTATGAGTTCAAATGCCTTTTAAGGAACTGTCTTCCTGATTATCGGAACTCATAAAAAATTACATCGGTCACACAACTACATGCCCATCCAGACGCCTTACGTTACACTTATCTGACCAGAGCTCCATTAGAGCCCATTTAAACACACGTACAAACCTACCAGACTCCATTCGAAATATACTAGTAGAAAACACAAATATAATAACCTCATCCACTTGTAAAAAACGTTACAAAATAATGGAAATCCTAATAATAAAAAAGAAAAGAAAACACCTCTATAACATACTAAAATCATGCACATAACACACACACTCAATTAAACTGAAAAATAAAAACATCCTTGATAATGACTAAAATTATAGCCGAAGGCGCTCGGAACTATAAAGCATTTGGACAGTTTCTAGACAATCTAAAAAAGAAAGCTCTTATGCAAACACAAGAAAAAATAAATAAAAAGCTTAACCGTAGTACCTTATTTTAATGAAACTTGCATAAATGAGGGATCGTTGCCTAAATACACAATATATATCTTCGGACCTTGTCGGTCTGTTTATACTGTACAACCTAACCGCCCACCGTGAACTGGACGTGGGGGACATCGGGCTGTACAGAGATGACGGGCTCATGGTAGTGAGGAGCTCCACAAGCTTTAAAACAGAGAAAATTAGAAAGGCAATTTACAATGAATTCGGGAAACTAAATTTAAAAACAATAGTCAACACTAAATTAAAAAAAGTAAACTTCCTAGACGTAACCCTAGACTTAACTAACAACGATCACCTACCTTACAGAAAACCTAACACTAATCCCTTGTATGTACATCCTAAGTCAAACCACCCCCCATCTATAATTAAGCATATACCCACATCAATAGAGAAAAGAATAAGTATGAACTCAGCAAATAAAGAAATATTCCAACAGCACAGTAGTTTTTACAACACAGCCCTGAAAAACAGCGGATACAAAAACTTTGACATAACCTATAGAAACGTTAGTACTAATAATAAGAGAAACAGGAAAAGAAAAATCATCTGGTACACCCCACCGTACAACCAAATGGTTAGCACCAAACTAGGCCATAAGTTCCTAGCTTTAATTGAAAAACACTTTCCCACTAATAGCAAACTTAGCAACATCTTTAACAAAAACACATTGAAACTGAGTTACAGCTGCACTGAAAATATAGAAAGAATCATAAAAAGACACAATAAGAAAATCCTAGAAAAACACGCATACCAAAACAGTAATAAAACACATAAACTAAAACTAGATAAAAATAACGAAAAATTATGCGATTGTAGAAACCCTAAAAACTGCCCGTTGGAAAATAAATGCCTCACAAAATCCGTGGTATACCAATGCACTATCTCATCCATTGAGAGCCCTAACACTGATAGGATATACATAGGATCAACAAAGAATAATTTTAAAATTAGATGGAGACAACACAAGAGCTCTTTCAACAATATTCAAAATAGAAATCAGACATCTCTATCCCAATATTTCTGGCATCTAAAGGAAACGAATAAAACACCAAAAGTAAAATGGAAAATAGTAAATAGAACAAGAACCTGTAGAACCTGGGATGACCCATGCCTCTTATGCTTACAGGAAAAACTACACATCATTAAATTCCTAAATAATGAAAAATTATTAAACCATAGGCAGGAGTTAACGGTTTTTTGCCGACATCAACAGACTTTCGCATTAGATAATTAGCATAAAATAAAAAAATAAAAAAAACATAGCTAAGTAAAATTCTAAAAAGCTCAGCCAAACCCTTAAATAGGAAAAACCCTTTTTGTCGTCGTCAAAAAAACTAAAAAAACAAACTGAAATTCAATGCAAAGCGATCTGTATATTAAACACCCACTTAAATAAACAAATAAATAAATAGATAATCAGATAGACAATAATAAAAGACAATTCTCCAGACACATAACGACTGTAGACGCGCCATAAAAATATCCTTCACTGGGAACCAACTAAAGGATGACCGTAAACATTAGCCTTGAAATAGATACCCTACCCAACCTTAGCAAAACCTCTCAGAGGATGATGAATCTACTGATAAGAATTAACTCCCTGACCACTTAAAGAAGGAAAATAGTCTAGCCACTCCCACAATAACAAATTCTGTAAAATTACACGTAAACCGAGAGATAGCTTATTCCTAAAATTTCGCTTGAGGATGAAACGGGACTAAACACCTCAATCCAACTTAATTTTATTAATTATTTGGATGATTTCGGCTCTCGTTTTTGAAACATGAGAACTCTTATGTAGCGAAGGAATCATATTTTTAAACAAAAAATATTATTATATTATATATATATATATATATATATATATATATATATAGAGAGAGAGAGAGAGAGATAACATTTGAAAAAATCGGGTACTAATATTGTTATGTAAGTCAGAAGAGTACAACAAACTTCCAACTGGTTGTTGCCTATTCATAAATCTTGTAGATTTTCGATGGTATCAGATAAACGTCTATAACTTCATTTGAACTAATACTTATGTATAAACTGAGATAGATAGATAGATAGATAGATAGATAGATAGATAGATAGATAGATCAAGCTTGGATGATAAAGAAAATGGTCTCCTATTATAAAAAAAAGTTCTCCTATTTGGTCATGACGCACATAAGATAAAATGTGCCGCTTTGTTAAACAACAGATGAATAAGTATTTAAGCAAACCGAAGGGGCATCATGCCTTTTCATGCCAAACATTAGCAACAGAATGAAGTTGCTTCTCACATTGTCATCCTTGACACAGTCCAATCATAAAACATATCAAGGACATCTAGTAGCTACAATGATTGCCTCCCAGGAGAATTTTTCGATGGAAGGGTTTCTGGAGATAAAGATGAAATGGTCGGATTCAATGAATTCCACTCGGAAGTGGAATTCACCGGGAAGGAAGATAATCGTCGTTATTCGATTGCTTTTGCAGACGCTTAGGGAAAGCAAGTCTCAGAGGATGTCGACAGGGTTAATGAACATCAAACTTCAAAGGTTCTAACCGACAAGCCGAGATCAAAGTCTTCTTCAACTTGCCGCTAATGACCCTTACAAATTGACGCTTGACTCACCGAATTCTATAGCCAGACAAATGTGGACAGAGGCTGAGATGTTTCCGGAAACTCTTAACGGTCATCGGCTTTCTCGACTTTGACTATATACCAGATTATTTGTTATAGACTCGCACTCCACACCTCCCCCCGCCATCACACACACACAAATGCACACAAACACTCGCACGCACACACGCACACACACAAACACAAACACACATACTTACACAAACGTATGTACACACTCACACTTGCCCGGATATATATATATATATATATATATATATATATATATATATATATATATATATATATATAACAAAAATATACTTTTAAGGTATGTTATATTAATAGGTTAAAGTTCTAAATATCAGGTATATGAGTAACTGAGTAACTGGCATGTTTATTCAAAATACATGCGTAAGAATTCACCTTCCTCTCTGTCGAGAGCCGAGAACTTAGGAAAAATATCCAACCGATGACAAATCAGTCGGATTCCAATCGGATGTCTACCACACTGATGAGCTGTGATACAGCGAAACAGTATGTCTGTGAATGACAATATATATATATATATATATATATATATATATATATATATATATATATATTGCACATATAATGCTGCTATTAATAAAACAGTGGCCTATATAATATAACAAAGATATTAAATGTATATTAATAAATATGCATATTATCCCTCACCGATAGCACGATTCGGAGTTTCATGCACGACGCAATCTTCAGATGCTACGTATAGACTGGCCGTTTAAAAATTCTAAAAATATATCTGTCCTAATGTTGGCGTAGATATATATTATACTGGGATTACATTTTTAATTTCAGAAAATAAATACGTTTTGTATATATATATATATATATATATATATATATATATATATATAAACAAAACATAAAGCGTAATTTATATTCAAAATTCAAAATTAATCTGGATCAACGTATTTAAGCAGATATTTATTTTTATGCCTACAAGTAACTATCAAATGTTTAAATGTTTTAAGATTTTGCAACACGACATAAGTTACATTTAATTCCTTCCGCGTTATAAACTGTAGCTCATGTTATAATATCTCAGTTGACTGATTTAAAAATGACTGATCTAAAAAAGCCCTAAAATATCAGCCATTTCTTCTGTTAACCAAACACATTCAATTTATCTATCAACTCGAAACAGGTTTGCAATTGATAAACAATAAGCGTTTAAGCGTTATGAAATTAAGAGATTCTTAAATTTATGTTAAGTTCATCTTTCATTCTGGAAATATTTCATTAACTTGATAAAATAACCTTGTGCAAAACTTACTTAAGATCCTTGTCTCTTCATTGTATAAAGTTTCTTTTCCCACTACTCAAACCAAGTGGAGATGAAAGCACGACAAACAAAGAGCATGAAAATCGAGCCGAATCTCTTGCGTCGGAAAAAGAGGCCCTGACATCAGACGCATTTACTCGCCTGTCCATCCATCTCAGTATTTCATCTGGTTATCCGCCTACCGAAGCAATATCTTATCTCGATCAAAAATCCAATGACGAAAGTGCCAAGATTGGAGTAGCTGATCATTTTGGGTCGCAGGTGAACTATGATTGGATGAACGAAAGTATTGTTAACTTGGTTGTCGACATGATGATGATTGCAACAATATTGGGCATTGGCTTTCTAGATCATATATGCATAACGATTAGATGTCGAAGGTTAATATCATGGAAGCAGAGATATTAAGTTAAATTAACATCTAGAAAGAACTGAATGACAAAATCCGCCCATTGGAACAAATGATAAGCACAATGATATAAAGAATTCTGTTAGGCATTCTGCATTTGTACATAAGGGAAGAACAAATTATGATTACACATAGATTTCTAAAGAATTAATGTATTTATCCTAATACGACATTTTTTTTTGCTTCAAACTTAGATTGGATGCTTCGTATTTAAAATAGACGCCTCGTTTTTATTTATTAAATAGTGTGCATTACGCCTATGGGGCTCCGCATTCGAGAAATGATAGTAACGAAAATAGTTCTCTGACAGGGATCGAACCTGCTTCCCCCTTTCTAGAGGAGACTTTAATGAATACTGGAATATTGAGGCAGGGTCGACTGATGGAGAGGAATCGCGGGCGTGTGGAGTTAGAATTCCTGTTCAGTTCGCTACATTCACTTAAGTGCAAATACCGTTGGAAAAGATATGGATCCATCTATTTTCCCCCAGCTATGATAGAATGTGGTTTATATCCCTTGTGTAACAACCAGTCTAGAAGAAGGACCAGTCTGATTTCAAAATCTGAGTAGGGGTTGCTTGCAAGCATTGTGGAACGCTATGTGCACCCGTTCTCTGTATTCGGATCTTGAAAAAAATGTGGTTGGTTTTGCCTTCGCGACTGTAATCAAAACATATGTGCCATTTCGATTTCGAAAATTATAACATAAACATGTTTATGTTATAATTTTCGAAAAACTTATATTTGCTCTACTCTGTATTGAGTACTCTTTTAAGAATAGTATTTTTGGAATTTATTCCGTATACACCAATCCTATACTTGGATTTTTTTTTATACTCGGGAATATGT
>OZ010597.1:70261659-70419159 GCA_963932145.1 Acanthosepion lycidas | reverse complement strand
ATCCATTGGTTGCTATAAGAACAGTAGAATGATTGCTTCTCTGCTCACCGGAAATGAATAAATAGTTATTATTTGATTGAATCACTTTACCTTATCTTTAAACCCTTTATTTTCACAGATTAACCCCTTAAATACTTATGAAAAATATAATACTTGGATAAAAATAGTGTGGAATGTAATTTGATTGAGTAAGAATGTATCATTTTTGTAATTGTTATTTTTTGTTGTCTTTTAAAAGATCTTTCATTATGCTATGTGCATTTTTAGCATGCAACCACGTTGGTGATTTTGCTCAGAGCTGTTTGCAATTGGAATTAATAAGGAAGACACTCGACAGGCCCAAAAGGCAAATAAAAGAAAGAAAATAACGACATTCACCACATTAACTGCAGCAAATCTTTCCTCAATCCGAAGATCAACAAAAACAAGTTGACAAATAAAAAATAATTCTTGTTTTCCCCGCTAAACTGTTTGTCGTTTTCTCCTTTTCGAGTATTATTTTTCTTTTTGAATGCAGTCAAAATCCCTTCATCTTTGCTGTTTCTGATAACGTCACGTATCCGTTATTCTTTAATTGACCTCGGTTTGGACATGTTGGCGCTGAATGTGGCAGTCGTTCAATTCCACTGTCTCTGGAAATTCCATTCTACATTCGGTAGACTTAGTTAACCGTGGGGAAGGAGGAAGCACTGAATGGTTCGAATCGATAGACTTATCGATGTAAATTTTTGCCATTGTTTAATTCAAGTGAGTGAATAATGTACAAAGTAGAATTTATTACGAATTTAACTAGGAGAATCAAAATAACAGATAATCCGAAGAATATATTTATGTACGTATAATGGTGTTCATAACTCAGGCAGATCGGCTAGTACATATATAGATATTTTTAAAAAAAATTGTTGAGACTGAGATAATGTTGATTGAAAGAGTAGTTATTGTGTAAATTTCCCAAACACTGTATTGAAAAAGTTAAATATCTTAGTTTTCTCCACACCAACCATTAGTATAGACGAAATCACATTAACCACGAAACAGACACGAGACTTGAATACGTAGACAAATACATTTACTATTATCACTAATCCCTAATGAGGAGAAAATCAGTTTCATAAATTAAATATTTGTATTTCAGTATAATCACCTTCTTTGTCAGAGTATTTAAATCAATGTTTAATATTAATCAGAATATCATAAATACACACACACACACACACACACACACACACATATATATATATATATATATATATATATATATATATATATATATATATATATATATAATCAGTCATTTAAGTGCCATGCGTGATACACGCCTGGACGATCATGTATCATTCGATACATGATTGACGAGGTAGATTTTTCCCTCAGTAGGATCCATTTCCGTATTTTACTCGTTGCTTGCTTTTGCTCTTCTTCCATTCAATATGCCCAATTATCAAAGCCCTCTTTCCTAACTACGTGTTCTAGAAATTTTGAACACACGCATGCATACACGAACACATACACACTTATATTTCTATGTATATGTGTGTACACAGCGGCTTTGTGCGAAAGGGAGTGCTTCTGGTAGAACTTATGTTACCGTGTCTCCCTAGATCAGCAGTGTCCACTTGTGCGTAGCCGATCCATTCTTCATGGGAATCTTTTTGTAAGGGGGTCCATATAACGGATTTTGTTCTTCCAGGCTTTCCTTCGTTTTTAAGGTTATTTCCGACAGCTTTACAGATTTGGAAGAGACGGTTGAATCCATTTGGGGAATAATGTATATACTTTTTGGTCAAGTTCTACAAACTGTCAGTTTATTATTAAATTCCACACACACACACGTAAACACACACACACATACATAAAAAACACACAACAAACAAACAGATATATATATATATATATATATATATATATATATCAGTCAGTTAAGTGCCATACGCAATACAAGCTTAGTCGATCATGTATCTTTCGATAAGTCACAGATTAGGCAGATTTTTCCCGCATTAGGTTGCCATTTTTTTCTACGTTATACGGGTTGTCCAGCAAGCATAAATAAACCAATCTCTCCTGTTATTCAACGCAGAAGTGATGGAGTCATACCCATTAACCAGAGGTATTTGTGCACAAGGGAATCTAATGAACTCGACTGCAATTCGAATTTCTCTCTCCGACTTCTCACTCCGCTATCCATTACATCACAACGCAAAATCAGAACATTATATATATATATATATATATATATATATATATATATATATATATATATGTATGGATGGATGTATGGATGTATGTATAATAAATGAGCTAGAACACTTTACGTTACCACACACAACATTGAAATCAAGGTTGTGTGAGGTTACACGAAGTGATTTTGCTCATTTATTATATGTACTTGCGCTGCATGTCCTTTTACAAGACATCTGCATCGAGCACTATCGAGATTTGATATACGCCTCTTAACAGATTTGTTTATATCAAGATATATATATATATATATATATACGTAAACAGTATGAGATACCTGAGCCCCTATACTCTTTTGTTGCACGTGCCTACGTAAATTCGCTGATACTTTGGCATTAGCGCAAATAAAACCTGTAGACTTAGGATTAAAGTTCCATCTCTCAGAAAGTAAAACCCGTCAGAGTTAAGATGAATAGTTAACAGCACGTTTTCATAATTGTTGCACTAGATATTGGCCTACATTTTTAACGCAAACCTTTTGAAACCATTCAAAGCAAGCTAAAATATTTTTAAATTATATTCTCGCAAATTGCTGAGTATGGCATAAAGTCATATGTGAGAAATTGCCGAATTGGAATTCGGAAGAAGTTGTTTATCTTAAAAGCAACTCTATATTTTAAAATTTGCTAAAATTAACTACTGACCCCCATTGGAGTTGATTCGGTTGTCCCAGCCACACAGCAGGATTCCGTTTCTTTTGTTTTGTTATTATCTGATGCCAATTCACTGTATTGCGTGTGTGTTCATATCGTGAATGTTGAATGACTCACTGTGTTCACTAACATTCGACTTTGTCTCCAACTACAACATTTTATTCATCCGATTGTAATCATCTTAGGATTTCTTGGCCTTTTTATTCATACTTTTTTTTGTTATTATTCCACAGCTTATTTGAAACACTATTTAAATTTTTGTTGCCTATTTGTACCAGAAACAAGTTGAATACTCTAAATCCGTTCAGCATGTAATTTAAAAAAAATAGAAACTTAACGTCGTCTCTCTCTGCCGCTCTTTTCTTCATTCCTTGTCCTTCATCTTTTTCTTTTTTTTTTTTTTTTTTTCATATGACGAAGAAAAATATAAAGTAACGAAAGGTGAATATTTTGCATTCAACGCCGAAAGAAGTGAAACACAAAAAAACAAAACAAAAAAACAAACAATTTGGAAATGATTTCAGGAAGCATTCTTGTTCTTCTTATCATAACCTTTCTCCCGATTTCTTCATTCTACTGAAGTACAAGTTATTATCATTAAGTTATTATTCTACAAGTTATTATCATTTTCTGCATGTTATTTAGACTATAGTTTTCAAACTATCGCTTTTATCAGAACACTACGATCAACATGTTCCTTAGTCTTCTTTTGTTGTGTGGTTTCTCCACTTAGGTTGTTTATTTTTAAACTGAATTCCACATCTTGTCATAATACAGTGTCTATTTTGGAGGAGCCAACAGTAAATTGCACGTTAATTTTAATTAGGTTTACTCGCCATTTAGTTTGCCGAGATAGATAGATAGATAGATAGATAGATAGATAGATAGATAGATAGATAGATAGATAGATAGATAGATAGGTAGGTAGAGAGAGAGAGAGAGAGAAAGATAGAGAGAGGAATAGACTGGGAGGGATGAATATGTAGTAGATATGAATCTGCTTATAGAGAGACTACTACATTAGTCTGTCTTTCTCTTTCTTTTTACCTTGGTTATAAATTAGAAAAAAATACGCCAATTTCTTAAGGTCCAAATAAGCCAGACCTTTTGTAATTCGAAAATAAACAGAAAACACAATAATTTTGCATCATGTCTCGCCGAATCATCTGTTAGCATGTAATGTTGGTAGAATTTTGATATAAATCGATTTGGTAATTTGCAACACTGATCCCGTTATGTCATTCGCTCAAATTTTTTTACATTTTAATCACGATTATCTACACTTATAAATAAAAGCACCGCCATTGGTACCATATTTAGCAGTCTAGTTTCATAGGTCATCGCTTCAGAAGAGAACTCGCATGTATGTTCCTGGATAAATTGGATGCACTTAGCACAAATTTCTGCAAAAGTGTATCATAATATTTGTGATATTTAATAACGTTTCTTACGCTCTATATTTTAATTATAGGGAGGAAAAACGAAAAAAAAGTCATCAAATGAAAAGAGCGAAAAGAATTTTAATAGGGGAAGCAAGAATGAGTTAAAGAAAGAAAAAAAGAAAGAAAGGAAGGAAGGAAGGAAGGAAGGAAAGAACGAAGGAAGGAAGAAAGAAAGAAAGAAAGAAAGAAAGAAAGAAAGAAAGAAAGAAAGAAAGGAAGGAAGGAAAAGGAAACATACTTTTTTAAATCACAGGCAAAATTTAGTTATTAATAAAAAAAAATAAGACATTTATTCAGATTAAAAACAAAGTAGGCTGTCATGACTCTCCACAACGTCCAGTCTTTTGTAGCGCTTAGTGAGATTGTTTTTTGCTATCTCTTCTAATCCTCTTTCTGCTAACCATTTATGCAATCTCATTAGTCATTTTATTCGTTGCTTTCTTTTGCTCGGCCCCCCTTCAATATGTCCTGTAAGTGTCAAATTATCAAAGCCCTCCTTTCCTAACTACGTGTTCTAGAAATTTTTAACACACGCATGCATACACGAACACATACACACTTATATTTCTATGTATATGTGTGTACACAGCGGCTTTGTGCGAAAGGGAGTGCTTCTGGTAGAACTTATGTTACCGTGTCTCCCTAGATCAGCAGTGTCCACTTGTGCGTAGCCGATCCATTCTTCATGGGAATCTTTTTGTAAGGGGGTCCATATAACGGATTTTGTTCTTCCAGGCTTTCCTTCGTTTTTAAGGTTATTTCCGACAGCTTTACAGATTTGGAAGAGACGGTTGAATCCATTTGGGGAATAATGTATATACTTTTTGGTCAAGTTCTACAAACTTTCAGATTATATAGAGTTTACACACACACACGCGCGTGCGCGCACACACACACACACGCACACACACATATATATATATATATATATATATATATATATATATATATATATATATATATATATGCATGCATATATGTATGTGTATGTATATATTAAAAGAAAAAGTGACGGAAAAGGAGAAACAAAGAAACAAAGGCATAAAGTAAAAATTTAGGAGTGGAAAAACCAGGCCTAAATCAATTCGTCGCTGAATGAAAAGGAAAATAAAAGGAACAAAAATAACGAGTAAAAAAAAATGAAAGAAAGACAAAAGAGCAATCATTTTTTTTTTTTACCAATCGATAACACGCCAAAAAGCGTAACTACGGTTCTGGTCGATGATCAAAGGGAGGGAGGTCGTGCGTTCGGACGCTCATGTTGGTTTCCGTATGAATAGAAAGACTGACCACTAATGTTTGTAAGTAGCAGCGCTTGTAACAGATCAATGCCAATACTACTTGGTTAATCAATCTTTTTCATTTGCTTTTCACCATCGACAAAAATATAACAATCATATTATTAAAAAATATTCATGAAATGAATTTATGTACTCGTACACGTCGATATACGTTCATATATCAGATTGGTGCAAAATTAATGTCCGATTTCAAGGTCCATATTAAAAATGAAAAATTCCATGATCCTGAAATTCTTTCTAGGACATCATTCCATCCATTAACAAGCTTATAAATGAAGCAGAATATACATCCAACTTATTTTCAATCTCTTCTCTTGATGTCAACCTAAGACCATCCAAATGATTCTGTAGTCCCCCCGAAACAAGTGATAATCAGAAGGAGTAAGGTAAGGAGAATATGATAGATGAAGCAATATTTACCAACCAAGCTCCCCCAAGAGATTTTAGTCATCCGAGCTGTGATGGCACACTTACTGTTCACTAAGAAAGATCGCTTTTGATTCAAGCTGTTTCCAAACGACAGTTGATCGCAGTACAGATTAGCTGTAATTACACTATTTACATTATTCGGACTATTGTCCTCAGCTTTGTCGCCATCTTTATTACAACGTTTCGACCGTTGTACGCTTCAGTTGTTGGAATGTCGAACTAAACCAGTGAATATTACCCAAATATTAATCTACGCCCGGGTTTTTTCCCTATTTCACCTTTCTTAGCAGAATTACTGCTCTCCCAGATAAACTTACACATCAGTATCTAGAAATCAAAAGAAAATGGTTGAATCCGTCAACACAGCAATAAAAACAATATCTTCACACGTGACAGTAAATGACATAATTTTCAGTTAACAGTATGAAAACAGCGTTCTTTAAATTCTTCCAGTTGCTAAGGATATTTTGTTTGTTACTTTGTTTAATAAATTCATTTCGTTTTTTCTTGAAAAAGTCCCCATTGGACGAAACGCGTTGGCAACTATTACAGTTTTCCTATCGTCTTTTACACACACACGCACATACATATATATATATATATATATATATATATATATATATATATATGTATATATATATATATATATATATATATATATATATAAAAGTTATGAAAAACTTGGTAATCCGTATGGGTAATCCCAAGCAGGATGAAATCCTGAGAGATCAATGTAAATCCTGAGAGCTACATTCGACTGGATTCCTCAGTCCGAGCCGTTAATCATTACTCGATTGTGACTCCGGAATCCAGTCAAATCCAGTTCAATCCCTTACATGCTAATACCCTTGGGAAAGGTATGAAATCTCTTCTTCTCCATCTATGGGCAAATAGCAGAACAGACTGGATTCTATAGCCATGGATGGCAACTGGTCTAGGAGATGGACAACTCTGAATTCAAAATCTGCTGAGGATTGTTTGGGAACCTTGTGGCACGTAGTGCACCAGGTCTCTTTATTCGGTCCTTCAAAAAGTGTGGATGCTTCTGCACAAGACTTTACCACTATAATCAAATCTCATGTGCTGGTTTCTGACAGTCGTTTCTTGGAAACTAAGCTGTTTGACCCTCTTACGTCGAATTCGACGGGAGAGTCGAATAATATACATGTGTACATATATATATATATATATATATATATATATATATATATATATATAATGCTACGTTAATATACGTGAAATTATATAACATGATTTATATAAAGGTCAACTGAATATATGCTAATAAAGTGCTAAATAATTATTTATAACGATAATCATTGTATACGAGGAAGCACTGAGAATATGTATATCAATATATTTCCGTCTCCATACCAGTCTGCCGATCTTTTTCTTCTTTTTTTTTTATTCTCTCTGACTGAATTCTTTCCAGTTTCTATATCTACTCTTTTGTAGAAATGGTCAAATTTAAATTGACAATATCTGTAAATATCTAAGTACGGATAAAAGTTTGACAGCCTAATTTTTAATCTTATATGCAGCCGGAGTACAAATAGTAAATTTGTCTATTTTTCAAGCTCCTCCATTATATCAGGAATTGAAAATTAAAAGCTAATAATTGCTACAAATAGACTAATAGAATTACATATATTTATTTTGAATCAGCTCTACTGTTACAAGGTTGCAAAAGAATGACGTTGGTAAAATGTCATTTTTAAACCGATAAGTTTTCCTAGTAATAAATACACAAAAGATCAAGGGGCAGCGCTTTCTTCAAATTTGATAGCAATATTTAAATAAGTTAAAATCGATCTATTATTCATTGATTAACGCATTGAAAGTATACAAAAGATTATTATTGCCTGCTTTCTGAAAATGCCTCATCTTTCAAAATAAGATAGGTCTAAATTCAATTTGTTTAAACTAATTGGAGATTGAAAATCTTTTATTTGGTGGCGGTGTTTTTAAAAGCACAACTCTCATGAATTAATAGGGAAATCTCGTACTTTCGTGCAATCAAGATTTGACAAACAGAAAAGTTTTAATTTTTGTTGCCAATTATTACTTTAGAAATTATTATTTGTTTCAATATGATTGAGAACTGATAGAGTTGCTAGAATTATAAATCTTGCAAAATATTATGCAGAATCAAGAATGAACAATATAATAAAATCTTTAAAGATGCAGAAAGGCTTCATTTATTTTGGGTTTTTAAATATCTATGCTAACAGATTGAACAGATTGTCACTGCTTACCTGATCCAATATCCCTGATCCAAACATCGTATTAATATTTCTGCTTGGATTATTCGTATTCGATATTTCACTAAGCAATATATATATATATATATATATATATATATATATATATATATATATATATATATATATATATATATATATATACATATATATATACATATATATATATATATATACATATATATATATATATATATATATATATATTCAAGTTAGATCAATCACGGCAGCCATGTCGTGGTTAATGTATGGTCATGTTTTTAGCGTTAAGAATAATGATTGAAATGGTGTAGAAAAGCAAAGTCTATACGTGTAAGTCTATTTCCGATATGCTTACCGTGTACGATAAGAATTTTAGTTTTTCTTCATAATTCCCTCGGGCAATATTATTTAAAGAAATTTTTGCTTTCCTGGTAATTCAAAATAACCATCTTGAAACTGTTTAAACAACGCTTGCTTAAAAAAAAATAATATATATATATATATATATATATATATATATATATATATATATATATATCTCCCTTAAGGATTTTTTATCAAGTGAATATTTTTCTCTGAATTGATGTTATTTTCGATTCATATTTCTTATCCGATAGACGACGTTTCTCTTTGGATTTTTCCTTAAATGCACGCAGCAAAAATAAAAATAAAGAAAGCCAGACATAACACTGTTACGTTCTGTGAGATGGGGACACGCTATTTTCCCTACAAATACTCAACGAGAAATGTGGCACATAAAAAAGGCGATTGACTGAGAATTGTGAAAGTGGAGGGAGGGGGGAACACACTAGGGTGATCATGTTAAGTTCCAAGAAGCAACAAGACAAAAATCCGTAAACAAATATTGACAAAATCCATAAACAAAATTGATATCGCGACAATAAATGATCTCTGTGTGTCATTGTTCATTTTGAAACATGATAATCATGAAATTAAAAAGGGCACCGAATCAAAGTAGAGGAATTCAAGCTGAGAAATGTTTCATGTCATCGGCATTATTTTGTAAACTTTCCTTCCATATATCGATAGGTTCAACTCGACTATATTTTTATCCTTGAACTAAATTTGTTATTAGTTTTTATCAATTCCTGATGTCTTCAGTTCTTGAATGAGATTGACACAAGAATTAGCTCCCGTCTTAAGGGTAAGTCTGATAGGTTCACTAAAGTCAAATTGGCAGATAATATCCAAAATGAGATTCAATCTTTTGTTAACTGGGGCAAGAAATGGCTTGTTAATTTTAACAAATCCAAAAGAAAACCGTTCTCCTTTATTCGTATAAGACATCTTGTGTTCCTTCCCATCAGCATGAACCAGAAGAGTAACTCATCCCAACTTCTCAGCTTAATGTATCCCACTGACATAAAGTGGAATGATTCTATTGAATCAATTGCTAGATCTGCCGATAGGAAAGTTGATTCATTGTGTCATGATAGGCAATTTATTCTCGTCAGAATCTATCTTGCACTTCTATAAGTCTGTCATTCGTTGTGCATCGAATCAGGGCCATATTAAACATTAAACAAAATAAGCGTCTTCTTAGGGCATCAAAGGAAGGAGCCACCACAAAAATTGGAATTATATGATGTTGTTGAACACGTCTAAAGAAATAAGTCGAACACGATTAACAATTGAATCAACGGGGCGCCATTATAAACGGGGATACAAATGTTCCGCAGCGAAACTTTATTGACATTCTGATTGATTAATGAAGGTATAATTTAAGGGCGATAATGAGGTTTTATTTATTCAATACATCATATCTACTCTCTTGAATAAGTTAGTGTTACTAATTAATGGGATTTAATTTTTGTGAACAAGGGTGGACTACCTTCATATTCGTTTGGCATTATTCTAGCCATATGCTTATATGAGTATATAACACGCTGGTTTATTGAATACTTGTAGTCATGTAATCCATTAGATTGGTCGTGGCTCATTTGACAGTGACTGCTTACCTGTGATAGGTTTCTTCTTGGTTATTGTTGTTCTGGATTGGAACTGATGGCAAACCTCTCTCGATGGTCGTATCTTCCTTCGGTTCATTTTATATTTGTTTGCAGCGTTACAACGTGTCACTATTAAAATGTTACTATTAGTAAGTTGGAAGGAATGCGACAATGGATTAAGAAAAGGGTTCATCTGAGAACTCCGGATAGAATTGGAGCATTAGAATGACTACAATGTGAAAATTATTGAAGTGAAAAGATTCCGATATGAGGACGGGAAAATAATTATGAAGCATGATTTTCTTGACTGCATAGAAAATTATTTAAAAGTCAAAATGTAAAACAATAGGATTTGAAATCGGTTGTTTTGGAAAATGAGATTTCATAGATATTTGTTAAATGTGGATAAATTTCTTTAGTCGAATTGAAATTATTTTGGTTTGATAAGAATAACCGATCGTTTCAGGTAATATTTGAGTCATTACGGAAATGTAAATAAATTGGTGTCTGTTTTGAAAATAAACAAAAGTATTTGTCTAGGCCAGGATTTGGAACATCAACAACTAAAAGAAACAGTTGGCTTGAAATACATTTAACAACAATTATGTTTTAGAGAAAGGATTTCTAAAAGCAGAGTGAATTCTTTTTTGATGTGGAATAAATTTTTATATACAAAATTTTATAGCATAAACATTAACTGTTGGGTAGAAGGAATGTAAAAATAAAGTTTATTGTTTTAAATAGTAAACCTATTATCGAGGGTCAGGTTTTGTCACTTCAAAATTGAGGAAAATTAATTAATATTCATTTTCCTCAATTTTGGAGTGACAAAACCTGACCTTGGCTAATGAATCTGAAGGCGTGGTCAGTCTTATGCGAGATGCATATAAACTGTACGCTACTTGGGGAAAGGAGCGACCCTAGGGTGCTCAAGACTGACGAGGTGCAGGAGATGCCGAAAGACGCCGGAAAAAAGACACGTGACCTGAAAATCAAAGTAAATAGCCGAGCCGAATATTGCTGATATTGAGCTGAGAAGAGAAATTGCTGACGTGGAGAATTGATAACTGGAAGTCCCGACGACATAACATCTCTCATGGGAATGGCTATCCCGCACCCAAGTTTAATACAGAAGTTTTCTTGTCAGTAGATTCCACGGGAAGGGTTAATGTTGTGTATGAACATGTATATAAAACCAAATGAAACTTAAATCAGCTACTTTCTTCGTGATTTATTATAATTTGTACTTCCACCAGAAGAGGTATCGTTGTCCTTTGGTTTTCATAGCACGGTTCCGCCAACTCGACTCAGCCCTTAAGTGCGGACGAAAGTTCATTCTTCACTACACTGAAATCAATCAATCACAACGTGGGACAGTGTGGATGAAGAAACGAAGCGGTCAACAGATAACCGTCAGTTGACTGGCGTCAGTACTGATCAGCCGTGGAAAAGACGACGGATCAAGTCGGGCCAGCCGTGTTATGTCAACGATGCACATTTTCGGTTGATGACCTTTATTTTCACTACTCTATGCTAGCATACTTAACTTACAGTTTTAAGGGGGCTCCGAAATCTTTTAAGGCTATAACACCCCTATCCGTCCCTTTATCGAATTTTGCTGTAACATCTGGCTGGAAATTTTCATGGTAATGGTTCTAATCAGATTTCTTCTTTGGTATATGAATTTCAGGAATTTAAAGAGCATGACTAGATTGACACCAAGGTCACATCATTTATTATTGAAATTGCTAATTGTAAACGTAAGTTCTATGCTAATGGTTTCTTCTCCCGCACTTCTCATCTCGTCTTACTTTTCTGTCAACTTCAAAAGTTTAAATGCAACGTCAACCGCCATTTTCTGTCTCCTTCGATGTTTTTTTTTAAAATTTCTCTCCGTCTCTTTTACCTCAATATTTTCCTCAGTTTATTTCACGCAGTAATTTTTCTCGTTTTACTGCCTTCATTGTTTTACTTGGAGTGAAATGATTTAAAAAATGTAGTTTGTGTTGGATGACAGTTTGGAGTGTTTGACAAGGTTGCTACTGGAAACTGAGAACAACAACAAACAGAACATCAACAAATTTTGACAAATGAATGCTCTCCACTATCATTGTTTTGCTACTTTGCTTAATTTTTCAGAATTTTATAGAAATTCTTTTTAATTATTATTATTATTAGTAGTAGTAGTAGTAGTAGTAGTAGTAGTAGTAGTAGTAGTAGTAGTAGTCTTAATCCATTTTATGTTTTCATCTCGTCGGAAACTATTTCAGTTCCTTTATTCTGTTGTTTTCTCCATTAGTCGAAGAATCCATCGATCCATATCGTTGTGATGTAAAATAACGCGTAAAATAATATTTAAATTATTTCATTAGAGATGTGAAAAAATAAATACCTGGAAGATATTTGAATACTTTTAATTAAAACAAATGTTCTGTAATTATGAGGCAATTATCCTTGAATGCAATCAATATGTTACTTGATATTTGTGTGGCAGTCTCTTGACATACTGCAGAAAGAGGGTATTTTGAAAACAACGTTTAAATTTAAACAACAAATATTTTTCCTTTCTAAAATTGATTACTAACTCTATATCATACTAACTCACATTTGCATATACTAAATGGAACAACTGTTATGAAGGTGAGGCAGTATTGATTCTTCATTAAGAAGTTATTTAACTTTCACATAGGAAACAAAGGTTATATCAATAAAGTTCCTACAAATGTTAGATGATAATGTGCACTGTTCGATACACACTTGAGACTGTCAAAAGCTTGGATAGTTAACAAAAGATTCTACGGGATTATTAAAAAGATTTCTTCAGTTCTCAATCATCATAGTGGAATGAGTCAGTGAAAGAGGAGTTTTCTAAGTTTTGAATGGCTGCCACATGGGCGCTGTAGTCAGGCCGTATCTCCGGAAACGTTCAGTTGTTTGTTTTACTCCCAGGCATTCTTCGTTCAGTTTCAGCGAATTCCATCATTTCGTGTTCGCGAAAACAAATACGGTTGACACGGTGCAGCGTGCTTTTTGAAGGCAATTCGAAATTAATCGCGCCCTCTCCATTCGAAAGTGATTTAAACAGTTTCAAGAAAGTGGGTTTCTGTGTAAAAGAAAAAGTCCAGTACGACCACGAGTTTCGGAGGAACAAATGGCGAAAATCCGTGCTGCGTTTGAGGAAAGTCCACGGAAGTCCACAAATCGACCGAGTTGTGAGCTTGCGATCTCTCGATCCACTATTTGGAGTGGGCTAGCTAAGAAGACGTCTACATTTGAAATCATAGAGACTATATCTCGTTCAGGCACTTACCAAGACCTGAGCTCTTTGTGCTTGGCCTGTGAGATCCCCAGAGCTCACCGTGTGTGATTTTTTTCTTGTGGAGACGCATAAAAGATCCTTTTTATGTTCCACCGCTACCTACTAACTTCGATGACCTTAAACATCGAATAACAACAGCGATCAACTCAGTGGATGCTGATACGCGCCTGGGAGGAATTCTCTGATATTGCCCGTGCTGCAGGTGGTGGCCACATTTAACACTTGTAAGACAGGAAATAATTGATTGTGATTAGAATACTTGTGATTTGGCTCGAGTTTTATATTAATTTTCCTTAGTAAAATATTGCATAATGATTCTTTTTGAATAACCTTATATATTAACAGATTACCGAGTTAAGATTTTTAAACTGTGTTATTTAACAACAGATCATTAAAAACAGCAACGCTTTTTCCATTCAGGAGATCAAACGTGTCGCAATTGTAATTATTGTATCAATTAGTCGAATTATATTTATGAGGTTCAATGTCATGTGGAGGCAGTTATGGATTAATCCCCACTATCAGTTATGCGCAACATTCTGATACATAGAAAAGGCGATTTTATCGAAGTAAACTTAATCGAAGGCGTAGTATCACGTTACGCTTTAAAATAATTGGTCATCGATCGAGTGCAGTGGTAAATATGAGTCGTTAACTCGAACGCCAAGGAAATCATTCTTTTGCACTGCAGAAAATAATAAACGATAATTGAAATTAAATTCCCAGGCGAGAGATTCAAGATCAAAGATGAAATAATCGACATCAGAGAATCTAGGAGGAAATAAATAAAAAATAACTTTAAGTCTGTTAGGAGTGCATTTATTTCTAATTAGAAGATTTGTTTGATTCTTAACTATATGAATGTCAGCTGCACATGGGACTTTTTTTTTCTACCTTACACACATACACGTTGTTCTGAAACAGAATTAAGCATTTCCAGGTGTATGTAGTTCATGCCAGTTTCATCAATATGAATTTCAAAACTTTTGGCCGGGCTTAACAGTAACCAAAACCTTTTCGGGTAGGCATTTTAATTAAAAATATTTATAAAGAAAAAGACTTGGGTATTGGGTATAGAACAATTCATAGACGAAAAAAGCACATAATAGCACACCTAAATCCTAAGTGGGCGATTCACGCAACGCAATCTTCCAATTCTTCGTCTAATTCCGAGCTCAGCTTTACTCATCTATTTTTTACTATGCGCTACGTATTTTTATTCAGTCTGTTGTTAAATAATGAGAACCTCCGCCATTGCTCGCTAGCCACACATCAGAATTCTTGTCTTATGTGCCAATAGGAAATTTGATTCGAAAGCTTGTTGACAAATATGCTCAACTTGGCAGGAAGCAAGGTCAAATGTCGAGCACCAAAGGCATGATAATATTTAGGCCTGCAGTTATAGAAACCCTGATTCTGGTTAAAGCGATCGAGTTTCATCTAGAGGTTACCAGGGTCACAAACTGGATAAATAGACTCCCATTCGCGATATACATATCCCTCGTTGTGCAAGCCTTCTAGAAATTCGATCGGCGACAGATCGGCGTATATGTCAAAGGAAATTAGCCAAGACACATATTCCTGTAAAGGAAAAGGTTAGATGTTTAATTTGTCTTATTCTTTATTTGTTGTTTATTCTCCCGACTCGTACCAATTAGTTACTTCCCCAGGTGTCAGGCATTTTCAAACTTCTACAGAAAGGAGTCGGTGGCATGCTACAAGTTCAAAAGCATTCACAGCTGACCAGATTTAAAGAACCTCCTATATACCTTGAGGCTGATGAAACGACTAGAAAACCTGTGCACAAGAGCTATCTATTTTAACATCAGTAATTGCCAGAAGCCTACAAAAAGCTTATAGCCAACGATTGCTTCGAGGCACGTGCAGTTCAGTATAAGATTTACATCTGACAATTATTCTTATTGATTTGCAATTTCCTTCATTTATTTATTTAAGAACAAAACAGACGTAATAGCCGCTTCTCGAAAGTTAGTTTTACGCCATTTCAGCTGTTTACAATATCCATCTATCTGAAATGACGTAAGAGCGAAAAAGCTTATACCACGATTTTGGTTTAAATTTTTGTCTTCCCAGGCCATACAAAATAATTATCTGTGTGTACATGCCTTGATGTCGGAGGTCAAATTCAAATATATACATACATCCACAGATATATATATATATATATATATATATATATATATATATGATTCAAGAGTTTGCTTGACTGCTGAGTGTGAAGTATATTTTTATTACACAATACTTTATAGACACAGAAAACAACTTACAAGCGTGAACTAAACCTATGTGTTCTTTCACTGCAATCATTTCAACACTGTCAATCCTATTGAATACGTGAAGGATACTTTTTGAGTTTGATAACAACGAAAAGAATTTCCATAAAAAATTCAGTGGAAGAATTAATATTCCTTGTTAATAGTCATTATAGTGCGTTGGTTTAAATTAACAGTTTTTATTGGAGAAAACGAAATCAGAATCAGCAATTGCTCCACCTATTAGCAGCGGCATATACTGATTTAATATCTATTATAATGCGAATTCCTAGTTAGAATATTAATGAAAGTATGACATGGTTCAAAACAGAATAGGACAGTATATTTAGTAGGAAAAAACTGAATTTTGGTAATTCTACAAATCATTCTCATGTAAACAAAGGGGAAATATTGAGTAAATTAAAGTCTGCTGTAGAATCCCATACTAAGATTAAAAAATAAGTTATTTCCTACATTACTAGTGGGATCCCAACGCTTGTCTCATTCATAATAATATGTCTTATATAAATACGGACTATTAATAGCAATCAGTGGGTAAGTGTGGCCCCGGGTTCCTTACCCGAACGTAAACACTACATTTATATGTGGACAAAAGAGAGTCTCTATTTTGGGTATGGGTGTCTATATATCTACATGTAAGACGAATTTACCCACGCGTGCTGATCATAAACGCAGCTGAGATTAACGACATGTTTGCCTGTCGGTGACAGCTACTAATATTGGATGAAGAGCAAATGTGATGGGTAGAAGGTTATCTTTCACGTCATTACAACGATGTACCTAGTGACTCAATATGACTGTATTAGTTTTTTTTAGTCTGTTAATGTCTCTGTTAGTTAATCCGAAGTTAATATATGCTAATCTTGAGAAATACAAATTTGCAGTAGAAAAATGATCTATTTGCTTGCCAAGATTTTTTTTTTCAATTCAAGTCATTGAGACCTGATAATTTGTTCTCTGTCAGCCACTTCATCTTCACGAACTCATGATGTGTTATACGTTCACGGAAATTGCTGCTTACGCTTCCTTCGTTGGCATGTTTTCTGTGTAACGTGATACAAAATGGATTGAGACGGAACTTTAAGAACCGATAAGAACACGAAGAGTTGCACACAATCAACTCATTAATTATACAGAATAAAATCAACGTCTGCAATGAAAGTTAGGGCGGAAGGCGGAAATTGATGTTAATTCATATTAGAGAAACAATGAAATGAAAAAAAAACAAGACAATTTATTTAGGGACGAACATAATTTTTTATCCCTGAAGTGATGTTGTCTGTTTGGTCAGATATTTCTTGTTAATAGACATTGTAGAGTGTTGGTTTAAATTAACAGTCTTTAATGGAGGAAACGAAATCAGAAAGATACATGATCACTTAGGCGATCATTTATCTTTCGATACACGAATGACAGGGCAGATTTTTTTCCCGCGGTAGGTTGCCATTTCTTTCTGCGGTAGACCAATTGCTATGGAACGCGGTCTGTCCTGCTATTTTCCTGTAGCTGGTGGGAGAAGAAAATGGCTTCATACCTTTCCCAAGGTTATTTGCACGTAAGTGAATGTAATGGATCTGACTGGATTTCCGATTCCTCAATCCGAGCCGCTATCAATTACTCTACCTGTTGGTAGGTGGCCAATATTGAGTGTTTAAGGACGAAACATTTACATTGACGTGAACTCTTATGTTCAATACAGGTAAGCAATCCATAATTGAAAGACTGGCGCAGTTTAAGATTTGTCTTCCATTTCATTCAGTTAACCTAAATAAAAAGTAGGTAACGTATGTCATTCTTTGTGAGAAAATTCTAATGTATTAACATTTATACAAACAAAGTAAAGATAGGCAATCATGACTAACGGAAACGACAATAAAACGGACAAATGGACGATTAGAAAGTTTCAAAATAAGCAACCAAAACTGTGAGATAAAGAAATTTCCCAGAGAAACCAGGAGACGAACAAGTGAGGAAGTATATTTAAAATGACGTGAGAATAGTTACGAGAAGAACATTTTAAAAGAAAAACACGCTCATTTATAAAAAAAAAAGAAGAAAAAAAGTGTTTTAGCACAAAAAGATTTCAAAATCAAAATATAAATCACGAAAGTGTCATACACAAGAGGACAAAAATGAAAATGAAAAGTATTAAATAAATGAAATCAAAAAACGACACATTGACATTTTCACCAGGAAGCGACTTTGATTTGACAATGAAAACAAGTGATAAGTTCATAAATCAGAATTCTCAGATAGAAAAAGCAAACATTTTAATTTTTGGTGAATTCAGACAAATTATCCAGGATGTAGATTTAATTGTCAGAAGGTAAACAACTGAAGTTTTGTTGTTTCAACAAATTGAAGAGTGAAGCAAAAAAAAAAAAAAAAAAGCAAATCCCTACATTAATATATATCTTAAATCAGAATTAATTTATTAGTAGCTTTCATTAATAGAGTGCGGAATAGATTCGAACATTTGCAGAATGACAGATACGAGTGGAATTCTGAAAAATGTAATACTCTCGACAACAGAATATAAAAGAGAGTATTACAAGACTGGATAAACTCCTGGGTATGTCACTGTTGTCGTTGAAAAATTCAAGAATTAATAATCCAAGATTACATGATCGTGTGTTACTTTTAATCAACCGACTCTTATTACATTCTCGATTGATTAATGATTATAGAATAATCGCTTATATAATTAAAAATCAAGAAGAAAGTAATATTTCAGTGACATGGCAAAACAAAAGCAATCTATATATAAAATTATATGGCTTCTATTAGCACGTCCGTCTATCACACCCTCTAAAATAGCCATACATTGACCGATCAAAACCAAATTTGGGGGAAAATGCTTACAGGTAAGGGGTTAATAAGTACATCAGTTTTTATTAAGTTGCGTACAAGAAGTTTTCATACATTTTTTTTTTAAATTAAAAGTTTAAAAAGCTCCCACTGCAATTTAAAACAATTTGTTGATTAAAATAACAAATACTTATTTAATTAAAATGCAGTACTGTTTTTTACACATCTTTTCCTTAAGTTTTTATATATACAAAATCCAGTTTCCAGTTCGTCCCTCGTTTGCAAGAACTATATACAAATCACAAGGCCAAACGCTTCAAAAAGTTGGAGTTATGCTCAAGAAAGAAATATTTACGCTTGGCCAGTTGTATGTTGAAGGCCCAAAAGTAAGAAATGCTAAGAATTTTCTTAAACAATTTAATTATCATGAAGTCCTACAAAATTAAATTAAATTAAAAAATTATTAAATCGCGAAATAGGATTTTTTCAAAGTATATTTCTAAATAAATCAGCTGATTCAAATTTCATCGATTGGTTTGCGAAATTGAACGAAACGACAAAAAATACTGGCGATACTAAATATATTGATGATTTTAACTGTGCTATTAATCAGAAGAAAAACGAGTAGCGAGATAAACTGAGAAAGGAAAATTGATACGAAATAAAGAATCAATAGTTTCGGGTTAAGATTCTCGTTACTCAATTCCAATATAAATGCACGTTTTCATTATTTCATATTTTGCTGTGTATTATCCTTTAAAAAAAAGCAGATTCTTAACATTGCAAAAAGAAAAAATAAAGGAAATTATTAACATCGAAAATTTGTAGACTACAATCATTAATCAAATGTTTTCTTGATTCGTACAACAATTTGCAGTTTATTTAAAGCCATAAATTATTTTTAGATATTTTGACTGAAATTATTTTTGATTTTTGCGGAGATGATAATGATTTATGGATACAAATCATAGGAATTTACTCATAGACGAGAGAAAAGGTGAATTCATACCGTTTAATGTGTATTTGCACTTATATATAACAAACCCAACTGGAAATGAAACTCTCCGATATTCATTACCGAGCCGTTATACAAAACACCACACGAACATGAAAGCTTACAGCTCCTAGTATTTTCAATTCTGACTTGAGGAAGGCAGATTAGGATATCTCGACCATTGGGTGTGCCAATTTATATATATTTATATGTGAATATACCAAATCCAGCTGGAAATGAAACTCTCCGACATCCATTTCCGAGCCGTTATACAAAACACCACACGAACATGAAAGCTTACAGCTCCTAGTATTTTCAATTCTCACTTGCGGAAGGCAGATAAGGATATCTCGATCATTGGGTGTGCCAATTTATATATATTTATATGTGAATATACCAAATCCATCTGGAAATGAAACTCTCCGATATCCATTTCCGAGCCGTTATACAAAACACCACACGAACATGAAAGCTTACAGCTCCTAGTATTTTCAATTCTGACTTGCGGAAGGCAGATTAGGATATCTCGATCATTGGGTGTGCCAATTTATATATATTTATATGTGAATATACCAAATCCATCTGGAAATGAAACTCTCCGATATCCATTTCCGAGCCGTTATACAAAACACCACACGAACATGAAAGCTTACAGCTCCTAGTATTTTCAATTCTGACTTGCTGAAGGCAGATTAGGATATCTCGATCATTGGGTGTGCCAATTTATATATATTTATATGTGAATATACCAAATCCATCTGGAAATGAAACTCTCCGACATCCATTTCCGAGCCGTTATACAAAACACCACACGAACATGAAAGCTTACAGCTCCTAGTATTTTCAATTCTGACTTGCTGAAGGCAGATTAGGATATCTCGATCATTGGGTGTGCCAATTTATATATATTTATATGTGAATATACCAAATCCAGCTGGAAATTAAACTCTCCGATATCCATTTCCGAGCCGTTATACAAAACACCACACGAACATGAAAGCTTACAGCTCCTAGTATTTTCAATTCTGACTTGCTGAAGGCAGATTAGGATATCTCGATCATTTGGTGTGCCAATTTATATATATTTATATGTGAATATACCAAATCCATCTGGAAATGAAACTTTCCGATATCCATTTCCGGGCCGTTATACAAAACACCACACGAACATGAAAGCTTACAGCTCCTAGTATTTTCAATTCTGACTTGCGGAAGGCAGATTAGGATATCTCGATCATTTGGTGTGCCAATTTATATATATTTATATGTGAATATACCAAATCCAGCTGGAAATGAAACTTTCCGATATCCATTTCCGAGCCGTTATACAAAACACCACACGAACATGAAAGCTTACAGCTCCTAGTATTTTCAATTCTGACTTGCAGAGGGCAGATTAGGATATCTCGATCATTGGCTGTGCCAATTTATATATATTTATATGTGAATATACCAAATCCATCTGGAAATGAAACTCTCCGATATCCATTTCCGAGCCGTTATACAAAACACCACACGAACATGAAAGCTTACAGCTCCTAGTATTTTCAATTCTGACTTGCAGAAGGCAGATTAGGATATCTCGATCATTGGGTGTGCCAATTTATATATATTTATATGTGAATATACCAAATCCATCTGGAAATGAAACTCTCCGATATCCATTTCCGAGCCGTTATACAAAACACCACACGAAAATGAAAGCTTACAGCTCCTAGTATTTTCAATTCTGACTTGCGGAAGGCAGATTAGGATATCTCGATCATTGGGTGTGCCAATTTATATATATTTATATGTGAATATACCAAATCCATCTGGAAATGAAACTCTCCGATATCCATTTCCGAGCCGTTATACAAAACACCACACGAACATGAAAGCTTACAGCTCCTAGTATTTTCAATTCTCACTTGCGGAAGGCAGATAAGGATATCTCGATCATTGGGTGTGCCAATTTATATATATTTATATGTGAATATACCAAATCCAGCTGGAAATTAAACTCTCCGATATCCATTTCCGAGCGGTTATACAAAACACCACACGAAAATGAAAGCTTACAGCTCCTAGTATTTTCAATTCGGACTTGCGGAAGGCAGATTAGGATATCTCGATCATTGGGTGTGCCAATTTATATATATTTATATGTGAATATATCAAATCCATCTGGAAATGAAACTCTCCGATATACATTTCCGAGCCGTTATACAAAACACCACACGAACATGAAAGCTTACAGCTCCTAGTATTTTCAATTCTCACTTGCGGAAGGCAGATTAGGATATCTCGATCATTGGGTGTGCCAATTTATATATATTTATATGTGAATATACCAAATCCAGCTGGAAATTAAACTCTCCGATATCCATTTCCGAGCAGTTATACAAAACACCACACGAAAATGAAAGCTTACAGCTTCTAGTGTTTACAATTCTGATTTGCGGAAGGCAGATTAGGATATCTCGATCATTGGGTGTGCCAATTTAAGCCAGCGTTTCTTAATTCCTCTGCAATAAAAAAAACAAAAACTGATGGCCCAAAACGAAAGCAAATTCTGTGCAATATGTCTGACTGCTGTTTTTCTTTTCTCATTCCTCCATTTCTTCAGCCATAATGCGAGTATTAGCTTTCAAGGCAAGATTTGTGATAGTAATGAGTTCGATCCTCACTAGGGGGTGCTGTGCCAACGTTATCGATCTGGACGAAGTTTAACTACATAGGACGTTAACATACTAAAATGTTTAAGTAGTTCATTTTACACGTCATCGTTAGTCTTAGGTTACCACGTCACTTTGTGTTAAACGAAGTTGAACCTTATAAATATCTCTGATCTCGGCACGACATTTTCGTGAATCGTTATTCTCTGTGTAGTGGGTTCAATCCTCACTCTACTTATTAAATATCTACTAAAGTATTTAAAAAAGGATTTTACACTTCTCTATGGTGGATCCATTTTTTGGAAGGTGGGAGGTAAATTATTTTCATCTATTCAGTGAGAAAAGTTTTCTTTCTAATTAATTTATCAGCATCATTTGTAGGAATCAAAATTTAATTAAATCTTTATTACATTTTTATTATTTGTCCCTTATATTCTATCTTCCCCGAACACTAGTTACTTATATACGCACTTATCTAAAAATGCTTACATGTTGTCATTATTAATTATCAAAATATCGTTACTGGAACGCCAGTATAGGTGAGGACAAAGTGTACAGACAATTAAAATGTTTTTTTGTTTTTTTTCCAACAAAATAACTACACAACAATTATTTTTAGGTAAACTTTTTGATTTTTGAGGAGAATTATCCGATCTTTCCTGTATGGATGAAGACAATTTCCTTTTTTAATTTCTCGCTTTTTTACCATTTAAATTATTTTGCTATTCCCACCTTTATTAAAACCTCCCTGGGTATTGTATATTGAGAAAAATTCTGACTGCAACTCATTATTATTAAAACTCCATCCTGCACTAGGTCTCTAATAGTAAAAGACCTCGATTTATTATCTTTATTTTTTTATCTGAATTGATTCAGGATTAACAATTATTTTCCAGTCAGTGATTGGATTAGGCTGGAAACTCTTTTCTTCTCCAAGTTAGAACACTTTACTCTGTTGTGCTAATAAGAAATACATTACGATGTGTCTTTCTACTCACTTACACTAAAATTCACGTCCACGCACACAGGTATAGAAATCAGATAATTATGATATCAATTTAAGCTCCCAAATTTACTTAGTTTATTGTTTTGAAGATCTGTTTCAAAACCAGGATAGAAAAGAATCACACTTAAGTATTGTTTTCTTACATTGAATATGAACTAATTCCAGGCTCCTTTTAATATTTTCTTAAGAATTGCCTCATAGAAAAACCTGCAATTACTTTTTACTGCTCTGTAAGCACTTCTTAAAATCAGCTTTTATAGATTCCAAAAGATTACCTAATTAAATCTTCACAGTAATGATATGAATGGTATTTTCTTTTATTTCAATTGAAGTAATACATATTCAACTGATTTCCGATAAGATTGGATGGTGCATTGCTTATTTCTAAGGAATTATTTTTTTGTTGGCAGATGTTGACGCAATAATCTGAGGTTTAATTCTTTTTACAGATAGTTCAATTGGATATCCTGTCGTTTTTACGATTTTAGACAGAACTGATTTGAATTATTCTATCTTAGGCAATTAGTTTAACCGCAATAGGATATTAGTCCTATAGATTTATTTCTTTGTAAAAGAATTGATCACTATCAATTAGTGTTCGAAATGTCTGATTCTGATAAATTATGAGTGGCATGAATGAAAAATATCCATTGCCAAAAGAGCTTTCTAGAGAGATCAAAATAGTAGGTAACACATATATTCACCGTCTTAGAATGCTTAGATTATAAGGATATGGATAGGATCTTGGAATTTCAAGGAGAAAATATATATCATCAAAATGTAATTTCTTTTTTTTTCAAACAGATTCTTAAAGTTAAATAGATATTAAAGGTCAATTAACCCATCTTAGATGACAAGAAACTCCATTAGAATTGTCGTTTATTCAAACTAGTATTTCTTTCATTTTTATTTCTGTTACTTAGCATCGGAAATATTTGGACCGTACGTCTACAGTTATGAGTAAACAACACCGATTGGAAACAAAGTGTTACAGCCTGCGTAGCCGAGATAAACAAAAATAACCAACTTAAATTAAGGTAAAAGTAATTTCAGTAAAACATTATTATGATATTCACGATATCACTACTAATAATACTAGTGTTATGTAAAAATAAAAATCAAATATACCTGCACTGAGCGATTGGTCATTAGGTAAGCAATGGCTTTAGAAGGTTAGATATGATCATCTTCAAGTGTTGTCATTAGCAATTCAAACAGAAGAGCAGCTATCGTACATCAGAAAGAGATTCTATTGTTATTTTATTTCCTTTAATTTCTGGTGTGTTTCTTTTCGGGTCCCGACCAGAGACCTGAGTTTCGAAAGGACATCATGACATTTTCCATTGAGCAATTTACAAAAAGAAATCACACATATTTAAATAAATAGATAAATCCCTTCGTAAGGTGTAGGCTGTACTCGTAAGATTGTTGTTGTTGTTGTTGTTGTTGTTATAATGTTGTATCTTTGCAATACACAGAGATAGGATGATCCAAGCTAATCACGCAGACATCGTGACCAAAGACCACAAAAATAAAATGTGCCTTCTTATTTACATGGCAATCCTTGCAGACATTAATGTATCTTTGAAGATATCCAAAAACATTTCAAAGTACAAGGACCTTGAAATCAAAATCTCAAAAATGTGTTCACATGAGGACATCAAAAATTCCAATTGTAATTGGAGTCCTCGGATTGATGGAAAAATCCTCGGATTGACACATTGAAGGGATCTCTAGTAGCCTAAGCTTTGAAGAAATTCAAAAAATTGTACTTGCAATTGTAACGTGCACTTTTTACGAATGACTTTTTCTATGTAAAATGTGTGTGATCTTAGAGATTTTTCCCTCAAGAATCTGAACTTAGGTCTCTGGTTGGGACACAGAAAGCAATGAGTATACACCAGCAATCAAAGGGGGAATAATAATAATAATAATAATAATAATAATAATAATAATAATAATAATAATAATAATAATAATAATAATAAAACTATGAAAGGTAAATAAAGAATGAATCTAAATAGATTTGATCTTCTGCAAGATATGTCTCTAGTAATCCAACCGGTAGAGTACTTCCCGGCGTAGAAGGGCAAGTGTTCGATTTTTATTGTGTTCTTTATTTCCGATCTGAGCTGTTTATTCATGACTGAAGAATGAGGGTCTCACTAGTTGTGATGAAACGATACCAAAACCAAAATGAAATAAAAACTATAAAATTTAATTGCGGAAAAAAGACGTTATACTAAACATGTCATTGTTGAAAAAGTTTGTGGTCTATCGTAAAACTGCAACGTCTTAAAGAGTTGTGCTTCATTGAATAAAAGATAAAGAACAAACGAATCTTATGCTCAGTCATATTTTTTGTATTTCTTTCATCTTCAATTATTGTTTATCAGAGTGCATTATGTTTACAATAGCCAGGGAAGTTCACATGTTTCGAAAGAAAGATATCTGATTAATCTTTTCCTTTAAATTCTCTAAAGCCCCATTTGTCTCTGTATCTCTGAGTAGAAAGATTTTTGAAATAGCAATCAAATTTTTTTTTTTTTGCTTTTCTAATTAGATTAATCGTGCTTGACACGGTTTGAAATGCTTTCTTTTATGCTATTTGTATGTCAGTCTTTGCCATAACCCTTTTCTTCTTTTTCAGTCTTTCCAATAACCCTTTTTCTTCTTTATCAACTGTAACCCGTCATTGTAATGTTACGAATGTTTCTTTCGAATTGTGCCGAATTGGCAGACATTTTTACAAGAAGTTTTACTCAAGTCAAGATTTTGGCATTGATAGTTGTTTCGATATTCTAAAACCAATAATTTTTTCATAATTTAGGAAAAAGTTTTTTTTTTTTTTTTCACATTAACTGATATGAACGCAATAGAAAAGTCTCGTGTAAAGCAAGTGTGTAGTTTCTTTGTTTTTTGTTATGAGACGAATAAGTGATCCTATCTGACATTTCCATTACACAATGTTTGGTTTAGAATGTCGGGGTAGAGGAAAAACGAAGAAAGCTATTTTATAATTCCAAATACGTAATAGATAGTGATAGAAAATTAATAGAGACAACGATCATAGACACCCCACCTTGTAGGAGAGAGTCCTATAAGCATATGGAAAATCCAAATGATCCACAATTAATGTTGCATAAGGAAAATAAAGATATGGTTATGCTGAGTAAATATGTATATGTATCTTTGTGGTGGCTAAACTCGGCGAAAAAGACAACCTAAGCATTTCGAATGTTGATTTTCAGAAAATGGTGCAAGCAGGTTCTTCTTTCTTGGCTGGTTCATCAAAGGAAACATCCTAGCTATGTGCTAAACTTGAGAAATATCCCAACTGTATAAGGTTAGGTTTTACAAGAACATGACAGAAACTGAGTATAAATGATTTCATTACTCCAAATTGAAGTGGAAAATATTACACTTGCCTAAACTCTGTAAGGTTTTAATTCATAAGAGCACCAACGACCCTCTAGCTATGGGACCCTGGCTGCTGAAAATTGAAATGACAGATTTAGTCTGAATTATGTGATGCATCAAATCAATATATTATAGCGAGCAGACTTTGTTTTTGATGAAGTTGATTTTGGAATTGCATGATTGGCTGTTTTTGACACGTTCTTTAGATAAATGGATAAATTGAATGGAAGAAAATAAGAAAGCAAAATGACTATTGAAAGATTGTTGTGAATTTTGGAAAAATCAAAATTAGATGGAGAAAATGATCTGCAAGGGAATGGTGTGATTGTTTTTCAAATGCTTTGTAGCTGACCCTGCGAGTGACACTCGCTTGAAGACTTTCCAAGGATTAAAGTCTAATTATTTTAAAAGATTTTCAAAGAAAAGTCTGTTGCCGGAAATCAAGATTAATCTCATCGAATTGGTAATTACCCATAAAACGCCAAGTTTTTTGGACTTAAATTGTTATATACAGCCAAAATAAACCTTAAATCTTCAAATTCAATGACTATTACCTCTTTTCTCTATCTGTGTATGCATTTGTGAGAGTGACAGAGTGAGAGACAAAGAGAGAGAAAGTGTGTGTGTGTGCGTGCGTGTGTGTGTGTGTAACATATACATAATTAATCCAGAATTAAGAAAATTTGTGCTAAACTAAAAGCCACAACAACGGATTCTTGTTCGTTCTTATCTAGACATTAATATGAATTTGGGCGGCTAAGTCGTCGGGAGCTTTTCTTATAAGAATCTTTACTCTTTGCCTGCCCGAGAATAACGACAGTTCGCCTGCATTCTACATAGGAATATGTGTTAGTCTGTAAGTCACTGTGTTTCTAAATTCAAATGTTAAAGTACAATATTTACGCATACTCACCTTCACACTCACACATAGTTCAACCGAGGGAAGTTAGGAAATCCGAACAGGTACTATAAAGAACATTTCATACACAGACTCAGACATATTCACTCACACACGCACTCACACAGACATATACATATCCGGTGTGTGTATTGTCTAAAATTGATTATATTTGTAGAGAAAGCTTGTTCAGAATCGGAGATGGGCTCTTTTTACATATATGCAGTGTGGCCCTAGGAATCAACACTACATAGTGGGTGTCAGTTTCACGTTACAATGCGATCTTGTACCATGACACCAATAAATATATTGCGAACTGAGTATCGCTGCGAGATTAATACAAATGGGAGTAGAGGATACGGGCTCTTGACAGTTTCTGGTGTTTATTTGATTTAATATTAGGTTGGTGCAAAAATAATGACGTAATAACGTCAAAAAACGACATTATTACGTCATTATTTTTGCACCAACCTAATATATATATATATATATATATATATATATATATATATATATATATATTGCAATTGGTAAATTGTCACGATTTTTAATTTCGCGCATGCGCGTTATTTGTTTTTGATTATGTCGACTGCACAGTACAGTAGGCTCATTTCAGCACCATGGCTCATTTCACTCCGCCAGAAATCTGGAAACGGCACGCTGTACTGCACGGAAGCTCCAGTACGAACATTTCAGAGTGTTTGGATTTCAATCTAAAGAGTGTGCAGAGGATTCGGCAAGTTTGGATGAGTCTAATGGTGATTACGATGGTACGATAGCTCGGAAAATTCATTCTGATCGTTCTGAATTTGTTGTTGAGGACCTCAGACTTAATATGGAGGTCTACATCAAATGCCTTGAGGTAGTGTTGACCTGGGTCAAGAGGATGGCTGCTGGAAGAACGTATGTCTGGCAACAGGACTTTGCACTATGCCACACAAGCAGGAGAACCCAGTCATGCTGTCAGCCACTTTCTGTGACTACATCATCCCTTACATCTGGACACCTAACTCCCCAGTCATCAGCTCCCTTGATTATTATGTGTGGTGCACAGTTGAGCGAGAGACCAACAAAACCAAAGATCAACTGATGGCAAGGATTATGGCAGCATTCACCAACTTAAACAAGAAGACCGTCCAGAAGAGTTGCAGAAGATTTCGAATTTGTCTAGAAGCCGTGGATGAAGCCAATGGCTATTTTATTATATAAACTTACTGTTTTTTATATTTCAAGATATTTTTCTGTAATTAGGTAAATATATCTCTTAAAACGAGATTTTAGTGTTATTTTCATTTTTTGCGTAATTTAGAAGACAATTTAGCCGTCGCACCCCATATATATATATATATATATATATATATATATATATATATATATATATATATATATATATATATATGATGCCAGTAATAGAATTTTAAATAAACTCAATCAATGATATTATTAGCTTAATACACTCTGTACATTAATAGCATGATTTGGAGTCAGTCTAGCTCATGTTTAATAAACATTAAAATAATAAAAGCATGATTTTTTTTTTACATTAAGTTACTCGGCATTATTATTCTCTGAACATACCCTGTTTTGGATAATTTAAGCTTAGCATCTACTTTTGGGGGAGAAATATTTTAAATAGGTGAATTTTCATTAACTCTCTTTCTTTCAATAATACTTAGCTTAATTCCTGACAACTGATAATCCTTTTTTTCTTGTTTTTAGAGTGTTTAGTACAAGTAAAATAATTAAGAAATATTACACTAGCTTACATTAATTTCTGACCCACACCAATCCTTTTCTTGATAATTTGGAATGAAAAACCTAAAGGCAAAATAAGACCTTTTAAAAATTCCTGCTTTAATTATCATTGGTTTAAATTGCTTTACGTGAATTCATACCAATATAAATGGTTAACACCCACAATAAGGAATTGCTTTTCTCTTTCTACTATTATTGACACTAAACCTGTTCTTGTAGAAATTTATTATAGATTTTACATCAAACAATATTTCCTCGAAAAGTCAGCATTATTGTTCATTTTCAATAATTAATAATTTAACATGCAAAAACATCTTCATATTGCCTAAGTTACACGTTTTTAGGTTTCCATTAGATTAATTCAAGGCCTGAATATCTTATAACTGATTATACAACTGAATTCTAACTCAATTAAAAATATTTAATTAGATCTTTAATAAAAAAAAATAATTGTAATAGATTTTTGGACAGTACGGCAAAGAATTGTTTCAAGTTTCAAAAAAGAAATCGATACTTTGTTGATCGAGTCACGAATCAACTTTGAGTTGCTCTTTATTGTCAGGTTTTAAGTTAGCCTAGCGATCAATATCAATCGTAAAAGTCGCTGGTTCACTGCGCCTAATCGATACAGCTATTAATTTACTTGCCCGGAGCGTCCTTAAACCTATCTCAGAATTCCGATCGTCAAATGCACCTAAAATATCGATAATTAAATCGGTAGATTTAAACGGCATGAACGAACGCTCATGCCGACACGTCAAGGGATGTAATAAAAGGTTGTTAATTGCAGTTATAAAAGATAACAATTTCAATAAAAACGAACGCTTCCTTGAATCGTGAGAATTGAACAAAAGAATTCAAGTTTCAAACAACAAGAATATGGCTAATACTAACTTTAGATTTCCTTATATGGATTATTCAGCTTGAATTAATCTGGCACAAGGCTTCTTTGATCGATCACATTCCAGCTAAATATCATGTAATGTCCAAGTTCTATATTAGATATTCGATGTTGTTTATATTTATATAAACAACATTGTTTATATTTATATAAATGTTAATTTGTTATTGGACAAAACCAGTTTTTATGGTATCCTTTCATCAAACTCTCCAGCAATGCCTAACAGAACTAAATGTTTTACACCACTTGAATTTGTAGAAAAGAATTAAATAATAAAAAAAAAACGAAAGCCAATCTGTCACAGGACTCTACGAATTCGGCTTTTTAATTTGATGGATTTAGATATTTTTGAGGTTCCTTTGAGTGTTACACGGTGATTACAATAATGAGTAACTAATGAGGAAAGAGCGAATACTTGCAAGAACCACGTTACAATCGACATTGTGTTCTTCACTCATTTTAGTCTAGTATAACTATATTCACATAGTACTGGATCACCCAAAGAAGATGACATTACTTTCGCCCGGAAGATAAGTTTTTATACAGACAAATTGAGGGCATTATATCTCTGATTTATACCCAGTCACGAAAGAGATGTTATATTATCCAAACATCTTTTGTGAAGCTATGATATTTTAAACAATAACAAAGATGTATTAAGCATTTCAATATTGTTGGGTCCGTAATCACTAATCTTCCTTTAAAATCATCCATTAGGAAAATTAAATGAAATGGAAAATGTAATCTATAACGTCAGATTTTTAAACCGTTTTCTTTTTTCATCTATGAAAATTGAGTAACCTTCAATGTGCCAATTTAATAGTTTTTGTCGGCAACTAGCGGAAACCAAAGTTAAGACGTCGTCAGGAGAGTGATATTATCTCGATGATTGGGATGGTATTATAGGTGAGTTGTGGGCCTCACGTGTGCTCCATTTTGGTGTTAAGATGGCAATTCAGAAAAATATATCGAGTGTTATGAATGTACACGGGGAGACAATGGTACAAGAGGAAATTAAACAATTTCAGAAAAATTGTTGCCTGCATCGAATTCGTCGAAGAAATATTTAATGAAATACACGACATTTTCACTCGATTGAAATTGTAAATATATTTACATTGGCTGACATGGCAAATATTACTTGTGTTTTTTTTTTTTCTTAAAGTTAACAGAAACTTCAGAGACTTACTGTAGATGTGAATGAGAAGCACCGCCGTCATACCTAAATATTTATAGCGATTATTTGGTAGTTTTCGCCACAAGAGTATCCTTCAAAATTGGATATATACATATATATATATATATGTGTGTGTGTGTGTGTGTGTGTGTGTGTGTGTGTGTGTGACAAATTGGAAAAGTTTTCTTTGCCGCGCTTCATCGGATGAAACGCGTCACAAAAACTTTTCCAATTTGTCATATACATATATATATATATATATATATATATATATATATATATATATATATATATATATATATATATGAGATGAGTTATTGTAATTATTTACACTATCTACATTGTTCAAATCGTTGTCCTCATCTCTGTTCCCATATTTACGTCGTTTCGGCTGTTCTACGCTCCGGCCTTATTCAGGAGATCGGAATTTCGAACTGAATCTTTTATTTCGTCCACTGGGGTAGATTGTTCTTCTTCCACGCGCCATGCCTCTTCCATATATCTCAGTATCAGTTATTTCCCTTTAACCCAACTCTCCACGTTTTTGTTCACTTCTGCTGTAGCCAGGTATTGAACTTACAGCTCTTTGTTTCAAGTCACTGGATTAATTCAATCAATTTTTTTTTTTAGTTTTTTTTTTTTTTTTTTTGTCCTCAATGACACATGGCCCATTACAAGACAATGTATACGTTAAAGACTTCATTGATGAATTAAATTTGTTCTTTGAAGGACTGTCACACGGTTGATTTAATAATAGTCATTAATTCTTCCCAACATAAATACCTTGGCTTTCTCGCACCATTCGAATTCAAATTCCAGTTTGGGTTTTATGATTTTCATTTTAGATTTATAGCTATAAATATCTACAAACTTCGTCTGTCATTTGAACTGTGGCTGAGATATTCACAGCAATAAGAATGAGTACAACAAAATTGCTCCGTGTCCTTGTTGCGTTTTAAAGTCAGTATTTCATACTAAGAAAACACATTCTATTTATAATTACTTCAAGCTTTGCAAATGTCAACATTCGTATATATTCGAGCATGTTCAAATAAAAACAAATTGTAAGGTTTGCCAAATGTCTTCCTTGTTTAAATTTGTAATATGTGTTTTATTATCATCTTTTCAGCGTACAATTTAAACAGCAAGTTTTGAAAAATAAAAATCCAAATAACAAATCTTAAAAGATAATTTATAGTGAATGATGGGCAATGATTTAAGTTTAATGATTTTAAGTATAGATATGGCACGTAAAGAATATGTCCTAAACACCGAAATCCTTCAAGGAAGAAATAATTTAAGAATAATATAATCAGAATTGTGTACCTTTTAAATGAATTAAGACAATTCCGAATGGAATTTCTCGGAAAGGAAGGCAATTCAGGACCCGACAGCGTTCAATTACTTCCGTTCAATATTGAGTTATATCACCTTTAGGGCAATGTAATTTACAGAAAAAACAATAGCAATAAGGTGGCTAATTTTAATGAAAATTATTTCAGAGAAAAACAAATAGAAAGGAAATTCTTATGAAGAACTGGGAAGGAAAAGACGACTGCAAATAACAATAACAATCACAAGGATAATTGTTATGAAATGTATAATAAAGACTGCATAGTAATAATGCCATTATTATTATTATTATTATTATTATTATTATTATTATTATTATTATTATTGGCTATTTTATTTCCTGCTTTTAAGTTTTATTATCATTGTTTATCCAATAATATTAAAAACCTGCAGATTCGACACAATCAAATCTCCACCACTACTACGGCTACTACAATTATAACTGCTAAATAGTTTTTGCGCATTTTATGCTCCAAAATTCTACAATTAGTGCAATTATAATCACTACAACAAATAATAATAATAATAATAATAATAATAATAATAATAATAATAATAATAATAATAATAATAATTATTATTATTATTATTATTATTATTATTATTTCTTTTGATTTTTCGTATATTCATTTCCTTTCGTGTGCCAGTCAGCGACCTAACTTCAGAAATGGCATCATGACATTTTCACTGAGTATTTATTAAAAAAAAGAGGCAATCTAAGAGCACACATACTTTGCATAAAAGTCGTTCGTAAGTTGTGAGCTGTACTTATGAGTTCAACCATTTTTATTTCTTTAAGACATGGCCTACCAAAGATCCCTTCAATGAGCCTATCGGAACTTTTTCAATCAAGCCGAGGCTTTCAACTACAATTGCAATTATTGAATTCCTCATGTGTCACATTTTTTAGATTTCTACTTCAAGATCATCGTATCTTCAAGGATAAATTACAGTTTGCAGACACTGCCATATCAATAAGAAATCACACTCTGTTTTTATGATCTTTGATGTCTAGGCAAATTAGCTTTCAGTGTCCTGTCTGCATGTATTGTAAATTCCCATAAAATTGTTACAGGTCCTATGACTGTAAACTGGTCTGGTTTGTGTTCATACCAGTTTCTTGCAGTTTCCTTTTTGTAAAAAAGGCATATTTTCCAGTGCAAATATTGCCCCACTCTGTCGTGCCGTGTTTTATATTCATTGGGTATTGTTTATGTTGTTGTTGTTGTTGTTATTATTATTATTATTATTATTATTATTATTATTATTATTATTATTATTATTATTATTATTATTATAGGAAGAATTGAAATCATGCCAGAAAAATAAGTAGTGTTATGGTGGAGATGGCAAAAGTATTGCCACTTTATCCCAAATTGAAGCCATTAGTGGGGAATCGAAATGAATATATGAAATAACTAAACACTTATATTTCATTTTCGACGTGAAAGTTCAAAAACTATTATTTCTTGTTTTTCTGTTGAATGAAGACAAAATAAATACGCATTAGAAAGAGTGATAATGAAAATAAGAAAATGAATGAAAGAAAGAAAGAATAAAGAAAGGGGATGAGATGATAGAAAGCGGAGATTGATGAATGAAAAACAAATAGTAGTAATATAGAGGAGCAGAAGGGAAATGACAATTAAAGAAAGAAGGGGAAAGACGCGTAAAGGAATCGTAAGAGAAAAGCTGAATGTTGATTAGGCGAAGTAAGTGAGTATGAGAAGGAGGAAGGGGAGGAGAAGATAGAAAAGAATGAGAAGGAGGAAGGGGAGGAGAAGATGGAAAAGAATGAGAAATTGAAGCTATATTAGAAACATTGAAAAAGAAGATCAAGAGGAGGAAGAGAGTGGTGTCAACGAATCTTGGAAGAAAAAGAGAAAACATCATCTGAATGTAACAAATGGCGATGAAAACGTTAATGATCTTATTTATATTTGGATCAGTACAAAGCTAAAGATAGGGAAGATCAAGTAATTGAACAGGGTCTACTGATCGGCTTTAAATTAAGAAAACGTCTCAGCCAAGGCTCAACTAGGAGACGTACTCAGTGAGGAGCTAATTCACTTCCTCAGCGATTGATCTGAATGATTGTCAAAGTTTTGTAGTTAATACATTCTGTTTTACTAAAATTAATACACGGCTATAAGGAAGAGGCAATCATAGAAAATCTAAATCATCCCTCCTCACGCGACAAATGGTTTGATTCTTTCTAAATATTGCAAGTGCTTTTATTTTTATTTAGATTATCTTAGCCTGAGCCATTATAACATTAGCGAATGGTCGAGGGAGACTTCATTATTATCTCTCGACTTTATTAAGTGTGTATAACATAAAGATGATGATGAGCATCGTCATTATCACTATCATCATAGTTTTATTACGGATCTAATTATGTCGAAAATCATCATCAGAATAATTATTTCCTATTTTCTCAGCCTGCTTGTTGTCATTGTTATTGTTATTGAAATCACCGTTATCTACTGTACTGAAATGCTTCTATAAACTGAAAGCATGAAATCAAAATAGAGTGGAAAAAAGAAATCCGCAACGACATACACTAAAATGAATATGGTGTCTGTTAACGGATGCACTCATTTTCGAATAAAACATGGCGGCCCATTGAACTCTTTCTTGAAGACAGATTAAAAGAGAGAAAATGATAAAGACACTGACGTCATTTACCTCATTGATAAAGAACTTTCATTAATTCCTTCTTTCATTTTGTGACAATTCTTAATATGAGCCTGTAAGAATATCATTCTATCACACAAATGAATCAAGGCTAATTGTGAAAAATATAATAATAGCACTCCCCCCCCCCAAAAAAAAGGACAGGGACTTAATATACATACATCATTCTCTTTCACCAAAACTATTGCGATATTATGCTTAATGATAATAAAAACAGCATTTATATATACATATTTATATATACATATATATATATATATATATATATATATATATATATATATATATATATATATATATTTAAATCGGTGTCACTCCCTGCAAGGCAGTAAAGATACAAGCGGTTACAGAGTGTGAAAGAATTAGAAATAGAAACATTAATTATGAGCGGGAAGAGGGAAGAGTAATCAGGCAGATTTTTCAGGGTATTGACAATTGCGATTTATACTTCATTTACATTTTTGTCAGTTTGCTGGAAAGCATAGAGCCGGAATGGATTCATACAAGCGAGAAGAGCAAGAAAAGAAACTGTTAGCATATGAACAATTTTAACCGTAAATAATACCGTTTCAAAAGCATCGTATCTTAAACCTGGGATTATATTTGGCTTTGTCGTAAAGATTTCATTAAAATAAACTATGACACCATTCCCATCATCTCTTGATATCATATTGATGACTTCCCCGCACAGTATAAGAATACCAGATTCGCCCTGATATAACCTCTGTTCAATTTTTGTTATCAATGATTTCACTTTGGAATTAAAATTAATTTGTTATCTATGTCACTTATATTCTTCTCGCACATATCCATTTTTCTAGTTTGCGTGCATGAATCCAAATTTCACTAATTCAATAAAATTAACTTTGTTAAAAAAAAGATTAACCGACGAGGTTACAATCTCATGATGCTTGGTCGGTGAGATGACGTTTTAAATCTAATGTAACTCTCCAATCTGTCCAACCGTCAAGCAAATTTATATGCATTATTGAACTCACTTGATAACTTGTGTCAATAAAGTGATCTTTTTCACCGTGGTAATTGTTTTGATAATGTTTTCCTTCCTTTTATTTCTTTAATACAATTAAATATTCACGCCATTGTCGAAAATGTCACATCACATTTATAAGGGTCTTATTCCCGCTCTCTCTTTCACAGTATAAATCGTAAAGCGCTTCTCTTTGCTTGATGAGATGTGAACGTAGGAACAAGTATTAGAATGAATGAGAAATAATTAAAATAGATTCTTGTGAAATATTCTCTTTCTGGTCTTCAAAAACATATTGTGTTCTGGCAGAGAAACCCCATACATTGTCTTTTAGTTCCAATTTTGCGAGAAACGAGCAAGGCTGTTTCGAAAGGCCAAGAGGTAAAAGAGAGAAAATTAATCTCGAAGTATAAAAAATATTTCAAAAGACATTTTTTTGAAAAACAAATATTAAGGCAGATGTTTCACTCATATTATAAATAAACGGAGAAAGACAATCAGGGACATATACAGTATAGATAGATATACATATCAGACAAATGGGTACATCTGTAAAAGCGATGTCAACATATGAACGCAAATTGGAGAAATGGAAAAAAAAATTCATTTATACAAGGTATTTGTAGATTTCAAGCGGCACTTATATTGAATGACGTTCTGCTGTTGATGTAAAAATAGAAAGAATCTGGGCTACAGGAGGTCGGTTTACCTGTACTGTTATGATTCGCCAAAGGTACCGTGAGAATGTAGTCCTACCAGTGCATGATTTTGAACCACTTGAAAACAATTAAGTATAAATAGTTCGATCCCACTATTTTTTGCGTCAAAAATGATCATAAAATTTGCTCTATACTTGATCATATACAGTATGTATTTATAAATGGATATGAGTTAATGCTACCTTTACAACTACTACCGCCACTATTACTACTAATAACAACAGCACAATAATAGTAGCTAACTATACCTGCGGATATTTCAATGTATTGACTATTAAGATATCATTATTACTTTAGCATATATATATATATATATATATATATATATATATATATATATATATATATATATATATATATATATATATATATATATCGTCTATTACTGACAGGGGAGATTTATTATATGCATATAATATATGCTAATTTAAATATAAACAATATAGATGTTAGATAAGTTGGAAAAGAAAAAAAGAATATAGAGATAAGATATAACACCGTTCAGAGACTTTGACGACAGACACGCTTTATCAGTTAAACAGCAGCTTTCAAATCTGCTCTTTTTCAAAGCGTATCAGTTGAGATAGATAGATAGATAGATAGATAGATAGATAGATAGATAGATAGATAGATATGAACAGACTGAGATAGATAGATAGATAGATAGATAGAGAGAGAGAGGGAGAGAGAGAGAGAGAGAAAGTAATAATAGCGTGAACGAAAAAAAGTAAATTAATATCGCAAAGAATATATATGTGTGGTGGGGGTAGAGAGAGATAGAGAGAGAGAATAAGAGAGAAAGAGAGTTGGAGAGATAACGTAGACATGACAGATTTGTTGCCCAGCCACACATTTAAAATACTAGGGTAGATCGGACACGTTAGCTGCGGTAAAAGTAATCCTTTGGGATCACACTAAGCTGTGTTCATAGGTTTTTCTAACAAGCATTTGCAGCAATCCATTGTTACGGAAGAAAGTGTGGTTGTTCCTGCATACACCTAAGCCACTTTAAACAATTCGTTATGTGGGTAATCTAGCGGCTAAGTAATCTAGCGGCTAAGTAATCTAGCGGCTAAGTAAGTTGTCATTCATGCACAAATCATGGGTAGTTGTGTAACCCGCTGATGTTGACAAAGTAGGTGTGTAGGACGCTTTTAACAAATCAGGGAAGGCTACATTACATGTGCCAAAAAAATTGAGTGTTCAATCTTTTTCCTTGGTAGTCTAGATATGCATTTTGTGGTCCAAATATTCATGATAAAAAATAATGACTCCTTGAATCTTGGAACGTATGGACACTAGAGGACAATCACTCAATTCCGGAACAGAAAACAGCCCTTGTGGTAAATTCCTTAATGAAATATAATGTTGACAAGTTTGGTATCTTTCCCCCGATTGGATAGGAAAAAGTGAAGAGGAACATCTTTTTTCAGGGAATGGCTTTATCATTAAATCCAGTATGGCTAACATTCTACAGAGTCTTTCTAAAAGGTTCAATGACTGTATTATGACCCTAAACCTGAATTTTGAAAATAATTCTTCTGTAATATTTGTGAGCTGGTATGCTCCATCCATGTTTGCCACATGAGTGAGATAATTACTTTTATGAATAGCTTCGTATCATCATCTCCTGCCATCCCATTCTCTGACGAACATGGGGAGGTGTTTTTGGTATTCATGAAATTGGTGCTAACAGTTCCAATGCTCTGCAAGTTCCTATAACTCTGCAAAGAGTTCGGTCTATATATATATAATCAACACAATTTTTCAAAAACCCACTGCCAAAAACAACCTAGATGCATCTTTGATCAAAGGAGTGGAATTCGTTATTACCAGAAAAAGAAACGAAAAGTATTTTCGTCTGATTTTTATCTGCCGCTGAACTAGGACATGGCGTTTATTGACTTAAGACGTAAGATCCTCTGAATCTTGATGCTCTTTAGAAAGTCTTAATGACAGGATGATTAATGCCATAATCTCTTTTCCCGTAGGCATGAAAACACCAGTCTTGTTCCATAGAGAATTCACAGATGGGGGTTGATGTCACAAATATTACAAAGGAAGATTGTGTTATGACAACTGTCTTATTTACTTCTATGTTATATGTTTACAGGGATTCTAAATGTGTTGTGAAGTTTGTATCCCGTACATCAGGATGAATTTCTAATTATAATGGAGAGGCCCAGAAACTGGTTGATCACTTTTCACTTTTAAGCAAAGTATTTTGAATAACCATCAATATTCAAAAGAATCAGATGTTCTATCAACCGATGTCAACTTCAGAGCAAGAAAAAGACAATAAGAAGCTTCAACCATCTTCCGTAAAAATACAGTTGATAACAATATACGGAAATAAGTCATTCAATTACCTTGGTGTATATATATATATATATATATATATATATATATATATATATATATATATATATATATATATATTGGTAGTATATCATTATTGAAGCATATGTTATTGAGGTTTCCAGAACTTTCCGTTTAATAATCTTTCTTTCGAATTTGTTTCTTGCTTTCTCGCCATTTTTTTTATGTATTAGGATCTAAACTGTTAAAAAAAAACTGTCCTTGGTGCGTTTTATAATATAAAGAAACTTGCGAGAAAGCAAGAAAAACATCAAAAGAAAGTTTATTAAAATAACATATGCCTCAATATATATATATATATATATATATATATATATATACAAACACACGCACGCACACACACACACACACACATATATATATATATATATATATATATATATATATATATATATAGAGAGAGAGAGAGAGAGAGAGAGAGAGAGCGAGATGAAAACATGCCACAGAATGTGACAGTGAAATATTTATCGTTCGAAAAACCTTTACTAATCTCAAAATAATTTAAGATTCCATTGTTATGGTAATGTGAACAGAGCCCCCAAATTCTGTATAATGCGTCTGTTTAACGAAAGAGAGGAAGAGAAAATGTCATACGTATTTCCTACAAGTAGAATTATATACTAAGTGAAAGTTTCACACGCAAGCGCACAATTACAACAACAACAACAATAATAATAATAATATATTTGAAGATCTTCACAAAACTATGAAAATCCACGGATCTTGAAGAGGAAATCTACACAGAACCAAATGATTGTTAACTAGAAATTACCAAGCACATATACTTAAATCTAAGGTAGCCCAAAATATAGATTCTGTAATAAGTATCCAGAAAAAAAATGAGCATCTTGTATCGGGCTGCGCGATGTTGGTACCCCGGGCATAACAAAATACTCCAATATCTGCATTGGAAAATATGCAACTTTTATGGAAAGGAAACTAAGAAATTGGTATGAACAACATCCAGACCCAGTTAGTTACGGAGGTAGGGCCTATAAAAAGTTTATGGGACTTTACAATACACACAGAGAGACCAATAAAAGCTAATCGTCTAGATATAGTGATTAGAGAACACAAAGATAAAATGAATCTTCTGGCTGACATTGCAGTCCCTGTAGACTGTAATGTGTCTTTGAAGGTCTTCAATAACTATTAAAATACAAGGACATTGAAATCGAAATCTCAAAAATGTGGTACATGAGGACCAAACAATTCCAGTTGTAGCTGGTGCCCTTAATTAGAAAAGACTTTCATATACTCATTTGAAAGATCCCTGCTAGCCTATGCCAAAAAGAAATGCAAAAAAAGTACACAAGTACTCACAAGTACACCCCACACCTTACAAAACGCTCTGCCTATGTAAAATATATGTGATTTTTTCTTTTCAAAAATGCTCAGTGGAAAATATCATGATGTCATTTCAAACCATAGGTCTCTGGTTGGGATCCGGAAAGAAATGAGTGTACACCAGAAATCAAAAGAAATATGATAGTAATACTACTACTACTTCTACTAACACTACTACTACTACTACTAATAATAATAATAATAATAATAACTTGATTCTCAGTGATAGCCATTAGGGATAAAGATGATAAGTTATGAAAAATCTCTTATATACCTTGACAACTTCAATTTGTTGCAGTATTTATTGTAGTAATCGCCTGTGTATAAGTTTGGCGCCAATTAATTACACATGGTTTGGCAAATGTTATTCAGATCTGTTCTATGAAAATAGGACGTTTGCAGTTGAATTGCTTTCATTAAATCACATGGAGTAGTATTAATATTGTAAAAGAAGTGGTGTAAAATGTGAATTGTCATCCATTTTTCTATTGTGGCAATAAATACATGGATGACAATTAAATTCGATGATATTAATATACAGTTTAATAATATATTTCAATACAAATGCAGATAAGTACATTTAGATTTTTAACGTCATGCAAAGTAAAATATTTATTTCAATAAAAAATCATTCTTTAAAAAAGATGAAGTTTGTGCCAATATCCGTTCCATTAAAAGCAACTTTTCGTTATCCAATGCCAAGAGAGTCGCCGAGCCATTTTTTTCGCTATTTGTTTGGCTTTAAAATCCCGTTTTCTTTGTTCTTCTTGACATAGTAAGTAAGAAGGATAAAACTTGGAAACTGGGATCAAGAAGTCATACTGGATTTATCGTCCTATTTAACTAAAAGTTACACAGGATATTGTGAAACTCACGGCGAAAAGCAAAAAAAAAAAGATGGCGGAAATGTTTAATATAGATTCAATAAAATATATTAGTGTCTGCTTATAATATTAGCTGTAAGCATATTCTGTAGACATTCATGTCAATGGTCGTGCGTGGCATTTGAGAATTCAGTGTAGTATGGACTTCAATTCTTTACTTAGGATTTATGAATATATTTATTATCCAATTTCTTGTTCAAATTACAAACTAATTGAATTCTTGAAAGAAAACCTTTTTCGATTCATTGAGAAGAAGAAAGAAAGAACCTTACAGAGTTTTTCTTGTAGGTGTGACGTCATAAATTAAACTCTATACATTCAATACCAACAAAATTGTATGTCGGATAAAATCCTTTCGATAAAAACATATGCACAAAAAGAGCTGTTCATACAAGTATATACACACGGCTAAAATACAATAAAAAACAAATATGCATATATATATATATATATATATACATATATATATATATGATATATGATTGCACCAATTTCAGCCCATACATATATGTGCACATGTATATAGTTCGATAGCAAAATTTCACTCAAATATATATTATTTAATTCGACCGACAAGAACTGCTTATTTTAGAGAACTGCTTTTTATACTTTAAAGATTTTCCTATAAGCAGTCGTACAGCCAGGTCATATCAACAAAGTGACTTTGAATAGTTTCTTTATGAATTTGATCTGAATATATGTATTCTGATATGCAAAATAGGAAATGTAATAAAAAATTAAAAATACATATCCTCTGCAGAATCGAGTAATTTATACTTGAATATATGTGTGTGTGTGTGCGTGTTTATGTGTGTGATATTTTAACAAATGTCCATATATATATATATATATATATGTGTGTGTGTGTGTGTGTGTGTGTGTGGTAGATGACCGAAAATAATGAGGGCCTGGGGTATGTTTGAAAAGCACTTTCTCTTTTCACTTTGGCTTTTGGAACGTCAATACACCAATAGACACGAGGCATGTCAGTAGTTCAGAGACACAGACTGAAAATTATATCAAACTGTTTATAATGTCAATTTAGTCTACTTCTTTATCCTTCTGTAACATGTATTTTTAATACATTTATTAATTTTTGTTTGAATTTCATGTTTTGTATTCTTCTTTTTTTTCTCACCCAGACATACATGTGTCCGTCAAATATTATTTCCGGGACAAATATACAAGCAGGCCTAAAATGATGATAGTTTCTATTCTCGCAACTCACACACACACACACGCATATATATATATATATATATATATATATATATATATATATATACATATATATATATATATATATATATATATATATATATATATATATATATATATATATATGCCCGTCAGCTTTAAGATGAATCTTCACTACTCCAATTGATCTGAATAAAAAAAATTAAATAATTATCTACTAGAAAAAAAAATTAAAACATCTAAGCATATCCTAAAAAAGGATACAACGTACTATGTTCAAAAAATAAAACATCCCTATAATTCTAGATATATACATAGAACCCATATATCTAGTTAAAAAGTAAAAATAAAAATCATTCTTGTAATGCATATCCGGAAGTGCTTGGAATTACAGAGCATTTGGACAGTTCTACGCACTTTGTGTCCAGAAAAGAAAACATTAAATAAAAAGCTTAATCCCAGTACCTTGGCTGTTGTCTTTAATGAAACATATATAAATGAGGGATTGCTGCCTAAATACACAATATTATATATATATATATATATATATATATATATATATATATATATGTGTGTGTGTGTGTGTGCGTGTGTGTATGTGTGTGCGTGTGTTTGTGTGTGTGCGTGTGTGTGTGTGTATATATATATATATATATACATTATCTATCTCTCTCTCTCTCTCTATACATATATATATATATATATATATATATATATATATATATATATATATAAGAAAACAAGAAAGCGCAAGAAATCAACGCGAGTATTACATACGACAACCTGGGTATGTTCCTGTAAACCATACCACGGGTTGACCCAAAACTTGTGAGAGAAATTTGGTAAATGGATTTGCTCGGAAGCCGTCAGTGCTGCTAAGTTGAAATTGACAACCACCGTGACCAACGGCTTGAGTTATTGAGATTGTTCATAACTGTTGGTACACTCTTTAATTTTAATTGGGATACTCTCAAAAAACTTGCATTATAAATCACAGATTGACTCCATGCGTAACTATGAAATAAGATGTCCTTAAATCCAATGAAGATACTTGTTAATAAGCATCAACTTTTATTAACGTTGATATATTTTGCTTTTGTTTTCATTGTTTAGTTGATTTTTTTTAATTAGACCATCGATCTACTCTCGTGAGTAAACGGAGCAGATCTGAAATAAGAAATAAACTCTAATCAAGACTCGAACTCTCATCTCTTTTACCGCGAGAGGATCAACTCTGTACTGATGTTGTTTTAGGAAATGCTGCTGCTGCCAAAACTTTCGCGGTTGGTAAATACCAAATCTGAACCTTAGATTACTTTTCCATATTTTGATCGTCCGATGACATAGCTGTTTTGATCTTCCAATGAGATTAAGTTAAACAAAATACCAAGGTAGGCTAAAATTTAGCCGGCCGAGGCAATTTCCCAATCATCTAATCGAATGACTAAACATCAGAAATTTGGGCGGAATGCCTTTTAGTTGAAAGTTGAACTTTTCAGCAACTTCCCCTAAAAGTCAAAATTAATAATTGCTGCCAAATCTTCAATTAGAAAAACAAATCAGGTATGTTCAAACTGTTCTTCATTACCGACCTAAAAATTCTCTCTCTCTCTCCTTCTCCCTCTCTCTCCCACTCTCTCTCCCACTCATTCAGGTCCATTTGCTCAAATCTAAATAGGTTACTTATGTTTTGTTTTTTTTGTTTTGTTTCAAAGCCTTCCTTTCACGTCATGTGACCCCAGATTTCACCAGTTTCCTTGCTTGAATTAGCTAGATACATCAACTGGATGCATTTATAAAGCAGTTACGAAGGGACTGTTTTTATGTAAACGGCTTGCAAGGTCAGTGGCCTCTATCAGGTGTAAAATACATTCTGTCGGGTTTTCATAAACTTACGATCTGACTAATGATTAATGAAATAAAAAAAAAAACGAATTATTAAACGAACTGAAATCGAGAGAGGCTGGTGAAAAACAAAGTAACAAAAGCTCCGGCTGAAGATTTTCAAACAAATCTATATTTAATTGACGGATAATTAAGCGTCTTTCACTTTTAATGTCTTTCCTTTTTTATGATTGTAAAAATTTCTGATTGATTTATTGTACAAATAAAGAGCACTGAATCCAAAATCGTTTTAATTGGAGCGGAGTTTTGCAATTACGAACTTCTTTAATTGGTAGCAGTTCATCCGTAATTGTCAATAACTGGTTGATTATAGAATCTATTGAATCGTCAATTTCTATTGATTTCAAGACTGATTGGACAGCTGTCATGTCACGCAAGGTCAAATGAATGGTAGCACACAACCAGGATTCTATTTTAGTGATTCCGTTCAAGGTTAGAGTCACGTACACAAGCATGCATTATGCAGATAAATAGAAGTAAAGAAAAACAGGCAAATACATAATGACATATGCATAAAACCCACAGAGACAGAACAGTCTATAACAATTCTTACAGGGTTCTATAAAGACTTCAAACCATTTTGAAAGTTGATGTTCAGTCTTTCTTTCTTTTTATCAATCTACTAGTGTGTTCATATCTATCTATCTATCTATCTATCTATCTATCTATCTATCTATCTATCTATCTATCTATGCCAAACCCGAACGTCAGAAACCAAAATAAGTATTACAATGACTTAAGACAAAACGACGCGCTTGACTTTCCTATAATTCCTTTTTAGGTCTCCCTCTCTCGAAGACAAAAACATGTTCTTTTCGAATCAAAGCGTTACATTCAATTAAAACTGACAGTTTCATACAGTGGTCTATGTGGAAGAAATGTCCAAATTTAAAACACCATTCATCGGTGCCCGTCACTCAAGAGAAAACCACTTCGCTCAGTTTGCCGGCCGATTATTGCACCGCACTTAACCATTTCATTTTCCTTTTGCATTTGAAGAATTTTCGGCAAACTGCCTTTCAGACATTTGACATAAAGAAAAACAGAAAACATTGCAAACGTCACATGAAGAGGGTTTGGTTCTTTGAGTTCAGAGCTGCTTTCTACAATCAGTTTTAGCCATTCAAATCAGAAATTGTTATCTTCACTGTAGATAGTTTCCTAACAACAGTTTTAGAGTATACTACCAAAAACTCTATAATATTACATTAATCTAAATTATGTCTCTTTACAATGAAGATGTAATTGTGAGAATATATACATATATATATATATATATATATATATATATATATATATATATATATATATATATATATATATATATATATATATATGTATGTATGTATGTATTAATATTCAGCAAATAGTGCTTTCCCAAAATTCAATTGTTCTCATCGTATTTAATGACCTCGTTATTGTATCATGAATGGCTTTCGTAAAGTCTCCCTGTTTATTAGAAACGCAGTCTTTTATGAGAAGAAAAGGAAAGCCAGTTTGTGTTTCGACAAAATCTTATTCTTTATACCTGATGTCTCTTGTTTAATAATGGAGTCTGAATCGTTGCAATAGTCATGAAGATGAGCGAAATATAGTCAAAAATTGATAACAGTTAAATTTAAAATCCTTTGGTTAATAATGGAGTCTGAATCGTTGCAATAGTCATGAAGATGAGCGAAATATAGTCAAAAATTGATAACAGTTAAATTTAAAATCCTTTGGTTAATAATGGAGTCTGAATCGTTGCGTAGTAAAACAAAACTGCATAAAAGAAATTATGGACGTATTCATTGTTTGTCCTCGTTGTCGAAATGAAAAATTGCTATTCAAACACACACAAATACACACGCACTCAGAAGTATACCAAGTAAAAAGCAAGCTTTTATAGTAACAAGATGTATATATAATACCATTATTTTTGTAATACATATATATATGTTAAAATTATAACTTTTATAGCAGTAAGACATAGTAGTATATACTATAGTATATGGAGTAATAAGATTTGGGGTAGATCTGTCTGATTCAGACACTGATCGAGTAAATTGAAGATCTCCATTTCCGGCTATGAGGTTATCCCTCAGGTCAATCGTGCACCTGGCCTCAGGGTTCATTCCAGCATCATCTGAGGTGAGTCCAGTAGATGTTATACTTATTTAAATATAATAGATAAACATTGCTGGTCAGTTTGGTCGCCTTTGACCAGAAGCACCAGAGAATTGGATTTTACCATTGAATGTTGGGAATAACATTTGAAAAGAGAGGATGTGAGAAGAGAGGAAGATTTAAGAATAAGAACTGATCACGAAAAGACAACTGACATCTTCGGATACATTATATGGAAACATGCTTGGGAAATATAATACTCACATGGTATATTTGAGACAAGTTAAGCGGGAAAAATTCGGAAACCTACTTGACAGGTTTGAATAATGGATATTGAAGTAAGTACCATAAAACTGAGGAATCATAAAGTTGCAAGAATTCCTAAGCGCTCCACAGAAATAAGCAAAAGGTAAAATAGGGAAAATGATTGTTTAAACTTGTGAGTAGACATTAGCACTGTGCCCTTCTTGTTAAGGTGCACCGACTAACCGACTCTATTCTCAAAATCTGGATGATCTCCTTTATATAGAGAAGGTGAGAAGGCGTTATTGAATGACGACAGGAGAAAAATCAGGCAAACGGAATTATCAGATAAATTTCTTTGAAATGTAAATAAGTTTAAATTGCAACTGTTTACTAGAATTGATATTTTAGCGAAATTGGCGAACGTTGTTGGCAAGAAGAGCAAATAAGAAATGGTGGAAATCATGCTATTTTACGACAGCGGAAATAAGTTTAGTCCGTCGCAGGAAGAAAAGGAATGCGTTTGATCGTTCTTTCAAATTTCTTGACAAAGAAATGCAAAAAAAAAAAAAAAAATAGATATGCAAAACTTGAGAAAGAAAGAGCGAGCGAGAGAGAGAGAGGGGGGGAATAAATCGATTTTTGATCTGCTGTTGCCTAGCAGCGCGAAAATCCTGATATTATAAAGCCGATCAATTTGTAGCATTCGAACAAATGTTTCAATTTTGTTATCGATCTACACACACACACACACACACACTCTCTCTCTCTCTCTCTCTCTCTCTCTCTCTCCGAAATCGCTGCTCAACAAGAGTGAGTTTCATGTGGTCGGTAACTATGAAATTAACTGAATGAATGAGGAATGCGATGGAATTAAATTGTTTCGCGGGAAACTGAGCGAATGAAAGTGGCAGATGAGAATGATGGCTGTGAAGGCGGCAGTAATATCAGAAAATATGAGAAAGGTTTTAAAAATGAAAAAAGGGTGTGGTTGTGATGAGAAAAAGAAAAATGAATGAGAATAAGAAGGTAGAATTTGTCAAGAAGAAGGAAAGAAGAGGTGTAAAAGCATCATAGGTTTAGGATTGGTTTGTTAATAGAATCTAAAATAATGGACAGAAGAAAAGTAAATGAAATAATTACTAAAAATAATGGACAGAAGAAAGTAAATGAAATAACGAATGAAAGTTGTAGTTCGAAGCAAGAAAGAATGAAGGACAAGAAAAAGGATTCGCATTTGTTAAACTGAAGAAAGAGCGAAAAAGTTCATGAGTTAAGAAGACGAAGAAGAAGGTCATGATGATGATGATGATGATGATGTTGATGATGGTGGTGGTGGTGGTGGCGACGATGATAAACTGAGAATGAGGAAGAAGTCATCTAAAGAAAATAGAAATTAATGCGATTTTGCAAAAAAAATCTGTTGCTGTTTCAATATTCCTTGTTCTTTTGTTGTTGTTTTTTTAATGTTTCTCATGATAATTCGATTCATTTCGTAAGCAGGTGTCTCAGATTGCATACTGATATATTTAGATGGCAAACCGGTAGATATTCAAGTCGAAAAGAAAGACCGAATGTTTGATGCTGGTTTTCTTGGCACGCAGAGAAAGCTTCCCCATATAAAATCTGACTAGCCTTAAACAAACTTCACTATCTCTTCTCCTGAGACACATTTATTAAACATAGATTCTAATTCTGTGATTGAAAAACGTGATACCTGTGGCATCGATCGAGAAAGTATCCAGCCATTTACCAAGCTTAAGGATGCCTTAATCTTCTCAAAATATTCCTTTTATGCCGTCATCCAGGATCACATCCACTTTTCAAAATAATCTGAAGTCTTCATCCACAGAGTTCCAATGTCAAATTTAGATTTGAACCAAATCTAGAATCTAGGTTGAGGTTGAGCCGATAAATGTTAGTGCTGTGATGCTTTTAAGAAAAACCTGTATAAGTCCTGGCGAATCTTGGGTACGGTGAATACGATGATTACACCGTAAAAATGTAATCACATGAATGAGTGTCTATTCATGAATATTCTATAAAGTTTCCCCTGGTTATGTGATGACACTGTTCTTTGGAAACAAGTTCCTCGTATATGTATCGTTATATCAAAACTAATGTAAGCTTAATAAAAATAAACAAAAACGTTTCAGATCGTAACGAACAGGAGGTTCTCGTGCATGTTGTTTTCTATCTATTTAAATGGTCTATCTCAACAAGGGCGCCAACTGTAGCAAAATGACAAGAAATATCGTCCAAAAATGCTAGTCAATTGCAATAGTTCGACATCGAATGGAATATTCACTAAAAAAAGCTGGTGCTGTATCAGAGATATTTCACAATGTCATATATGACCTCTCAGGTGTCACATCTTAAGGAGGGGGGTATTAGATTAAAAGCTGTGAAAAGGGAAAAGCTAAAGGGCATCATTTATTCGTTACTTCTCGTCACTTCTACTATTTTCTACTATACATTGCAAAGACACCCGAATAATTGAAACGATAAAATAGAAGATTAACTTGAAAATCGGGAGAGACATCATTGCTACATCAACTGCATTTGGCCAGAATTGTGATTTTCAACCGGAATAAATATAAAGATTTTGATTATATTCAGAAAATAATAATAGAAAAGTGCAAAATTGCATTCAAATCGACTGCTCTTTAATTTCGTCGACATTTTTATAAAGTTTTTCCTTTATGTGAGGATGTTCAACTCTAAACTGTTGTGTGCTTTTCAGTTTCAGGAACGGGAACCTAAGAGGAAATTTTAAGGGCGCCTAGTAGAGAATTTCTATACTGGGGCAGGTTAGAATTTGCGAACACCGAGAAATGTCTCAACAGAAAGATACGTATATATTTAGTACGTTTTTTCCTAATTGTAGAATTCTACCAAATATACCTACTGATTCTAGCTTAAATTTAAATTTACACCTCTTAATTTTAAGATGTAAAACGCTGTTCAGAAACTTCGTCATAATAAATTATTTGCAAAAGCAACTCGGGGTTTTTGCGTTTAACTAATTTAGCTCCAATTCGTGAACCATCACCATATCATACAAATCTTTGATGAGTATTGATAGAAAACCCATTTTTATAAATAAATTCCTTTCCAAAAAGCTCGAAGAAATTCTAGCATTAACCTATCGACGTACAGCCAATTCTTTAGTATTATTCACATTTTAAGTGTTACCATTCTTCAAAAACCTGTTAATATCAGTTAATCTTTAGAATCTTTCTGCAAAATAATTCTTCCATGTTATTTTTATCTTTCATTTTGTTTCCTCTCCCTGTATTATTTATTCACTCACTCACTATCATTTTTATTTCCTATTAGCCACTCCTTTTCTCTCTCTCTATCTTCCTCATTACCTCTCCTCCTTCTCTTTTTTTCCCGTCCATTCCAACTCTTCTCTCTTCTTCTTTTCATATTGTTTTTTTTTCCGTAGAAAAATGTGGGTAGAGAATGTTGAAATGCTTCTTCAATTTTGTTGGTTTATTCTCTCTTTCTTTCTTTTTTTTTTTACTCTTTCATTTTCCCCCTAAAATTTTTCTTTTCTTTTTACTTTTACATTCTTTCATATCTGTTCGCCGTTTTTATTGAAATCATCCTGAATATTGTATGGATATTGCTATCTAACTACATTCATGCCGTGCCATCGTAATTATGTCTTGTTCATAATGCCAACTAACACTTGCTCATTTCATTATACATCGCCAATTCTCAATCATTTCTATTGTTTTCTTGCAACGTTTCACCCATTTTTATCAAGTGTATTAGATATTCAATTAAATTACATAACGGAAATCGAAGAAAACTTTGATCGAATCCTCACTTAGCAAAATATTTTTACATTTTTCGTAATTGCTTTTCAGTGATGAATACTTTTTTGTGTACATGAATACATATTTAATTTGTCTACTATATCCTAAATATATTTTACGTCAAAAACAAAATGTGTTGATCGTAAAACTTTCTCCGTAAGTCGAACCGCTTTTTTCATTTCAAGTGTAAATCATTTACTTTCACAACGTTTTATCAAAGCTGTTAAGACAGACTTCTCTAAGCAATTTTTATTGCTTCTAAATTTATTTCACGCTGCACTAAGAATTTTGTATTCTTTAGATGCGAAAGTCAATATAATTGTCTTGATATAAATGATAATCTTGTCAGTAATAGAAAAATAATTTCTCAGAACTGTAAGGATAACAAACATAGTTAAAGAATGTATCATCCAAGCGTGTTAAATAACAAAGAATATAAGCCACAAAAATTTTGGGACATTTCCCTTTGTAATGAGGGTGAAACTATAATAATAATAATAATAATAATAATAATAATAATAATAATAATAATGAGTTTCAAATGGGCGCAGAAATGCAAGTACAGCACAATACACTGGCTGAAACTGCAAAATACTTAAAAAAGATAGCAAAGACAAATGCAACTGACCAGATGCAGAAACGATGGCATGATAAAGCGTTTCATGGCCAATACTCTGTCCGTACCAAACAAGCTGACGTAGACAAAACTCGTACCCATCAGTGGCTACGTAGAGCAGGGTTGAAAGCTGAAACTGAAGGTTTTATCCTTGCTACACGGGACCAAACTAGGAATTATCAAGCACATATACTAAAATATTGTGTTAGCCCAAAATGCAGATTCTGTGATAAATATCCAGAAACGATTGATCATCTTGTATCAGGTTGCATGATATTGGCACCCACTGAATATAAACCCTGGCATGACAGAGTGGGCTAGTATCTGCACTAGAAAATTTGCAACTTCTACGGGAAGGAAACTGAAAGAAAGTGGTATGAACACCACCCAGACCCGGTTACGGAGATAGGTCCTGTTACAATTCTATGGGACTACACAATACACACTGAGCAATCAAAGTCAACTGCCCAGACATTGTTATTAAAGACCACAAACAAAAAAAGTGACTCCTTATTGATATGGCAGTTCCTGCAGACTGTAATGTATCTTTGAAAAAAAGCTGTCAAAATACAAAGACCTTGAAATAGAAATCTCAAAAATGTGGCATATGGGAACATCAACAATCCCTGTTGTAGCTGGGGCCTTGAATTGATTGAGAAAGATTCCAGTAGACTAATTGAAGGGATTCCTGGAAGTCCATGCCTCAAAGAGATACAAAAAATTGTTCTGACAAGTACAGCCCACACTTTACGAAGGGCTTTATCTATGTAATTTTTTTTTTTTTTTTGGTCAGTGGAAAGGGTCATGATGCCATTTCTAACCTTAGGTCCCTGGGCGGGACCCGGAAAGAAATGTGTAAACGCCAGAAATCAAAGAAAATAAAAATAATAATAATATCATCATCCTCTTGGTTTTCAACGAGGATTACAACGAGGAAACTCCATGTGAAGGTCTCCATCAGATTTTAGACACTTTAAAGTGCATGGCTAAAAATTATTGAGAACGGGCATTATTTTTGGACTGTATATTTAACTACAGGCATTAGAAAAATCTATTCCTTCATGATTTAAAAAAACTGTTATTTAATCAGAAATATTTATTTTTTAACTTAAGATATTTATTGTCAGTTTACTTTCCTCGTTAACAGACATTAATTGTATAAATCCAACATTATTTACTGAAAATTTCAGATCCAAATTTACGTGATAACTACATATCAGGTTACGATCTTATACACTTTCGCATATACATACATATATATATATATACACACACACACACACATACACACACACATACACACACACACACACACACACATATATATATATATATATATATATATATATAGGGCTAAATAGTTATTTGTAGATACGTAATTTTTTGGTCTATTTGAGATTCGAATGATATTAATTTATTTTCTTCCCATATATATATATATATATATATATATATATATATATATATATATATATATATATTTCTTTTTTTTTTTTGCGCATTCGCTTACAGCTGATATTTTGCAAGATTCAGTTTTCCACTTTTTCACCCTGGAAGATTTTTTTTATTCGTCTCCACCATTTGCAGCAATTTTTCCTTTCTCATATTCACTTTTCTATGCTTCCAGAAATTGTCATTCTCACTTTTTTTTTTTTTTTTTTTTTTTTTACTTTTCTCGTTTCATCATATTTTCTTTCCCTTCTATTTCTTATTGAAAACTACCATCATTTCAATACAGAATTTCTTACACTTTTTCCAGAAGCAAATTAAGAACTCAAACTAGAGATGTGTTACCTCCCCTTATTGGTTCTTTATGCAAAGTCGATATACATCTTCATGCAATGATATATTTTCCAAATTTCCCTTTATTAAATGAACAAATCTATGTATAAAGAATTTTTGAAACACTTGCTATATTTTATGCCAGTTAAATTATGAATTATTACTGATTATTTCATTTGCAAATTAAGGCTTCAGCAGAAAAGAAAGCCAATTGTACTGTTGTAAAATGTTACTATCGCTAAACATTCTCGATTGGACCTGATAGGATATACAATATTTCATCAAAATAATGCATTTTAGTACTTTTCTCTAATTATCTAAATAGAAATTGATCTAAAAAATAACTAGAAGCGTGAACAGACATTCCAGATCATCAAAGGTGAATCTACTCAATTTCATTTTATGACGTTTAAGCTTTACTGTTTATACAACAAAACTTTGACCTTTTAATGAAACGTGGGTCAAAATAACTAATGCGATTCAGCTTATTTTTAGAATTTGTAGAAATGTATCTCGTATTTCTGCAATTACTGTGGGAATGGTGAACATTTCTTCTGTAGTTCCAATCTTTAAGGAATATGAACCGTCTGATATTTATGATTAAGATATGTAAGTATTTTCTCAGATCAATGTTTAAAAATGACTTCAATCGAAGGAACCCTTTAGACAGTTCTTCCTCGGATCCTATAAATTAGTGCTACAAATTCACAACAAACATTACCAAAGAAATCATTTGAAGAATTCCAAAAGTAATGGCAAGAGAAATGGGTGGCAACTAGAAGAAGGAATAATGACATAATTAAGTTGTTAGTTTTCAACACTGACCAAGACAAAAGATTTCAAAGGAAATTCCCATCTGTATTAGAAAGAGAGATCAAAATTAGTGTACTTGATAAGTGCAATTTCCTGAAAAACTATTTTATGGAAAAGATTTTATAAATGTTAACTGACACTAAATCTCACCGTTCAGTTAACGAATGTTAAATGTTTCTTACAAAGAAACGCTGAATTCTACTATTGCCAGATAAAATGTTCGCGGTGATAACGCGATTTCCACACAACACTACGATGAAAATAAGATGAAATAGTCAAATATTAAACTGAAGAAAACTCCGTTGAAAATCAGCATTTGAAATGTGGTGTGTTTACCTGGACATGAAAGTTGAATAATGGAACTTAGGCAATTAACACCGTTTTCAATTAAATTTCGCGTGGTATGACGTCATAATAAGGAGCAATCAGATATTACAGTATCCTTTCCTACTCACCTGTGTGATTCTTTTTAATTATTCCACCGCAAACAAAGTGATAATACCCCTAAGACGCAAGGAGTTAGTGGGAGTGGAAGAGAATGGGAAGACTTTAGGGAAACGGACAGGGCTCAGGAAAACAAAAAATGGCGATTGACGTTGCATTTAAAGTTTTTCAGGTTGGAGGTGATAGGGAAGCAAGAAAGATGATATAACTACAATATACGCCTGCATAAGTAAACACAAACATACTTTTATAAAGAAGCATATAAATACTGACAGTTAAAGACTCATACACGTTTGCAATTAATTCAAATAATATCATTTTACACACCTGTGAAATAGGCATATTCTGTGTCCGTTTGAATCTTCACATATCTTGTTCTCACACTAGCCAGTTCTCAGATTAACCATTTTATCCATCATAGTCTCTTCACACCTAACTATTGAATCTATTTATATATTTCATACCTGTTTATCTTAAGAGAATTGAACTCCCTGGATTAGTGGATAATCTGGTTGATTAATTTCCTATCCGTGCGGGACAATATCATATTATGACATCAGAAAATATTTTAATTAAAAACTTGGAAATTTATCAGTCTGTCTATGTACCCGTCCAATCGATTCATATATATATATATATATATATATATATATATATATATATATATATATATATATATATATATATACTGTGGTGTAAACAAATATTCGTACACATACACATTTTTGATCTAATGAATAAATCTACTTTTCATATTCATTTACCAAGAATTTCCTTGCTTATTGTCCGTTTAGTGACACAGATTCCTGGTGAAATCAAATCATCCTTCAACTCTTGACGAGTAACCATTGAATTTTGTTTAATTTGACGCATTAATTTCCACAAAGATCTTGCAGAAATCTTCCATGGAGCACCTATTCTTCTTTGGTTTTCAATGAACTAATGGTAGTAAATGGAATATTCTGTTTGTCTGAGATTTTCCTATAACGTTGACCTTCTTTCCAGAGCTTAATAATCTTAACCAGTGCTTTTTACGAATTTGTCAACTCTTTACCTCTTGCCATGATGAAACCTTCTTGCACGAATATCAATTACAGAATGGTCTGTTTTTAATTTAAGGCTAAAAATAACAAGTAATAGCATTACTGGAACATTCTATAATATTCCACTTGAATTGTATTAAAGCAATTTAAAAGTTTTAATTATGAAATTTACATCGTACGAATACTTTAACATGATGAAATTAGATTTATTTCTATTAAACAATTTCTTTCTGTTTTCTATGCATATTTAGTTGTGCAGTTATTATATATATATATATATATATATATATATATATATATATATATATATATATATATATATATATATATATATATATTCAGGTCTGATTTAAGACCAACGAAAAGATATTTTTATTTATTTCAGGTTATTTTCTGCAATGTCCATATCCTTCTGGGCGCTCTCGATTCTCCTAACCTATCAGCAAAGTGTTTTGATTATTGACAGACTTCTGTCTACATAGATATGAATTTTATTTCTTTCGTGGCCTTAACTCTAAATTTGTTTAGTTAATTAATGTAGCTTCTTATTGATAAACAGATTTTAGATACAGTTTTGTGTTTTGTGGTGTGGTATCGTTTTTTGTTTGGAGATTTAAATCATTTGAAATGTCATTAGAAGAATTGCTTCTGAATTGACTGAAATTTTATTGATACGCTAATGTCTGCCTTTAATGGTTACAGATTCCAGTATTTATAGTGTTTTTCTTTTTCTTTTTCTTTTTTTTTGGGGGGGGTGGCAAATATATTAAGGCGGAAATAAGATTATAACTGATTGCCTTCATAGCTGTAATTTCCCTTCAATTGAGCCGTGGAGAAGAAGTCCATTTTAAAAATCTTTAGTTTTTATATTGGTTTTGCTTGATCGATTTCTACACCAGTTTTAAGCTCTTTATCTGTCGAAAATCCTTTCATATTCATTTTAAATAAGGATCAAATCTTTGCTCTTGATATATTAGGCAGCATCGAAATTGTTAAATAGTCGTTAAATAGCGCAGTGCTTTGTGCTGCCAGACTCGGCCAGCCTCGTCTGCCACCCACACTGCTCTGTGACTCCTGCTCATCCCGACTCTTCAGGAGGAGGATGGGTCTTCACGGTCATCTCCACAGCAACCACCAGGGGTGAGAAAGGGAATAAGGAGAGAGGATGACAATACTGATGATCTGATGCGAGCGGGTGCCGACTAGACTAGCGCAGTGGTTAACAACCACATCGGTTTACACGACGCAATGGTTAGTAACTATAATACTTTCCTATATATCTTTCTCTTTCCATCTCCTGAAAAATTTATTTCGATTCAGCTCTCTGGGGAAGGAAATGTGAGTTTGTAAACAGTGACTATTACGTCTGATAATGCAAGACTCTTCGATAAAACGATTCGAGTCCTCTCGGTCACTGTGTATTTATCTAAAAATAAATACGCTTAAAATTCACCTACATATATATATATATATATATATATATATATGTATGTATGTATGCATGTATGTATGTATGTCTGTATAAGTGTGTTTGTATGTGTGTGTACATGTGAAGCTGGAATATTTTCTTTGTAATGTGAATACACACACGTATATGGATACATTAAAATTAATAAATAATTTCTGGAAATAAACACACACACGAACACACACACACACATATATATATATATATATATATATATATATATATATATATATATATATATACTTTAAAAGTCGGGAGATAATTGTAATCCGCTGCCATGGGTTTATCCTTACGGTATCCTAAGGCGATTTTTATCAACTGACCACACAACGCTTTACATTTTAAAAACCTAATGAACGGTACATAATCTTAATGATAAACAAACAAACGCACGGCGTTGTGCGTGATAGAAAGTGAGGAGGAGGACGTGAAGAAGAAGAAGAAGAAGAAGAAGAAGAAGAAGAAGAAGAAGAAGAAGAAGAAGAAGAAGAAGAAAAGCAAGGGTATTATAAATGTTGGGCGGGGGTTGAAATGTTGATACATTTTTATATCCAGCCTCTTTAAATAAGGATCAATCGAAATAGTTAAATAGCCGTTAAATAGCGCAATGCTTTATGCTGTCAGGAGGGCCGCGTCTACCACCCGCACTCCTCTGTGACTCCTGCCCATCACGACTTTTCTAACCCTAATCCCTAATCCTAACCCTGCCGAGAATAAGCTTAAGTGGAATTATATATATATATATATATATATATATATATATATGTATGTATGTATATATTTATATAATTCCACTTAAGCTCATATATATATATATATATATATATATATATATATATATATATATGCAAGAATTATATATATATATATATATATGTGTGTGCGTGTATATATATCTATATATATATATGTGTGTGTGTGTGTGTGTATATATATATATATATATATATATATATATATATATATATATATATATATATATATATATATATATATATATATATATATATATATATATATATATTTCTGAGATGAGGTATTTTAACTATTTACTAGGACTCATGACCCAGTGGATAAAAGCGTTGGTTGAAGTAATCCAATGATTTGACCTCAAAAGCTGTGAGTTCAATTCCGAGGCACAGGGAAGAAAAATAAGTAGATTTTAAACAATCTAGCGCGGTGGATGAAATAAACGGTGCAGTTCGAAATTCCGACCAATTGAAGAAGGCCGGAACGTAAGTGGCCGAAACTCCGTGAATATAACAACAAAGATGAGCACAACAGTCCGAACAATGAAAATATTGTCAATGATTATATATATATATATATATATATATATATATATATATATATATATATATATATATATATATACGTGTGTGTGAGAGAGTGAGGGGAAGAGAGAACATATAATATTTATTGGAATTGAATAAAAATCTATTTGTAAAATTTTAAACACCCATATCAGAGGTGGTACAACCTGGTGTTTCATATATCGAAATGACTTTATGACTATCCGGCATCACATCGCTGAACGAAGTCCTGTATGAAAATGATTAAGCTTATATTCGATCCTTAGACTAGATGACTCTAAGTTTTGTAAATGTCCTTCATTTTTAAGAAAGGCAGAACCTTCGTATTTGCAAATTCGTGCAAAACAGTCATGCAATTTGGTCATATGTTATAGTCCATATGGTCAGATTACAGTCTATTTTAAATAGATAGAATATATTTTCTTTAATCAAAATAAAAACTTGTTTTAAAAATTTAATTTTAACATTGTAATAAACAGAATGAACGTCAGTCATCTTGATATGCAATAAATGATAAAAATAACTTCTAAAATTGTATGGATAACATGTGATATCTCAACGCTGCTATTATTATTATTATTATTATTATTATTATTATTATTATATTTGGTATGTCCGACTTTTAGATATTTCTGCCGGATGATAATGGTCATATCTCAACTTCTAACCGCAGCTTAAAGATGCAACACTTACCTCAGCTTCCAATCAACGCTGTCACCTGCGTACTCCCCATACTGGCATCTTTGTCCAAGGCGTCTAGAAAGGTAGATAGATTCCTGGAAATAGTCCTGAGTGCACCAGCCTCAAAAGGGACAACTTGCGCTACCTCTTGTTACATCATTATCATTATTATTATTATCATCATCATCATTATATTTCGATTTCTGCTATGGTCAAACTACCCACCAATCTGCAGGAAGATCTAAGACGTCAGTGGTGTATTGTTATAGCTAAATTTCATTATTTGTTTTTCTAACTCCCATAACATAACTAGCTGTGGGCTGTGCTTATCAAGACAATTTGTTGCATTTCTATTAAGGTGGAAATTTCCCGGGGTTTATTCAATGTATTCTTGTGTTCCATTTTTTTTATAATTCCAATCGCACTTATTATGACTGATACTATTCTTGTTTTCAATTTCCACATTTTTTTTTTCTATTTCGATTTCCAGGTCTTTATACTTCGATAGTTTTTTTTCAAATTCCTTGGTTGGTATGTAGGTTGGTATGTAGGTATGTATGTTGGTTGGTATGTAGGTTGGTATATACGCTGGGCAAGACACATCAAGTAGTAAGCAACTTTATTCTTTTACTCCGGTTTTTGACAATCATGTCCGGTCTACTTACTTCATTCTTCTTGTCTGTGAAGATAGTGTAATCCTATAGAATTGTGATGTCTTCTATTTTTGTAACCGGTGATGGGTGACGTTCATGCCAGTGATTGTTAAAGTCTTTGCACATTGTCCTTTGTAAATATTACATCACTCAATCGTAATGATTTTTATATTCATTTAGTGCAAGTATGGAGCAACCTGAGATTAGATGGGCTAGGGTTTCCTGATGTTTGTAAAACAACCTGCATTTTGGATCCACACTATTATGTATGATATTTACCTGAAAGTTCCTAATGAAAAGACTGGGTCATGCGCTGCAACAATAAAGCCTTCCGTTCCATCCTTTCACCCAGATGCACGTAACCATAAAGTGTTAACTTTATCGACATTGGCTTTATTAGCCTCGTTCTGGATATTGGCCATGCAGAGTTTTGTCTTTCCAGCGTTGTTTCATCTGTTCAAGATCTTTATCCTTGGCTTTCTTTTTCATATTTTTGCTGCAGTAGTTGGTTCTTGGGTTCTAATTATTATTATTATTAATATTATTATTATTCCTGATTTGTAATTTTTTTTACCTGGGACCTGAGGTAAAGTAAGGTTTTCTTATGAAGGTGTTGAGCATATTACATTAAAGGAGTTATTCAGAATATATGTGTGATGCTATGGGCACAATTTTTTGTATTTTAGACAGGCATGGGTTTCCTAGGATTTTGTTAATACAGCCATAATCTTCTTCTTATTATTTTTTATTTTCTTTGATTTCTGGCGTTTACACAATTCTTTCCGGGTCCCGCCCAGGGACCTAAGGTTAGAAATGGCATCATGGCACTTTCCACTGACAAAAAAAAAAAGAAATTACATAGATAAAGCCATTCGTAAAGTGTGAGCTGTACTTGTCAGAACAATTTTTTGTATCTCCTTGAGGCATGGACTTCCAGGAATCTCTTCAATTAGTCTACTGCAATCTTTTCCAACCAGTCCTAGGGCTCCAACTACAACTGTTGTATTGATGTTGTTGATGTTCCCATATGCCACATTTTCGAGATTTCTATTTCAAGGTCCTTGTATTTTGACAGCTTTTTGAATATCTTCAAAGATACATTGCAGTCAGCAGGGACTGCCATATCAATAAGGAAGCACCGTTTTTGTTTGTGGTCTTTAATAACAATATCTGGGCGGTTGGCCTTGATTGTTCTGTCAGTGTGTATTGTGTAGTCCCATAGAATTGTAACAGGTCCTATCTCCGTAACCGGGTCTGGGTGGTGTTCATACCAGTTTCTTTCAGTTTCAGTCGTTTCTGGATATTTATCACAGAATCTGCATTTTGGGCTGACACAATATTTTAGTATATGTGCTTGATAATTCCTAGTTAGCAAGCATTGGTCCTGCGCAGCAAGGATAAAACCTTCAGTATACGCTTTCAACCCTGCACTGCGTAGCCACTGATGGGTACGGGTTTTGTCTACATCAGCTTGTTTCGTACGGGCAGAGTATTGGCCATAAAGTTGTTTATCTTGCCATCGCTTCTGTATCTGGTCGGTTGCATTCGTCTTACTGTTTTTTTTTTAAGTATTTTGCAGTTTCAGCCGGTGTATTGTGCTGTAGTTGCATCTCTACGCCCATTTGAAACTCAATTTTTAATTTGTTGGCTTCTTTCATTACGGAGTAAAGACGCTTACTACTTTCATGTTCCTTGACGCATACCATCATCCAGTCTTCTGTAGTTTCCAAGTATCTTTGGAGGCCAATTGTTGTAGTTTTGTAGGACAGTTCTAGTTGAACTAAGCCTCTGCCTCCTTCGGATCTGTGCACATACAGACGATCAACATCAGCTTTGGGATGATGCATGCGATAGCAAGTGAGAAGCTTTCTCGTTTTGGCGTCCAGTTAAGGACATTAAAGCTGTATTGCCCCACTGGGACAGCCAATGTGTTTATAGCTGATATTCTATTTTTTGAGTTTAGCTCAGTATTTAGTACCAGACGTACACGCCTGTAGTACTCTTTTTTTATTTTTTCCTTTATTTGAGGGTGTCGTATGCCATCTCCTTCGCTAATTCCTAGGTACTTATAAGCTTCTTCATGCTCCAATTCCCTAATCTTTGTGACAAAATCTAAATCTATTGAGGGTGTTTCTGTAATTCCACCTTTCTTGAATGTTACTTTTGCACATTTATCTAATCTGAAGTCTATACCTATGTCGTCGCTGAAGTATTTTACAATATTGAGGAGGCCTTTCAACTCATTGTCGTCTTTGGCAAAGAGTTTGAGATCATCCATATAGAGTAGGTGATTGGATATTTTCTTATTTATTTTGTAACCATAGCTACTGTTGTTCAGTTCATGTGTAAGAGGGATTAAGGATAAACAAAACAGAAGGGGTGACAGAGAGTCTCCTTGAAAGATTCCACGTCGGATATTCATATGGCAGTGCCCCCGGTGTGACTAAGGTATAGTTTGGTGTTCCACATTCCCATGCTGTGCTTAAGGAAATTTAATACCACAGGGGAGACTTTGTACATTTCCAAAGTCTTAGCGATCCAAGAATGTGGAACACTATCAAAGGCTTTACGATAATCAATCCACGCTGCACTGAGATTTCTGCGTCGTCTCCTGCAATTTTCCAGGATCATTTTATTCATCAGAAGTTGATCTTTGCAGTCATATGAACCTCTTCTGCATCCCTTCTGTTCCAGCGGGAGAATGCTGTTTGTTTCGAAAAAGGAATAAGTACGGTTCGTCAGGATAGACGTGATCAACTTTTATTATTATTATTATTATTATTATTATTATTATTATTATTATTGCAAAATTAATTGGGTTTAACAGCCACATTCTGATTAATTCTATTTTCTAGTCTTTCTCTTTTCAAATATATATTTTTTATGATATGTTTTATGAGTTAGGATGACTATGTCGATTATTATTATTATTATTATTATTATTATTATTATTAGACTATTTACGGAGAAATACGAAGACGCACATACATAAATGTCAAGTCCTTGTGCCAATACACTACACAGTTCCATCTATAAACATATACATTAAAAATGTATTTATCCGTTATAATAATACATTTATGATCAGAGACAAAAGAAAAGATTTCTACATCAAAGCAAAGATGATTTCCATTGTTTTCTTTATGTGTAAAGCATTTATTTATATTCCTGCTTTTACTTGAAGCTGTCCGCTATCAGTATTCATGAATTGTGATGTGTAGAATAGATTTTCGCACAAGAATACACAAATGCGCAATAACACGCGTCCGTGGATCTAATTTCTGGTGTTTCCATGTTGCTTCCCAACAGCCAATCGTAATGTCATTTTTGTTACAACGTATATATATATATATATATATATATATATATGAGAGGGAGAGAAAAATCAAAAGTTCTTGAACCGCAACATTTTAAAATATCAGAAAAATTAATAAAACGCTTTTACACACACACACACACACGCACACACACACATACACACACACACACACACACACATATATATATATATATATTAATAAATACACATATAACTATATTTGTAGTGAAGGTTTCATGTAAACCATAAAACTTTAAGTTGCACTACAAACATAGATATATGTATACTTATTAATATATAATTCATAGCTCTGTTTAACTACATTGAGCACTGTTTTATAGCCTAAATGCAATGAAATAAATATTTATTTGTTTATCTGTGTATGCACGATATCGCACGTATATGCAGTTGCTAATATCTCGTTATTTACTTCACTCTCTCTCTCTCTACACACACACACACGCACACACACACACGTCACACACACACACATATATATATATATATATATATATAATACAAATACACTGCCACTAAAATATAATAGTTTAAAACTATTATTTAACAGTTATTTAATCAGAATACCACTACAAAAACAGCTGGATTGCCTTCAACAAAGCATCCATCAAATGATGATGAATCGATTTCAGGTTGGTTTAAGGTGCCCCAACAATAGTACGCAATAGCATGTTCTTTTTAACCTGTCAATGTGAGAATGACAGGTCAATTTAAGCGCAACCTCTGCCTGATCGTCGAACTTTGGTGTATATTTACTCTTTTCTGATATGCCAATCCAAGTATGTATGCTGAAATCGGGTCGCCATTAATTTCTCATCATACCATTTTATTCTTCTTTGTTCACTTCAGGACGTTGGCGATCATGGCTCTCCACAATTTCCTGTCCTTAATGCATTTTGTCTTTTTTTTTAATGTCTCCTATCCCTTTCCCCCGCCATCTATTTGCTCAAGCTCGCTAGGTTGGTCATGCGTTTTTTGCCTCTGTCCTTCTTGCTTTCAATCTGTCCCTTGAGGATGAAATTTTCCAAATCCCCTTCCGTCGCTATGTGCCCTAGAAATGTTAACTCCCTTTCTTCGTTGTTTCTCATATTTTGATTAATTACTTGATTTTGTTTAGCGGCATATCTAACTCTATTTATTATTTAATGCCGAAACAGATAAACTGTATTAATGTTTATTTTGTTCAAAAAATATATTGTTAGTCATTTGAGTGTAAAGATGTAATGGTGGTCCTTTTTTATATAAAAGTGTGTTCCTGGTATTTTTAGTATAAAAATGTATTTTTATAATTTCATGGTGTTTTGTTTGGCGTTCACAATTTTCCCATAACTGGACCCTAATAGGTGCTACCACCCCGGGTCATGGTGAATCTGGGACCAACAATAAGTAAGAGATGGTTCCACGCTCCTGAAAACCTCCAATTCCCGATCAGAGGTCTTGCATACACTGCGGTCTAGCACGTTTGATATTAGATAACACATCAATACACATTTGTTTGCTAAGAAATCTGTTCATTTGGAAGGTATTCTTTCTTTAGATTGCCACATGACAGACTTTTCTTTACACCTCAAAGGCTTTCTCTTGAAATAGTTAAAAAAATAATAGGAAAATTGAGCTGCACTTAGGATCAAATGATATTGTATAAATTTCATTTATTTAGTGCCTGTTTACAAATAGTGAACATCTAGAATCGAGCATACTAGACGAAAGATATTTGAGACTGGCAAAACTTTGTTACATTACATTAAGCGTCCAAAAAATTTAATAACCCTAACTTTATCAAAGAAATGGTTACAAGTATGAAACAGTGTGACTCAAATCTGCCCCAATAGTAACTGATTGTGATAATAGCTTGTTAGACAACTAGATATTTAATAAGACTGACACAAGATCATACGACGGTTTGCTAAGTATTGCTTCGCAACAAGGCTCTCGACAATTTAAAGTTTGACTTAAATTGACTAGATTTCTGTTTTTTTTCATGAGATTTGATTGCGACATGCATTCGGTCAAGCGTTATATCAACGTGTCATTTATTGTGTCCTGTTTATGACAAAAATTCGTTCCCAGGTTGAATGTTGGCTTCGAACAACTGATATTCTGTCCGCCCAGACATTAAAAATCGAGAATAGTTTTTGAAAAAACGATTTCGATTACACAAGCTTTCATTAAAGTTATTCTGTCTGGTGACAGTAGCGCTTTTCATATTGACACCAACGGATTCGAATAAAAAAGCAGGACATTTGATTGTTGTCTTTTGAGACATTTACTTAGAATGCTATGTCCTTTCTGCCGGGGTGACATTTTATGAATATGGCCCACAATAAACTACCGCGGTTAACATTTAATACAATCTATTTTAGGGTTCATGTTCATATATATATATATATATATATATATGTGTGTGTGTGTGTGTGTGTGTGTGTGTGTGTGTGTGTGTGTGTGTGTGTGTGTGTGTGTGTAAAAGAAAAACAGACAACTTTAAGGTTCAATTATAATAATTTATTTCATCAGAGCACTTTTAAAGGACGCCGGATCATTAGATAGCACTTTTTAAAGATGAAACGAAAATTGATTGGTAGTGTAAGTTTTTGTAATTTAACAGAGAGTGTAATAAAGAGTGGTTAGAGAGACATGGTTAGAGAGACTTGGGACTACCTATACGGATTACCAAGTTTTTCATAACTTAATTATATATATATATATATATATATATATATATATATATATATATATATATGTATGTATGTATGTATGTATGTATATGTATATATATATTAGGAGAATTTTTGCTTGTTTAGAATGAAACAATATATAACTGGAAAATCTTCTTATACATACATACATGTGTGCATGTGTATGTATTTATGTATATGTATGTGAAAAAGTGCGTGTATATGGATATAGGTGGATATGTATATATATATATATATATATATATATATATATATATATGTGTGTGTATGTATGTATATATATATATATGTGTGTGTATATATGTGTATGTGTGTACATGGGTATATGTATGTGTGTATGTGGGTACACGCTTATGTGTATGTATATACGTGTATATGTTATTGTGTATGTGTGTATTCGCATGTGTTTTTGAACATAAAAACATAGGTCCTTTCTAGATTATATAATCGGTATATTTATTCTTTATATGTTTATATTTCATTTGTAACCTGTAGTCGATATTAATTTTGTCAAATTTTCTCAATTACACAGCGGCCCTTTTAGTAAATGTCCTTCAATTTTTGTTTCTCCCGCCCCATTTCTCTCCCCCGCCTTATTCTTTTCTTTTCCTCTCCCTCTCTCTTATTCTGATCTTTAACATTAGATGGTCTATGGTGTGTGTGTATGTCACCACGAAATGTATCTTTAATGTATTAGACATCCGATAACATTCATATTTCCCCCTTCCACTCACCTCTAGTTAAAATATCCCACTCTGTTAAGTTTTAATCTCCCACCTTCTCTCGTCTGTTACCCCTCTCTTTAGCTCTAACATTCGTCCCACACTCTCATACTTACACTCTCTCTAAATTCTATTTTTATTTCCGGAGTTGTTCTTTTTGTTTTCTTTTTGAATTTGTAGGTCTGATGAATTGGATCGTATTTACGATTCCAATGGAATAAATTATGGCCATGGAATATTAGTGTTTAAGCCTTTTTATTATATATATATATATATATATATATATATATATATATATATATATATGTATGTATCTATGTATGTATGTATGTAGTACAGGTAATCAATCCGTTGGTATATAATCCGGGTAGATCCTAGTAATATTAGTTATAATAAATAATCCACAGAGAGCTCGATGTAATTATTATAACATACCATATTTATTTTTCAAAACAAAAAAAAAACAAAATTTACCTCAATATAGAAGATAGACTATATATATATATATATATATATATATATATGCTTGACGATCGCGTCTAGCATGAAACAGCATGTCGCCTCTGAGTGTTGACTTCAATGTTCACTTTTATATTTATATTTACATACGTTCTATTTCTGATATTGAGCACTTACTCCTGTAAATATAGCTCTTCTTAAAGTGTATATATATATATATATATATATATATATATATATATATATATATATATATATTATATTATATTATGTTTTTACGGGGACTACAAGATGCAATACGTTTTCAGCTACAAAGCACCCTTTCTCCCCGTTTACATATATATATATATATATATATATATATATATATATATATATATATATGTGTGTGTGTGTGTGTGTGTGTGTGTGTGTGTGTGTGTGTGTGTGTGTGTGTGTGCGAAAAAAATATAGAAAATAGGAAAGAACTGGTTAGGTAAATAATCCAAAGTTCTTTAGTATTTTTATAATTATTTTTAAAAATAGTGCTCGATACAAAAGTAGACCATAAATATAATTATTTATTTAAAAATATGATTCCAACACGCTACATAAGAGTTCTCATGTTTCAAAACAAGACCCAAATACTTCAATATAATTATTTGAATTAAATTTATAATTTTCCATTTTACATGTAAAATGGAAAATTATAAACAAAACTAGAACTTGTAAAACTTGGGATGACCCATGCCCTTTATGCCTACATGAGAAACTACACATTATTAAGTTTCTAAATAATAAAAATCTATTAAGCAATAGGCATGAGTTAACGGTTTTTTTTGGGGGGGGGTGCCGACATCATCAAATCTTTGCATTGAATAATTAGCATATAATTTTTGTTTAAATCCATAGTCCTAATAAATAGCTTAAATACCCTACAAAAAAAGATATACCTTTATGAAGTCGTCAGAAAACAAATGTTACGGCAGTTCTTTTTATATACACAAAACCCTTTCAGAAAAAATAAAATAAAAAATAAATAAATCTCCATAGACACGTAAAGCAGACTAGACGAAATCATCTTCCGTTTTAAATTTAGACATCCCAACCTTACCCTGACTTGACATCTATGAATGTAACTTTATACTGATACAAATTATTAGCACCCTGCGCCCCTTTCTATATGAACAATCCCGCTGGCCGTTACCATGGAAATTTTGATTTCAGTAATGAATATGCTATTAAAACACGTAAATTTCAGAAATAAGTTATTCCCAAAAAATTTCGCTTGAAGATGGAACAGAGCTTTAATTCAATTTAATTCAAATAATTATATTGAAGTTTTCGGCTCTTTTTTGAAACATGAGAACTTTTATGTAGCGTGTTGGAATCATATTTTTAAATAAATAATTATATATATATATATATATATATATATATATATATATATATATATATATATATATATATATATATATATGTAATGAAAAACAAACCACTTTAAGGTACCATTACGATAATTTATTTCACCTAAATCCTTTTTCATAATTTATTTCACCTAAATCCTTTTTGTATATGTGTGTTTGTGTATGTATATATGTATATATATATATGTATGTGTGTGTGTGTGTGTGTGTACGTATATATGTGCATACGTGCATGAATTGATTTTAAATGAAATATTGGGTCTTTCTAATGACATTTTAAATTTACTATTCTTAATTTGTAATATCCTTCTCTTGTAATATTCTATAATTTAAATTTTGTTATCTCCTGAATTATTTCTAAATCGATAATTTAAATTTAAATATACCATTCTTTAACCATTAAGAATAGTAATAATATTAGCTAAATTCCTTTAAAATGAGACACATCCGAAATCACCTAAAATTAAATTTTAACTATGGAATCAAACTAAAATCTATATATATTTCAAATATTAAAATATAGATAAAGATTGTAAAATGTATATATAGTTTATGTGTGAGGATAAATGAATTTTTGTGTAAATTATCTCATGTGTTTCTATGTGTTTCACATGAATGCATTTGTGAGACATATATGAATAAATGAAAATTAATATTACCCTCAAATACTATTAAATAATAAAACCTAATCTTTAATTTAGTTTACCAATATAATAAATAAAAATAAAAATTACATTCATAAATTAATTTTAAATATTAAAATAAATGTTATTGTTACTGTTTTTTCTTTATATATTGTGGAAATACAATTAGTCGGGTGAATAAACTATTAAAATTTTAAATATTTCTTTATGTCCTAGATAAATATGTTTATTACAATAATAGTTATATTTAGTCCCGAAACTATTTACTTAAAAAATTAAAGATTTAAGTTAATAACAAAAATTTTTTCAGACATCGAATTTTCTATCAAACATTGTAAGCTATCTTTTACATAATTTTGTTAAAACAAAATTATAACAACTCCATCTCTCTTTCCCCCTCCCCCTATCTCTCTCTTTACCATAAGACTCACTTGTATACATTTTCTACATTTCATTTCCGTTTTGTTAACCATCTAAATAGGTCAAGGTTATGTCACTCCTCCTACTCCAATATAAAACATACTTAAGAGAGATATAAAATTAACCCCTCCCTATACTTTATATTGTCTGTTTAACTGCCACTCTCAACCCCCTCTATTAAATTACAAAAATTACACTACCCACCAATATCTAATCCCATTTTTCCTCTCAATTCGTTGTTGGAAGTTTTACCTGATGATCCTGAATCCTTAAAAAAGGATTTAGGTGAAATAAATTATCGTAATGGTACCTTAAAGTGGTTTGTCTTTCATTACATATTAGCTCTGTCCTCACATTGAGCTCTCAGGATTTCATACTCTTTGGATTTACCAATTTGGTTTACCAAGTTCCTTATAACTATATATATATATATATATATATATATATATATATATATATATATATATATATAGAGAGAGAGAGAGAGAGAAGTGATGACCTTGTCAGGGATGCAGTCTCCGTAGTTCATATTTCATTGGAGCGGAATGTAACATAACATCATTTTCGCCACATGTGAAACACATTACCTAACTGCGCTCACAGCCACTGTTTGATTTCCAAAAGCAAGAGTCTACGATTATCAATGTGTGCAATTTGTTCAGCATATAAGTCAGTGAGAAAGGCTTGCTTCAGGCAGACATTCAAGTGAGATGACATTTTGCCATGTAAAAATTGGGTTATTGACGGTGTTGTGTTCAGCCTCGACTGCCATACAACCACAATCTGCATCTCATTTCGGGGAATATCATAAAAAAATTTAATGCATTATTTGTGAAGCGATTTTCGTAATATACAGGTTTCCTTGCATTCAGTATCCAAGATATCTAATTTTATGAGCATCACATGAAACAGAAAGTATTTTACAAAATATAGAATAACGCATTGTCATTGCGTGAATAAAATGAAACGATGTCCGATAGATTTATGACTAGATGTGTTTAAATGGAACATTCTAAAATCTAATGATCTGCGAGATTTTTAAATCAAATTTGTTGGCTGTTAAGCGATCAACATCACCTGTCAAACCTGTGTCGTGGTCAAAATGTAGCCTTATTTACACGTTGCGATCTGCAGGAATGAATGACACACACACATACATACATATATTGATGAAAACCATTCTACAGCTTTTTAATGAAATTTGATAGACGGAACAGTTTATAATTTGTCGGTACACTCGTCATCGTGACCGAGGGTTTGAGTGAACTAACGCTGTTCAAAATTGTTGATCTCTCACAGAAACTGAAACTGAGGTGAGCTGAGCAAAGTTACAGTACAAACCACAGATGAGGGTCTCCGGGTGTTGGACAATCGTAAAGGTGTCTACAAGCAGGACTGGATATGATTAGCTTGGAAAACGAGTAGCCGGCCATTGTAAGCATATGTCTATTGCTAATCTATCTACTGTAGGACAACATTTCCAAAAGCTGTTCTGTGACGATCGTGACTGTGCTATTTTTACTTTGACTTATCATCAAATATCATATCGCTCTCTCTCTCTCTCTTTCTCTCTCTCTCTCTCTCTCTCTCTCTCTCTATCTATCTATCTATCTGTCTATCTATCTCTCTTCAGTGAACACCATACAAGCAACATTTTATTCCATCTGTTAGCTTTTCATGTTTGATTTCCGCCAATGGACGCACGGACACACACACAAACATACGCACGCACACATATATCGGTGTAATGGTCAAGCAAGTTTGTCTCGCTAGAACAATTCCGACTGAGTAGTGAGTTCCATCATCACTGGGTGCCCCAGACTTTCGGCCTTGTGCCAAATCTAAGCCACGCTTAGAAAATCCTTATAGCGCAACTCGGCGTGGTGTAATGGTTAGGAAGCTTGTCAGACGAGAACTATTACGACTGAATTGTGAGTTCAAGCCGCACTGGGTGTCCTCTATTGTTGGCCTTGTGCCACATCTAAGTCACACTTATAAAATCACTGGTAAATCAAAGTTTTCGCATATGATATTCTATAATGTGGAATTACTTACATATTCTGTTTATAAATCCAAGCAAATGTGTGTAAATATTTAATCTCTTCCAACATTTTTCTCTCAATAAATAACATTGGCGTCCCTCTTTCTTTCTCTCTCTGGGTGTATATGAGAGAGAGAGGGGGAGAGAGCAAGAGTGACAGACAGAGGTTTCTGCCAGAATCTTTTTTTGTCGTCCTACCCGATTCCAGGAACAGGTACTTGTTTAGCAATCACGAATTCGTTCGATGACCATTTCGCAGGAAAATCGTTTTTCCTGAATGAAATAGGAACACATTTTGTGTCAATAGCGTTTAGTCGAGGAGAAAGAAGTGATTTCGGTAGATGAAAATTGAAATATACTCTTTGCTTTTTGTGGGCGAATTTCCGGGTGTTGGAGAGAGTGAGCTTCGTGGATTATCGGAAAACGCCGACCAGAATCAATTTTGTATATAGTCAGAAGAAAATCGAAATGTAGTGTTAGCTGATTGATATACTGAGGCAAATCTCACTAAATATAGCGTGATCGATAGATAGATAGATAGATAGATAGATAGATAGATAGATAGATAGATAGATAGATTGTTTCATTTGCCCACGACCTAATTTGATTCAAATATTGATTATAGAGCGTTAATCTGCGGTTAAACAAAGGTGTGTCTGCCTTGATAAGCATGGCTGTTAAATCTATGGAAGAGAAGGTGGTATTACGAAAAGAGAACTATATAAGAAATATACAGCAAAAAATGAATCGATCGATATTAACGCAGTGATGCAATATTAAAATATATTTTGAAGATCAAACTCATTACCAATGGCCAATGATAAATAATGATTCAGCTTAGAATAGTAATAATAGAATTCTAAGTAATTATCACACTCACGAATTCATAATCTGCAAGTGCTGTTTGTTAACCTTCACTCTGCAGTAGATATATCTTTCTTTTTGTGTGCCTTGTCCTTTCAGGACATAGGCTATCATAGTTCTCCACCTCCCTCTATCCTTTGCAGCTCTCAAAATGTTCCTTCCCTCTGCCAACTCCCCCAGACTACATTCTATCATCCACTTGCTTAAGGCCGCTAGGTATGTCATGCGTTGTTTTCCCTTGTCTCTCTTTCCTTCTATTCGACCTGTGAGTATCAGATTCTCCAGGCCCTCCTTCCTCCTTATGTGTCCCAGGAACTTCAGCTGCCTCTTCCTAATATTAAGTATAAGAATCCTTTTTATTTGAAACTTCTCTAAGACCTCATCGTTGCTCACACTCTCGGTTTATGATATCCTTAGCATCCTTCTGTAGAACCACATCTCCGTCTCCCCCAGTCTCTTCTTCATCTCTGGGGAAATCGTCCAGGATTCGCTGCCGTAAAAAAGGACAGGTGTCATGTAACAGCCAGTATTCTTTTCTTCGTTACCAAAGAAATCCTCCTGTCTCGCAATACCCTGCTCCGCTTTTTGGAATGTGTCCTTGGCTATCCCAATATGTCTACAGATCTCAGTGTCGCATTTATCAGATATTCCGCGCCTGCAGTATTCTAGTGTTCCCGACCTGCAAATTGCATTTCACGCTCTCATCCTTTTACTGCTGATCATTCATTCTGGTTTCTTGTTACTAAGATTTAATAGCGTCAAGTGATTGCAACATCAACGCAACTAATTATAACAGAAATATTATGAGAAGCCAGTAATACTGAAGTTTTATTTACAAATTTATAAACTCTTTCTCTAAAAACTATTTTTCTGGAAAATAGGTTTTTCATGTCAACTAAACCTTATCGTTCTTCTAGGTAACTGAATCGGGTTTCCTTACTAATCTTCTGTTCTAAGTAGTGTGGAATGTCGCCATCATGATTTTTGTATAATTTTCCCTTCGATATATATTTGCTATGCATTTTATTTGTTGTTGTAGAAAGTCCTCATGTGATGTGCTTTCCGGAAGAGGATAGAAGATGGCGATCGACGATGCATTTAAATTTTTGAAGATTGTATTTGTCAGGGAAGCAAGTAATGGGAAGGGAGTTCACCAGGCGGGAAGTGCAAGAAAAGGAACTGATAGAGTAGAAGATGAGGTTTCGCGCCATACATAATAATCATATGAAAGTTTCGATATAACGAGGCTATTTAAGAACGTTTCTCGAATTTTTTAGTTCCATGTTTTTCGTTTTGTAGAGATTTGCTGTATAAGAAAAACTACTTCCTAAAAGTAGTCTATTCAGTATTCAAACCTTTCAAAATCTCTTTATCGACTTCATTTTCTATGTTTAGACAAAATAATGAATTATGAGAAGTAAAAGCACAAAAAGTAAAAAGTGGAAAGAGTCTTAAGATTTCTTCGCAGTTCTCCATATTAAATAATTCATCAAAGAATCCAAAGTAAAACATGCACTTATTAAGTTGGTGCAAAACTAATGTCGTTTTCTCACATATGTTACTTTTATATATGATTTCTGAATTAATTCATTGATATATATATAGCCATGTTATATATAATTTTGAAGCGCGTTTTTTCGCTCTATCGAATCGTGTTATTCGTTACCGTTTTCAATTTTTTTGCAGGCTTTTCGACAGCATGGACAAAATTCAAATCCACACGATTTTCTTGTTCCAGTTCAAACTAGGCCGAAAAGCTGCCGAGACAGCTCGTGATATCAATGATGCGTTGGGCCCAGGAACCACTAACGAACGTGTGGCACAACGGTGGTTCAAGAAATTTCGCAATGGTGACGAGAGCCTCAAAGATGAAGACGGTCGCGGCCGGCCGACTGCGGTTGATAACGAACATTTGAAAGCCTTAATTGAAGCCGATCCTCGCAAAACCACACGAGAAGTTGCTGTTGAACTCGTGGTCGACCACTCAACAGTCGTTCGCCATTTAAAGCAAATAGGGAAGTCAAAAAAGTTGGATAAATGGGTGCCGCATGAATTGAACGATAATCAAAAAAATGAGGTGACTTATACGCTCATTCTGAGCAACAAAAACGACCCATTTCTCGAGTGGATTGTGACGTGTGATGAGAAGTGGATCCTTTCTGACAACCGACGATGTTCGGCACAGTGGTTGGATGCCGGAGAAGCTCCACAACACTTCCCGAAGCCGAAATTGCACCAAAAAAAAAGGTTATTGTGACTGTTTGGTGGTCTGCGGCCGGTCTCATCCATCACAGCTTCTTGAAACCGGGCGAAACGATTACAACGGAGAAGTACTGCCGACAAATTGACGAAATGCACCAGAAGCTCCAACGTATGCGCCCGAGATTGGTCAATATGAAGGGACCAATTCTCCTCCATGACAACGCTCGTCCGCATGTTGCTCAACTGACCCTGCAGAAGCTGAACGAATTGGGCTACGGGACTCTGCCTCATCCGCCATATTCACCGGACCTCGCGCCCACCGATTATCACTTTTTTCAAGCATCTCAACAACTTCCTGCGAGAAAAATACTTCAAAAGCCGAGATGATGCCGAATCGGCTTTCAATGACTTCATCGCTTCCAGAACTCCGGATTTCTATGCTAATGGGATAAATAAACTTGTTTCTCGTTGGCAAAAATGTGTCGATTCTAATGGTTCTTATTTCGATTAATAAAGTTTATTATGAAAGGAGTTATGGTCTTTTGAAGTTGAAGGTCAAAAAACGACATTATTTTTGCACCTACCTAATAGTAAGAGAGAATGAATTTCCTTACCTGTGAGTCGATAAAGAAAGTGGCGTGTTTTCTTATCACTGGACTGAAAAGCCACATTATGAGTCTAATAAATATTATGTTGGATATAAACCTGTGTCAACAAGAGAACATTGATTTGTACCTTAAATTTGTAAGTAATATAAGAAACTGTTTAATCTTATTAAGCATTACACGGTCTACATTAATGATGAAAATATTGATCGACAAATATCCAAAAGAATTTAGCGTTTGTTAGCTTTTTCGGATTTTAAGAACCCTATCAGAGCCCAATAGCGGCAGGAGATCAGATACGTGTTTTTTTGCTACAGTTAGTGATGGACGATGGTTTAATTAATTCTGATGAATTTTGATAAGAAATTTATTCACCAAACTCATTTTTGTTGAAATGAATTGTATAACTACCTTTTGTCGTATTGTTCTTTATAATCATTCCCGATATCGTTGTTACGGATTGACAGTGTTCCTGCAGTCTTATCTTAAAGGCAGATTTATTCCCAAGGACACATGGCCAAGTCCATAAAAAAGCGTTAGTTGAAGTAATCCAATGACTTGATCCAAAGAGTTGTGACTTCAACACCTGGCCACAGCAGAGGTGAACAAAAAATTGGTGAGTTCAGTCACTAAAGGGAAATAAAAGAAACTGAGATATCCAGAAAAGGCATGGCACGTGGAACTAGAACAATCTACCCCAGTGGACGAAATAAAGTTCTAGGTTGGAAATAAGTAGAGTATTATTATATTTTAGAGACTGAAAGAACATTTAATTATCGATATTAAGAGGACAGAGCAGAACAGTCGATATGGAATGTTCTCTATATAGGCTTTACTGGATTAATCTGCACAAGACAAGAATTGAACTCGCAACTATCAATAGATAAATCACAAGAAATGATGTAATTGAATGAAGGGTTCAGCTCAAAATTCTGAGGATGAAGACAACAAGTAAAAATTTAAACTAGTGAACGCGACCTGGCTGCAAAAAATCGGCAATTGAAATTAGCAAAAGATTTGGGATTTCCCGGAGGCTGCAAAATATGTTCACCCATTTTGAATAATTTGACTGCCCAGTTTTCAAGTCTTAAGCATTCCTTTTTTCTTTTTCTTTTTTTTTTTTTTTTTTGTCCAGAAAATCTCAACAGAACTTTTATACATTCTGGTAGAATTGATATTAAAAAGAACGAGCTGAAATGAAAGCTACACACTCGTGCACACACACAGACACACACACATATATATATTTATATTACTTACAAATTTATGATACAAATCTAGATTCTCTTGTTAACACCAGTTTTATATCCAACATGATATTTATTAGACTCATAATGTGACTAATTAATTGTAAAAGAATTGTTACTGAGACATTAAGTTCACAAGTCCAAAAAATTCATACACTAATGTCCCGAAAGGCACCAGAGGGGTGAACAAAAAGTTGGAAAGTTGAGTTACTAATGGGAAATAACAGAAACTGAAATATCCGGAAGAGGGACGTGAAACGAGAACAAATCTACGAACGCCCGGAGGCGTTCAAACATTGTTAAAGAATATCTGAAGGGAAATACACTTGAAAAAAGCAAGACAGCGAATATTGAAACCTTAAGGAGACCAGAATATGCACACAGCATTTTGCAGTAAGAACGTAATAGTTCATCTCACAAAATTAAAAAAAAAAAAAAACAGAGGAAAAAAAAAACAGATACAATCAAAGAAGAGATGACGTTGTTGTTGTTGTTTTAATTCAGCAAATAATTACACGAAATAATGGCGGAACTAGTGAAAAAAAAAAGGAGAGCGCATATCGATGGAAATTTTTTAATCAAGACAAAAGCGAGGAAGAATGTTTCCCAACTGACTTTCTGATCTCTCTCTCTCTCTCTTCTCTCTCTCTCTCTGCTCTCTCTCTCTCTCTCTCTCTCTCTCTCTCTCTCTGTTATATCGCATACTTTATATAGTCCTGGAAGAGTCCATGTTGTTGGTATTTTACGGTCTCACAACCCACCTTCCAAGAGTTTTCTTTTTTTTTTTCTTTTGAAAAGGAGAAAAAAAAACATAAAACTGATAATACTTTTTTCTCTTGGGATTTACGTCGAGCGGTTGAGTAAATTTCCTTTTCCTTCCTGAGCGTCGCACTTCAGGAGAGGGGCGTGTCGAGATCGAAGTGATCGAAAATTACATCGATCGGCTCTTCACAGCTATTTTGTAGTGATTCCTCCGATTCCTTCAAACGGCATTTTCTGAGCTGGTTCCAATGGCGTTTGTGAGTGTTTTTCGGTTCTTGGACAATATAGACCAATTCGCCAATTCTTTGTTTTATGGTGCCTACTTCCCAGAATGTTATGTTGTTTTTGTAAACATTGAAAAAGACTTTATCGCCAGGATTGAAATATTTCTTATGAGGCGATACGGTTTTTTTGAACTTTACTTGCCGTGGAATAAGTTTGTCTTGATTTTCCTTGCGAACATTGTTTCTGCAGGCGAGCTTCCCATAGGCGTGTTCGGATTAGGGGTTATCCGATACACCTGCAGAAACTGTTGCAATGCTCTATCTGTCGGTGTGCCTAGTGCCTTTTTTAAAGCCCTTTTTAGAGTGTCCACGAACTTTTCAGCCTGGCCATTCGACCTAGGGTGGTAAAGAGGCGTTGTAATGTGGTCCACCTGATATGACTTGCAGAAGTCGCTAAATTCACTTGATGTGAATTGAGTGCCATTATCTGTAACTACGCAATCTACAACGCCAAAACGCGCGAATAGCTCGTGTAGAAATCCGATCGTGCAGTTTGTGGTTGGTCTTTTGCATTGTAGGACGTCAGGCCATTTTGAATGGCTAACCACAACAATGAGATAGTACATGTTGTCTATAGGCCCTGCAAAATCGACATGAATTCTTTGCCATGGATGGTCTGTGTTTGGCCATGGTTTGCACGTCGTGGTTGGAGCTTTTGCTGCAATTCCGCATCCTTTGCATGATTCTATCATGTCTGCTATGTCCTTGTCCATGTTTGGCCAATAAACATAGCAGCGCATGAGGCTTTTCGTACGGTTCTTCCCCGGATGTCCCATGTGAAAATCCCTGAGGATTTTTCTTTGTAGGCTGTTTGGAATCACTACGCGGTCATTGTATAGTAGGACATCATCGCAGAGGGAGAAAACTTCAGGCACATTGGGGTCTTTATTGCGAATTTTGCTTTTTATGGATTGAATGAATTCATCCTCTCGAGACTCCCTTGTAATGTCGGCCAAAGTAACTGGGAGCTCTCTTATGGTACTCGCGATCATGTTTTTGATTTCACAATTTGTCCTTAGAGTAGCAATGATGGAGTCTTCAAAGACTTCCGTATTTTTTGGAATGAGATGCGATAAACTGTCTGCATGGCAAATATTTTTGGATGTTAGGAACTCTATCTTTAAATTATAGTTTAAGAGAATCGTTCCCCAACGAAGTAGTCTATTTGCAGTATAGACTGGCAGACCTTTTTTAGAACCAAATATTGTAAGTAGAGGTTTATGGTCTGTCTGTAGTATGAACCGTCTACCATGTAGATATTTGTGAAACATTGTCACAGCGAATTTTATCCCTAGAGCCTCTTTCTCTATTTGGGAATATTGTTTCTCGCCTGGAAGTAGAGATCTTGAAGCGTGAGCCACAACTTTTCGCGAACCATCTGGCAGTTTAAATAGAATACAAGCACCGATGCCGTTCGAGCTTGCATCACTTGCGAATGTCGAGGCTAGGGTCGTAATGGGTGAGGGAGAGGTCCGAAGTAAGAGTTTTCTTGATCTTCTCGAATGCGTCTTGGCATTCCGGGGTCCATGACCATGGTTTGTCCTTTTTTAAGAGTTGGTTGAGAGGCCCTCTCAAATTTTGCATGTTCTTAATGAACCCTTGGTAAAAATTATCTAGGCCGACGAAGCTTTGTAACGCTTGAACGTTATCTGGGGCCGGCATGTTTCTGATCGCGTTGGCTCTTTCTGGATACGGCCGACGACCATCTTTATTTATGATGTGTCCTAAGTATTTAATCTCTGGTGAGAAAAAGTCAAACTTTGCCTCCTTAACCTTAAATCCGTATTCTTGTATCTTTTCGAATACGTTTATTATATGGTTCCGGTACTCTGACATAGTTTTACCAGTAACCAGTATATCATCCAAATAGACTGTTGCGTAGTCAATGTCGCCCAGCATGGCGTCCATGACATGCTGAAAAATTGCAGGCGCAACCTTTACTCCAAAAGCCAGTCTGTTGCATTTGTACAACCCTCTATAGGTGTTTATGCAGAGCAATTTGGAACTTTCTTCTTCCACCTCTATCTGAAGGTATGCGTCCGAGAGGTCGATTTTAGAAAAAAAATTTACACCATTGAGTTTATTGAAAATTTCTTCAGGGCTTGGGAGAGGATAGTGGTGATCTTGCAAGGCATCGTTTAACCCTGTGGAAAAATCTGCGCATACTCGTATTTTTTACGTAGACCGTAGGTGCTGCCCACTCGCTAAAATCTGTTTTTGATAGAATACCTGCTTGTTCGAGTCTATCTAACTCTTTGTTGATTTGTTCTAGAGCAGCGAAAAGGACATTCCGTTTCTTTTTGAATACAGGTTGTGCACAGTCCTTCACCTTGAACTTAGCTTTCATTTTAGTACATTTCCCAAGGCCGACAGAAAAAACCTGGGGAAATTGTTGTTTGAGTTCCTTTTTTAGATTTACCAAATTGGACGTTGTACTTTGTATCTTGCGACAAAATGTACTCATTGGGCAATCCCAAAGATTGAATTTTTCTATCCAATCTGTTCCAAATAAGTTATTTGAAGTTTTCAATACGTAGGCTTTGAGCTTTTTGGTAACTCCATTTAGTGTTACTGTAAGTATTACCTCGCCTAAAATGTTAATATTTTCGCCAGTTACGGATTTTGCTGTTTTATCCGTTTTTAATAAGGTCGGCTTGTTTAATTTTCGCCAAGTACGCCAGTTAATGGTTGAAAGATCAGAACCCGAGTCAAGCTGGAATTTAATGTAATTATTGAAAATATCCACAGTTACATATTTCCTTAAATTCCTATCGACAATATTGTCAGATTGAGCTTGCCTAATTTTATTTTAGAGTTTTCTCGTTCTGTTGGCGTACCAGCACCGAGTTAAAGTATGCCCACTTTTATTGCAATTTTTGCAATATTTTTTGTTATTAACTGGACAGAATTTCATCCAATGCCATTTACCAAAATGGTAACATGGTCCGGGCGGTTTCTTTAACCTATTTTCTTTTGGTTACTGCGGAATTTAGAACATGAGATTTTTTTTTGTCTTTTTGAGGGGAATAGGAGGTAGACTTGCTTCTGATTTTATTAATCTGAGCCACAACTGATTCCTCGATAGTGTTTGAGTCACACTTTACAGATATTACTCTTTGACAGTCCTCTGCCAGGTTTTGGAGAGTCAATCCTTGTTCGTTCTCAGGCTTGGTCAGTACCCGTCGCCTGACTTCGGCGTCTTCTGCTGATACTAGACCTTGTGCGAAAATTAAGTCAGTTCGGCTAGTTTAAAATCATTACAGAGCTTGTTTACCGATGCTGCAAACGTTAGAAAATCTTGCTGGTTGTCTTTGACAGTGTTCATCATTTCCAAAGTTTGTGGAACAAGGTTGTGTTAGGCCCGAATAATTCCGATAGGAGCTTAATCGTCTCTGAAAAATCCAAGTCAGTGGTTTTCTTGGTTAGTATGAAGTCTACGAACCTACTATGTCCTGTAGGTCCCAGTTTTCTCAATAGAAGACGTACTTTTTTTTTACTGGGCCATTGTTCACAGTCTACGTTGAAAATATCTTCGTAGCGCCTATAAAAAGCCTGAAACGTTTTGTCTTCCTCTGGTACGTATTCAAAGGTTTCCATTGAATTGTCGATTGTACTCTGGGAGAATATTGTATCTTTTTCAGAGTTTGAGCCTTTTAATGCATTTACGAGTAATTCTTTAAGTTGTTTCTGTTGTAGTTCAGCATTTTGAAGCGTAATTTGTTCGAATTCCATTTGTTGTTTATGTAATTCCAAAAATAGTTGTCTTTCTTCTGATTTTTGTTGCTGATCCAAATGTACTTTTAGCATTTGGACGATTACTTTTTGAAAATCTTCTATATTTAGATAAACAAAAATGACAGCGATTTTTTGTTGCTTTGAAACCTGTGTATCAAGGGGAGGTACACAAAAAATCTTTATAGATTTTTTTTTTTACAAAAAAAAAAAATATGGACAGACAATTAATTAATTATGTGTTTAGCTTTTTTGAGATTCCGTGGTTCCGTTAATTTTAACGTAATTGTATAAAATTTTCACCATACTTATTATGTATTTTTTTTATAGAGGTACAAAAAAGAGAAAACTCGCCTCAGTGAATTTGAGGGGAGAATAATTTTATGCACGAGATTCAATTCAGTTACATAAAAAAAATTTGGATAGTTTTTTTCGAAAACTTGAGTGGTAAGTAGTACTTCGGCTCTTGTGTTGTCAGTTTGTTTTATGAACAAACTGGGTTTTTTCTGTGTGTGGGTGTGTAAGAAATCGTTCTGGTAATGTTATTTGGACAGACTTTAATATTCCGTAGATGTCGAATCGCTAGTTCGTCACTGCTGTTTGGTATCGGAATATTTTTTTATATGTAGACGCTGGGTGTTGCGTTTGAATCGCTAATGTAGAAATACCAGCTTAATTTCTCGTTCAACAGTGTTGTGGGAACGCGTGGAGTTTCTGTGTATTTTTCGAGTACTCTGTCGCTATATATATGGTGAGAAGGAAATTCTCGAATCTTTCTGTCACCACTGATGTGGGACTGGTAAGATATTGAGGTTTCGGCGTGAGTGCGTTTCTCGAATTCTTCGTCGCCACTGATGTGGGCCCAAAGTCGGGACCACGGAAGGAAAACACGGAACACGGATTAGAGGTAAGAAAGATATATTAAACAAAAAGTTTACAAACATAGTGTAAGTGTAAGCGGAGCTTACTATGTGCTAGTGTCCAATATTGGTCGTCGTACGCGGCTGATACTACGGTATTAGAATATTCTCTCTCTCTCTCACACACTCTCTCTCTCTCTTTCCTTCTCTTCTCCTAGAGTGTTATATCGCATACTTTATATAGTCCTGGAAGAGTCCATGTTGTAGGTATGTTACGATCTCAGAACACTTTCACAATCCTGTGAGTTAAAACAAAGCATTTCTATGTGCTCAGGTGTTAGCTAGACAAATGTCGTTAAGTATCGGTGCGTTTCTGAATAAGAGTCGAGCTGTTAGCATCATGAAACTGATCTGAAAGCATCGGAAACTGGATATTTCCAATATCGGCACTTAACTTTGCAATAAATGAAAGTTTTCAGTGAAAGATAAAGAAACGGAAGTCACATGTCGACAATGATAAAGCACACACGATCGCTGCCCAGACAAGGCAAGGAACATTTTCATATTTGTTGGGCATATTTTCATTTGTCTGTTTGGATAGAGTTTACACGGCAATCAAAATACTTGCTTCTTTTTAACATTTCAAAAGTTGTTTTCAAGGCATTTTATAGAAATAAATAAATATATATATATATATATATATATATATATATATATATATATATGTTTTGATGGAAAGAACTTTAAATGTTCTACATTACTTCGCACTGGAAATATTTACCTGAATGTGAATATATCTAAGGTTGTTAACCCTTAAACGGCCAGAATTGTTTGCACGAATGTGCGCGACAAAACGTAAAAAAATATGAATTACGTTCTTAAATTGAATATTCTTTAACAGTATCATACGCCTTGAAGAATGCATTGCAAACTGAAGTTGTGCATTCTCTGCAAGTTGTCACCAAGTATGTATGCAAACTCTCTTTGACTTGTTCATCGAGCTTTAGTTGCAGACATATACTCCAAGAAATGATGTAACTTCGAGAATCCTAGTAAATAATCACCTCATTTATCGTAGAATTAACAATTAGCCATTTAGACTGGAAACATGAATGAATGATGCTAGTATTATTGGAAAATATTGAAATCATCGAACTGATAATATTTTTGATTTCCAATTTAACATTAATGGATGATACTCACTGTATAAGGGTTAATGGGTAAGTTAAAGTAATCATGGCTATTATTGAATAAGATGATATTAATCACTGTCTGATAATGCAGTTTGTAGTGAAATTGATATTTGTCCTAGTATATCTTATAAGAAACAACGAATTTTGATGGTACGCAAAGGCTTGAGGTCTGACCATTATAAACAGCAAATCTTGTCTCGCTTCTCGATCGTTTACTGAATTCTTAACATATGATTCCGTGAAATGGATGTACAATTTGTTGTCAAAGTTGATTTTTAAAGCATATTTAGATTTGCTTAGATATAAATCTAGATCAGGGTTTTTCCCGTTGATTAGTTGGACGTGTCCCATGACAAGTGAAAACATATATCACTACGCTACACTACACGCTTAAAGTGGCTACACTACACACTAAGTGTTGGGAGGTGACTAACAGTACGTGTTACATGTTACATCGAAATGTGGTATCAAACACGTAACTCGCTTTTGTGTAGAAGCCAACCTCGAGGGAGAAAAAAAAAACATATAACCATTCTGACCATTTCTAGGTCATCTTCATTTCTATCTATAATTTCGTTTGTTTCTCATTTTCAGTAAAAGCCTATTGATAATGAAGCACTAAATTCAAATATCCTGACTTTCTTTATTAACAAAACCCAATATGTATTAAGTTTACTATTTATTCCAGTTTCTGCAACTTGTTACACTAATGCGACCATCTTTTATTGGAAGTTTTTCCATTTTTATATTTTTATGATTAACTGGTATGTGTTTATTTTATCGCTTCATCATAATGTAGTGTGCTTCCTATTCCAGATAATGGGAAAATAGTTTTTGAACTCGGTGTCACATCAGGAGGTCAAGGGAACCAGATGCAGAGTTGACCTGATGTAACTTCTCAGCCAAAGGGTGACATTCACGTGACCAAGCCACCTGGGCCAACTATCCCTGGGCTGCAAGCGGGAGAAGAATCTGCATAACAAGCAGATATATAAAGACTCACTTCAGCAGTAACAGGCGGAGTCTCTTGAACATTACAGACGAGAATATAATGTCCACAGACGGACCTCAAGCACGTATACACGTACACACCCACGCACACACACACGCACACACATACACACACACCCTAGCTGATTGAATGCAACGATGGAAATGTAATGTAAGTACAGTCTAGGGTTGTCATTAACCAGCACAACGATAGTCAGTGCCCATAAAAAGTATTTATGTGCATCAGAGTTAGGAGTCGACATGAATAATAGTTTTAAGAGTCTGAAGTTTATACATGAATTCAAATTATCTTAGCATTAGTAGAAACCAAACTTATACAAAAATATTAGACATAAATCGCTGTCGTGAATTGGCAATTATTTGATACTATTTTTGAGGGTTTCAAATTTAGACGTGAATCCACATTAGCAAAGCATTAAATCGTATCTTCTTGATGCATATTTTACTTTTATGCACGCATCTATCTGCCTCAAGGTGTTTGTTTACTGAAATAAACATCACCATCTTATATTTCAGGTAAAATCTTTAATATCTACCAAACTTAGAGACACTTGTTTTCTTTCTGCTTTATACAATGAAACTTTCAGAATCTTTTTGTCTTTGTTCTTTTTCTGTAGTTTTGTCTCGATTCAGTGTTTTCCAGATCAGGAAAGACTTTTCATCGCTGCTGGAAATTTTATATCAAACAATATTTTTTCAGGCATCGAGTCTATCAAGCTCTTTCCGAAATTATTTGTACATTTCTGATATTTGCAGTTGTTTTACATTAGATAAAATTAGTTTTAGATTTAGATATCTGCAGCTAACTTCTCGCTCGTTAGATACACATATGACTTTTAAATTTTTAATCGTTATCACTCCATAAAAGGCAGTAAAGCCACTAAGACATAAGGAGTAACAGAGTGTGGCAGAATTTAGAACAGAAACATTAATAATTAGCGGGAAGATAAAAGAGCAATCTGGAAAACAGTGGATAGCAATTGACATTGCATTTAAATTTTTGCAGATTAAAGTTGACTGGAAAGCGTGGATCCGGACCGGAGTTTCACACTCAAGAAGTGCTAGGAAAGAAACTGTTAGCATAGAAGTTACGGTTATATCTAGCCAAATCAATTTTGAATTAAAAAATGAAAAATTGGAAAGCCCAAGATATCTCTACCCCAATCTAGTACTGCGTTTAAATTCATAGAGTAGGTACAATAGCGATGATCTCATTCGAACAATTACTATGAAAGAATTTATAGAAAAGACACAAAGAAGCAATGTTACGGCAGTGGAAAAGTGGCTGAAGCTAATGGAACCTTTCCAATTTCCATTATTATTTTACAATACTACCTTTTCTACAGAGGTGACATTTCTATCCGATTATCTGTTATGATTATACAATCGTTCTATATTCTTAACTTCTTTTTTTCTATAATAACTCTATTAGAGTTACTTTTCACCGGAGCAACATTCCATGGCGTTTTATTTTATCGTGTTATATCACTTAATGCTTTAAGAAATTTTGATAAATCCAAAAACAAATCTTGAATGTTGGCTCTATACTCATAAGTAGGTTTCTATCAAAGTTAAATATGTTTTATCGGAATATCAATTTAATAGTTTGACATTTACACTAAGGACAATTATGTAGCGTAACTCATATGTTGATCTGTGATTTGTAAATAATATTTTCACCCGAGAATAGGCATAATGCAAACCTGGAGAATGCTTGGAAAAAAAAATCCACTTTTACAAGTGATTTACAGATACGATTAGATTGAGTTAGATTAGGATAGACAGAGAAGAAGAGATAGAAAATGATATAGATATTTGAATAGAGTAAGATAGATAGATAGATAGATAGATAGATAGATAGATAGATAGATAGATAGATAGATAGATAGATAGATAGAAGTAAAATGTCGGATAATTTTCTCGCCTGTTGAACCAAAACCTCAAGGCGATATTTATGTATTTTCTACTTCCCTTTCAATGCGATGCAATGCGATGCAATGCGAATATACTTGCAGAATAACCGGGTGCTTCAGATGGGCGCGCAGTTGAGCGTGCATCCAACGACTGTTTGCGTTCAGGGATTTGTTTGAAGATCTCCTGTGAGATGGACGGCATCCAATTGCAGATCTTTCGTTCAGTGAGAAGCCTAAATATATTATCGCGCAAAAGAATAATATTATCGCTGTTTGCAATAGGTTTTCTCAATGATAACTTCATGTTCCTTTGTTCAATGTTGTCTTCTGTTTCTGATGTAATAACAAAGATGAACATAAAAGATAAAGGCGTTATTTATGGAAAAACTTTATGAAATTTGGCTCACAACAAAATATATCCAACTATTATATATATATATATATATATATATATATATATATATATATATATATATTTCGGCAGCATGTTTTCATTGCGACATGTTTCGTTGAATAATTTAAGCATATTCTGTCTACTTCTCCATAGGTTCTTTTCATATTAACGAATAAGCTTATTGTGTAATTATTGAAAGACGGGAGGAAAAGGCCGTGTTGATACATATTGCATTTATTTCTGACTACTTACGACATAGCACAATGTCATAATCTGGGTATTGTTAATTACGGGATAAGTATTGTAGTGTTCATTGTTGTGAAAACAAAAATTGTGATGTGATCATCTGAAATTTCTTATAGTTGGAATGAGAAGTGCTGTTTCATGGTATGACTACGGAACACAGTTTAAGGAGAGCTAACTAGGTATTAAGTTGGTGAAAAAATAATGACGTAATAATGTCGTTTTGTGACGTTAAAAATACGTCAAAAAACGACGTTATTACGTCATTATTTTTGCACCAACCTAATATATTGTGGAGAGATTTTACGAAATGAGTAGCAGAAAAAAAATAAAGGAAAGAACTATTAGTACAACTTTTAATATTTCGAACTATCTATTGTACACATATTAAAACGTTTGTGGAGTATTCATAATTAATTTTATTAAGGTTTTGTTTCAATATTTTAATAGAAATGCTTTCAAGAATTTTTAAGTAATTACTTAGTTAATTTTCAGATGATCACAACAATTTTTGTCTTTCGCAATAATGAACACTACAATACTTATCGTGTAATTAACAATACTCTGGTGATGACATTGTGCTATGTTGAAAGTACTCGGAATTAAATACAATATTTATCAAAACGGCGTTTGTCTTTCGTCTTTCAATAATCACACAAAAGCTTATCCACGAATATGAAAGCATTCTGTCGAGAATATGTCTAAATTATACAACGAAACGTCTCAACCTTTTTTGTTGAATTTTGCGAGCCCCTACATATAATGTCAATTATCTATCTATCTATCTATCTATCTCTCTCTCTCTCTCTCTCTCTCTCTCTCTCTCTCTCTATCTATCTATCTATATATATATATATATATATATATATATATATATATATATATATATATATATATATATACAAAGAAGAATATGCAATGTTGTTGGTCCTAACCTAGCATCTCGTCTTCCCACTTACTCAACACCGTAACCTATCTTCCCTGTGCAATTTCCAGACATATTTTCATAGTAATTGTCTGTGCCCAGATTTTATAAATTTAATTGCAATGCTAGATTGGCGGCAATGTCTCATCTTTTTACAGTTAAAATGGCTACATGTAACCGTTGGTTCTATGCTAAAAATTTCTTTACTCACACTTCTCGTTAGTGGATTTCTCTTCCGGCTTTTTATTAGGTTGGTGCAAAAAATAATGTCGTTTTCTCACATATGTTACTATGTGAGAAAACGACATTATTTTTTGCACCAACCTAATACTTTCCATGTAAATTTGATCTTCAAATGTTAAATTCAATGTTAATCGTTATCATTTGTCTTAATTACAATTCTTTTACTATTGTCCCACCTTAATAATGTTTCTCTTTCTCGTATTCAATCACACTTAGTAACCCCTTGCGTCTTAATGGTTTTATTACCTTGCTTGGTAAGAAATTATTATTATTAATCTGTTCAAATACAGAGCAAATTAATTAAATGTACATATATCTGTGTGTGTGTGTGTGCGCGCGTATGTGTGTGTGTGTGAGAAACGTTTTCATATAAATTGCTGGTTTTGTAAACTCAAGTAAACCAACATCTAAATTTTAAATCCTTTGTCAATTCGTCCCGTATATGACGCATATATGAGTTGAATTTTAATGTGAAATTTGTATTCTATAATGTTCAAATTATTTTTTGTTATTGATTAAATGTTTTTACAAGGAGGAACATTATGTTAAAAAAAATATTTGTTATGCAAAAAAAAAAAAATTACATTCGCACACACACACACACACACATATATATATATATATATATATATATATATATATATATATATATATATATATATATATATACCTTCATGAGATTTCTAAAAAAAAAGAGCATAGTATGATGAAAAAGACGACTAACTTGACGAAAACAAAATTTTATCGTCTAAATGTTTGTTATTATTAAGAGAAAAGAACAAAGTTTTTTTTAATTATTTTTAAAAAATTTTCCTCCTTTTTTAAACATTCAAAATTTTGATTAAAAAAACTTGTTTCTCTTTGTAACACTGGAACTAGTAAAATAACATCAATTTTTAGAACGTTTTCTTTGTATGACAGATATTAATTGGAAAATCTTGCAAAAATAAAAATCATTGTCGGACATTAATGAAACTTTCAGAAACTATTAAAAAATGATAGAAATTATTATATGTTTTCTTTTTTTAAAGTCATAGCAAAATATTTTTTTATATTACCCCCACCTATAACTAATTTTATGAAAACTCTAGAAATTTAATAGCATTCAGTTTAGTTATTATATTAGTTAAAAGCACAAGATTTTGAGGAAAGCAAATCATTAATTGGACCACACTACCTGAAAATCAGCTCTGAATTGTAACATACCAACTTCAATAAAGCAAAGATATTATTTAATTTTAAATGCTTTTATTTGCTTTTAGTTGTTTTTATGGACAATATTTTTTGAAAGCAAAATTTTTTCGATGAAAAATGAATTTTTAATACAATTATTTGTTATTTCTTTAATTATTTTAGATTTTTACATTTAAGTTGTTGAAATATAAAATTAGTTAAAAGCCGTATTCAGTTTCGTAAATGTCCTTATGAGACAGATCTTTTTTTAGCACGTTGTAAATTGTATTGTTTTGACTAATCAGAAGACCCACAGTAATTAAGAAATGTAATTTTGTGTTTATAATCGAGCTGTAATTATAAAGTATGGAAGACCAACCAGAATACAATTAAGTTGCGTTATTTGAGTTAAGCATTGTTCTCCACTGTTAAGGCCTTTACTTTTGCGAAACACGTGTGGAGAAGTTAATTTGATTTTTCAATTTCAACTGAGAAGGGTACCTACAAGAATCAGTATCATCTTATGAAATTTATATGATCTTATTTTTATATTAATCTCAGTTATGACATTTTTCCATAAATGAAATATCAAAATTAATAATGAAATGAATGCAAATACAAATAACAGTAAAATGTAATAAATGTACATAAAATTATAGTATTTTATATACACTTCTGATAAAATTTCATAAGAAAGTTACCTATAAATTAATTAGATACCTTTCTTATGAAATTTAATCTCACTCTTAACAGTCTTATTTTAATTTATTTATAATATATTTTCCATAAAGCATCGTAAACGTAAAGATAAAAGCTAAGTTCAAAAAAATTAGAGTGCTGAAAGTTTTCCTTCAAAATAACGAGGTAAATAATTTGTTCACTTACACCTAAATAATTCAATCATTTGGAAGAAATAGTCTAATTTGGTGGTCTATAAGGTGGTTAGGCAAGCCTTTGTTAACTAGTGTCTGTTTTACATTATTGAGTCCTTTAAGGAAGAGTAGTCGAGAAGATGAATTCTGGTGTGCTCTTTTTAGGAAGTTTTTTTTTTTTATCTCTATGTATAAAAGGCAGGATGTGTGTGTGTGTGTGTGTGTGTGTGTGTGTGTAACGAATGCATGGCCGCAATTCTCGATGGATTTGCACCAAAATTTACATGCACATGCTCCAAGTTAGCGGGAAGGCTTAGACCGACTTTGCATTTCCCAACTCCCATCGATAGTGGAAATAATCGATTTTTTCATGCTTCTACGGCACTTTTCATGTAGTTGGGCGGCCATTTTCTACTGGCCAGAGTGAGAGCCTATAGCTGGCTGCCACGAATAGGCAGGAAGATTCTATTGGCAAGCGTGAGAGCCAACAGCTGACTGACACGAATGTTAACTAGCATGCTAGCATGCAAAAAAAATCGATAGCTGCATTCGTCACAAGTGGGAAAAATTTAAATCTGCATGTAAAGTTTTGAAATGTAGTCTTGAGAGCAACTATTTCTTTTTTGCTATTTGCTAAAATAAAAATATCGTCTACATAGCGATCATATATTTTAGGTTTACAGACCTGATTAAATGTTATATTTTCTACATGGGATATAATAATCGGAGAAGTACGGGACGAGTAGATTTCCAATACTAAACACCATTAGTTTGGGTGTAAATGTTGCAATTATGGTCATAGAATGGAACTTTGGTTGTGCATGCGTGTAGTACTCTTTTGAGTATAAATGGTTTGATGGATGGCGGTGGGGGATAGAATTATTAGTCTACACAGAATTGAGGATAATGTCAATGGTTTGATCGACGGGGACGTTTGTAAATAAATTATCGACGTCAAGTGACGCTATGATACCTTAGTTTGATTTTGTAGTTTTTAAAATTTGGAGAAATTCGTAGGTCGATGTGATGATGTAATTTGTGGGTTGGGATCTAGGAAATGAGTTTGTTGACGGACCCTTTTTAGCGTCTGCTGTATATATATATATATATATATATATATATATATATATATATATATATATATATATCTGTGCAAATGCAAGGTTTGCTTTTATATGTCTGGAGTATCCTCTCTTTCAATTCATTTACTTTCTGTGGATTATAGGCATATCGCAATAGGTTTGGAAGATAACGGATTATCATATTCTTGGGCATTTGCGACTTGATTCCATGCAATACTAGCAGATTATAAGAGATGTAATCATGAAGCCGATTAGACCTCGGCATCGGAATAAATTCAAACTGCCCGAAAATATTTGAGCCGTATTATATACACGCGTAAACACACACACACACACTCACACTCACACACACACGTGTGTGTGAGTGTGAGTGTGCGTATGAGGCTTTTGAAGAGAGAATAAACGAGACATCCACTTACGCAAAATTACACACACTTACACGCAAATACATACACGTACACATACACACAGATATGTATATGTATATTGAGGATTGTGAAGAGACTAATCGTCATACGCATTTATATATGCGTGTGTCTGTGATGTGCGTTGGTACATCAATCAGCCTATCAACGAAAAAGTATTTATTTTCTAAAATAAATTAATTCCTTGTCAATGCACTCAATTATGTGATATACATTTAGCATATATTTAAACCAACAAGCAGTGAAAATGTTACTCCACATTTCAGGTTTCTAGCTGCCAATGTTTGATGTTCCTTCGTAATGGCATCGATGATTGTATCGACCTAACTTCGATACTCAGCCGTCCACTTGCAATTGTACTACACCGTATAAAAATGTAAATCTAGACGAAGTTTATATTAATATATAATTTTTAATAGAAGATTAGTGGTATTATTGACTATATAAGATAACCTACGTGATTCGTAAGTAGCAGTTACTGATCAGTAGGACAAATTAGGTATGAAACACAAATCAAAGGCAACTTAATTCTGCCACTAGCGCAGAACGAAAAGTAGAGACCTTGAGTTTGAGTCTGATTTGAATATTAGTAAGGATACATTATGCTCAACACAATGCAATATACTCAGTATACTCTATAGTAGAATAATTTGTATACAGAGGTTTATCTTAGCAACTCAGTATGTTTTACACCTATACCTAAACTAAAACAAGTTTTGACTTCAGATGCAGCGTATTCAACACCTCCGTCAAGTATAAAGATGATAGTATTTTAATTGGACTATACAAGAGTTAAATCAATATCCTAAATATAAGGAATGGCAACGGAATCTAACAATCAGTTGCAGATAGAATAGCGAAAAATATAAATGCTGTCTACGCTATAATAGTTTAGAAACCATACAACAAGAGGAACAAGATGAAATAACATAGCGAAATAACGCAAGAATATCCCGAAAGCTTAGAATGAAAAATACAAAAAGTAGTGACTGCTTAAGTAGCCTGTAAAATATTCCCCACCCCCCAAAAGTAATCGAAATGGAAAATTGGATATATTCAAAATTATTTTTCTTTCTTAATGATTTTGGTCTCATTGTCTAGCAGAAATATTCCTTAAATATTCAGTCTCTGTCAATTTCAAGGAATTTAATCGAGTTGGCATTTTTTACCCGTTCCTTTCCAAATACCATCTGACGATTATTCACCTTCAATAGTTTTGTCCGATTCAAAAGCGCTTTTGTTATTTTTATATCTTGATTTGCTTTCAGCGTGGTTAGTTACCAGTGCTTCATAAAAACCGATTTAGCGAGATCAAAAAGTTTTAATCTGCTCGTTATCTTTCTAATCGTATTAAGACACATTCAGTGTGGATTACCTCCACGCAAAAGAATTTGCTTTAAAGATGGCGATAAACGGACAACGAAAAAATAACAATAAGAAACAATAAGAAATAATCGCAGATCTAACAGTATCATCACCACAACGACCACAGGTAAGGTGACTCTTACCTTTCGCCTCGTCTAATAATAATAATAATAATGTTATTGATTGTTGCTATACATACCTAAACCAGACGCCAGCAACCGATATAATGTCTTTTTTGCATCTCATGTTTTTTCTCTTTAAATGATTATCTCTGGATTTGTTTACTGTCTCCTTTCTTTATGAAAACATCTTCATAAAACCCTCTAACTTTTTTCATCTCTAAATGAATAAGACCAATAAGCAGGATGCGCGTATAGCGTGGCGGCTATCGGTGCAGAAGATGGGATTGGCGTGCAGTCTCTCAAAAGGCGTGAATCCATCTTTTTCTCCCCAATTATTGAAGGAGAATGGTATTAGTAAAAGAAAGCCGAATTAAATGCCAGGAGACTGGTAGCGCTTGGATCCGTAGGGACGATTTTTGCTTAACAGCTGGATTATTTTTATGAAAGATTTTAAAAGTATCCAGTTGTTACTATTTGTCTATTTCTTGCCCTCTTTCTTTTTTTTAAATCTTCTTTCCTTTCATTCCTTTTGCTATTTTTCCGATGTTATTTCATCTTTTGTCACTTGTGTGCTTACCGATTATTATAGCTTTAGCAAATATTATGTCTTGCTATTCTATTTGCAGCTGGTTGTTATATAATATTGCCAGCTAGCCACAGACTTGGAGAAGTAAAACTCTGAATTCAAAACTTCGACAGGGCTGAAATCTTTTCAGTAGCTTGGCGAATGGCTAAAAGAGTAAAAATGCTGTAACCAGCAAAGCCAAATTCTTAAAGGAAATGAGAAAATTGGGGAAAAGCTGGTATTTGAGAAAAGCTGTTGTTACATAGCCTTGTAATGCCACTTATATATAACAATATAAGCAAATACTTCTTGGCCCGGATCACTTCCTAAAATCTATCTAAATGATAAATGATGAGAATTCGAGAAGGAAAAGTCATTTTTTGTTCTGACTAAGAACTTTCCGTAGAGTAAACTTTTCGCAAAAAAAGAATACAGAAATAGGCATAACTGATCATGAACCCAATTACTTAAATTCTACTATTTAGACAAATTCTACTATTTAGACAAATTCTATTATTTAGACAAATGCTATGAACACAAATCAGAAGTTGCCCTAGAAAATCAAATCAAATGGTCTGTGGATTTTGATATGCAAACAATTCATCAAAACTTTTGTTCAACTTAATAAAAATTTTACAAGGATCCTGCAAATTCTGGACTTAGACAAAGTTTATTTGACGAAAACGTCATTTGAATCCCGGTATGAGAGGCAAAGAGGGATGTGGGCGAAGGGAGTGGTTGTCGTAAAATTGGACGATATTGTTTATATCAACGGGAAAACAATTATTTACAATAAGGTTACAAATCATTATTATTATTTCCTTTGATTTCTGCTATATACTCATTTCTTTCCTCGTCCCCGCCTCCCCAGACCTAAAGCCAGAAATGGCATTATGACATTTTCCACTGAACATTTTTTGAGGAAAAAAATAACAAAAAAAGTCTGTAAGGTCACACGCATTTTACATAAATAAAGCCCTTCGTAAGGTATGGACTGTACTTGTGAGTACAATATTTTGTATTTCTTTAAGGTCTGGGCTACCAGGAATACTTTCAAAGAGTTTATCAGAACGTTTTCCAATCAACTCGCGGGCTCCAACTACAATTAGAATTCTTACTGTCTTTACGTGCTACATTTTTGAGATTTTCATTTCAGTCTTTGACTTTTGAAAAATTTCAAACATATATTAGTCTGCGGGAATTACCATGTCAATAAGTCACGTTTTACTTTTTCGGTCTCTGATCTCAATGTCTCGGTGATTAGCTTTGATTGTTCTGTCTGTGTGTATTGTAAAGTCACATGGAATTGTCACATATTCTATCTCTATAACTGAATCTGGTGGTCTTCATACCAATTTCTTGTATGTTTCCTTTACGTAAAAGTTTCAGATTTTCCAATACAAATATTAGCCCATTCTGTCATGGCATGTTTTATGTTCAGTAGATGTCAATACCGTGCAACCGGATACATTATGGTCAATTGTTCCTGAATATTTATCACAGAATCTGCATTTGGGCTGACATAATTTTCAGTATCTGAGCTTGGCAAATTTTAGTTAGCAAACATTGGTCCTGTGCAGCAAGAATAAAAATTATTATTATTAGTAGTAGTAGTAGTAGTAATGAATAATGCCGACAAAGAGATACTGGGTTATAAATATATGTAACCAATTATGTCCATCATAACATCTAGTCTGATAAGTGTATACTAGCCAAATTAACGTGATATTGAGAGAGGATTTGATAACAATGGATTTAGGGCCTAGGACAAAATATGGACATGTCAACAGCCCCAATTAATTAAGATCTTAATGAAGATATAGAGAAGTATAAAGAGCATGTCCACTTTAAGTTTTCACATCAATACTTCCGGATGACTTACACAAGAAATCAATTGATTGTCACTTTCCTCAATAATGTGCATTCTTCTGTGTATTCTTGATAATTTCAGTAACTATATTATCTGGAGTGTTCTTTACCAGATTTCCAGTTTTTCGAGACTATCCAAGCATGTTCCAAGATTGTTCCTACTGTAAAGGTCATTTGTGTCCCGAAGTTTTATCTTGCAAATTATACAATTCCAGTTTTCCTATAATTACGTTCTGTTCTGATTTTTTGTTTGATTAAAAAAAAATGGGTCGTCGGGGCTGGAATTTCGTAATCCCAAAGGATTTCGAACTTTTTATTTTATTTTACCTTATGCATATTTCATCTGTATTCACGCACACACAAATACACACACACACATATATATATATATATATATATATATATATATATATATATATATATATATATATATATATATATATATATATATATATGGGAAAATTATATATATATTTTTATATATAAAGAACATTTTCAGGGAAACATATGACAACATGAAATAAAGTTTTTGTGTAACCGTTTTTCTCCTTTCTAACATCATCAGACTAAAGTGATGTTTACTTTGATGCGACTAGACACTCTCATGAATGTGAATGGCTATTGTGAATTTAAAATATAATTTTTTTTTTTTTTACAAATATATGTTTTGGGTATAGTCTAGCCGATTTCATTTAGTTTCTTTTTCTTTTTATGTTAACATTACTTTTCTTATTAAATATTCTACATTTTGATAATAGAAGATCTGCCAAGAAAAAAGAAATGTTGTATGAACCTGGAATGTAAATTTTTTTGTGAATGATTAAAACATTTCTGTATATTTTTCTCTTACTAAATTGGTTTCTCTTTTAATTAAAGTAACTTTTTTTAATAAAAATTATGGCCAGACTCTTTACGGCACGTATCAAATGCATGGTGGGTGTGAATTTGTAAAATATCCCTTCTGTGTTCATATAATCTTTTATTTAACTTCCTTGAGGTTTCACCGATGTATTCCGCGTAGCAATTATTACGGGTGATACAGTAAATTCCTTCTTCAGGTTAATATTAATATTCTGTTTTATATTAATTAAGTATTTTATTGTTTTAGAAGTAATTGTACCAAATATTATGTTCAGCTTGGAAAATTCTTTTTTCTTCCTTGAACGATTGTATTCAGCTATGGAATAAACTATCGCCATTTTGGTGTTGACCTCAGTGTCCACTTTTATATTTCGTACGCTCTATCCCTGATACTGAGCACTTTATCCATAAATATAGCAGAATTTTATATATAAATATATATATGTGTGTGTGTGTTTATGTGTGTGTGCTTTTATATGCAAAATTATATATATATATATATTATATATATATATATATATATATATATATATATATATATATATATATATATATATATATATATATATTATATATGTGTGTGTGTGTGTGTGTGTGCGCGCGAGAGAGAGAGATTATGAAACATTAGAAAATATGTTATATATTTCGATTGTTGTAAAAAGAATGTGTGTATCACAGCTGCGGGTCAAAATAACATAAGAAGAACGATAAGTAAAAGAAAAACGAAGCAAGTAAAAGTAAATTGTATCACATGATGAATATAATAAAGAAATAAATAAAATAATCATTGAAATAATTACAATATTAATGAGCGGTTTCATAATTAGCTTGATGATTAATATCTCAATCCAAATAATATTTTTTCGATTTTTGAATATTTTGCTCTCATAACAAATGCTGATGCGAGTTTATATAAGATAGAAATGACTAAAATAAAAATAAAAAGGTTGACATTAAACATGCTAAAACTTTTTTTTAATATAGATGGAAACCGGAAACTCAGGGAAGCTGCGAAATAAGAAGGCAAAAAATAAAAAGAAAGAAATCAAAAAGAAAGCCAAAAAAAAAAAGAAAAAAAAAGAAGCGATTCATGAAAAGCATTTCTCGATGCCTTACGCTTTGCTTCGCTTTCTTTCCACAGATTCGCCGCCTTACCTTCGCCATTTCACTTTTTTGCTATTTGCTTCAAGTTACGATTTGGCGGGCGGGAATTGTGGGCCGAGTCGGGAGAAAAGATGGAAAGCCAGAAGAAAGACGAAAAGTATTGTTTCTTGCTTGTAGCTCCATTACATCTGATAAGAAAAAATATTTTTGTATATTTTCTCTTTTTTTTTTTTTCATCAACAGGAAACGGATTTAAAATAGAAGGAATTTTTCGAAGTCATTTAAAAATTTGAAGCTACCGGGCGTTTCACCGAGGAAGTTGAATAAAATAAAAAATAAATAAATCTGTCAGCAACATTGAGATACTGATAGATTTAATTATCTTGTCGTTATCCAGCAGCTCAGGTTGGGGATCTAGTGACAGTAAAACTCAATTGTCTTAATAATAATAATAATAATAATAATAGTGATGATGATGATGATGAAACAGAGGGGTGCTTTAGGTGGTGCGTGGTGTCACAGGCAGGAGCTTGTTTGTCCCGTTATTTACTTTGACTCTCCACAGAGGTTGTGACACAAGGTCGCTTTTTAACGTGGGGACCCGAGTGTCTCGACTCGGGCCGTTGGTCCAAACTAGTCGCAGCTGGTCATACCACCATTACGGACCATTCCGAGGATCCTGTCCACGCAACAGGGTGGGGAGAGAAAGCAAGGGAGGAGAGGAGGCCTCCTGTATGGAACAGATACTACAACCGCAGCATCAACTCCGACGAGAGAAAAAACCTTCTCCTCTTCTGCCCCTTCCGGAAGAAGATCAGACAACGAAGCAATTATCCTGGTTCTGTTTCAATAATCTAAATTGACAGTTCAATCCCTGGGCTGGGTAGTACAGTCTCAGGCAAGTAATAACTGATTAATACTAAAACGAACAAGGCGAGACTCCCCCCCTAGACAAGAGCAGTAGAAAGAGAAAAACTTGCCCCTGTAGATTAAATAAAGGGTGCATCTCAAAATTTCATGAAAGTTACCCCAGGTCAGTAGACACTTGAAGAAGACCGGAAGTCTTTGCGAAACTAGCAACGGAGATGATGATATTGGTCTAAAATCATATACGAATATTTTTAATGTTAAACAGAGCCATGATTATCATATAAATAATCATGGCTGCCTTTAACATTAGCAATATTCAGATATGATTTTAAGTATTTGAGACGGCAAAGAAAACATTGGTAATTAATCGCCTAACTTAATAATATTTCCTAAAATATGGCTAACTTAAATTCACAATATAATATTTATGTTGTATATTGAAAATGAAAAAATATTGTTAGTGGTCAGGATTTAATTCAAGCCTGACTAAGGGAATACGGCTATTGTGGGTATCGATTTTAATGTATTAACTATAAAACACTTTAGTGAAAAGCAGGAAAAATGCGATTGGTATTGGTCAGGAATTAATGCAAATATTGCTTGCAAAATGAATCTAAATACACTGAAAATCAAAAAGGGTTTGTCAATGGCCAGGACTCATTGTAAGTAATACTGACATATATTTCTATGTAAAATGCAGGTGTATTACATAAGAATTTAGTAGAAAAAATGTATTTAAAATCTGACAGAAAAGGAGTATCAGTTGTCATGAATCAATGCAACTTCTATTAAGAAAATTAGCCGAATTGCCCGCGCCTAGCTATGTCTCATACTTTTTTGTAATGATGATTGATTTTATATCATTATTATAATTTGTGGAGAAAAATCCTGCATTTCAATATTACTCAATGATCTTGCTGATGTGATCTCCATCTTCTGGCTTTCTCCTTTTGTATTTTTGATAAGAGTCATTCTCTTGTTCAAATTTAAATGTAATTTAAATCAAAGGGGAAAATTTTCAGTGGGGGGTTGTTGCCCCCGGGGACCCCATTTGATCAAAATGAAATATACTTATCCAAGTACTCTGGTTAATGTAGTTTCAGAATATATATGGATATTAGGGTCTATCTCCAAAACTCTAGAAGGTGTGCGATAACAACAGAGAGACAGGGGCTACAACTTTATATATAGAGAGATATGTGAAAACTCCAATCAGTATTTATTGAAACCAATTAAGAATTAATATTATGGCAATACTTTTTGTTAATTCTTTGTAACTAGTGAATGTATCTTCGGCACAATGGATAACATTTCACTCATTAACTTTGCACTGATTCTTTATGAAAGTTTTAGCAATGTTAGATCTATACAAGATTTTCTTAGTATTTCCTGTTTACATCTCAACTTACAAAAGAGATTAAATGTTCTCTTTTCTGTTTCCGTTATTCATTTCGAAAGACATGTTTACATTAACGAACAGTTTTCTCTCTACCATTGTCTTCCTTCATTCTTTCATACACTTCACTTCTTTATTGTATGTGTTTAAGCAGCAAAAATTGTTTTTCCACCTCAATTTTAAATTTGCTCCATTTCCCGTAATCACTTTACTCCTTTCCCGGTTAAAACCATCTTTTCTTATACGGGTAGAAACAGCACAACATGGCTGCCTCCCGCGCGCAACGAATTCGAATGAGAAAATGTAATCTCAACGCAACGGAGCAGAAGTCTCCTTATTGACCAATCGGGGTTCAACGATTTCACGCAAGATTCTTTCCACCTGATTCACTGTCTACCAGAGAAGAGATGAAGAGGCCAAATAGCGTGGGAGTATCGTTTGGCTGGCGCTTCTTATAATCTAAAAATATCCAGTACCCTTGCGAAACTTCTGAACAATCATTATTTTCCGTCTAAATTTTTCATCAGTTACTATTAAAGGATTTTTTTTTAAGTCTTATTTGATATGTTCTTGGAAATCTTATTCGTAAATCACTTCCCACATTTTCATCGCCATCTCTTTCAATCTTCCATTTCTTAGTTTCAACAACTGACCTCCCCACTCGCTTTCCACACAGTACAGGTTTCAGTCTAACATTTTCTTTCTTTCTTTCTTTCTTTCTTCTGTTGATTATTCAAGTTTTCCCTTTCCCCGTTCCTCCCTTGGAATAAATTTGTTGCAAACGAAAAGCTGTCAGTTATCGATTTTTTTATTTGCTAAAATGAAATTGCATCTTGTTTCATTACTGATTTCTAAATTTCTGATTTCCATCAGCACCTCCTCAGATTTTTTATCACACACTAATGTCTCTTATTTATCGTTTAAGTTTGATACTTTTTTTTTCTTTTTCTTTTATCACCTCTGTTAGATCTTTTAAAAATATTTATATATATATTTTTTTCCTGGCTTGAAGCAATCGGATGTCTAGCCACACTGCTGAGCTGTGATACAGCGAAACAGTCTATCTGTGGATGACACAATATACACGTTCCCGAAAAAATAAATTTCGGTCGAGCACTTTAGAGGGAACAGCGTGAATGTGTAAACAGTGACTGCTTCTGCTGATAAGGAAAAGCTCTTCTATGAATTGAGCACTCTGAATTACTGGCGTGTTCACCTTCCCTCTCTGCAGGAAAATCTCCAAATGATGCCAAATTGGTTGGATTTCTATTCTGCCTTGTGGCAATCGAATGTCTAGCACACTGATGAGCTGTGATACAGCAAAACAGTCTGTCTGTCTGTTAAATACACACGTGTGTGTGCGTGTGTGTGTGTGTGTGTATAACACTTGCTTTCTCTTCTTCGTTTATTTTAAGTTAAAAATTATTTTTTCTTTATTTGCGGACAGTTGCTCGCATTTAGCTGTTTTTCATTTCATCTATCTATCTCTCTGTCTGTCGTTCTCTCTCCCTCTCTCTCTCTCTCTCTCTCTCTCTATATATATATATATATATATATATATATATATAGGTCTGCTCTACGGCTGTATTGAGCTCTTTTGTTAGTTGTTTACTCGTGTCGGGGTTTTTCTTTGGGCTTTAAACCTGTATCTGTGCGATTTTTTTCGACAGACTTTCATGTTTCTAGCTCTTTCTTTTTTAAAAAACTTTTTTTCCTTCGTGATCGATTTGATTATGGTAAATCAAACATTCGAAGGTTTTTCGAAACGAGTATAGCTACCTATATATATATATATATATATATATATATATATATATATATATATATATATATATATATATATATATATATATATATATTTCAGTCGGTTCGCTATCTAAGTTGGTTCACTTTCTATCTATCTTCTTTTTTTTCATATACAATTTGGCTGCAACATCCTGTGTTTTTTCTTTTATTTTGATGTCTTCTATTTTCAGTGATATGTGCGTTTTGGCCTTTGTTATCTTTCAAATGATTTCTCTCCATCTATTAGGTTGGTGCAGAAATAATGACATTTTTTGACGTTAAAAATACGTCAAAAAACGTCATTATACTAATACTTCAAACTTCCTTTTCATTTTTTAAAATGTTCTTTTGACTCTTTCTTTCTTTCTTTTCTTCAATGTATCTTCCGAAATTTCCTGTTGATTATCACTTCTATATTGTTTTTGTTTTCTACTTCGTTTAATATCTTAGAATTTTCTGCTTTCCTTCCTTCCTTCTTTTCTTTTTTATTTGATCCTTTCTTACTTTCCTTTTCTCTCTTTTTACTTCTCTTTTTACTTCTCTTTTTACTTCTTCCTTTCTTTCAGTATTATTATTTTTATTCTTTTTCTATTTTCTTTCTTTCTTTCTCTATCATCCGTTCCTTCTTTCTTTTTGATTGTTTTCTTTCTATTTTTTCTTTTTTTTTTCTTTTTAATTTCTTTATTTATTTCAGTTACTCTTCAATTTAGTATTATTTTTTCCATCATGCTTGTTATTTATTTACGTTCTTTATTCATTATATATTTCTTCCTCAGTTTGTCGCTTTCTTTTTTTTTCTTCTGTATTTCCTTAAATCTCTTCTGATATATTTTTCTATTACATTTCTAGGCCAGACTCTTTTAACCATTCACTTTTCCATTATTCTGTCCGTCTTTCCTCGTCACATATCCAACCTCACTTTACATTTCTTCCTCGTTTTATTCTTTCTTATCTTCAGGATCTCTATTTTTCTCGTTCCATTTACCGGCAATCTGTGTTGATCAATTCAATAATAAAAATTGGACTAGAATGAATGAAAAGGCTTCGATCGAGATTCACAAGTGTTGGCTTAATTAACCTCTTCTATTTCGGCGCCTGCCCTTCTGATGAAACGCTGTGAATCACTGCAAATGTTCACAAGGACAACAGACGCAAAACCATTGACAACTCAAATCAAAGGCAGGAGAAGAAAAAAAGAAAAATGTCGACTTTTGGGTTCGTTCTTTAATGGCACTCTGTGCTGCGTATTGCATGCTGACTTTTAATCTTTAATCAAATCTTGAACACGCGACCCCGCCTCGAATGAATCTACGCCTGCTCTCTAAAAGATAGATACCGTGAGGAAGCTTTCAGTAAAAATAAAATGCCTAACTAGAGGACGGAAGCGATAACTTAACTCTGGCGGAAAATGCAATCAGCATTTATATCAGTAATTTTTTGTACATGTCATTAAATGTAAGTATTATAAAACCCTGAAGTTGAGATAATAATTTAAATATTTGATTATTTACTCGAAGGCAAATAAAGTAAAGGTGATTTTCAAAAAAAAAACAAAAGAATATATCATTATCCACATAGTAAATTTATGAATGGCAGTGTATCAACGACAATGAAAAAACAGATGTAGTTTTCAACCCGAAGATTCGGGCATGTTTATAAGGGCAAATCATGACAGTTGGAAGTTTACCCAAAGGGAATAAGTAGTCAGTGTTTGAAGTTTCGTTTAGGTAATTCGATAAAGTGTTTTAAAAGATGTAATATTGATGCACTTTATACAGTGCTCATACATTGCAGCAGGGTCGTTATTGTTAAGACATGTGAGTCGTCTGCTTCCAACGTGAATAACTCTAATGAAACCTTATAAAACACTTGCTAAAAAATACTACCATGTGTGTTTGCGTAAGATAAAATGAACTCACTCTCGCTCTCTCTTTCTCTCTCTCTCTCTCTCTCTATATATATATATATATATATATATATATACAGACACACACACAGATATATATATATATATATATATATATATATATATATATATATATATATATATATATAGGCATCATATCTTCAGTCAGACATGTTTCATTAAATAATGTAGACATATTGTATCTATTTTATAGTGATCCTTTCCAGTTGTCTAATCAGTTTCTTGCTGTTAACATGAGATTTGTCAAGGAAGGAGCCGTATTTTTTCATTATATTTACATTTAATACAATTTATATTTTTCTAACAATTTCTGTTCAGCTCTTTTATACTCCAGTAGGTTGTTTTTCAAAAACATTCATAGCTACAGAATTAAAAATTTTAGAATATATACAGTGCGCATTCGCGCGAGTATTTGAAAATTACCATAATAACGGAATGCAGATTTTGTTGCAATTACAATAAGTTTGTCTTTATAATTCACTCCTGGAGATGATCTTGGACTAGATAGAATGTACTCGGGTTGACAAAAACTATGACGCTTTCCTAGGTGAATTTCATCTTAACATCATGAAACTGTCTAAAGAACTGGAAAGGATCAGTATAAAAATTGAAATCGTATGTTTATATTATTCAATGAAACATAATACTGAGTATATTTTAAGTATCTCAGCTTTTCCAGACAGAAATCACTCTAACTTCTTTCGTTATTAGAAGTGATTACGTTTTCACTGGAATAAAGGAGATCCCATTCATTTGTCTCAAATCGCAAATAATTAACCTTAGATTTTCAATATTTTGTCTTTGCATGCTCTCACAATTTCGACAAAGTGCAACATATATTGCTTAACTCCTCTTAGGAAATTACAATCTATGTTGCATTGATACCCAAGCTTGCTCTTGATAGAACTGGTGGTTTCGAAAAAGTAATTGAATATTTATGGGCCTAAAATTCAATTGTTTTATCTAATTTTACTTTTAGATCCTTTTGCATCATGCACTTTGGTTTCTAAGCAATCTTTTTCGGTAAACATGTCTGTCTGTATATTTCAGTTGGTCAGAATCGGATGAATATGTTCTTTCAAAGATTGTCGAAAGATGGCTCTTCGGTTGTTTGGCAATTAAAAACCTTTAAGACGCCTTTAGATATTTTCATTCACAAGTTAACACGTGTTTCTCCCGAATTTCCTACACACAATGTTAATGACTCACGCGATATACACGAAATAGCCTTGTTAGTTTAACGTTCACTGACTTCGTTGAAATAGGATCTTTCATGAAATAGGATCTAATTCACTGCCAGGAAAATTTATAAAAATGTCACCAGACGTTAACTGATATCTCAGATTACTCAAAGCGATTTTGTTTTCTTTTAAAACTATTGTGAAAAATGGGCATGTATTTCAGCTATGCAAATCTTGCATGAAATGTATTGAATTATAATTTTTATGATATTACAATCAAAATTAATCGGAGTTGTAACTGTAGATCCATAATGAAGGAGAGATTATGGTTTTTGGTGTGATTAGATGAAGGAAAGATGAAATATTTTCTTTTGGAAATAAATGAGACGACTAAGAAAATCATTTTCACACAGACACAGACACACACACACACACACACATACACACACACACACACACACATGGATACACATATAATGTATAATTCAGCAGTCCGAATTCATCCAAATAAGTTTTTTCTAAATTTTGCCGACAAAGTATCTATATGCGAATCAGCATTGTGGACAAACTGTCGCCATGTTATGTTTTATTCTGGTCGTAAATTCGTAATACGCTTCTATCACTCATGTTGTAGTGTATGACGTCATAGAACTGCATTGGGAATAAAAGAAATGCGACTGCTATTCCCCGACCGTTATCGTCGCATAGTAAACTTCTGTGTAAACAAAAGAGAATGTTATCTTTGACAGTGAACATCTCTTATGAAGGTTCATGTGAGCCAAAAACTTAGACCGACGTCTAATATAATTAAAAAATATCCAAACGTTGGATAGTTTTTTTCTTTATTTTCTCTTGAAACAAAAACCATTATACGACGCTTGGGAAGACTCATAACAAAACATAATAGACATTCATTGTCTGTTATATCTAAGAAAATATGTTTGAATAAAGATATGCTACCCCTATACACGTGTGAGTGCGCATGTGCGCGTGTATGTGTGAGTGTGTGTAAATGAGAAAGAGGACGAAAAGCGTAACGCCGAATTTTTTTTTATCTTTGTTATTCATTTGCCTAACAGCGTTCTTTCAATCATTTCACACGAAGCAAATTTATAATAAAACTAGGAAGCGAAAAGAGTCCTGGAAGTGGAAGAGAATAAGTGGATAAATGAGGCGAAAATAGTAGAAGGACAGGAATCAGGAAGACATAAATTGGCAATTGACATTGCATTTAAATTTTTGAAGCATATAGGTGACAGGGAGGAAATAAGAAGGGATTTTCAGAGGTGAGCATTTCTAGAAAAGAAACTATTAGAATAAAATTTACGTTTTCATCTAAATAGATAGGAATAAAACGGTGAGACTTAGTTGCCAGTCTGGTAGCACGCTTAAATTCATGCAGTCGATCAACTAAGGAAAATAGTTGCCATGAAAATATTGGGAGAAAATACAGAGGGAAGTCACGTCACATCGATGAGAAATGAATTCGAGATGGCAAGTCAAAATCGATTATATTACAAAACATTCTATGAATTTTGTCTGGCACGAGACTGAACTACGTTTCCTAGTAGTAGATCTAGAAATTAATTCAATATAAGTCCTCCACATCGTGTCTGTACAAAACGTGAGCCCAAGAAAACGTAAAGAGGTTGGCATCATTAATGCTGATTGCAGGCAGAAATTGTTCCCTATGGTTATTAAATTAAAACAGTTTTGTTTTAGATGTGTTAAAATGTACAAACAGTTCATTGTCCCAGTTAACCACAGATTGGAGGGTTTTTTTTTTTTCGAGCGAAGTTGTCAGTTTTACTTGTCGGACTTGATACTAAAACAGGATTAAATTATTGTGATCAGCATAAATTCCTAGTCGGGACCTGATGACAGCGTCGTTGATGAAGATAAAAAAAATAACAACAATGTAGTTCTAACCCTACATGCAATCCACCAATCTGCCATTGAATGGCATGCCACTAGCGTTTAGCGCAGGCGACCCGCTGTCGAACTGCCGGCGTGTTCGTCTGATCAGAGGATCGCTGTGGTTGCCATCGGCCTCCCGCCAGCGGGCCAATAGCGAGTTGCGTCTAGGGAAGGATAGAGCTCTTTCTGCATTCATGTGAAAGATCTAGAACACGGGCTTCATTAAACGATATTTTTTGAACGATTGGATTAAGTCAAATATTCGTCCAGAGACACCGTAGACCTTGAGTTTGTAGAGAGCCGTTTTTATCTATAGCTTCATAGGTAAATTCAGTGATGGCCTTTAGCACATCTGTGGTAGACTGAGAAACGGAAGCCATATTGTTTATCCAGAAGGAAGTCGATGTGTAGTAAGCTACTTCATCGTTGATTACAGTCTCTTGTACTTTACTAAAAAGAGGTAAAAGACTAACATGGTGATAATTCGAGGGTTCAGAAGGTTCCCCAGAATTGTTAAAGGCAGGGACTACAACAAGAAGTAATGAGATATTTACAGTAAATAATTGAGAGAACAGTAGTCTGTTCAGGAGCACATTTCTTCAAGACAATTGCAAATACCATTCTTGTTAGGGTCTAGTTTAGAAATGCTATCAGAAACAATGGACGGAGTTATGTGCACATAATTGAGTAGTAAGCCTGTTCTGGGGTGGGGGTGGGTCAGGCAGAGATACTCCATATGTGTCGAGAGTGAAGTTGGAAGAGAATTTCCGGGCAAATCACTTTACTTTATCTTTACAATGCTTCAAACTGGTTGAAGAGAGAAGGAACTGAGTATTTGCTCTTCCTCAATACACCCTTGCACAACCGCCTGTAATCTCTAGAATCAAACATGTGAGAGCCTACACGGTGTCATTTTATTAGCTAATAGAGTCTTTACTTCTGTAAGGACCTACTCAACTCATCTGGAGTATCTCTGCCTGATCCCGACCTCCAGAACAGGTTCAGTAGTGAATTAACGCTAACCCTCACCGGGGTCATGTCATACTCTATCCTCTTGGCAACTCCAACCAGTATTCAATGCACGGTAATTTGTAAATGTGCAAGATGGACTCTGATGAGAAAAAACTTCTGACACGAGACAATGAAGCAACTTTTCTTGCAGTAAATGCAGCTATTGATTCAATGTAGTTTCTACTTCAAGTCAGTTGAAAAAGTGTGGCCAAGAAGGCGTAGTCAGACGCTCTCTCCAAAAGTCGAGCGTCATCCATGCTTATGGCAGGCAGGGAAGTTTCTCTATGGTGGTTAAATGAGATCAGTTTAGTATGGGAGGCATTAAAATGTACAAGCCATTTCTGGCCCAATTAACCACTGATTGGAAGTCGTTTTCAAGAGCAGCACCCAGGTTAACTTTGCCTACCCTGACGGATTTGCTATTGAGACAGGATTAAATGCCTATTTAGGAATTGATAACATCAGGAATATAATTTTTGAAGATCAGAAACATCGTAGGACCCTGGATAGAAACTTGGGGAATACCCTCGTTCGCGTGAAACGATCTGGAAGCCACCCCGTTCATAACGGCCTTCGTTTCACGATTTGATAGGAATGATTGGACTAAATCAAACAATCGTCATGTAATACTGTAGCCCTGAAGCTGAAGACCAGTATGCCAAATCCTACCAAACGCCTTTGACTCGAGCTTCGACGTTATTATCAAGAGCTTGATATACATCTTCAGTGATGGTCGTAAGCACGTCAGCGGTAGACCGGGCATATGGCTTGTTAAAGTGTAGGTCATGAGGGGTAAGTTGCTTACCCACTTCAGTATACTAAAGATTCGAATCTTCTTTTATGTGCCGTGTCTCTTCAGGACGTAGGCGATTAGAACCCTCCATTTCTCCCTGTCCCTTGTAGAGCTCAATGTTTTGTCTTTTTGTTATTTCTCCCAACCCGTTCAGCCATCCACTTACTTAAGCCCGTTTAGTACATCACGCATTGTTTTCCCTTGTCCCTCTTGCCCTCTATTCGCCCTGTGAGTATCAGATTTTCCAAGTCCTCCTTTCTCATTACGTGTCCCAGAAATCTCATCTGCCTCTTCCTAATGTTAAAGATGAGTTTCCATTTTGTTTGCATCCTCTCCAAAACCTCATCGTTGCTCTCATCTTCGGTCCATGGTATCCTTAGCATCCTTCTGTAGAACCATTCCTCTGTTGCCACGGGTCTCTTCTTCATTTTTTAGGAGACTGTCCAACATTCGCTGCCATAAAGGAGGACAGATATCACATAGCAGTTCAGTACTTTTTTTCTTTGTTATCAACGAAACCCTCTTGTCTCGTAATATTCTGCCTAGCTTTTTGGAATGCGTCTTTGGCCATCCCAATGCGTCTTCGGATCTCAGCGTCACACTTACCGTCCTCTGTCAGAACACTTGATTTTAGTGTCCCCCGACCTGTAAATCGCATTTCGAGATGATTTTTTTCTTTTTTTGTTTTTCCTGGTGACCTGTCTTCTTGTAGTTTATGCTTAGTCCCTTCTTCGCGCTCTCCTTCGCTACCCTCTGCTATTAGCACTGTATCATCTGCGTATCTTATATTGCTATGAATGTGGCCGTCAATGATGAATCCTGGTAGGATTTCCATACAGCGAGGCAATTCGAAGAGAAATCCTCGAATACGTTGCCGAAAAAGCGACAAGAGACTAATAGAACGATAGTTAGAGGGGTCATAAGCTTCTCCAGAGTTCTTACAAACAGGAAATCAGACAAAGACTTAAAACAAACTCGAAAGCAGGAAGCAACGACCCAATAGTTGTAGATTTTGGAGAGAACTGGGACCATATGTCGGGACCATATGTCTTTAGGACGACGGCTGAGATCCCGTCACCTTCACTTGCCTTATAGCAGTTTAATTTAGAAATGATTTCAGAGACCAGGTGTGGGTTACTCCAAATGAGTCGAGTGTTGAGAAGGAAGAAAATTTTTGAGCAAACCTTGTCTGCTGTAGATGTCAAATTGATTGAATTAGAGGAGGAATTATGGATCTGCAGTTGTTCAGCGGGGAATCACGGATCTAGTCCCAATTTGCTCGTTGGTAGCAGAAAAACTATTCTGTAGATTGGAGTTTCTTGCCTGGTGGGGGCACGGAAGATGTTTAACGCAAGAGGGCAGAACTGCGTAGTACGACAAGGGTAAGGGTTAGAGGTAAAAAAAAAAGATTGAGAAGAGAAGCGTGTCCGTCAGGGCTACTAGGGAAACGCATGGTGAAGTCAACCACTTGCGTAAGAGATTGTGTTAGAGTGATTGAGGAGTTAAGGGATTGGATGCCAGCGACATAGTTTTTAAGCCGTCTGATATGGTGTGCATTAAAATCAACGAACAGAAATATAGTTGCAAACGGGTGTATGGAGATGACCTTGTCTATATTATCGGAAATACTATCTTGCATGCAAAGATAGTATTTATAAGGAAACAAGGTATGAGCCTCTAATCATGTTCAAGAGAAAAAGTGGGTATATGAACCAGTAAAGAAGAGATAGCTAAGTAGAGAGAGACAGGGACACATGTAGAGTGAGTCTTCGTGTCAAACATGTTGTAAGGTGGCCTATATAATTATTTACGAATTTTGATTGATCAGGAATAGAATTCCTTAATGGACTGGAGATTCAAGAGAGAGTTCTCTAGTCAGCGAGATGTTCGCGGACATAAACAGCCAGGCCATGGATGCGGACATTAGTGTCCATCTAAGGAGAGGAAGGTAGCCAGGAATCAAGAAATCAGAGGATGGTATTGAAAAATTAAGATTAGTTTCGCAGAGAGCTAAGAGGCCCGGAGACTTCGAAGAAGAACAATTCAACACTCTGCAGAAATTGGTATTGAAAAATTAAGATTAGTTTCGCAGAGAGCTAAGAAGCCCGGAGACTTCGAAGAAGAACAATTCAACACTCTGCAGAAATTGGTATTGAAAAATTAAGATTAGTTTCGCAGAGAGCTAAGAGGCCCGGAGACTTCGAAGAAGAACAATTCAACACTCTGCAGAAATTGGTATTGAAAAATTAAGATTAGTTTCGCAGAGAGCTAAGAGGCCCGGAGACTTCGAAGAAGAACAATTCAACACTCTGCAGAAATTGGTATTGAAAAATTAAGATTAGTTTCGCAGAGAGCTAAGAGGCCCGGAGACTTCGAAGAAGAACAATTCAACACTCTGCAGAAATTGGTATTGAAAAATTAAGATTAGTTTCGCAGAGAGTTAAGGGGCCCGGAGACTTCGAAGAAGAACAATTCAACACTCTGCAGAAATTGGTATTGAAAAATTAAGATTAGTTTCGCAGAGAGCTAAGAGGCCCGGAGACTTCGAAGAAGAACAATTCAACACTCTGCAGAAATTGGTATTGAAAAATTAAGATTAGTTTCGCAGAGAGCTAAGAGAACCCGGAGACTTCGAAGAAGAACAATTCAACACTCTGCAGAAATTGGTATTGAAAAATTAAGATTAGTTTCGCAGAGAGCTAAGAGAACCCGGAGACTTCGAAGAAGAACAATTCAACACTCTGCAGAAATTGGTATTGAAAAATTAAGATTAGTTTCGCAGAGAGCTAAGAGGCCCGGAGACTTCGAAGAAGAACAATTCAACACTGCAGAAATTGGTATTGAAAAATTAAGATTAGTTTCGCAGAGAGCTAAGAGGCCCGGAGACTTCGAAGAAGAACAATTCAACACTCTGCAGAAATTGGTATTGAAAAATTAAGATTAGTTTCGCAGAGAGTTAAGAGGCCCGGAGACTTCGAAGAAGAACAATTCAACACTCTGCAGAAATTGGTATTGAAAAATTAAGATTAGTTTCGCAGAGAGCTAAGAGGTCCGGAGACTTCGAAGAAGAACAATTCAACACTGCAGAAATTGGTATTGAAAAATTAAGATTAGTTTCGCAGAGAGCTAAGAGGCCCGGAGACTTCGAAGAAGAACAATTCAACACTGCAGAAATTGGTATTGAAAAATTAAGATTAGTTTCGCAGAGAGCTAAGAGGTCCGGAGACTTCGAAGAAGAACAATTCAACACTCTGCAGAAATTGGTACGAATGGGGTTTAGGTGTTTTTTGCTGAGCTGGCTTAAGTTTATATCTTTGGTTGTTTATAGTCATGATGTCATTTTGGTAAGGAAAGGCCTAAGGTAGTAGCAACGATGGATCATCTAAAGTAACATGTTCAGGAAGGGAACTTGCGCAGGTTACAAAATGTAACTAAAATATAAGCTACATGAACGATTTGTCATTCCGAAAAACTCATTTCAAACTAGTTATCACTGTGCTGGTACCTAATTGATTCTATGTGTGATTATTTCTTTGTGTATATATATATATATATATATATATATATATATATATATATATATATATATATATATATACAAAGAAATAATATATATATATATATATATATATATATATATATATATATATATATATATATATACAAAGAAACAATCACACATAGAATCAATCAGAAATATTTCTTTGTATGTAAATATATGCTGCCTAATGTTTTATGTTTATATATATATGTGTGTGTGTGTGTGTGTATTTGTGTGTGTATGTGTGCGTGTATTTCTGTGCGTCTGTGTGTGTGAATATCAAAGGAAAAAACTTAATATATCATCGAAGAATTCAGTAATAAATTTATTTGGACGGATAAGTTTTAAATATCTGCCTCATCAGATCGAAATTACAAAACTGTTTAAATTTATCCAGAAAATAAAGTTAAACTTTAATTAAAATTAAATCACAAGATAACAGGAAGTAAATGTCTAAATTACTTGACCTATAAAAATGTCCCTGGGGATTTACATTGCTGAAGAGAGGAGTGGGGGAATATTAAGACGGAGAAACAAGATGTCAACACAATGTGCAGGGGTAGGAAGGGGTAGTACAAGTGACAGTTAATAAAATACATTGAAATGAAATCAAAATTTATATCATCATTATCTTATCTAAACGTCAGTATAATAACAATTATCATCATGTAGATAAAAATGAGTGAAAAATTAATAATATAATATATATAAAATGCTTAAATTCATTATATCTAATTCATTTTCATAGTAATAAAATAATCATACACATTATATATGTGTGTGACATATATATATATATATATATATATATATATGTGGAAATGTACACATCATATAAACACACGCATATACACACATACACACATGTATGCATATATACACATATATATTCATGTACACATATACATGCATATGAACACTTACATACACATACATAAACATAGCCAACATAAATACACGCACAATATATATATATACACATATTTATATGTATATATATACACACTCAAATATATGCATATATATACATACATACACAATAATACACATATATACATTCATATATAATACACTCAAACATATATATATACATATATACACATAGATAGACACATATATACACGCAAGTACACATATATAGGTATACAGACGCACACACACATATATATACATATACATACGTAAATATATATACACATACAAATATCTATACATATACACACATACACACATACACATGAACACATATACACACATACGTAAATAGAGAAAACATATACATACACATAAATCAAAACATATAACTACACAATAAATAATTGCAAAATAATTGTATTGACTGCAAAACAAACACAAAATTAAATTCTATTTATAATATATATATATATATATATATATATATATATATATATATATTCATACATGTTTCATTAAATAATATAGACAAGTGTTGTCTATTTTATGTAAATTCTTTTCATAACGTCTATAACACTTGTCTATATTATTTAATGAAACATGTATGAATGAAAAAAGGTGCCTAAATACACTATATATATATATATATATATATATATATATATATATATATATATATATATATATATATTCATTCCTATTTGTTAACAAAGCAAATAAATCGCCATGGGTACGGTGTTTGTCTACATCATCTTCTTTGGTACGGGCAGAGTATTGACCGTAAAGCGGGATTATCTTGCCATCATTTCTGTATCTGGTCGGGTTGCATTTGCTTCTTTTTTTTTTTTAAATATTTTGCAGCTTCAGTCAATGTATTGTTTTTTTACTTATATTTCTTCAGCCATTTGAAACTTATTATGATTATATTGCCTTTGATTTCTGGTGTATATTCATTACTTTCCGGATTCCAACTAGAGACCTAAGGGTAGCAATGTCATCATGATAATTTTCCATTGAGCATTCTTTGAGGAAAAAACAAAAACAAAGATCACACACATTTTACATATATAAAGCTCTTCGCAAGGTGTGTGTTTTACTTGTGAGGATATTTTTTGTATTTCTTGAAAGCTTGGGCTGCCAGGAATCCCTTCAATAAGTCTATCGGAATCATTTCCAATCAATCCGAGGGCTCCAACTACAACTTGAATTGATGATATCCTTATGTTCCCATTTTTCAGATTTCGAATTCAAGGTCCTTATACTTTGAAAGGTTTTGAAGATTTTCAGATATATATTACAGTCTACATGGACTGTCATGTCAATAAGAAGGCACGTTTTGTTTTTGTGGTCTCTGATGTTTGAGCGATTAGCTTTGATTGTTTTGTCTGTGTGTATTGTAAATTCCCAGAAATTATTATCATTATTATTATTATTATTATTATTGATGTTATTGTTGTTTTGTTAAAAAATGGGAAAAGTGGTGATATTTACATGAAATGAATTAAAAAATAAAGTGGACAGAATAAAACAAATTTTAAAATAAAAATAGAATCAAGAAAATGTGAACGTTAAAATTCAAAGGAGAAACAAAGAAATGAAGGGGGAAGATAAAAGGAGAAAAATATATTAACATATAATGAACAGAAGAGGAGAACGAAGAGAAAGAAAGAAAGAAAGAAAGAAAGAAAGAAAGAAAGAAAGAAAGAAAGAAAGAAAGAAAAGAATGAATATAGAATTCATCGCTGTGAAGAGTAAAGACATAAAAACGTGCAAAATTTGGCGGGATTCCATATCGTGATGTGGAGGCTTTGTATCTTGTCATACATTTCACAAAATCTTTAAGTCCGTCAGCGATATTTCCGAGTTAATGTAAAGCCTATTCACGAACAAGCATCCGGATATCAGGAGACATGAAAAAAAAAAAGGATAGCTTACAAGAATATATGGAACAAAAAGAGAATTTCATACACACACACACACACACACACACACACACACACATATATATATATATATATATATATATATATATATATATATATATATATATTCGTGTGTGTGTGTGTGTGAAATTCTCTTTTTGTGATAATAAACAGAAAACAGAAATTCAACTTGCAAAAATTTCCGTTGTCTGAATCGATTGAGAAGCAACTAAATTAAAAACATCGCTTACCATTAATCAATAAGTGGGTAGGTGGCTCAAGCGAAATTTATTTTAATACTTACTTTTAGGAAGCATTTCCCATTGTTTTTATTTAATCATCTACATTGATCAGGTTTCTACAAGAATATTTAATTTCTCAACCAATTACAAATTACATCATTTTAACCGCAGCATGAAAGTAAAGTCTGTTTCACAAATTACCCCATCAAATCAGAATCCCCTACACATTTATTTCCTGTTCCCATATCTAGTTGACAGTGTTGCACGGTTTTCGTAACGTCCCTTGAAGGTTTTAGGATTTGAAAATCTCTGCTTTTTATGCCACCTGTTATATTATGTGATTGAACGTGGAGTAAGGAAATTTTCTAAACTGATATCCGGCAAAATGGAATTAAATATTAATACTTAAAGTAAGAAAGTTATAAAAGTAAGACCTTGGAAGCAAACATTTGCATATGATTACAAAATTTGTAAGTAGTTGTAAGCTAATTGCTAGATTGCATTCAAAACACTGGAATCACAATCTATGTTAGCAAGATATGGCATTCATACTTAATTCTGTTACTTTTGACTTTAATCCTCAGACTTTTATTTCACAACTCTTAGTCAGTGGAATGGCGCAGAAATAAGGAATTAGGTTTCACTGAGCTTCGAATCAGCATTGCTTATCTTCAGAAAAGTTTATTGTTCCGGGAGCTGTCTGATACCGAAATCATAGTAATTCAATTGTACTGTATATTTCGAAATTTTATTTGAAAGCCCTGAGATTATGTTAAAACCCTAGTTAAATAAATGTGATATTCGAATTTTTTATCTAAAACATTATCACTTATGATTAAATTTAATCTCTATTTATTTCATTTTATTTTTATTGCATATTATAGCAAATCGGTGGGAGATTTTTATTTTGATATAAATCACTAGAAATACTATAATTAATGCGGTTACTCTTTAACTTATTTGGAACACTATCCATGACTTTCTTATTTATATTACGATGAATAACATTAGGAAAACAAGAAATTAAAACAACAGAGATTATTATATTCAACCAAAAAATTCATGAAATGGAAACCCTTTATATCATAAATTTAGTCGACGGTATTGATCCTGTCTTTTCATTATCACTCATAAGAACCGAACATCCGGGAATATAAAAAAAAACACATCATTCAGGTAATAATATTGACTTTATCTGGTTATCGTGTTTCCTTTTTTTTATTATTTATTATTTGTATTTATATAGTGTTATCTTTGTTAATTGCTATGCAAGGCTTGATAGACTTTAAGATAGAAAGCTTGGTTAATTCAGTGTTCAACGGACATGCAACATTCGGTATCTACACGTGAGCCAATGAACAAAGAAAGCGAAACTGTTGTTCTTGCCGGATGCCCTCAGAGAAAGGACCCACAAAGACATCTATCACGTATACAGATAACGTAGCGCATGATCCTATTCGTGAGAAGAAAAAAGGTCAACTGGAGAGGGCAGAGAAAGGAAATGCAAGAATCCGTTTTCCAATAAACGGAAACGCATAACAAAATAACACCAAAAATATCAACAAGCATTTGCTAAGGTATGTATTATTAATACGTAAATGTTCTGACACGTCCTCCTCTGTATAACTTAGCTGAATGAAAATGCATAAACATATTTACAATCTGGCCATATCACAGAGAATTCCATTCTCTATTCTGTTCAAGCATATTATTCCACATTTTCTTAACGCATGCTTACAGTGTTATTTACTTTTTGTTTCTGTATTTCTGCACTCAAACTTCCATTCGAAAGTAAACTCTTTGTGAGATCGAGTTAGAACTTTTCTAAAATCCGTAATCGCTTTCCAAAGATCTACAATATGAGCGATTAAGCGTAAATTCTGTTCACTATGCTAAAAGATGCCAGCTTTCAGTTATTTTCTGATAACTCAATACATCATGTTGATGTCATATTTTGCATGGTTTCTTTTTTTGATTTAGGAATTAAGTAAAGAGTAACGATGAAGTTTAGGCTTAGAGCTAGGATTGGGACCAAATTCTAATAAAAGTAAAGCAACTCATGAGAAGAATATATGATCTGATCTTTTAATTCTTTTATCGGTATGGCCCCAAGCAAGGCAGTAAAGCCACTGACACAACCGAAACATTAATAATGAGCGGGAAGAGGAAAGAGAAATCAGGAGGACAGTAGGTAGCGGTTGATACATCGTATTTAAATTTATGCAGGTTAAAGTAGGATGGAAAGTATGGAACCGAAATGGAATTCCACAAGCAGGAAAAGAAACTTTTAGCATAGAACTTACGGTTCCATCTCGCCAACTGAACTGTAAATTGATGAGATCTCGACGCCTGTCTAGTACTCATCAATTTACAGTTGAGCTGGCTAGACATAACCGTAAATTCTATATTAACAATTTTTTTATCGTTTAAATAAAATAAATTGTTTCTTAATATTTTATTCCATCAAAAAACTGAGCCGATGTCGTAGTTCCAGCTTTTCCGAGTCGAAATATTGAACTGACTGGATATGGACTAGTTGACAAATTCTTCTTCTTGAAAAATGGCGAATCCAATACTTAGGAAGACATTACTTTGGCTTTGTAAAAGAAAGCATCAATATTATACAAAATACAAAACATTATCAATTATTATAAAATTTTGAAAAACTCGTGTTTATTCCTATTTTCATTCTTTTTTTTATTATGAGTTATGGTGATGTGAAGAAGCGTTTATCACGGAAAAGGGAAGCTAAGTTCAGTTCCAACTGCTGTCCTCGTGAAATGTTTCACTTTTCAGCTTTGCTCGGATTTAAATATCAGGCCAGACTGAACTTTCTAACGTCTCCTAGCAATCAGTATAGAGAAACAATTTAAACAATCGTGGTAAAATACCCCAACGCCTTTTCCAAAGATAATCATCGCAATCTTTATATATATATATATATATATATATATATATATATATATATATATATATATATATACTAGCAATAGAGCCCGGCGTTGCCCGGGGGTGTAACAGTAAGTGATAGATCAAGTATCGACCATCATAAAGACTGAAAAATAAAATTGACAAAGATTATTGTTTAAGGTTGATGGAGACGCATGTCTTAATTAGTCTTTTTTTTTTTTTTTTTTTTTACGAATTAGTCAAACCCAAACTCAAACAAAAACATTGATTTCAATCGTTATGAGTCTACCGATTGAATAGAATTTTATTATAAACAATTGTCGTGTAAATGGAATTTTTAAAGTATTCTGAATGTAAAAATAAAGAAAAAAGTGTGCAAGACAATAGGAAACACTACCTGCCAAAAAAAAGTGAAGTTTTGTTGAAATCGGTTGAAAAATGTAGGAAATCCGATCCCATATATAAACGAACACACACACAAACACACACAAACACCCAACCTGGGTTTTATAATAAGTATAACTTGATAACTCAATATTAATAAGTAGAACTCATTATGAGTTGTCCCCCTTTCATTAATACCTCTTAATCGTGTTTTCAAATTAATTTCGTGCAAAAACAATTGTGTTTTTCCAATTTTTGGCGCTGTCAGAACCACTGCAAGGTAATTTTATGTAGTCCTGTGAAGTTTTGTTGAAATGCGTTTTATAATAAGTAAGATATATATATATATATATATATATATATATATATGTGTGTGTGTGTGTGTGTGTGTAGGCGCGCGCGTGTGTGTATTAAAAAATAGTTATTAGTAATGATGGATTATTATTTATGTTTGCTTTTCAAGCCATTTCTGGGATCGTTGCTTTACGATCGCCGAAAGATTTTACTTTATTTTTATTCAGTAGTAAACTACAATAAAATGAAAATGAAATAAATAGTTAGGAAAACTTCAAAATATAGAAGAAATTAGTAACGTATGAAATAAGAGAGAATCCTGTGGAATTGATTAATTCCAAGTCTGTTTATTACGTAAACTGCAACAGATCAAAAACAAAACATTGCAACTGAATAATTCGCGCTTCATTCAATAAAGACATACATACTCTAGTATACGCATTGCAGCCGAAAATAATAGTAAAATATTAATTTTAAACATGTAAATAAAAATAGTAAATTTAAACATGATATAAACATTTTAATCGTAAATAATTGTTATTTGATCCAGCAGTTAAATAAAACATGGCAGGTAAAAGATAATACTTCACTGGCAAGGTTCGACTATGCCTTGCTTTTAGCTGCTTTTTATCGTGGAGTTTATTCCCAGTAGACCGGAACGCATTTCGCCAAGCATGTATGGCCTACGATTCTCAGGTTTCACTGTATGGACCGGTTCTGACCAGCACTGCGTAGCTTCGGCAAACCACATTACGGACAGTGATCAAAATAAACATTAACTGATAAGTGGGTCATTGCTACAACCGGATAGGATTGTGCATAATTCTACAGACATATACCTAGAATGTCAAATGGGAATTATATATAGAAATGCTTTATATATATATAAAGATTTATGAAACAACAGATATTTTTATATATAGTGCTCAATATTAAAAATAATAAAATAATATTAAAACTAGAGCGTTAATTATATTATATGAAAAGATTACTTAACTCAGTTTTATCCCGACTTCGAAGTCTCTTAAAATTTCTAGGCTTCAGTCTAAAACCAGAAAAAGAAAACTGAAGACTGAAAAGTCGAGATAAAATTGATATTTAAAAGTGTCTTCATATATATATATATATATATATATATATATATATATATATAGTGGTGGACTCTCCCGTCGTATTTGACGTATGATGGTCAAGCAGTTGAGTTCCTAGGTTTTGAATTCAGAGTTGTTGTTCTTTTAGACTTCTCCAAGGCTATAGAACGCAGTCGGTCTTACTCCCAGGGAGATGGAGAGGATTAATACCTTTCATAAGAGTATTACCAAGTAAGTGGATATAATGGATTCGACTGGAAGTAGAACTCGATATCTCAATCCGAGCTGCTATCCACTACTGCATCGTGCCCCCCCACACACACACGTGTGTGTGTGTGTGTGTGTGTGTGTGTGTAAAGACAGAAGAAGCCACAAACGTTTGTGGTTATAATATGGATTTTTTATATTATACTTTATATTATATAATTTTGTTCTACTTGTTCCCGGTATAGTGACCTTCATCGAGTGAAGAATGGTTACTTCCACCTATCTTTATTGGTACATGTATATCTCAAAAATGTTAACCTATTTAAATAATTGCATATTCCTTCTTGATCGTTTCTCCCTTTTATCTTGGCCATTATTTGTCCATTAATTTTAGGTTTCGTATTTCAAAACAAAAAAACAAAAAAAACAACGCATCACACTTCCACGCGGATTCCATAAGCTGGAAGTTCGTATAAAAGAAAATCAAAGCTCAAAATTAACAGATGGGCTATAATAAAATTAGTAGCTCCCTCCCTTTTACTGTTGAATTAGTCACACTTCTACTCCAAAAGTTTCTTTTCTTGAACTTCCCGCCTGTGGAATTCCTTTCCGTTTCCTTGCTTCCTTAATAACCCAATTTTCATAAATTTAAATGAAACGTCAATCGCCATCTCTTATCTTCTTGAACCCCGTTCAGTTTTTATCATTTCCTCGCCCCCCACCCCTAACCAGTTTTGTTTCTCACCTTCACTCTCTGTAGACCCCTGCATATTAGTGGCATTTCCTATAGTATAAAAGACACATATTTTATATAGTTATCAGTAACCTAGTCTCCCTGTTTAATAATGAGATATTCCGTTATCATGTTAATGCATTGGTTTTCATTACATAGTTTCGTGGTGGTTTATTTCTGCAAATTATCAAACAACTCCGACCTTTTATACTGTTTCGTTTTTCTTAGATAGAAAGACATTTCAGAGATATATCCATAATTTGTTATACTTAATTATGTGGGTCTTCCTTTTTAAATATTAAAGAATAAAGTCTTAGGTGAAAATAGAGGCAGAAAGATGCCAAATGAACCCACAGACATATTATATCATTGGTTTCGAATTGAATTCTTTCGAAAATCTCGCAGTTCTAAATAAACAATGAAATAATAAATTCTCTAAAATCGTTCCAAATTAAATGCATAAAAAGAGAAATAGTCTCACAAAAAATTATATCAAATGTAATATTGATGGTGACTTAGTCTCTCTCTAAATATCTCTTTAAATATTTCTTTGCTAATACAGTTTTCAAAATTGATCATAGAATCGCCAGTAGCTGCCTTGTAGCTTTCTATGCAATTTCGTTCAGGTTCTAAATTCGGCTTTCCTATTTCAGTTTTTGGAAAAAGTCAGAAATTGTGGCGAGTCAAATCTGGACTGTAAATAGACTGAAAGAAATGGATAATGCAAAAAAAAAAATATCTGCATGGGAAGAAGGGTCAGTCGGGATATTCACAATCGTTTCTAGATTCTGGAACTTCTTGGAATTCCTCTCTGAAGTCCTGGATAGTCCCAATGTGAAATATGGAACCACAGCAAGTTGTTTTTTTGGGTTTTTTTTTTTTTTGGTGGGGGGCTATATTTATGAGATTAAGGGATTGTCCTCGTCTTTATTTACATTCATGACGTCCACGTGCCATGCCTTTTATGGATATCTCAGTTTAAGTTATCTCACTTTAGTAACTCAGCTATTCTGTGGCCAGGTATTGAATTCACAACACTTTGGGTCGAGTCACTGGATTATTTCAACCAACGCTCAAGAACATGGGTCGTTTTCATAATATCCATAATGAAGTTTGAAGTCTCGGTAATTAAATTTTATCTGGGATTCACTGAATCATTCTGAAAATCTTTTTAATCATTTGAATAGTTACCGTGGAAGAATGTATTAAACAAATCTGTTGTATATTCGCTGTGTATGGTCACAAAATACTCACTAAGTGGCGCCTAACTTCCGAATGCATAGCCGCACGAGTTTCTTTACGCTTATGTAGAAAGTCTTCCTTGCATCTATACGGCGAAATGTTCAAAATGATTGCATAATCGGTAGATAGAACTCGAATAATTCCACTCAGGATTTCGAAACATTAAGAGAGTAGGTACCATCAAAGATTTGGCCAAACAATGAGCAGAACATAATGAAAAAATGCCTCAAACTTAACAGAAAATGTTTGTCAAAATATTTATGTTATTATTAAAAGGAAAGACCCAAGGATTTTTTGATTATGAAATTATATTTTTTATCTTTTTTAGAACGTACGAAATCTGGATAAAAAATGATGTTTTTCTTGCGTCAGCGCTGCTTACAAAAGATTAGTATAAGAAATGTTAGGATCTTTTTTTGTGGTGAAAAACACATTGATTTGGAAATTCGAGTAAAAAAACAAATAATTGACGGATTTTAATGAAACTTTCAGGACCTCTTTCACAAATGAATGTAATTAATTTAGAATTTTTTCCTTTTTAGAAAATCTTGGTAAAAACCTTCTTTTTTTTTTAAATCTGTTACCCCCCACCCCCACTACCACCACTTATATAATTTTATGAAATTTCGAGAAATTGATTTTTGTACTGCTTAATGTTTATATTAGTTATATGCAGAACTCCTTGGAGAATTTAAATCAATCAATTTTTTGTCGTAAAACAGAACCCCTATTTACCAAAAATTCATAAAACCTTTTCATTGCATTTTGGAATTTTACTATGGATATTATTGTCTTAAAAAAATATTTTTTCGATTAATAATTGATTTTTAGAAAAATTGCTTTTTTTAAAGTTGTATTACAATCATTTATAAAGTTTTGAATCGTTTAAATTTCTATGCCGATAGATTTCAAAAGCGTCTCCACGTCCCTGTGGTTGACCAACTATTTTCCATCCGACAACCTCTTTATCACAGACGAAACCCCGCAAATCACTCACTGCTCTATCGCTATTTCCATAGAAAGTGCCCTGACACTATATTCCTTAGTTCTACCAATTCTAACATTGAATGACCCACTATACCACGCCCATTGTAGTGAACCACCTTCATTCCATTCGTATTCCATTGGTGAGATATAAGTTTCACTCGAGCAACTTTCCATGAACCGATTCTTTTTCTCTCAAGAGAATTTTCCCAATCACTACAACCATAATCTGTTCAAGTCTCTAGTTAACTGTTATCTTCCCCATATATCCGCATAAACTGTGCTTTTACTCTGTAACCCTCTACCTCGAGTGGCTCCCTGGACTTATACAGGACGAACCTCACGGTAAAGAGAATATTGTACCGTTTACGAGATATTATTTATTAAGTAAAAACCATATTTCCTAATCATAAATAGAAAAGCTTACTACAATTCAGCGCCCACCCCCAATATTTTAAAAAGAACCTAGAATTTGTGCGTGTGTGTGCCAACTTTTGTAAATACAGACGTAGATACACGACATTATCAAAAAAAAAGAGTGATAACAATAGTGAAATTAAAGCCAAAGTACCTAAAATTATAAACATTAGATTACACAGAATATTTTCGTATTTTTAAGATCATTCCTTAGTTAAAAATGATATAAATATGGTGCTCACCTTTTATACTTCAAGTAATTTTAAGAAATAATCCCCACCCCTTAAAAAAATTAGTCAACCTGTCATCAATCTAAATAAACACCTACCTCCATATTAAAAAATACCTTTCTGTGATATTCTAAACTAAAAGTAATATGTATTTGAAATCAGATTAATTAAACTTTAAAACAGCTAATATTCCTCATATAAAGTTTCAGAAAAGTATATTTTATTTTCGATTTTTTTTAATAAAGAGAATTACATTTTGCTGAGAGATGTCTAAAAATGGCGCTAAAATCAGCATTTTTTATCGATTTCGCTTACAGGTAATATTTAATTTAATCTATTAAGTTGAAATTAAAACTAAAAAAGCTTCAAGAAAGTTTTTTTTTAATTCCTTTTAAACCATAGTTATCACGTTTTGTTGGAGGTACCTAATTAAGAGTTAAAGTCAAAGATGGTCCTCATTTCGATTAATGAACTGATTAACGGCCATTTTCGATAAAGATATTTATGTCTTTGAATATCGAAATGACTAACAAATGCAAACAAGTTTGCTAATTTACGAGGCAAAGAAACTTTCACTTTCAATCTCAAATTTTAAGGAATTTAAACAGTCTTAAATTCCTATATAGTGATATAACATTTAGAAGGTATGCGATTCTGTATAAAAGATTGCAAACGCCAAGAACATGTATTAACTTCGCTCTGTCACGAGAAAAAGAGATAATCGCGATTCTAAAAGCGTTAACTACCAAATATCAAATCCTTTTTGTGGTTAATTTAATGAACATGAAAATTCCTAGAAATCAGCATATTCTTTGTAAATTTGTCTCGTCGGTTCAGATTAATTCTTTGCATTAACTTCCCCGCAACAGAGATAAGAAGTAAAGCTGATTATACACACACACGCACACGTACACATATATATATATATATATATATATATATATATATATATATATCGAGAGAAAGCGAGAGAGAAAGAGAGAGGGTATGTGCGATACACAGGGAGAGAGAGGGAAGGATAATCTTAATACTCATTAATTGGTTTCATATATATATATATATATATATATATATACATCAATTATGTGATGCAGTGTTATTTATATTAGAATGTATCATTCATATAAAAAGTAAATTAGTAAAGTTAATGAGATAAAATGGCGAATTCATTTCGCTAAATAAATTTTAAAAATGCATAAACCCACTAACCACTCGATGAATGTTATGATCCTTGTTTTTAAAAATTGTAAACTGCATTAGGCCTTCATAAATTATGCAAATACTTTCCACAGGTTTCTGTTCATCATGAGGCATGGAAACTATTTTTCTTTTTGGTAAAATTCAGGTAGCATTCGAGACGAGAAAATATAATGCAAATTGATGTTTGTATCAATAACACACTTAAAAAAAACATATTTCGGATTGTGATTTTCTTAAATGGGCTTTCAAATATGATTAATCTAATTTTTTTATTTATATTGTTATTTATAAAGATCTAAAATACTATATTTATTATGTTTATTATTAAGCTATATACGGTATTGTAAAAATAACATATGAGAATTTAATTACGCATTTACTTAATTTCTTATTTTTGATCAAGTAATATATATATATAATTTTTTTTATAATTAACTAATTTTATCGATTTTAAAGTTCGTAGAGTTCTTTATAACCATAAGTCCATCGTCTCTGTATAATGCAATGTCAAATTAGGACTAATGCTTAAAAAAATAAATAAAAAATGAAAACTGATAATTGAAATACACATATTTATATTTGATATTTAAATAATAATTTTTAAATAATTTAAGTAATTCTATTTATTTATTTTAAAAGATGTATATTCTATTATCAAAATTAAGAATAATATTTTTAAATTGTAGTTCATATAAAAGCAACCCTTTTAAAAAAATCCTTATGTATACAAAGACAAATTTAACGTCGAAACAAAAGTTCCTTAAAACTTTCTGTCGTTGAAAAAGACCAGACGACATGCGTTGAACGGATATCATCATTCGTTTTCAAAGGCACCACTACTCCTACCTTGACTTAACCTCTTTTCAAAAGTAACTAATATGTTGATACAATAGTTGTCAGTGAAAAAATATACCCTACCGTTCCTTCTTAAAATGATTGAATTTCCATATATCCATAGAAACTAATATTATAAATGTAAGTGCTTATAAAACTCCGTAAATTTCAAAATAAGTTATTCCAAAATTCGCTTGAAAATGAAACAGAATTAGGGACTTTAATTTAATTTAATTCTATAATTGAATTAGAAGTTTTTAGCTTCTGTTTTTGAAACATTGTAATTCTTTTGTATCGAAGGAATAATTCAACTTGAAGGGATGCAAATCTCTAACCATCAATAGCTCATTTCAAATAAAAAAATATGCTGTTCTTAAACTACAGTGTTTCAAAATGTCCGTGTATTCAATTTTGCCCTTAGAGACCGTAGCCGAACATATCTGGAATCAGACCGAATAGAGGAGCAAATTAAAAACATTCCGGGCCGGGTGTGTAGCCGGAATCCTGAAACATTGGATTCCTAAATTTTTATTACAGCGATTGCTTTCGGCAATTTTTTTTTTTTTTTTTTTTTTTTTGTAATTTTATTGCGACTAATTTTTGGGACGATGTTTTTTATAACTTGGAAATAAATTTAGGAATAATCGAAATTAACTGCGAAATCCAGCAAAAGTCACCCATGAAATAAAAATAATTGTTTGTATGGAAAGTAAGGACCTACGTATATCAAATTGTCTTTAAGATTTGACTTTTGTAGTTTATTTTTGCTTATCACATCTACTCCTCCCGACCTATTGTCTTAAAAGAACAATCAAGAGCCATTCGCCCAGAGATATCTCAAATGCCACCTGATAGAGCGGCTTTTAAGCTAATACATACATACATACATACATACATATATATATATATATATATATATATATATATATATATATATATATATATATATCTTTGTCACACATGAAATAATGCATTTTTTAGTTACTTTTTGATCCGGTCATCCTAGTATCTTAGTATATAAAAAGATCTTGACTTCTTCCTGACTCTCTTTTTCTTTCCAGATCATTTTTCTTTCAATATACATAACCACCAACAGAAAATCAATAACACAACCAGCACTGTTACCAACATTACCACCACCCCCAAAAACACAACCATCACCATAACAATTAGCATGGCCGTCATGACAGATATAACCATTAACACTCCAAAATTATTATTTTCTGACTACTACTATTACTATCACTATTAGTATTGTTGTTACCACCATTAGTACTGTTTTTTTTTATAATTGTCATTATTATTATTACCATTTTCATCATTTTGATTACTACAACTATTATCATTGTCAATATGATCTTCCCATTTTTTTATTTATTTTTTATTTATTATTTCTCGTTATCTATTTTTTCTATATTGTTATCACTTTTATTTTTATCATTATTGTTATTATTATTGTTGATTTCATCATTATTAAGAATAACTTTACCGTTCATCATAACTAATAACATATCAATTATTATTAATATATCAATAATAATATCACAGCTAATGTCATCATTAACGTAATTACAATCGTTAATAACACAGCTGGAGTTTGTTGTTAAAAAAATACAAATATTATCACCATGTCTACAAACAGAACGCAACTTAACCCACGTGGTGATAATAGACGCAAATCAATGAGTGTGGGTATGCGTCTACATGTGTGTGTGTGTGTGTGTGTGTGTGTGTGTGTGACCATGTCTGCCGGTACAAATAGCCGATCTAAAATTGTCAAAGCCGTCCCCACCTGTCCCCTACTAAGAGAACATTGCTACATTTATGAAACCCTACAACCTTGATACAAATAGAATACAAATTGTGTACATACGTGTGTTCGAACGTATGAATGCATAACTGCGCCTAACCCAAAATTATGAATATGGGTCTGCATGTATGAACTAACATGTATACGCCTGTATTTATGTGTCTATGTATATGTGAGTGTCATTCCAAACTAACACAGAAGAAAGTTTTCCTCCTTCCACCGCACACAAATAATCAAATACAAATGTCTAATATGGCTAAACGTCTTGAAAACCAGGAAAAAAAGGAACTCAATTAGTTTAAATTTAGTTTTTTAAGGGTTTTTTGTGGCTGGACATAATTGTCAGTCCTACAAAATGTTACACGATTTGGATAATTTTGCTGTTGCGCCCAGTATATATATATATATATATATATATATATATATATATATATATATATATATATATATAGATAGATAGATAGATAGATAGATAGAAAGAAATATTGATAATATTAGTGGTAAAATATATTAATAAATTTTATTTTATATTCCCGGAATTCGTTTTTCATTTTTCTTTTTGAATTTGTAAGTCTGATGAATTGGATCGTACTTACGATTCCAATGGAATACATTATGAACATGGAATATTAGTGTTTACGCCTTTTTATTATATTTTTTATTATATATATATATATAAATATATATATAGTGTAACCCGGATATAAGAGAAACGCGGATATAAGAGACTTCTTCTCCGGCCCCTACAACTATCTTATATCCGGGTTACACTGTATATATAATATTAGTGGTAAATATACACATACATATGCAAAATATATAAATATATATACATAAGTGCATATACATACATGTATATTTTTGGAATAAAAATTCCAAGAGGATAAAATCCAGGTAGAACTCAATGTTCAGGAGAGAGTAAGGCTTAAACACTAATAATATAAATATCTCCATTTCAAAAGTGGGGTTAATCCCTTATCCACCAGATCCGAGTAGTGTTTGGATAAGGAAGTTTGACTTCTGAAGCATCTATATCTAAATGAGCGTCTATGGTTGTATAAACGCCGCTTCCAATCACCGGCGGATATACCTATATATCTTTTTTTCTCGTTTATATTTTCCTCGGTAAACATTGTTGCCTCGTATATTACATTTTGATACTTACATTTACCCCCGATTGGACAATGGTCTTTATTCCTACAATTGCAGGTATGGTTACTAGATTGAGTTTCATTACTATGGCAGTTTCTAAGTATTCTGCAATTATGGGAAGATATGATTTTCTCCATATTTTTAACGCATGAGTAACTAATTTTAATGAAAATTATAACGAAAAGTTTGTGTATATGGATATAGGTGTATATATATATATATATATATATATATATATATATATATATATATATATATAAAATGTTTGTATATATATATATATATATATATATATATATATAAAGTGTGTATATATATATATATATAAAGTGTGTGTATATGGATATAGGTGGATATATATATAGAGTGTACAACAGTCGAAACGTCGTGAACATTACAATAAAGATGAGGACAACAGTCCGAACAATGTAAATAATGTAAATAATTACAATACCTCATCTCAGAAATGTAGACGATCCTGAAGAAGGTGGGAGCGTAGAACGGCCGAAACGTCGTGAGCATGACAATAAAGATGAGAACAGTTCGAAGAAAGTAAATTTTTTTGTTTGTTTGTTTATTTTTCTTTCTGGACTTATCTATATATCCATATTCGTCATCAGTGTCCTTAAAATCAGCTGTTGGCCTGATCGTTCGTCGTACATCATTGGTTCCCCTTTTCTCTGCGTCGATTAAGGGCTCATCGTCAATATTTTACTATCCTCTCATTGCCTTCTCTGGAATTTAGGTCTCCCCATGACAGTTATAATTTCTTGCCATTTGCACTGAACCTTGGCTTTGTCTGACATAGCGTAGAACATGTTGATTTCATATTCTTATTTTATTCCGGCCTATAATAAAATTGCCCCATCCGGTAGATGCCAATTTCAAGCCTTCTTGTTAGTTTTTTTGGATATATATATGAAAAGATATATAGTCTTAAGCTATATTTATGGTGGAAATTTATCAGAGATAGTATGTAAGTGTCCACACCAAAACAAAGACAAAATGTCCGCAAATCCTTCGTTTTTGAGTTATTGAGTTTAATGAAAGTTTACGGTAGATGTTGCCATTAGGACTAAGTTACTACGTGTACTTTTATGGATAATCTCTCTTTAACGTTTAACGAGTGTAGTAGTGAGTGTAGTGTTCCGTTTAAAATACTCATTTCTTGAGCAGGTAGATATGATTTTTATATACTCCCCTGCGAATAGTAATGAACGCGAGGCTGCACGACGTTATCAGATTGCATTTCCAGACCAAAGTCAGGTGAGTCATCCAAACTTTGTTGCTGTTTGTCGTCGCGCTGCTGATACATTATTATGTATCGAGGAAAACCGAGATGCTATCATACGCTTTAGAACGAAGAACATATTCTACAGGCTTTCTGAAACAATCCAGTTCTTTGTTTATTTGTTCAACGGCTCATCAATTGTTTATGGATCATTTAATGCCGAAATGTAATTTTCTTCAGAGCATTAGTAATTTCTTTTGTCTAAAATGTATTTCTGGGATTTTTTTACTATGAAAATATATTACTGGTATTTTTACTATAAAACTTGTTATACTTTCATTGAAACTCTAATAGGTGCCACCACCCCAGGTCAGGGTGGACGTGCGAAAACAGCAATTATGAGGTGGTTCAATGTTACTCGAAACTTCTCAATCACAGGCCTTGCTGAAATGGCATTTATAAAGGCATAAAATTACCCTCTACAAATATGGGTAAATGATTAAAACTTTGAGCATGAAACTAGAGACCACATCCCTTAAAATCACTTTCCTTACAGAAATGAAAACCACATCAGAGGAGTAATATGTTTGTTGTTGTATTTTCCGCGAAGTGAGCACGAATAAAGAAGTCAGGCTTTGTCAATATTGTTTGTACATTACATGTATGTTGGTTTTGTGATTTAAAATAATTCCATAAATATTTTGAATGGGCTTATTCTTTTATTCCCCATAAAGTAAAATATAAATTTAGAAAAATATAAGTAGAAACAAAAATAAAAAAAATTATGCATAAATATTAATATGTGTCACACTTTCATCTGCAAATTGATTTGTATCCCACTAAAAGTGAATTGTACTAAATATAAAACGAAACATCCAGACTTCTTTCTTGCCTAAAGGGACAAGCCTAGTGTAAACAATATGAATCATAGCGAGAACTCGAACGCAGTCTGCAGTTTTGTGTCCATATCTATTATACACCTCTCAGTAGACTATTGCTTATCTGCTGCGTTCGTAACGTTTTGAAATGAATTTCAAAGACAAGATTTAAATATTTTCTATAGGTTTATTCAACCATATATGTAACATTTTATTCCACTACATATCGCCATCATGATTCCATCCATCCAGAACTTTCCTGAGTGATATACTGGTCTTAATCGTTTTTACAGCTTGAGAAAGAATTGAAATTCTTTCAATCAAATGAACTTTGTAAGGAACGAGATAAGTGGTAATTGGAAGGATCAAGGTGGTATGAGTACAGCATATGTTTCAGGACATTGCAAACAAAACTGTACCGCTTCATACCGTGCCTGCAAAGAGATGTGAGTTTTGGGCAACACCGTAACGATTGAACAATTCCGTACGCTTTCAATCAATTACTGAATTTTAATCGATCCAAATGAATATTCACACTCCTGAAACTAACGAACCAATTACAAACAGTAATCTCAGCTATGGCACCATCTCTATAAACAGCACCTAACGATTTTATATATTTTGCAGGATTTTTGTCCTGTCTAGGAGTAAAGTAGAATTTATTTGTCGAAAATGGACCTCATTTCCTCCCATTTTAACTTTTAACTGAAAAACATTTAAAATTCACACTACAAAGACGAAGCATAGAAAAAAACGTTGAAATTTCACCTTACCGAATATGTCATAAACTTCATTCAAGTGTGAAATTAAATCACGTATTCAAATGCAACCAATGAAAACGACGAGCAACTTTTATTCAATTCAGTATTATGAGACTTCATAGTTGCATAACTGTTATAGGAAAACCAAAGCGACGAAGTTCAAATTCAGGTTAAAGCTGTTCATGTTTAATTTATACTAATGCACTTAGTATGAATCCAGTTTCCCTGCGCTCTGTTCGATAGCAAAATAACATAAGAAAATATATCGTCCTCAGTATGTCAACATAGTTAACGTAGAAAGTATTATATAAGTAAAGGAAAACCACTTTTCCATGACTATCTTATCTTGGCAAACAGTAGAGGAAAAACCAGATAACCTTCACAGTCAACTCTGACAAGATTTAACCCTCAAGTCAAAATCTGTTTTTAATAAAAAGGGATAAGTAAATCGGGAGTTTCTCGGTTATCGTGCCATATATTCCAAATTTGTCACAGGATTTCATAGCAGTCGACAATCAATAAAATTTTATATGATTTGCCAATGTGTGCTTGCAGCTGACACGCTTTCCACCTCGAATACAAACAGAAAACCTGATTGCAAACACACAAATATTGCGGTTCGCTCTCCCAGTGGTTGTTAAAATAGTATTGCGTGTGTTGAGACAAGCAAAATGTTTCTATTTGCTTAACCACTGCAGGCAGGTCACTGATAAAGATGCAGCCATGTTTGCTTTTTTGAAGAGTATTCGCATGCTAACAAGAACGATAGGAAAAAAAAAACGTGGAAACGAATTTAATACGGAGAAGATATTTAGAGTCTTGCGTGACGGGCACTTAAAGAAGATATTCCTCTTGTTGGTCTAATGGGACTTAAAAAAACATAGGCTTTCATTATGATGATGGTGATGATGATTTGTTGACTAAATTCGGAGAGTGCGTTTAAGCTGACATGGGCGAAAAATAAAACTGATAATTAAAAAAGCAGCGAAACTAGAAACATCATGGCTATGACAACGACGGGTTAGACTTAAATATTCTACTCCACATTAAAGGGATTTGAGGTGTCAGGAAAAGAATGAAGGATATAAACAGAAGAAGAAAAAGAAGATGGCGGAGGAGTTGAGAAAGAAAGAAAGAAAGTTTCTTTCTTTCTTTCTTTCTTTTTCAATTCCTCCAAGAAAGAAAGAAAAATAAACCAGGAGAACAAGAAAAAGAAGAGAATAAGAAAAATGTAATAGATGGAAGAAATATAAGAGATAGAAAACAAAAGATGCAAAAATGATGATGTAAATTTATGAAAAGAAATAAAATATAAAGAAGAAGACGACGAAGAACTGTAAATCACATTATAATTACGTGTAACCAATTGACTTAAAAGGAAGTCACAAATAGTCACACCTGATCAGGGAGGGGACTATAAACTCCGAAGTACCAAAGATTCATGGACAACCATGTAATCTTGTATAAACACAGGCTATCCTAATAAATAAAAAAGAGGAAAATACACAGAGATTTTCAGATCCCGATCAAGTATTTCTTCCAAACAAGAAGACTGAATCCTATTGTAACAAACGTTAATGTGACAAGAGGCTGAGATTGAAAGTATAAAAGACAATTCCTCAAATGCTAACTCATGTCCATCGTTTCAGAATTCTATAAGGTTTCTGTGCTTCTGGTAAATGAATCTAGATCCTTAGTTTCTCTAAGAAAATGAAAAATCTCCGACGTGATGACAATATCGTGAGGATATAGTTTGCAGGTTGGTAGACGGCACAAACATTCTTTAAACTTGCTTGTGTATAAAAAATCCCGATGCCTGGTCTGGGAGTAGAATACCATCTTCTAAGTTGCCATAAAACAACATGGAAGAATATTCTAATAAAACTAAAATATATTGAATATTTTTTTCCATTTTCATATACAGGGTGATTGAAAAGCAACTCCTGATTTTATGTAAGATGGACTCTCTTGTCATAATAATACATAAAATGGTGACTTACTTTTCATTGACCCTGTACATCTTTTAATGTCGGATCAGAAGTTTATATCAAGAGAGATCCTGACAAGGTGTATAACATTAATTTACTAACATTAATTTTGGTAAAAAAAGTAATAGACTTTCTGAATATAAAAGATCGATTATCTTGTATGAAAAGCTTAATGTTTTTTTCTTAGTTAGGATTTCTACTAATCAAAATATTCTTTAAAATGAACGTACACTATTTCTCTGAATTTATCTTGCCACACACGTCAAGTCATACCAGCCAAAACATGATTCTACCTACGGTTATTGTCTTTTACTTCTTTTTTCCGTGAATGACCAAAAATCTACCTCCACCATTAAGATCATCCAATACAGTTCAGTTGTTCTCATTAAAAGTACTGATGAGGAAGCAGTTTTCTTGTACTACTTCGGCCAACTTCACTTGCTTCTCTGTGTTATATTTACACAAATGTAGAACTTTTTTCTGTTTCCATATGCTTCTTTCGCTGTTTTCTTTCTCTTCAATCCAGTTTTCTTGCTTATCACCCTTTTACGAAATTTTCGGAAATCAAGAAAATGCGAACTTCGAAAAAATGGTCACAATCTATATGTAAAATTCTGTGATTGCGTTAGTCCATCCGCAACACAAATAGCTATTCAAGGATCGCTGGAAATCAGCTTTTGAGAAGTGAACAGGGAGTAAAAAGTAGAGTTTAGCTTAGTAGAATAAATTCTCATTATTTGAAAATTTAAAATTTTTATTATTTAATATTCAAAATGCTCCCACTATTTTAAAAAGAATGTAATAATTAAAATAACAAATACGTACTTAATAAAAATCCAATATTTGTTTTGCATATCTTTTTTTACGTTTTTATATAGAAGAATCCGGCTTCCAGTTCTTTAATTAAATGACAAGGCCAAACGCTTCAAAAAATTTGAATTTGGAATGATAAAGAAATATTTAAGCATGGCCAGTTGTATGTTGCATGCTCAAGAGTAAGACATCCTAAGAATTTATTCTTCACTGTTCAAAAAGTAAAAGAAAACTGAATTTTAAAAAAAAAAAATATTGTTCACTATGAAGTCCTATATAATTAAATTAAATTAAAGAAATTATTAAACCATGAAGTAAGATTTTTCGACAAAGCATTTTCCAAATAAATTAATTTATTCAAGTTTCATCGATTGATTTGCACGAAACTTAGATTTTGTAAATCAGGACAAAATATTTTCACTATAACTTCAACAATATTATACTCTGATAAGTCCAATATGCGTCAGCGTTTTGCAAAATAATCTACTATATGAAAAACATAAGCGTCAATCGAAACAACTAAGATGATATGAATGAAAGGCAATTTTTTTGTGATTCCTCATCTTATAAAGGTTTTAGATTTAATTTTTGATTATCGTTTGGTCGCTTTCCACATTCTTTCCACCGGTATTGATCCAATCAATCGATAATTTTACAACCCTGTCTTTCTTTTTTGAAATTATATCTATCTTACGACAAACAAACTTTATATATTAAAAATCAAAATAAATTTTAATAATTATATTATTATTCATACAGTCCTATAGACAATCTAATGAAGTCTTCGAGTTGTATAATCAAAACTTACATTACGAAACACTATATAAGAGAAATTGTTCTCATTATAATTAGAAAAACTTGACTTGCATATTTCAAAGTGCACCTATATATATATATATATATATATATATATATATACACACACACATATATATATATATATATATATATAGATAGATAGATAGATAGATAGTCTGTTCCAAATGTATTTGAACGGCAAGACCAATTCCTTTGTTTTTGTTGTTCACATTTGCGTTTAAAATCAAAAGATAAATATGAGATAAGTACTCAGCAAATTCAGCTTTTATTTCCTCCTCTTATTTTCATAAATCTCATTAAATAAAAGCTGAAATTCTGAACTCATTCCGTGCCTCATTCATTCCGTCAGTTTTTTTTTTATTCTTTTCTCATAATTCTTTTCCAATTCTTTCTTACCTTTTCTCACAAGCCGTCTTCTTTTCCTAACATTTATGTAACTTCTTTCTTTACATTTTTCTTTCTTACTCGCATTACAAATTTTTCCCTTTTTTTTTTCATTTTTCTTTTTATCTCTCCTTTTCACCTCATCGAAACTTGTGATTATCGAAAGCAAAAATAAAAGATTGACGAGCTGATGTCGTCATGATAATCGCAAATACACACAAATCAAATTGATAAAACCGACAGAAGACATTTTCATTAATTAGATATCTTCCGTCTCGATTCGATAACAAATCATCTAACTTATGTAATTCTTTTCAAATAGGCAAACAAAACTTAATCGAATCTGAGTCACCTTTACAGAAAATTCCTCGTAGAAAGGCGGGAAAGAAAACCCTGCAAAATACAAAAATCCATATATTAACAGCTGTAATGAAATAGAAAAGCAATGAAGGGTGACAAGAAATGGACAAAATGCACAGGTGTGATTTGTTTAGCAAATGAGAATGCGTAAAGCCTCGCCTCAAAGTGAAAGGATGAAGTATATATATTTACCGTTGTTCGTTTTAAATGTTATTTCATTTTAGCTCATCAGTGAAACAGAAATCTTTTAAATCCAAGCAAAAGAACAAATAATTTCAGGTCAACATGCGCACATATATTTTAATATAGCAACTGATTTATTTATCTCTTTCATATTATTTTCACACATACATAATGCGTTTGTGCGGAAAAAATTTGAAAGGTTTGTGGGCCACTAGGAACCTCTTCTTGCCACTGTAAAACGGAGAAAAATGTTGTGGTTTGGACACGTTACAAGGCACGACAGCTTATGCAAGACCATTGCACAAGGCACCGTTGAAGGTGAATGTAAAAACTGGTTGGACAATGTCAAACAATAAACAAGTATGACTTATACCAGAACTGCTGATGACTGCTGTTGATAGACCATTATAGAGGCGATTCAGCGTGGCTTCTGCATTCGGATCCCCCCAATGATTACAAAAGTCTAGGGGATGATGATGATGAGGATGATGATGATGGTGATGATGATACATTAATGCGCACATGAACAAGTATATATATATATATATATATATATATATATATATATATATATTCTTATTTATATTTCTTATTTTACTCGTCTGCGTTTTTTTCTTTCGACTAGAAATTACGACACTTGGTGATTTTTTCGTCCTACTCGGATGTTTGTAGTCTTTTCTTTTTTTCTTCAAATTTCTTCCCAAGATACCAATTTGTTTTAATATATTTTTATTTGCTAATTTTACAACCCGGATTTTTTTTATACCAGTGGAGTATATATATATATATATATATATATATATATATATATATATATATATATATATATATGTGTGTGTGTGTGTGTGGTTTAAATTGAGATGTGATCTCGACGAAATAATAAATATATGACAATTTGGAAAAAGTTATGCGAATAATATTTTTGTTCATATATATATATATATATTATTCCTTCAAAGACCATTTTAGTGGATCCCATATTTGAGTAGACTCTCGGTTTTTATATGCTGGGCATTATGTGTAATGGCCTGCACACTTGAGAAAACTCAAGAAAGAAGACATGTTCACATGGCTGGGTTTGAACCTGCTTCCCCTTTGCGGCGTGTGTTAGATCGCTCGACTATGCTACAACTGGAAACTGTAATTGAGCAGATATAATAATTTCGAATAAAGGCACTGTTCAGACCTTGCTTGGTCGGCTAATCATCTTTGTGGCTGAGTCGGTTAAGGCAAGTCGCATCTAACGACGGTTTCCCTCTGCTCATAGGGACGAGGATTCAAATCCCACCGGAGTGCACATATTTCGCTTAAATAAGATTTGTCGCATTTTCAGGCTGTGGCACACGAAAATAAATAAATATCTGATTTCAACAAATTTAGTTCGATAAAGTCTTAATGGACGAAACACGTCACAAGAAATCCACTTTGTCATACATTTTTACCTATATTGTTCCTTATATATATATATATATATATATATATATATATATATATATATATATATATATATATATATATATATATATATATATATATATTGTTATCACACACTGTTTAATAAATAAACGGAGTATCTACACAAATATGAATATGCACTAAAAATAATAGAAATTTAACTTTGATAGCCGTCGAAAATTGATACAGAATTTCGATGTTTCAGTCATACAAAATGGGCAACAGAGTGATTAGGAGAGGATGAAAACTATTAGCCTAGGTTTAGGTTCCTACTTAAAAAAATAATAAATTATACTTAAAAATAAGATATATTTAAAAGATTAAAATAATTTAGATAATTTGTATTAAATTTAATAAGAATATATTTTTATTTTTTTATATGAAAGAATAAAAATATATTTAATAATAAAAATTATCTTATTATAGATAAAATAAATTATACATTTTTAACTTAAGTTAAATCAAGTTATGTTTAAAAAAAACATACAAATTTATATTTAAAATACATAAAACCCTTTTAAAAACATCTAGATAATGAGGTGTAAATGGAAAGTTCTTAAAAAAGGGGACAATTATAAGATATAATTAATATGGTGTAAAAATGGAAATGTAGAAATTAGAAATAGTTATACATTCGACATATGAAGAGTTAGAGAATTAAAAATAATAAAATCTATACAGTGTAACCCGGATATAAGAGACCCTGATATAAGAGAAACTCGGATATAAGAGAGATTTTCTCTGATCCCAAATTAGAGCCTGTGTTAATGAATATAAATTAGACCCGGATATAAGAGAAACCCGGATATAAGAGAGATTATGTCTGGGCCCCGTCTTCCCCGATATAAGAGAGATCGTTTTGAGTGACAGTGTGATGTCGTAAATCGGTCAAACAGAGGTCAGTTAGAGAGAGAGTGAAGTTTAATGACTTAATCTTGACTAGTCTAGAGACACGGTGTGTCCAATCTGTGTCTGTAGGAGACACCCTCTACCTTATGATTTTGATTTGTGTGTCTAAGGGTAGCGCCGCCCGCTTTTTTGCCGACTTTGCATTTACTGGACAGCACTTTCACTCTACCCAATGTTCTGTTGAGTCAGAAGTTTGTCTGTTAATTTTGCCACTGAAAACCGTTTTCTTGCGATCATTGCGATTAGTGATGTCGACGTCTCAACGAAAAACTCTGAGCATTTCTGAACAGTTGGAGCTCATCGACGATGTCAAAGTGAAGAAACTCAAACTGGCCGCTGCAGCCAAAAAGTACGGAATCGGTTATTCAACAGCAGCAAAAATTCTCAAGAAAGAAGACGATCTCAGATCTTGCATGCAAATGAACGGAAACACTAATTGCAAACGAAAGCGCCAATCCGTGCACAAGGACGTTAACGAAGCGCTTACACAATGGTTTATGTAAGCATGTGCTCAGGGAGCTACCGTCACCGATCACGTCATCAGGCAGAAAGCATCACAACTGGCCGTAAATCTTGAAGTTGATTTTGAACCGTGCAATGGCTGGCTCATGCGCTGGAAGTAGGCCAATAACGTTTCGTTCAAAAAATTTCACGGCGAATTAACGTCAGCAGATCACGGTTCTGCCAACGAATGGGTGACAAACGTTTTGCCGCAACTTTTTCGTGGATATGATCCAAAAGATGTTTGGAACTGTGATGAAACGGGAATTTTCTACAAAGCCATACCGTCTGGTTCTTTGCGATTTGCCGGCGACGAACAGTCAAATGGGGCAAAAGTTCCCAAAGACAGACTCACAATGCTTCAGTTCACAAACATGAACGGCAGTGAAAAGCAAGCTGTAGTTGTTGGTAAGTCGGCAAAACCACGCTGCTTTAATAATGTCAAAACTCTGCCGTTTTCTTACTTCGCTAATCGTAAAGCCTGGATGACTAGTCAGCTGTTTACTGACGTTATGAAAACGCTTGATCGAAAAATGATTGCTCAAAATCGAAACATTATTCTGTTTTTGGACAATGCAACTTGTCATAACTTACTGCCGGGTACAAATCTGTCAAACATCAAATTGTCGTTCATGCCACCAAACACCACCAGTCTCATTCAACCTTTGGATCATTCGTTCATTCAAAGCGTATTATCGTCGGGAACTTGTTCGAATGCAAATCGCAGCGATCGATGCTACACCGCCAGTGCCGTTGTCCGAGGTGGCCAAGCAGATATCTGTTTTGAAGGCCATGCACATGATGAAGCAAGCACTTTTCATGGTCAAACCGTCAACAATTCAAAATTGTTTTAAAAAGGCCGGCTTTGTCATTGAATCACAGGCTGAAGTGGAAGAAATACTCGACGAAAATGATCAAGTTTCTCCACCATCCGGCATGGAGCAAACAGATTTTGACGAATTTATCAGCTTCGACGACCGTACACAATGTTATGGAGAACTGACTGACACGGACACAACACGTGGTATAAAATCGGATGATCAAGATTTTGACGAAGATGATGATGCTGAAAGCGTAAGTTCTGAAGTTTCTGAAAGCGACAAACCAGTGCCAAATTCTCTGGCTGCATTGAATGCGCTTGAAACTCTGACAGTCTACTATGAAGCAAAAAGCAGTAATCCTGATGGCGCATTGAAAATGATTTACGGACTGTATGAAAGTGTTCATGATGTTAACATAGAGATTTCTGTACAATCAAAAATGACTGACTTTTTTAAGAAAAAGTAATTTTTGATTGAATTATTTTGAAAACTGATTGAAAATGTATTTTGTCTGTGTTTTTTATGTCTATAACTGTTAAATAAACTAGTGTTCTATACGTAAAAAGCGTTATATGAAGTGTTCCCATACTTACCTAAACAAAATAGACCAAACACGGATATAAGAGAAACCCGGATATAAGAGACTTATTCTCCGGTCCCGACAACTCTCTTATATCCGGGTTACACTGTATTATAAAAGTTTAAATTTATTTTTATGTTGGCATTTTAAAACTAATGCATTCCTTTGATTATTGTACTTTATTTATTCTATTTTTTCTTCTAAACACAAGTTACACCTATTTCTAAGTCTATTAGGAGTATGAGCGAAACTTATAATTTACTAGTATGTCTGTGGGTTCAGACCTTTCTACTTCAATTCCTCAATTTGAAAGTGCTGACTGGTGTTTTAATTTCCGGTTGTTAAAAGAATGCCTATGAGTATAAAATCTCTGTTTTCATTCTCCCGCTGAAGAACTTAACATATTTTCTTTTGGTTTGCTTGGTATGTAAAACTAGTAGATCTGCATTTTCCCTCAACGGGACAACTTTATTTATCTCTACAATTACAGAGTGGGGGTGAGTTCTATACCAGGTTTGTTGTTTATCCTATAGAACAAAATATAGTTATTATGAGAAATGATAATTTTGTACATGTTATTAGTACATGAATAAATAATTTTAATCATTTTACTATTGAAGATCTTACTTATAGGGTTGTTTTTGTGAAAATGTTTATTTATTAACTGCCCAATCTTAATATTTGACAGTACGCATAAGTGGGGGGGCATATAAAAGAGGGCTCCATACAGATTGAAACTAAATATTGTTTATGATCGGGATTAAAACAAAAACATGTTAAAAATCTCCGATATTAAATAATATTTAGCTTTACTCTGTATTTAACCCTCTTTTAAATTAAATATTACGGACAGTGGAATTATACTCCATTTTTTTCTTAACCTATATATATATATATATATATATATATATATATTTCCATTTTACACCATATTAATTATATCTTATAATTGTCCCCTTTTTTAAGAACTTTCCATTTACACCTCATTATGTACATGTTTTTAAAAGGGTTTTATGTATTTTAAATATAAATTTGTATGTTTTTTAAAAATATAACTTGATTTAACTTATGTTTAAAGTTAAAAATGTATAATTTATTTTATCTATAAGATAATTTTTATTATTAAATATATTTTTATTCTTTAATATAAAAAAAATAAAAATATATTCTTATTAAATTTAATACAAATTATCTAAATTATTGTAATCTTTTAAATATATCTTATTTTTAAGTATAATTTATTATTTTTTTTAAGTAGGAACTTAAACTTATATATATATATATATATATATATATATATATATATATATATATATATATATATATATATATATATATATATATATATATATATATATATATATATATCACTCGTTTACTCAAAAGTGACAGCGTTGTATATAGAAAACTATGAAGTGAGGTGGTTTCATATAATTTGAAATTCTGTACAATAATTGGTGGGGGTTTCGTGCGTTTCGTTCATGTGTAGTTTTTGATCTGCTCTCTCCGTAACAAGGAAAGTGACTCCTGAGAAACTGTGTAAATGAAATAGCATTGTTAATTTTAGTGGCGACAACAGCACTGATAACGATAACTCTCAAGATAAGGGAAAAATGTAAAAGTGTTCCTCATCCCTTGAGTTGATATAATTATAACAATGAAGATAGGGAATGTCAAAGCCGTCAATGAAAGACGATAGCAGCTGTAATTTTAGCTGTAGTAGTTGTTAGCTTGAGTTGATAATATGAAAAAGATGGTGAATAATAACTCGCAATATAGTTGTCGAAACTGTGTGGTATTATCCAATAGAGATGAGTAATGAATGTAATAGTTATCGGCGCGGTCAGTGGAATCGGCGATCCGAGTTCAAGTTCCAGCTTAGTTAATTCAATAATTCATATATTCTTTCTACAGTTATTGGTTAAATAGCTATGTCTGTCAACCAGTCTTGGAGAACGATAACTTTTTCATATCTGTTGAAAAGTTACCTCTCTTACCTAAATTCGATGTCTATTCACAGATAATAAGTAACATTACTTTGCACTTGTTTACTCTGTTCATGTTTGGTGGAATGGCCTCCAAGGATCACAGAATTAACATAGCAAGCAATAGCGGTAGTTACCATTGCGTCCAATTATAATTTTTAGCAACAGAAATGTCAAAGTGACTCATTAAAAGCTCTGTTAGTTTTGATGTGGTTGTAATGAAGTGATTTTAGTGATCAGCAGTGCTTTCTAAGCCCTTCCCGTATTCAAAGAGGAAGCAGACAGGTGAACAAGCGACATAGTCTACGCGTTGTGACATCCCGCCAAGTGACTGAAAGAAGATGTTTGCCTGCGTCATCGGCATGCAACTATGACCTCGCTTTAAATAAGTCTGAGAGTTACCAGAGGACGAATATCCAGAGAAACAATGCGCAACCTATTTTATAATTACTGAATGGTTCTGAGGTGATGTTCTCGGAGCGGACCCACATCTCTGTGACATCGTGTAGTATGAAATTAAATGGAATATTGCACACAATTCACACCAGGAATCAAGGAAAGAGAGTGCACCAGAGGATTGACTCGGGGTTAGTCCCAGCCGCCGAATGCTGAAGTACGTGAACTCACACCTACATACGGCATCTACAGATATAAACAACGGCCAAGAACAGCCTCTCACGTACCGGACGGAGAATATGGGATGGGCGTGTTTGACAAGAGACAACCGATACCGCTAACACACCACAAATTTGCGGAGAGTAACTACCGAAATATTAGAGTAAATAAAATGAAGTTTCAAGCCACGTGTATCATGCAATCGATAGATACACTTCATTATAAATAGAGCAATTGTCGATTGTATTGTTCATTGATCAAGTGAGTATAACGATGAGGATAAGCGGAGGTGAGCGTCGTATCGCGGTTAATAATAATGATTTCAAACAACCGAATTGAAAGTAGCGTTTAATAAATGTGTGTGAATAACCAAAAATAAACAATCGAACCTGGTCACTGTTGACAGTTCCAATCAAATTAATATTCATCATTTTTTGACAGCAACGTCCAAACATCATCTTCATACGTCATAATTCATCTCCTGGTGCTTCTTAAATCGTTTAATATACTCCTTCAAGAAACTGGTGTCGTACAGTTGCAACGACCAGCCACATTGTCGGTTTACCATTGAAGAGAACACTTTTGAGTTTGGTTTAGGATCTTTTCTGTAAATTCACCTCAAAATGCTAATTCACCACAAAATAAAATGAATTTATATTTATTAAAATGCACACGAAATTGTCCCAGAGTGAGGCCTTTCCATTGCATTCCGATTGGGTTGACTTTTACGATCGCCCCAAATCTGGGCGACTTGGGTGCGTTATTTATAAGTGTGGGGTCTAGGTCGCGCTCACTACGATAAGCAAGCCAAAAAAAAATTAATTTTTTTTTTTAAATTTCAAAAAATTCCTTGTAAGCACTTAGAATATCATTCGCACTTACTAAATATGAATAACGTGATTTTTGGTAAATCTTTATACTGAGGTTTGGAGTTGTTGCGAGGCAAGCTATACAAATTTTGATTGAAAATTTATAATTTCAAAAGAGTGCCAAAATTTAATAAAAAAAACAACTTTGATTTATAAATTCTTCGGGTTAATTAATATTTGCGATAAGTAACTTAACATTATTTCGGGTGAATGAATAGAAAAAGCTCCCTAGTTTAAGCGCTGGTTTCCCATTCACGTGAACTCCGACAAGCGTATATTTTTGTGGTTGGGGAGCAAGATGGCGTATCCCAACATTCTAATCGTTTTGACGAGGAGGACGCAGAGATGTCAGGCAATTATTGATGTGAATGGTGAAAGCATCCCTCTTATTAAAGCAGGGATGGATTAGCCAATAAAGTTTATTTATCCAACACTGTTCCTTTTGGCGTGCAAAACAAACATCCATATTGCACATAAAGTTTAGAAACAAGAGGAAACGTAAGAAGATAACTATATCCATAATAGTTCGAACTTCCCAAAGAGATTGTGAGTGCCATATATATATATATATATATATATATATATATATATATATATATATATATATATATATATATATATATATATATATATTAAATGTCAGTGTGTCAGACATTTACACTAAAGGGACATAACTCTCATTGCTTATCTACAAAATAATTGCTAATGTTAGTGTGTCACACTTTTTAATTAAAGGGACAGAAATCTCATTAGCTCATCTCCTGTATATAATAAAAGTCAATGTTAGTGTGTCAATTAAAAGTACACAACTCTCAGTATCCCATCTCTTTTCTCTATATAATAAATGCCAATGTGTGCGTGTTACACTTTTTCACTTAAAAGGAGACAAATGTCAATAACTCCTCTTCTTCTTCTATATAATAACTGCAGCAGGAGCTAGCTTAAATGTCGCCCGATAGATCGGCATTTAAGCTAGTATACATACATACATACATACATACATACATATCTATCTATCTATCTATCTATATATATATATATATATATATATATATATATATATATATATATTGAAAAGTTTAATAGTTTTATAATGAACAACCAACGTTAGCGTCACAATACAAAGCAATAAAAATAAGAAATAAAATGTTAATTAGAGTGGCAGGTTTTTATAATAAATTGCAAACACCATAACGCTAATATATAGAAATATTACGAAATCCATCGACTTCGTCCATCAAAGTGCATTTGTACGCTTGTAGAATCGTTGCAGATATTTGTAACAACTAACGTGATTCAAGTTTATCAGAACAATGCCCCATGACCTTACAACGCTATATTTTTGTGTCTAATCGAAAAAGACAAAAATAAAGCAATATGTTTATAAGTTTTCGTAAAAGATAACCCATTAGTTTTCCGTGCGTTTCACAATTTAATTCTCTGAATCAGTCAAATGTTGTGGATCAAATGTGTAAATCTGCGTGAGCATAAAACATTATTAACAGAAAACAACTTTAATTATGATATTAAATCAGAGAGAGAGACAAAAAAAACATGAACGATACAGAAGGAAAAAAACAAGCAAAATGAAAAAAAAAGTTTAATAGCAGTACCTTGTCAGGCGTCTTTAACGAAACGTGTATAAATGAGGTATTGTAAGCCAAATATACATATATATATATATATATATATATATATATATATATATTAAAAGTATATCAGCTGATTGAAGTTACCTTCAGTATCCCGATTCCAGAGTTTCGGATGCGTCAACTCTTCAGGAGATACTAGCAATTGACTGTTTATATTTTTCTTTTTTTATGCAATTATCATTGGTGTAAGGGTTTCTTTTTTTTCTTTTTTTTTTCATATTGATTGTGTTCGCGTGTGCGTTTGCATGGATGCAGCCATGCGCCGGTTTCTGTGGATGTACGTTTGTGTGCTCGCGACCGTCTGCGCAGATGTGCGTACGTGTAGGGTGTTGTAATCATTTGTCTTTACACTCACTCTTTCATTAACAATATTCATGAAATAAATTATAACCGATATGGACTTTTAAGGTGTTTTCTTAATTTATAATTATATATTGCTCTACTACGTACATTGAGCTGTCATTGGATTAATATTCTCCTTGGAATTATCCCTACCAATTACAAATTGGTATTATGTATATAGTTATATATATATATATATATATATATATATATATATATATATATATATATATATATAAAATATATATATATATATATATATATATATATGATTTTAGGCTAGTTATGTATATTGATAAGCAAATCAGAAGAGAGGCAAACACAAAGTCGCAGAAAGTGATGCGATGCCGACTCCTACTTCTCTTATGAGACTGCCTGATTAAATTGCTTCTCTTAGAGACACAGAAATATACATTTTCAATATTCTCCATATATTGCTTGTTGGCCGGTTGGTTGCCTCATCATAAAAGCATAGCCTTTCGATTATCTTATAATAAAATCCTGAAAAAAACGAAAAACAATTTGAAAATAAAAACGAACGTAGAAGAGGAATCATTAATTTTATTTTATTTTTTATTTATTTATTTATTTTTTGTATATACTGACATTTTCATTTTATAACTTAGCGCAAAGATGGATAACTTGCTACTGCTTATGTCTTACTACTGATACTATTTTAGCTCCTTGTAATGACATAAAGTTGAATGAGTTTTTAACGGTTGTTGGTGAATCAATAAGACCATTTGGGAAGAACGACAAATCATTTGTGCGCGCGTTATTCACAGTAGCTTTTTACTTCATAAATAGAACTTCCTAATGAATATTACAACCCAATGGACACTGCGATGGGCTCACCCCTGGCAAAACCTAGGTTGGCATAAGACCAAGATTATGAGCTTTTAAAGTAGATCATATTCGGTACATGATCAGTGGGCTGCCATTTTAAAGAACCGATCATCAGTTTATCACAGGTACGTAGAATTGAAGATGGTATAGAACAAGGTTAAATATGCAATTATTCAGTCATCGACTAATGATAGAATTCAAAGCAATAACAACGGTCTGCGAGACTTTCTCTAAGCATTGCTTTACGGCAAGTCCATATTAATAAAAGTAACTGAGCCAAATACAATGATATATTGACACATATTCTTATATACACTACAAGTAGACAGTTATAGTCAAATAGAATTTTACAAGTCTTTGCATAGCCGAGCAAAAGTTGTTACTCATGGAGGAAATGTGAACTTCAGAAATCATACGATTAGAATATATGTGATTAATCTTTAATCGTAAAAATTAGTTTTGGTAAAGATTACTTTTATAACAGCTGTTGTATGCTATGTAAAAAACAGATTTGAAAACTATATTTAAAATACAATTTGTATCAACGCAAAAGGAAAAGTTGGTCATGGCCGTTGCTCTAAAAGGTCAAAGATTACGCATGATGACGAACGATTTTTTTATATTTCTTTTTTTTTTTAAATTAAAACGCCTATATGTACGAAAGGTATAAAACGTACATTATGCTAATGGAGAACTAGAAATGTGGATCTTGTTTGCTTGCCAAATATCAGTAGACAGGAAAACATTCTGGAGTATGAAAAAATAGGACACCCTTGTGCCCGCCTCTTCTCTGAGAAGTTAATCGTCTCTGAAGCTTGCGTTCCTAGGAATTAACTGAAACCTACCAATATAGTTATTATTTCTTTTCTGTTTCCCTCCTCAGTTTCATTACGGATTATAAATTTGACAAGGCTGCAGAACGCATTGACCTGAGAACAAAAGCTACGAAAAGGATGAGATCAATAGTTCTAAAAACACTTGGAATGATGTCTGACTCCTACGGAAATGACTGAAGTAGTTAATGTTAATATTTTATAACTGTTGTGAAACCTACTAATAAATACAGGTACTGATCAAAGACTAACAATCACCAGGTTGAATTGGAAAAGCATGAATGGCAACAAGAACCAGAAGGACTTCTTAAGCATCAATAGACAAAATTTGGCGTAAATGTTCCTTAGTTTTACATTTTACCATAAAATAGACAACATTTTGTGTAATTGTTGCTGTTTTTCACATTTTTAGATGAATTTTGCTGTAAATATGCAGATTTCTTTTCATTGTTCAACAAAATAGACTAAATTGCAAGGAACTGTTGCAGATTATTGTCAATAAAATAGACAAAATTTCTTTAAATATTGCTAATTTTTCTATAAAACAGGTAAAAATTTGCTGTAAATGTTCTTTATTTTTACATTTTTCCATAGAATAGACAACATTTTTCCTGATTTTCACAGTTTTAATTAATTTGACAAAATTTAGCGTAAATGTTGCAGATTATTTTACATTTTTCAATAAAATTGACAACATTTGGTGTAACCAGGCGCTGTCTTTGGCTGTGATCGCTTCCCATTTATATCCAAACTAAGTAGAAACTCAAAGTCATTTGAGTTTATATGATGTTTCAGTTACAAACAAATACCAAATGTTGGAAGCAGAACACTTCACATGTAACGCAAGTAACAACAGTAAACGATGTCATCTTGAAGACAGAAAAATAAAGGAAAAAGTAGTGGATGATAATAAATTCAGGGCCTTCTTTAAGAAGAAACGGTAACTCATGCCAGGAAACACAGTTCAAACAAAACCACTATAGATAAATGCAAGCAAATAATAGTGAAATACCTCAAGACGAAATGAGCAGAGATTGAAAATCTGTAAGACACAGATTCAAAGATCATACAGGAAAAAACAAGAAAATCGCAGGACAGGAAACGTTTTCTTCACCAAAGTTTACAAAATGATAAATGGAAAATGAAAAAAAAAAGGATTGCACCTGTGGAAATTATACATAAAAGATCACTTCCTTGACAACAGAGAAGATAAGCCCTCAAACAGAAAAAAAATTGTGATACTATAATCTGAAGTACGTTTAGTACTGACCTAAATGTGGAGAGACAAAACAGCAGTACATAATGACATTGTGCCTTATATAACACTGGGGTCGATAAGTTTATTGAAATTAGGCATACAATAGCGGCGAAATAACAGAAGATCTAAATAGATCAATATTCGCAGCATTACCAAAGAAATTGGGCGCAAACAAATAAATGTTTCACTGAGCAATCAGCGTAATGAAATATGCAAGAAACATGAGGATACAAATGAATAGAGTTTCGAGCGGAATCCAGACAGTCAATATGGTGTGGATTTACACAAGGCATAGACATTCAAAATACTGCATTCGTGAATAAAATGTTGGCAAAAGGACCAAAAAAAATACCTGGGTTTCAAAAATTTTGAAAGGGCATTACATAAATTACAGAACATAAAATTTCTTGAGATTTAATAAATGCTTCATACATTGAAAGGATAGATAAATAATCCGCAGTCTATATTGGAAACTAACAGTTTTTATGAGAAGAGACAACAAAATAGAAAGAGTTGTTTTTCTGTGTTCGGTTTATTTAACTTCCACAACGCGATTATGTTCATTAACATAGTATAGTCGGATATAATATTAAAAATATTCGTCACTGTGTCGACACTGTCTCAAAAGAAAATTGAAATACCTATTGCATCAGTATTTCTGGAGAGCAAGAAGGACAGACCAATAATTCTAAGACGACGGAAGGCAATGGTAGTGAATAAAAAGGACAACCCAAAATCTGAAAAGGTATTGGGGTCTTGAAAATTAAACAAATGCGGAAACTCCAGGATTTGCACAGTTTTATTCATGACAGACGACGTAAAACTAGACGCAGAAATTCAGAGAAATATATAATTTTTAGAGTAATGTAAGAATGGATGGAAAAATAACACTAGAAACGGGAAGAATGGTACTAGTGACGTGATGTTTATCCTCTAATATGGAACTGAATGCTAAACACTTTGGTAACAAACGAAAAGAAAGAAAAAAGAACTGAAAGAATGAGATATGAGCTTATCATTAAATGTTATAATGGTAGAGAATGGAATAGAAGTGAGGAATACTAATGAGAAATGGAACAGCTAGCAGAGATACTTGAGAACATTTTTTTTTCTTAGTGATCTCTATTTCTGAAATGAACCGAAGAGTTAAAGCAGAAGTACAACAACAGCGCACCACAAAACTGAATATCCCTCCAATTGCCACATGTTCTCCTACAGTTACTAGAGGGGAAAAAATGGTTTCTTTTGCGTGTAACAAACTTGGAAACCCATTTGAAATATTTTTAGCGAAGTCAAGATATAGTTTTAGTTAGTGCTCTATGAAGATCTTTGCATGCATCCTTTTATAGTGTTACTCATTTACAATCCGTTTCTTTATTTACTTACATCTTTCTTCTTGTATCACTTATGATATCGGCAAATGTGTGTAAATAAATTCAACACTGTTTGCTTTTCATTTCTCTTTGAATCTTGGAAATACATATTCAGCGGGTTAGACTTTCATTTGAACCACGACATAAAAGCAATCAATGGTCTTCGCTTTCCATTTCCTTCTTTTACGTTCAGCTTTTAACAATTTAATTCCTTACTTCTTGCTTCTATTTTGCGATCTCTGCTGGCTTTTAATGGACACCTAATAAGTCTGCAAAAGGGTCATCGGTGACCAGAACTCAGAACAAAACCCCTCGAGGAACGAGATCGCGTTAAGTCCTTGAGGAAACGGATCGACTGTCAGATAGATCAGAATAATTTTGCACCTTCTGCTGATCTTTGATACGTATTGGGTCATGAGGCCTTCCAGCAGAGGCGGGAACGAATTGAGATAAGCGAACGATATCTAAAGTATTAATAGATAATAGATTTCACAGAGGTACATTTAACACAAACTCACATACACACGCATACACACAGAGATATATTCTAAAGGGCTAAGAAAATAGAGACACTGACCAAATAAAATATAGCTTTTTCTTTCACATGATGGAAAGCGGCTAGGAGAAATGGCATAGGTTTTTTAGGGTGTGCTAGCAATGTACAATTATACTTAACTATTAAAAAGTGTGTCTGCTGGGTGTGGTTGCAGGAAAATTATTGGGGACTGCAACAGGTCCCATGCGTGGCTATACTTGTTTAAATCTAACGAGTGGAAGAGACAATAGAATAACTATCAATTTGGCTGATTTGGTACAACCAGTTTAATGTCACGCGCAAACGACACGGAGAGTTGAGTTTTATTACTAGAACAAATCAATACCACCACGAAATATTGAGAGTATAAAGATTTCAAAATCGTCTAAAACATGATATGTGTACGTGACGCTTGTTACAATATATTCAATAAATAATTAATTCAATCATTTTTAACTACAACAAAATCAAAAGAACTAACTGTATCATAAGAAACAAGAAAATTCAAGCGAAACCCAAATATACAGAAGCAACATTTGAATGCCGAATATGGAAAAAATGAATGAATAATTACGTCGGTTATATCACCATTCGGTTATCCGGAGGGCTAAACCTAGATCTATAGGACCATAGCTATAAAAGGCCCCAATTAAACCAACATGAACAGTTACCAAATTCGGTACGCTGCATACCTGGCGAAAATACAGAGTGCCTCTCACTTTAAAAAAAGTTTGAAAATAATAGAAGTCCTCATCAAAAAGCAAAAATCAACCATCTACAACATCAACTACGAACACGATCGTAAAATCTAGTGGCCGTATTCCGGAATTGTCATTCATTTATACTCAGTTTACAATGGCATAAATAAAATCCTTGAAAATAGTTAATAGATTAACCGAAAACGCTCGGAACGAACTAGAATTTGTACAATTTCTATATAGCCTCCGGGTCTCAAAATATCACTTTTTTAAACATAGGAAAAGCGAAATATTAAAAAAAAAACTTTACAGAAATACCCTGTCAGTCAATATTGATAAATCATAATTATTCAGAAAGTGCTATCAATATATATATATACATATATATGTGTGTGTGTGTGTGTGTGTACGTGTGTGTGAATAATGTGAGTAAAATTCGTAACTTAGGTAATTGATGTTTCCTTCAGCATCCTGACTCGTAGATCGACCTGTTCGTCCACTCTTCAGTTGGTATCAGCAATATATATATATATATATATATATATATATATATATATATATATATGTGTGTGTGTGTGTGTGTGTGTGTTTGTGTTTCTTGTCAAAAATCAATTACCTATATAGGACAAACTACACCTTCCTTGAGTGCATACAAGCATCAAATGTCGTTTATCAGATCAAAGAGCCATAATAAGACAACATACAGCCACCCACGATTTACAATATTTCTTAAGGAAAATTTTGGTCGAAAACATAAAAATTCTATATAAATCAAATTACCGGAGGCATCTCGTTGTGAGAAAGTATAAAACATCTAACTCCCACTATCAACTTCACCTTATTCAAAACTGTTGAAGGTTTTTTAAAAGCAATAGAAATACACTCACTTGAATTCCAGGCGCACTCAAAAGGCGAAGCTCAGAATAAACGCTCTTCCAAGTATTCAACGCAAAAACACATGTTATACAGACAAAGATGAAGAGAAATTAACACCCGCAAAACAACATCCCCCCTCCCTTGAAAATAGCTAAAGAAGTGGCAAAATCGCTTGGGACAATGGGCAATATGAGCAGTTTTTAAAATCACTTACTTCCACCAAACGGAAAATGTAAGAATAATGTAAAATCTAAATAAAAAAATTAATTAAATTGTCCTTGTCTTTAAACATGTTTAAAAGAAAGGTTGCTGTGTGTTTCAAAATCTTTGAAGAAAAATGATCGGGCACAGATCAAGGACCACAAATGATAGAGTAATAGAAATTAAATTTATTGAAATATAAAAGGATAACATTTCAGTACCTGCAACCAAAAATATTAAGAGAAGCACTAGAATACATGCTCCAGATGTCCTGCCGTTCAGTTGAAGACACTGTTGAATGCGGCGTGCAAAGTTGTTGATAACGCGTGCACATTTTTCAATGCAATTGCCCTGGTAGATGTTGTCCTTGAGGAACCCACAGAGGAAGAAATCTGGGGGGTTCAGGTCAGGTGAATAAGGTTCCCATTCCACTTCAGCTTCAAAGAAAAAAAAGGCCCAATGGGACATGCTTCGAGATGGCGACCCATGCCGTGCACTTTTTTTGCATTCAGGGGGCGTCTAACGTCCCTGTAAGGTTATTTCTTCCCCTAAAACACCCATTTAATGGCCATTCAAAAGGAAGTGCGCTACATCCAAAAACCAGGCATCATTCAAGAATTCTTCGTCATCCTCGATCTTTTGCGAAAAGCACCTGCAAATGGTTACCCTCTTTTCATATTGGCCTGGGTCAGTTGGTGCTTGATCTGGCTCGAGTAGGAATAAATTTTAAGATTTTAATTAGAATGCGCCGAACAGAAGATACAGAGATTCCACCTTCTTGGCTCCTTCGTCGCAAAGATCTAGACGGAATCTGGCTGACTGACTCTTGAAACTTAATGACATTCTTGGATTTTCGAATTGTTATCAGAGGCCAAGATTGTGAGGAACACTTTGCCCTACAATCTTCAAATGTTTCATGATCTTCAAGGTTCTTGACCAAATCCTGTTTGGAAACGTGTTGAAAATGAACTTCCTTCTGTAACTTGTTAGAACAATCTTGAAAGACTTAGTTTCGTTATATATCTTCACACAAAAGATCTTCTGCTTCATTTTTTAGATAAATTATGATTTCGCTATATTTGGTTGAAGATATCAAAAAGTTAAATACTTCTCAGCAATAATCTTCAAAAGAAAATGAGAATAACCTCTATATGGAAGATATAAAAGGCCACTGCTTTGTTTTAACAGTTGCGAAACACCATATATATATATATATATATATATATATATATATATATATATATGAAAATATATAGAAAATAGGAAAGAACTGGTTAGGTAAATAATCCAAAGTTCTTTAGTATTTTTGTTATTATTTTTAAAAAATAGTGCTCGATACAAAAGTAGAGCATAAATATAATTATTTATTTAAAAATATGATTCCAACACGCTACATAAGAATTCGCATGTTTCAAAACAAGAGCCGAAAACTTCAATATAATTATTTGAATTAAATTGAATTAAAGTAAGCTCTGTTCCATCTTCAAGCGAAATTTTTTTGAATCAATTTCGGCTCTTGTTTTGAAACATGAGAACTCTTATGTAGCGTGTTGGAATCATATTTTTAAATAAATAATTATATATATATATATATATATATATATATATATATATATATATATATATATATGTATGTGTGTGTGTGTGTGTGTGTGTGTGTGTGTGTGTGTGAAAATATTATAGGAAATAGGAAAGGAACTGGTGTGGTAAATAATCCAAAGTTCCTTAGTATTTTAGTTATTATTTTTAAAAAATATTGCTCGATACGAAAGTAGAGCATAAATATAATTATTTATTTAAAAATATCATTCCAACTCGCTACATAAGAGGTCTCATGTTTCAAAACAATAACCGAAAACTTCAAAATAATATTTGAATTAACTTGAGTTAAAGTAGGCTCTGTTCCATCTTCAAGCGAAATTTTTTTGGGGGAATAACTTATTTTCACACACACACACACACACATATATATATATATATATATATATATATATATATATATATATATATGTGTGTGTGTGTGTGTGTGTGTGTGTGTGTGTGTGTGTGTGTGAGTGTGTTTGTGTGTGTGTTCATTTTTAAGGTATGGTATATTTATAGTGCAAATATAAGCAGTGTGTACAAAGATTTCATCACTGAATGCAATTTTCAAGCCATCATATGATATGATATCATATATATATATATATATATATATATATACTTAAAATTTCGGAATGTTCTGATAATGTTCTTATTGAACGAAATGTTGACAACAGAATACAATTTGAAACGTTCAACTGTTTTTACTTATTCGATCTTAGATATTTTCTTCAGATATTTCATATCAGTTATTTTATCATATGTATGTGTGGGTGAGTGTCTGTGTCTCTGAGTGTGTCTGGCTGGGCGTGCGTATTCCTGTATATTAAACACAGTGTATTCAAGCAGTAATTCTTCGTTTCATTCTCATAAACTCCGTCCTTCTGAAACCCTGTAGCAAATTTCAGACCGAAATTAGGACTTCAATTTGTTTCCGTTAATTTTCGTTAGTTTCATTTTTTATATTTTTATAGTTTCCGATTTTTGACCAATTACATTTTGAAATTAATGTGTCGAATTTGTTTTGCATTTTATGAGTTTGTTTATTGCTTATAGTTTGTTTTTTGTTTTTTTAAATTTTCTAAATTCTCTTAGCAAGTAGTGTTGGTGATGAAGATCGTTGCTAGTTTTCTTTGTCTTTTTTAATACATTATTGATTTCTGTTCTCCCAAAGGCCTCGGCGGAAGATTTCGGGAATTCTTGCACGTCTACAGTGAAAATGTGACGTGACGATCTGAGTAATCTAAGGGGAACTTTGGGGAATAACTTTTTCTTTAATGCAATTGTCAAGGGAGTTTTTTCTGTTTTTACAGAAATTTTCAGATATTAAAATTGTTTTCTGTCTTCTTCTTCTTCTTCTTTATAATAATAATAATAATAATGATGATGATGATGATGATAATAATAATAATAATAATAATAATAATAATAAGAGTTTCAAATGTGCGTAGAGATGCAACTACAGCACAATACAGCGGCTGAAACTGCAAAATACTTAAAAAAGACAGCAAAGACGAATGCAACCGACCAGATACAGAAGCGATAGCAAGATAAACCGCTTCATGGCCAATACTCTGCCCGTACCAAACAAGCTGATGTAGACAAAACGCGTACCCATCAGTGGCTACGCAGTGAAGGGTTGAAAGCGGAAACTGAAGGTTTTATCCTTGCTGCGCAGGACCAATGCTTGCTAACTAGGAATTATCAAGCACATATACTAAAATATTGTGTCAGCCCAAAATGCAGATTCTAAATATCCAGAAACGATTGATCATCTTGTATCAGGTTGCACAATGTTGGCACCCACTGAATATAAAACCCGACATGACAGAGTTGGCCAATATCTGCACTGGAAAATCTGCAACTTCTACGGGAAGGAAACTGAAAGAAACTGGTATGAACACCACCCAGATCACAAACAAAAACGGTACCTCCTTATTTATATGGCAGTCCCTGCTAACTGCAATGTATCTTTGAAGATATTCAAAATGCTGTCAAAATACAAGGACCTTGAAATAGAAATCTCGAAAATGTGGCATATGGGAACATCAACAATCCCTGTTGTAGTTGGAGCACTAGGACTGGTTGGAAAAGATTGCAGTAGACTAATTGAAGGGATTCCTGGAAGTCCATGCCTCAAGGAGATACAAAAAAATTGTTCTGACAAGTAGAGCCCACACTTTATGAAGGGCTCTATCTATGTAATTTCTTTCTTTTTTCTTTTTTTTTTTTTTTTTTGTCAGTGGAAAGTGTCATGATGCCATTTCTAACCTTAGGTCCCTGGGCGGGACCCGGAAAGAAATGTGTAAACGCCAGAAATCAAATAAAAAAAAAATAAAAAATAATAATAATAATAACAAATTCGAATAAAAAAAAAAATAATATTATTCACCAGCCCTATAATATTTACTATTCAAAATAATATATCAAAACTCTTCAAAACTCTTAGGGTAGAGATCAGAACTAAAAATATCAATAAACAATAATTCTAAAACAGGCATATAAAGAATAAACTGTTACAGCTGTTCATCACTATATTTTGGTAAAACTTGTAGAAAGAAACATAAACGTATTTATAAATTATTATGTATAGTGGACATAAGAATGTCCACTATACATAATAATTTATAAATTAGTTATGAACAGAAATAATTCCACCGATAATTCCGATCCCAAAAATGCTGTACTTAAGAGAGAAAATAACTTATTGAAACGAAAAGTTCTCAAAAGTGTATTATTAGCTACGAGTCCACAAACTATCGTGCGCCTGGAATTTTTTAAAATATCTCCTTTCTCAATCTACGTGCCATCATAAAAAATTAATGCATTAAAGGAACAGAATTAAGCCATGGCTTAAAACATTAAATAATAATAGTAATAACAACAACAATAATATGAATTCACTGTCGTTTAATGAAAAGAATATATCACTTTGCATTTCTCTATCGTTTCCCTTGACGTTAACATTGAGAGATTTTCGAATATTTTAGAGTATTTTCTAATTCAAGTATGAACGCATCTTTTTTTTTTTTTTTTTTTGTGTGTTTAAATACAGGTTCCTAAATACAGGTTTCTACATTTAACTTAATGAAGTACTTCCATAAACGAAACGCGACAGCATAAACTATTTTCCTCTTGTCATTTCTTTAAATATATATATATATATATATATATATATATATAGAGAGAGAGAGAGAGAGGGAGAGAGGGGAGAGAAAGAAAGAAAGAAAGAGAAAGTAGGAGGCATAGAGTACGAGGGAGAAAAATACTTAGCAATGAGAAAGAGAAAAAGAAAGAGAAAGTGAGAGAGAAATGCTCACATAAATTGTCAGTTATATACCATGCGTGATACACGCTTAGGCGATCATGTATCTTTCGATACATGACTGACGATGCAGATTTTTTCCCTTAGTAGGTTGCCATTTCTTTCTGCGGTAGACCACTTGTGTCACCCAAGGCTATATTATCCGGTCTGTCCTGCTATTTAACCATAGCTGGGGAAGAAGAAGAGGATTCATACCTTTCCCAAGGGTATTACCATGTAAGTGAATGTAATGGTTT